>JAJLRJ010000009.1:24274209-24994209 GCA_024195265.1 Dendrophyllia cribrosa
GAAATCTAGTTGCTACTGAACTGAAAACACTGACAAAAATGGCGGGAAAGCACAGAAAAACACACGACACAGGTTTGCACCTTTTGGCGGGAAAATATTTGTTTCAACGATTTTTTTAATCGACTTATAAAATAGTTCTGAAAATCAATAAATAGTAAGATTTGTTAATGTATGTAAGAAAATGGACAGAAAAATACAAAATTTGGATGATGTATAGACTTTTTAAAATGTCCACGAACTTTTGAAACACCCTGTATATTCTAAACAAAACATAACTTACTCTGTCTTTGTCTGTCTGTTCCTGTTGAAGATTGAAAACAACAAGACAGAAAGAAAAATTAGAATCAAATCAGGTTACCAGACCAGTGAAAAACATTAAGAGAAATTGGTCAAACTGTAGTGCATTGCAAGGAACTATTCATCATCTAATCATTAAAATATCAATACTGCAAAAATATTAAATCATGGACACTACCATGTAGTGCAATTTAATATAAACATTACCAACATACCAAAGGGTCGTGCTTCTCCTGAGAACAAGAAGGAAAAAAGCAATTAATAGACTACAGGTGGAAAACAAATGATAGAAAATGCTCAAACTGTGATGTATTGTGAGGAACTATTCATTGTCTTAGGGAAATGGCGAGGCCAGGAACTGGTGGTATGACAGGGGATGCAATTTAACAACAAAAAATAAAATTGAAATAGCAATGCCACTATAATATTAAATCATAGACACTATTGCTACCAAGTAGTGCAATTTAATATAAATATAACCAACTTACCAAAGGGATGAAGTCCTTCTGAAAACAAGATGGAAAAAAATCAATTAATAGATTACAAGTGGAAAACAAATTATAGAAAGTGGTCAAACTCTTGTGTGTTGCAAGGAACCATTCATTATCTTAGAAAAGTGGCCAGGTCAGGAAATAATGGATATGTTCTTGGTTTTTTTTTTATGAAAGCTACCCTTAAATCATATAACAATATTTAAAACAATGTAAAACACTAACACAGTCTGGGGGCCAATAACTAAAATCAACCAATCAGAATGCTCTATTGCAAATATGATATTTTGTAAGTATTGGACCAGGCATTGTCCCAAATAAACCTGTGCGATCCTCCCGTCAGCAGGAGTTGTGAAATAAATATCTCATTAACCGAGCTTACTCGGGACCATACTGGCCCTTAGCCCTTGGTCTTTGGTGTACAGACCTTGCACTGTTAAAACCTTGGGCCAATATTCTCTTTCACGTATGGTCAATAAGATATATTTGCAGATTGTGTTACATATAGAATCCTTACCATTTTTTCAAAAGAAATTAGACAAAAAAAACAAGACCATCATTCCACAAACCCACATTTCTAAAGCCTAGTAAATTTTTACCCACTTTAATTCCCATAAGTAATGAACCATCACTAATACACACATTGTCATCTCACTAGGTGCCGGGGGAAGGGGTGGGGGGGGGGGGGGAGATAAAGAACATTGAAAACCTAACAATACCAAATAAATTTAAGGTGATTGCCACAGTGAAATATTTTAATGCAGAATTCAACTTACCAGCTGGTGCTGCAGTGGCAGGAACAGCGGCAGGGACAGCTGGTGCTGCAGCAGGTGCTGCAGCAGGTGCTGCAGCGGCTAGTGCTGCAGTGACAGGTACTGAATCAGCCGGTGCTGCAGCAGCTGCTGCTGGAGCAGCTGGTGGTGCTGCATCAACCAAAGAAAGAACATTATATCAATACCAAATCAATTTAAGGTAATCATCAGGTATTTTGATGTACATATCATTGACTTACCCTCTGGACCATCCACATCTAAAATGAAAACAAAATAACAAAAATTTTGGTCAGCCTCTGCAAAACATGTTATCATTCATCCCAGACCCCGTATTGTTATTGCAGTTATTAATGTTAAAATGTCCCTGGTTTCAGCAGAAAGGTTTTCAGTTCTGCAGTACCGATACACTTGACTACATAAACATGGCAATTTTGCTGCAATCTTTTTTTAGTATGTCGCATTCTCTTTTTTAATGGTGGAAGCTCAAGCACACATTTTGAACTAAACTGTAATTGATATTTACCTATTGGTTCTGCATCTTCTTCATCTGAAACAAAAGGCCGTCATTTCAAATTTTAACTCATTCAAATGAAAAAAATATCTAACATTTACAGACGTTGAAAATTAAAATCACCACCACCTGAAATAAATTCAAGAAACATGCAAAACCTATGAATTTCGTCGCCATTTTAAAAGCCCATGATTTATTTGTTTTTAACTTCTTTATGTAACCGTCATAAAATGTCCCTGGGGCATGGAAATACATGCCAAGTTAAAATATTTTAAAATTCAAATTTACATTAACATTTGACTGAAAATGAATAAAAAAGTAAGGTTAAATTATTATTTTCAGAACATCTCCTGAGATATTAATTACAAATAAGACAAAAAATAGTTGAAATATATGATGTGCCAGTTCGTCGCTCAGATGCTGTGTTTAGATCACCCAGCAGCCGGGAAGTGTTTTCAAAAAACTAGATTCCCGGCAGTCTGAAATTCTCATAGAATTTCCACCAAAAATCTCGTTAAATTCTTCTGAGAATTGTCAATTTTTGTTTAGAATTGTCAAGCGCTTTCAAAACTTTGGCTTTGAAGTTGAGGAATTTTTCGAGCTGTCGGGTATCCAGACACAGTGTAAAATTTTTATAATAATAAAGCACCATCTTTTTCTAAACGCTATTTCTACATTTAGACATTTCGATTCTTTAATGAAATCATAAAAATTAACACTTACACAGCCTCCAGGGCCTGTCCCTTGCCACAAGGCGAGGGACATGTCGTCTAAATGAGGGCATAACTCTTTCAGGTAGTTCTGAATAAAAAAAAAAGAATTTAGTTAACTAACTAAACTAATAACATTCACAAATTTCAAAAGAAGATGCTTTTAAGTTATCTCAGCTCTTAACTCTAACATTCCACAAACCTAACTAAAAATATTTTTTAGATTAAGCTTAATTAACGTTTCTGTCTTCGTACCCTCTAAAAACTTTTGACCTACTTTGTCACGAAGACAAGAAAATGAATTCATATAAGTACTTTAACAAGAAAATTTCAAAAATGGCATAACTGCTGACAAGTGTTCAGAATCATTACCTTATTGCGTCAAAAAGACAAATTTCAATGTTTTGAAATTCCTACAACAAATGCTATCTTTACTTGCGAGTAGAGCAAGCTAAATTCCTTCGTAAAAGTGTGAAATACTAATAACCTTTTATCAAAATAACCTTAAAACTTTGATTCGACATGTATTTGACAAAAAACTTCCATTATGCTCGTGATATAGTACTTTTACCTTATTATTTTCGAACTGGAAATAGTTAAACAAGCAAACAACGCACTCACTCACTTGCTTGCTCTTGTTGCTTGGACTGAAATAATCTGCTACGCTTGGAAATGTTTCATCATGAAATGGCGGGAAAATGGTTATCCGCGTATGGCGGTATGCTATGGCGTGAAAATGGCGGGAAAGTACTTCCGGGTGTCGTTTTCCCAAATTAAATTCTAAAAAATAAAGACAGTTGAATACTTTGCTGAAATACTTTGTAGGGTCTTTGTAGCGTAGCTACTGAGAAACTCATAGCGTAATTTTCTTGCGAGTCGAAAGCCTGCCGCGAATGGAACACCGCAGTCGTCAGTAGTAAACAGTCACTTTGCCTGAGAATTGAATCGCGGGCGAAATCGTCTTTATGTGTGATGTTCTGTGAGTGTCTTTGGGCAGCACCTCGCGCTAGTTAGATCAGTTTCTTTGTGATACAATTTTCGCAGACGTTCCATCGAATTTTTCAGCGGTAGAGCCGTCATTGTTTCGGCTCTCCCCGCTGTATAGTTGCTGCGAGCCCCCAGGCGAGTAGCACACTAATCTTTGGTTTGCCTGTGGTTACTTGGGCTCCCTGTGCTTTATGTTACGCTGCCGGCAGTCTCGATTTTGATGTTTGTCACGATGATTTTGAGCAAGCGTACGTTCAGCGGTGTCATCATAACTTAGATGTGCCTGGATCTGGATGCATCTTTCGCCGTCCATATCCGTCCATAGCACATGCTGGCTTCTCTTCGCTTCTTCGATATTTGCAAATGTATCATGCCAAATTCAAACTTATTTGTTGCTGGAAGCATTCATCAAAGTCACGAACGATTTAATGACATTTCACGGGGAAGACAATGTTTTTTTTATGAGTTTTTCAGCGTTGTTACGTGCTCAGAGTTTGCCGATTGAACAATGGACCGGAGTAACTGCAGAATACCCTGCCATTTCGAGTGCCTCAGGAAAAAAGTCTGTACGCGGTACGCAGTGGCAGCATGAAGACATGACAAGACAACATATTTTCTTGCCTACGCGGTACGCGCTCGTTAAATAATCCAAGAGGACAGGGCAATATTTTCTCTTGCCTACGCGGTACGCGCCAACACAGTCGTTAAATAATCAAGAGGACAGGGCAATATTTTTTCTTGCTACGCGGTACGCGGTACGCAGTCGTTAAATAATCAAGAGGACAGGGCAATATTTTTTCTTGCTACGCGGTACGCGGTACGCAGTCGTTAAATAATTCAAGTGTGTTGCCTACGCGTTACGCGGTACGCAGTCGGCGACTTAGAGTTTGCCGATTGAACAATGGATCACAAAGAGCATTCATCAAAGTCACGAATGATTTAGTGACATTTTGCGGGGAAGGCAATGTTTTCTTTTATGAGTTTTTCAGCGTTGTTACGTGCTCAGAGTTTGCCGATTGAACAATGGATCACAAAGAGCAATTATCAAGGTCACGAACGATTTGGTGACATTTCACGGGAAAGGCAATGTTCTTTTATGAGTTTTTCAGCGTTGTTACGTGCTCATAGTTTGCCGATTGAACGTTGGATCACAAAGAACTACTTATATGGTATGTAATTCGATTGCAATTTTGAAGGCAAGGACCAACGTAACAAAACAGAAGCACCGGATCCAAATTGAGGATCTAATCAGCTATAAATAATAGCAAATCAGCCTTGCTTTTTTTCGTTTATGTAATTCGAAAATGATGGTAATTGACCCAATAAATAAATTTATGAAATTATCAAAATCTGTATGTAAATTTACTGTTTCCGTTATGTTTTACTGCCTAGCATCTGCTCGCAGCATTATCATTACAATTTGTAACCTCTAGTATATATTTATATTTCACCCAGAGACCTTTCTTCCTATGTATTAGGCTCGTGAAAATACATTTATTACCGCCGTCTGTTACGTATACAGAACACTCAACAGCCGTGATTGGTATTTTGCAAATTACGAGCCAAAGCTATCCCTTTTCATGCCTGTATAGTATCGTTCATCTTTTACACAGAGGCCGCCTTCCTTCTTTTTACATGTAAAATCTAGTAGCCATGAAGGAACATTAAACAATTCTTTTTTTATAAAAACGTTTTATGAAATGTCGGGAACTTAACAAATCTTCCTTTCATTATTCTCTCTCTGTAAAACTCCATTCAAATCCCGATGGTGGACCAGCTTGTCTGTAAAGGGAAATGAGCGTAGACGAATACATAAAGCTGCTACATACCCGTCACTGGATCGCAGCGCACAATGCATATAAATAGTAACTGGAAATTATTGAACTTGTAGCTTGCGCACTATACACACTTACGACATCAGCATGAAAGCGAGGCCTAAGGGCCACATCGCAATTAAAATGGCAGAAGCGCAGCCTACAAATACGACTAAAAAACTCTCACAATTGCTGCGCCGCTGCGTTTTGGAATAATCGTTCGATAATAGGAAAGACTTCACGTGTCATGCATTTCCGAAGGATCCTTACGGATTTACTATAACAGCTCCAGGAATATCTTCTGGGGTTAATTTTTAATCTCTAAATCACAAATCGCTCTGGTTTCCGCCGCCATATTTACTTTTTTGGAAGTTTGCGGTAAGTTTGGTGGCCCTTAGGCCTAGCTTCCATGCTTACGTCGTAAGTGTGTATAATGCAGTTATAGCTAAAACAAATGCGTTAAGTAGAATATGAGAATTCAGGGAGCTCCGCTGTTAGGCTAAGCCTATCTATATATATTATTGTTGTCGTTCTTTGTTCCTTTTGTTTTACGTAATGTGTGCTCCGGTACATGCAGAATCTACCAAACAAATGTAACTTGATTTCAAGCCAAACTGCAATCCACCTCAATCCTTGCAATCCTGCGCTTTATCTCTAAACTGCTACTTTTGTTTTGTACTATGGGATCTTTTTATCCAAATAAGGTGTATATTTTGTGCCATTTGGCGATATAACGTGGAAATAAGCGGCTGGACGGTGTCATCAGTATGCATTTATGAAGAGTATTCACGAAGTGCAACGGCTTAAACCGAAAATGACCAAAAATTTGACGAACAGGCTCCGTAATTTTTCTACTAGGAGCCAACAAATGTCTCAAAAGTTATGACAAACATACAATTTATTTTTCCATCTTATTTTTCCATCTAAACAAATGCAACGAAGTAATGCAGCTCAAAATAGACTGAGCCGTTGTAACGCACGCATTTTGGTTTCAGATGAATGTCACGGTTGACACTGCCTCTCCAGCAAACAAAGGTAACTTTGATTTCAAGCTAAACTGTAATCCTTTTCAATCCTTGCAATCCTGCGCTTTATCTCCAAACAACTACTTTTGTTTTGTACTATAGGATCTTTTTATCCAGCTAAGTTGTATATTTTGTGCCATTTGGCGATATAACGTGGAAATAAGCTAAGCGACATTTTGCCATTTTGGCGGGAAAGTGTCATCAGTATTCATAGATAGATAGATAGAAACTTTATTTAAGTGTCAAAAGACCTTATAGCCTGGGTAAACCCATACTAATTTGGGGACACATAAAAAAGTATAAAATATCTAATATTAATCTAAAACCTAAAATATATTTAATATTTAAAATTTATATTTACGAAGAGTTCTCATGAAGTGCGACGGCTAAAACCGAAAATGTCCGATATATTTACGAACAGGCTCCGAAATTTTTATCCTAGGAGCCAACAAATGTCTCATAAGTTATGACAAACAAACAATTTAGTTTTCCATCTTACAAACATTAACTAAGCAAATGCAACGAAGTAAAGCAGCTCAAAATAGACTGAGCCGTTATGACGCACGCATTTTGGTTTCTGATAAATGTCACGATTGACACTGCCTCTCCCGCAAACAAAGGCAACTTTGATTTCAAGCTAAACTGTAATCCACCTCAATCCTTGCAATCCTGCGCTTTATCTCCAAACTACTACTTTTGTTTTGTACTATAGGATCTTTTCATCCAAATAAGCTGTATATTTTGTGCCATTTGGCGATATAACGTGGAAATAAGCGGCTGGACGGTGTCACCAGTATGCATTTACGAAGAGTATTCACGAAGTGCAACCGCTTAAACCGAAAATGCCCGATATATTTACGAACAGGCTCCGTAATTTTTCTCCTAGGAGCCAAGAAATGTCTCATAAGTTATGACAAAAAAAACAATTTATTTTTGCTATTTCGGCGGGACAGTCATCAGTATGCATTTACGAAGAGTATTCACGAAGTGCGACGGCTAAAACCGAAAATGCCCGATATATTTACGAAGAGGCTCTGAAATTTTTCTCCTAGGAGCCGACAAATGTCTCTTCATTTATGACAAACAAACAATTTATTTTTCCATCTTACAAACATTAACTAAGCAAATGCAACGAAGTAAAGCAGCTCAAAATAGACTGAGCCGTTAGGACGCACGCATTTTGGTTTCAGATAAATGTCACGATTGACACTGCCTCTCTCGCAAACAAAGGCAATTTTGATTTCAAGCTAAACTGTAAGCCACTTCAATCCTTGCAATCCTGCTCTTTATTTCCAAACTACTACTTTTGTTTTGCACTATAGGATCCTTTTATCCAACTAAGTTGTATATTTTTTGCCATTTGAGGATATAACGTGGAAATAAGCTAAGCGACATTTTGCCATTTCGGCGGGACAGTGTCATTAGTATGCATTTACGAAGAGTATTCACGAAGTGCGACCGCTAAAACCGAAAATGCCCGAAATATTGACAAACAGGCTCCGTAAATATCTCGTTAATGTGCGCATGCGCAAAACGAGATATAGGTATAAGTAAAAAAAAGGGGATAAAAGTTGTTAACTTTTGTCCGGGGGGTTAGTTTTTTTATACAAGCTATATAAGGTCATTAAGGACATGGTTGGTAATACCGGTTAGGATTTTAAGAGCGGCGTCGCATATCGCCACTAAAATTTTTGGGGAGAACCCCCGGACCTATTGTTAAGGTCGGTATTGTTAACTTTTGTCCGGGGGTTGTTTTTTTATACAAGCTATCTAAGGTCATTAAGAATATGGTTGGTAATACCGGTTAGGATTTCAAGAACGGCGTCGCATATCGCCACTTAAATTTTTGGGGAGAACCCCCGGACCTATTGTTAAGGTCCGTATTGTTAACTTCCCTAGGGAATTGGCATGTCATAATTTCTTTAAGTTTCGATATATAACGTTACGTATCAAATTGCGACGATATCTTGTGGTGGTTTATTTGATAAGTCGTGTTTTGTTATTGAAGGAACGGGTTCGGGGAATGCCCGGAGATTCCTTGTGAAATTCAAGAGAGGACAATTGTAGTTATAACTTATTAACGGTAAACAAACCACAATACTCGCCGTCGAGCACTAGTCACGCACGCTAAAGTCACAAGCGACTTTTTACCACACGCAATGGCTAATTGTTCACTAATCAGAAAGCTTAAGCGTAAGTTTAACTGTAATCTGAAAACAAGTGGGCTCAAGGTCAATTTAACGCGGCATATCCGTTGATTCGCTTGCCGAAATTGAGTTTGTGACCCTGGATTTTTGAGGTCAACACATGTTTTTTTTTTAGAAATGTTTATTTTTTGATTGAATGATGTAAGGGTCTAAAATGGAAGACGGAGGGGGGGGGGGGGGGGGGGGGGTCTTAACTTGTAGTAGACTTAGTAAACAGTTTTAGGTGAATTTGCAATCGTATTCTTTGTCGCGGCTTCTTTACGAACTCTGTGTATAACAATTCGACAGGAATACAAGATGGATAAAAAATAAGGGTAGATCGTGTTTGAGGAAAGCTGCAATAAGTTATTTCAATTTTTAATCGCTAAATGTTGAGCTGTCATGATTATGCAATAGTATGCAAGGGAAATGAGATTTTGCTGATTAGGTAAGTACATGTAGAAATCTTTCGGTTTGATGATGCAAGAGTATAGAAGAGCAAAATAGTATGAAGTTTGGGTTTTGTTCTATTTTCGAATACTGAATAATTGCTATTGCGGTTTGATTATGCAATAGTATGCAAAAGGTTTATCAAGCAAGCATTTTAAGAACACTCGTTCTGAAGCTCATACTCAGTCTTGAAGAGTGATTGTCAGAGAAAACCAGGCCAAATTGAAAAAATTGTCAATGGAAGTGGGTCAGCAGAATTACTTCATACTAACATCATAGATCATCATAGGTTAGGTGGACTTATGGACAAATATACCAAACTTAGCTCTTTAACTGTTCTGGCATTGGAGATACAAGCCTTACTCTGTATCACCCCCGGCCCTTGGACGCCATTTTTGCAAGCAAATTTTGCCCATTTTCTGACACCCGCAAAATCTTCAAAATGACACGAATGAAGTTTATATTTTCTATGTGGTACAACACAACATAGAAATACTTGCTAAAATTCTAAACTGCTTGAAACATCCACAGTAAAAAACTACAGCTTGTTGATTTTACACACCTAAAGTTGATACCTGTGAAAAAGCAAAAAATAGGCCGTTTTCAAGTTGATGTAGAACACACAACTATGACGACAATACTTAGCCGAAAACCAAATCGCAGTCTCCTACTATCCATCTTTCAAAAACGCTAATAATCATTTTGGGCCATTGAAACAGGAAGATGATAGGTTACTTACATTTCTCGAAGTTACTCGACTTTGCTTTACAAACTGTACAAACTTACGAATCGGTCTGTGTGTCTTGTTGAGCACTTTTGAAGCTTCTTCTGCACTAATCTTTTGTAAAATACCCTCAGCTGTAAGAACAAACACCTAAAAACTTGAAATACTTCCACTGGTACATTTGAAAGCGATAAAAATGCTGAACCGTAGGCTGAAACAAGAAAATAACAAAGAACGGCGCCATCTTGGAAATGAGAATTCGGGAGGGACTGGAACTAGTCGCTTCCTTCGGGGGTCTGGGTGAGCTCTGCTGGGAAAATTCAATAGCTTATTCTACAAAACGTGACGTTATATTAATACATAGAAGGTTGAAAAGGCCACTGATACATTTGAAAGCGATAAAAATACTGAACCGTTGACTGAAACAAGAAAATAACACAGAACGCTGCTATCTTGAAAATTGAGAATTCAAGAGGGACTGGAACTAGTCGTTTCCTTCGGGGCTGGGACGCTAGGTGAGTCCTGCTGGAAAATGCACAAACGTGACGTTATTGTAATATTTAGAAGGTTAACAAGGTATTTTTAATACGACCCAAGTATCTGGGGCGTGTGCTGTTAGTATTGCTACACCCTTACTCCCCCCTCCCCCTCCCAGCACATACACGCACATCCTTGGTCTGGATACAGTAGAGACCATGCTGGAATATACAGCGCTCCTTCAAAACAGCTCAGTCTGGTTAAACAAACGCCTGTTATTTATTCAAGTAAATACCGTAAATCTGTTTTTTACTCTCGGTCAGGAAGAAATATAGACCTGTACTCCTGTCACCTTTCCTGCCCACTTCTTTCGTGCCAGATCGTAAACCACTTTTACGCTCCGTGACCATTAGATGTCGCCCAGCCTGTCCATGTGAACTTGGAGATCACTTTGTTTTGGAAAGGTGGCCACACATCCTTCTTCTTCGCACATAAACAGATCATTCACAGCCAGCAATTTTCTTTGTCGCCATCAACCCAGGCTTTGACGTTGCCGTGACTGACATAAAATGCATAATGACGCGAAGACCTGTCGTTCCTTGCATGTAGACAATGACTCGGGCTCTCATATGGAAACATTTGACCTTCGCCGACAGCATACGCCTTCTATGCCTTTATTCCCGAGGTAATAAACTCAAAGTTGCACAAAGAGCTTATACCTTTCCATTCTACCGTCTCAGCAGCCTTTGAAGTATCTACCTCTGATACTGCTACCCTGCATCCACGCACTCCATCATACGACTCCAAAGCTTCCTTCATGTCTGCCGCCGTGAGCACATCATGTTTTTCGTCCACCCATCTCTGGATATGACCCTTCATTGGCGCTATCTTCCTATCACATATGTCTGTGGGTCAGAGAAGTCATATCTTCAAATGCGGATTCCTGCCCTTTCTCCAAGAGACTTGAGTGATAGAATTAACGAAGCATAGTGGTAACAGCCAGCATTGTCTGATTTAAGAAAAGCCTTCGCACATTGTTGCGCTCTTGTTTAATTGTTACGAGGAGGTGCTCGAGGATAGATGCCACTGAAAACCAGTCTTGGGTGCAGCTGTCAAAGTCTTGCACAAATGTTTCTACCGAGTACCCGGCGTCTTTTCCTGAATTGAAAACTACACAAGCGACATGCCAGCTCTTCCCCCTTTTACCATAGAAGTCGCTCATTTGTTCTCTGTGTCGTTTGGGAAGATACTTCATGGCGCAATCCATTATTATCAAAACGCTGTCGTTAAGCGCACTGAGATTTTCTTGTGGGTTGCCTCCATTGCATGGGAAACGTCAAACATCACTTGACTTTGCTGTTGGTCTGTGAGAGTCACATTTGGACAATTTATCATGTTCACAATGTTACATAAAACTTCATCCAGTTGACAGCAAAAGCTGCATGATTTATCGCGTGACTGTGATCACATTGTTGAGTGAAGGCCTCGTTCTGAGGGTCGCTAAGACTGAAACATGAGCAGTGTTAAAAGTAAAATTGAAAGTTCGTTGCTGGTAACCTTTTTCTCCACATCGTAGGCAAAGAACGCGTTAGTGCGTCAAATACTCGATCTTCTTGATCCGGAGCAATGGTCGACAGCACGGCGGAAAAACCAGACGTACTTTTCGCAAATGATAGTCTTTTTGTGGGCGTGATACACTTTCCCAGTTGGAATAAAGACACGAAGATATTGGGCTGACTCTTCCTTCCGTTATATTTAAAATGGCTTCATTCAAAACCTTGCGCTTTTCTTGCTGACGTTGTTCTTCATCTATCCAAAAACTGACTTCTTGAAAACAGACAACATGCGATTTAGCGTTTTTCAAAAGCATTTTTTTTTATACGCAGACGCCATGAATCGCGTGGTCGTGCCCCAAACAGACACAGAAGACGAACATACACCTCAGTGGCCGGAAACCATAAATCCCTGCAGTACCACAATGCAGAAAAATAAATCAGGTTATTCAGCGAAACGTTGTGTAACACCGTGTCTTATTATTCCACTATGACGTCATTTTACCGTACATGTAAGGGCAAAAGAACGCGCAAAATATGCGAGCGTATTGCACTGTAGTATTATATACCGGTTTGACAGGTTAGGAACAGAGCAAAGAAATTGTAAGTGCGCGTGCTCGGGATGAGAGTGAAACACTGGACGAAAAATGTTGGCTAAATTGAGAAGATACTGAAAAAAAGGTTCCTAAAAATTGGAAAATTAAGCAGTCGAATAATAAGGCCCTTATTTGATGGTTTAACAAGTAATACGAAATTCGAGCATTTTCCCAATACGGACCTCAATAACATCTATATATTTGCCAGGTCTCGAAATTAAATTTTTTTTTCTTAGGAGCCAAGTTGCTCCTAGGTCAAAAATTTTAGGAGCAAATTCGTTTGAGGAAGGAGCAAAAAAAGAATTATAACAAATATTAATAAAAATATTATAACTGCAATGTAATGATTAGAACTTTACTCGAACAGTGTGATCTTTCGAGCCTCTAAACTAAAGCCCTTCAAGCAGAGATTAACTGCAAGGAACTTATCAAAGACTTTGAACTCCAAGCCAAAATTAACGTCAAAAATTTAAGGAGCAAATTTGCTCCTAGATCAAATATTTTAGGATCAAATAGCCTCAAGTCAGACGCATTTTGCACATTTGCGACCGCTAATTTCGAGCCCTGATATTTGCACTCGTTTTGATGCGTATTGGCACTCTAGAATGCTGTGTCGAATAACAAACCTATTTAGAGCGACCAAAGTAGAAAAAAAGAAAGAAACTGCGTCATGTGACTCGTATTAAATCTTACAATAACGTTTTTAAGTTTTGTAGAATAAGCCATTTCCAAGTTATTTTCCTGTGTCATGTTCAGCATTTTTTATCGCTTTCAAATGTATCAATGGCCTTTTTAACGTTCTATATATTTAAATAATGTCACGGTTGGTAGAATAAGCTATTGAATTTTCCCAGCAGGACTCACCCTAGGCTCAGTCTCCAGCCGTGGGTGTCTCGATGCGCCCGCGATTCTCTCCACCTCACGGCTGGGCGCACGGGTTTGGTTGCTTGTCCATGACGTCATTACAATTATGCGGAAAATGGAAACGTCATTTACATAATTATGCAAATGACGATTAAGTTGCGTGTTTATTGTTACTATCTTGAGAAGCGAAATATCAAGTAGCTCATGTCGCTCATGTCGGAAACAACACTAACCACGCCCGAGAAGTTCGTGAGATGTCCAGAAAACGATGATTGTTTTCTTTGTGGAAAGGGAGGAGTCGAATACTCGAAGAAGGCGATCTCTGGAGGGGAATTTGTTGGAAAAAGTTGCGCATGTGCTGCCGGTGGGGTTGACTGATTACTCTCATCGTTACGTGTGCGAAACTCCTTGTTACAGGGACCTTGAAAAGTACTTTAAACTTAAAGCCAGCATTGAATTGCTGAAAGTTTCCATTTTAAATCGGTTTGAAGAAGTTGAACAACGCACAAAACGCTGCCTCCCTTCCGATGTCACCCCTCGCCAGTCACCCGACGCCAAGAGACAACATTGGACAAGTTTATCTGGAAAAGGAGTTGTCAAAAGCCTTAATTTCAGTACCTCTATCCCTGCCTGTAAAAGTTGTTCCCCTGTTACTTCCTGTGAAAGTGTTGAAGATAAAGAAGCAAAAGCGCCACAGTCTATAGTTCAACGGTTGTTAGGTCCTTGGCCGTTATCATCCGTCACAAAGATGATTTTTCCTGGATTTTTATTTTGTCACAAGCCAATCCCTCAATCAACAGAAGATTTAAATATTGTCAAAGAGGACAATGGTGGAGTTCAGGTTAGTTCTTGTGTTTTATCCAGTGACAACTTTCACAGGACATAATGCTCATGCTCGCGGTAATAAGTTTAAAACTTTGCCAGTTTGAAACGTCCGTTCATCTGGTAGAAACGCTTCGGAAGAGTCATTCATGAGTCTGATTATGAAATGTCGATAAGCTATTAATGTGGAAACAAGATTTCCGTCAACGTTATTATTTCATGCTAAAAGTATTAAAATGAGCAAAGAGTATCAGTCACCCGATGATCATGAAGACGTATTATGAAGTGATGGAAAAAATCAACCTGGATTTGTTAAAAGTCTTAACTTGTCGGCATACTAGCCGACAATGCCCGACAAGACGTTTTGAGATCTAACACTGCCAGATATCGCCCGACAAGGTCCGATCTTGTCGTAAGCTTGCCGACAAGTTAAGATTTTTTGTCTGAAGATGAAAAATCGGCTAGTGTGCGCCAAGCTTAAGATAAAAACATCTTAATTATTTTCAGGATTTCGCAGTTGAATTTCTTCCGAAATATTTATCCCTTAAAAATAGTACAGTCCGCAAAAATACCGTAGCAACACAATGACAATGAACTAATAAAAATTAAATGTATTGCGGACCGCAGAGGAAACGTAAACTTAAAATTGAAGCCAGGTTGTCGGCATTTTTCTCTCGCAATTGGTCTATTTTTCGAAAAATTCAATAGGAGAATTCACGAAGCTTACGTTCTCCATAAAACTACATGTATATAATTATGTTCTCCATGAAAAATGAAGAAACTGACATACAAAGGAAAACATTTTGACATTCTTGCGTACATTTATAGCAAACTTCTGTTATCGTTTCGGTTGAGTTTGGTCTGAATTCTGTCAATTGGCGACCTTTTTCTTAGCAAACACGTGTCTAACACGAGTCTATTGATGGCTTTTTCGGCAAAAATTGATCAGAAGAGTTTATGGGAGTATAAAAGCATCTGTAAATTTAGCATCGGAAAAGAACAAATATTAATCTCATTTTTTCGTGCGCTAAGAAGCTCGTAAGAGAAGATTTAAAAAATATACGACAAAGGCTTTCCTTTCATAAAATTAAAAAAAGCTAATTAAAAGCAATAAAGTAAAAAAAAAACGATCTTCTTTATTTTCAATAGGTAACTGTCAACTACTCAAGCGGCAAAAAATCAAGAGAGCTACCGGAAGATTTGGCTAAGCTTGGAAAAGCACTAGCAAGAGGAAGTGACTACAGATCTATTGTCACTGCAATGCTGTCATCATCAAAACTCAAAGAGTGTGAAGAAGAACATATGTGTAATGTCATAAGCAGTGAGGCCAAGCTAGTTTGTTCGGCAAAATCACCTTCCTACTTGAGGACACCTACAAAGGAATCAATGTTAAATTTCTCTTGGAGCACGGCAGGAAAGGAGATCGAGGTAAAAGCTCCCCTTCTACACAAGATGTTAAAGGCAGCTGCGGATCCTAAATTTGTATGTGGTCGGTCAGACGCGAAAAGATACCCAGGAATCTGTCTTGCAGCTGGAATTCTGTTGAAACTTCGTGACCCTGTCATGAGCTTAATTCCTTATGTGATTAGTCTTATGCTGAAAGCTGGAGGACTGGCAAAGAAGGTAAATGATCCAACTCTAAGCTGAAACATATTATTTGCAGAAAACCACCTTTCTATTATTTACTCCATACCAATGCAGTTGCAGAGAGAAAATGAATTCTTGTACAACTGATTAAAAGTTCGCTCTAGGACTGCTTTTATAGCTCTATCCTCTTGGAAGTGGTACACATTGTAAGCGGACACACGTCTTCATGAATAATGAGCAGCCCTTGGTAGATCAAAGGCACCGGTTATTTTCTTCCACCCAAATGCCCCTGATCGGTCTAATCTCTTCGTTTTGGGGCTAGAATGACAATACTGAAGTATACATTTTTCCTTCGTAGGGATTTATTAGACTAAATCATTTGGGCCTCTCAATGTCACCAAAAAGCATTAACAGAGCACTAGACAAGGTTGGTGAAGATTACAACACCAAGCTGATTCAAAAGGGAGAGCAGGTGACAGATTACTTGAAAAAAAGAGAGCAGTCTGAAACAGCAGAGAAAGGAGTTGAGCACAAGAGTGATGGAGCTGGAGACGACATTGAACGCAAGTGCTGATATGACATCACATGCTGATTTGGTACAAGACATCAAACAGAGCAAAGTGGCACTGCACAATTTGACACACCAACTGACCGAGCTGGCAAAAGTGAGACCTTCAAGTTATTGTCTGGTTTTGGACAACCTTGACATAAGGATTGAGGCATCTGAAATGACATCTGAGAATCAGAATAAAGATCATCACTGGTGCAATCACAATGCAGTTTTCGACAGGGTAAATCCAGTTGAATTTTCTGATGACAAGCCACTTGCAGATATTGTAGATCTGCCAAACAGAGACATTTTGCCAGCACTAGAGGATCACAAGAAAATCATGAATGACTTTGCAGTCCTAGTGTCAAGAGTTTTTGTGGAACACTTTCCATCTTTTGAAATTTTCAAAGATATTGTGCCAAACCATATGAAGCATAAATATTCAGAGGAAATGAAAAAGCCTACAACAAAGGTACAGTCCCCATCAAAAAATAATGTTCCCTGATATCCCTCTGGTTGCATGTTATAGTTTGAATTACTGTTTTTAAATTTTTGTCTCAAAAGGGAAAAATGAACTAGTTTAAAAATGTTCACTTCCACCTCCAAAAACAACACCAACAAAACTGGTTTAAACCACAAGTACACCCACCCACCAATGCACCCTAAACAGCGGCATAGCAATTAATGTACCCTATGGTACACATTTCAGCAGGTTGGCTTTATAAGACGGGGAGATTACCAAAACTGAATTCTGTGCTATAGTAATATTAACCTCTGGTTTCCACAGAGTTCAGCTGTACATGAATTCATCACTTACGAATTGGATGTGAATTGACATTAATAAATTCTGTGTAATTACTGTTTTAATATATATTTACAACCAGTGTAATGCAAAGTTAAGTTATGAAACAAGAACAGTTTTATTTTATGCATGTGTTACTTCTCTTCTTGTAGGAAGGAAGCTGTATTTATGCATTAAGGGTGCCTATTATCTAATTATTGTCAAAAAAATCAACAGACAACAAACAACAAATCGTAATTCTAGAAGAGAGGTAATTGCAATAAATCTAATTTATTTCTTTTGTCTCAATGTTTTTTTCTCATTTTAGATCGTGGGTCTGTTTCTTAGAGTATCATTTCGCTTTATCAAACAAAATTCAAGACTGAAAATTTATTAAAAGTATTAAGCATTGAAACGTGCAAGTGTTTCATCTGCCATTGGAACAGCCATTGATTTTCAGGTACACCTAGGAATTCAGTTTAAAGATGAAAACCGAGGGGAGGACATGGTGGACATTCTTAGAAACCTTCACGAGTGAGTACCACAAGCAAACTTAAGTGGTGAAGAAAAGTTTGACCGACTTCCTATTGTTGGAGACCAAAAGACCTTAGAGCGTGGGCTGGAAGGACAGTTCTCAGTGAGCAATGCATACACAAAAGGGGGACGGTTAGAAGGGCTCTTCTTTCAATTAGCAGATTGGCACCTTGAGAATAAATTTTTTGGGGTAAGAATCAAACCAATATTTACATAGTATGTAAATATGTACATAGTTGATGAGGGTGAAGCCCGAATCAACTATCACAAGATAGAAATTAAGAGTGTTGTAGTATAAATCTACTAGATGTTCAAATACTCAGATTCACAGACACTTTTAAAACGCAAAGAAGCGGCCGCCATAAGGCTACTCACTTTCTACAACAGAATAGATAGTGAGTAGCGTAGCCAATAAGAGAACAGTGTTCGTGATAGAACCTTAGTAGGTTTATACTAATATGTAATATGTAAAGTTTACTTAAGTCCCATTAACACCAACAGTGAAACATGTTTAAATACTGTGTATGTAGTTTAAATACATTTTTAGTCCCAGCTACTGTCATGAACGTTTTTACATGATTATGATTCAAAACTACCTGGAATGGTAATAAAAGTCAATATTTCTTGAAACCACACAATTTAGATTTATGAGGCCCCACCCTGGCCCCATTCCATGGCTTGTACCCTTCCTCTTACATACTTCTTTTAAAATATTTACAAATTTCATGTATATGAGGGTGGTTATATAATACACAGTCAATTTTTTCCCTATTTTTGAAGTTGAGAAAGGGTGCAAATTCAAATCATCTATTAGATGACTTGAATTTGAATTGAATTATGTATTGACGTGTATTATAACCACCCTCATACATGAAATTTGTAAATTTTTACATGAAAGTGCCAAAGGGAAGATCATATTTTGTTTACTTAGCCAGTCTTTCTTTTAAGCAAAACTCATAACTTCATTGTTCTGTCCTTTCACTTATCACTTCAAAGTGTATCATGACAACCAATTTAAAATATTTACAATAATTACATTAATTTAATTGGTTCTTTACAGCTGTGAGACACATGACATTTTTCAGTATAAGTTCAAGCTACATGAATGAATAGAGTATGTGAATAAAATCACTGAAAATAAGAACATACATGATTTACAGATTGTGTGGGGCAAAGGTAATCACATTGTCACTCATCAAAACATACACTGTAGCCCATGTGTCACATGACTCACATTTAAGGTGATTCCCTAGTATTGCATTGCGCATCACTACTGCGCATAATATCTTGTGTCGTATGCACGTGCACAAGGGGGTGTGCACTCTGAAGCAATAGAGTTTCCTTTGAGGATTTAGTCTTCCCTCAGTAAATAAGCGGTAGTTTTCTCCTAAACAAGCTAGGTGACCTATATTTTTTATTGCAATTTCAGATCACTATATTATAGGAAACAATCAGGGAAAGTTTAAAGAAAATGTGATGTCAATTTTGATTTCTAGGGAATCACCTTTAACACACTCTTGAGTATTTTGGATTGATCAAACAAGAAACAGAATCTTGCCCTGAAATAAGTTTAAATGTAATATTTTTAAATGAGCATTAATTTTGTCATGTATTATATATATCTTACTGACCAAGCGCAAGGGTCGTACTGGGAGAATATCGGCCTTGACAGTACAGTCAAAGGGCCAATAACTGAAATCAACCAATCAGAATGCTTGATTGCCAGTCCAATACAAAAAAGACCGAGGGCCAATATTCTCCTAGTACAGTCCCGGGTAAGCTTTGTTAAAAAGAGATTTATTACACGACTCCCACGGGCGGGAGGATCGCGGGATCATTCGGGACAATGCCCGCTCCAATACTTAGAGAATATTGGACCGGCAATCAAGCAATCTGATTGGTTGATTTAAGTTATTGGCCTTTTCACTGTCTTAGCGGTGTAATAAATTGTATTATAATATGACCATACGGCCCCATGCAATCCTACAGAAAATAGAATCGCAAGGTGACGTGAGTGGGGCCAGACAGGTTGATGTGAGCCGGTCCGGCCCCGCTCGAGTTCAAGTGACCTCGCACTGCACGACTATTCCACCTGTACTTTCTAGTCATATTATAAAATACTTATTGACTGAGTTAGGTCGGGCCAGATGGGAAAATATTTGGCTCTCAGTCATGGCGGACAGACCTCGCTGCGCTCGGTCCGTACGCCATGACCTCGAGCCAAATATTGTCCCGTCCGGCCCTCCCACTCAGTCAATAAGTGCATATTAAAATGAGTTCTGAAAAACCCTTAATGTTTCATTTTACTGTACTTGATATTACTTGGATGACATGAGAGGACACCAATAACCTCAGTCTACTTTTGGAGTCAACTGCGTTGAAATTGCTTGCTTGTACACACTTCAGAAATTTGGGCTTGACCATTTCAACAGACTCTTGCTAATACAGTAAAGGAGCTAATTTTGGGGCGAGATGCATTTTGTCATTCTACAACAGGTCTGGAGATATCCTTGATTTTTCAAGCTTTTCCTCTTGTGTTGGATCACAAGGAAAGAAACCAAGGGGCACAAATAAATCTATTGTACAGTTGTGTTTTTTTTTTTCACTGATTCTCTCTTGATGAAAAATCAGGTGAACACTTGCAAAGCATCTTACTGTCAAAGCGGCTTAGAATGAGAAGTGTGATGTTGAGAAGGGTGAATTAAATTATGTATCAGGTTCACTTAAGATTTTCCTTGCCACAGTCACTGGCTTAAAATGTTGTTAAGCACAGTCTATTTGGAAAATTGAGGGATGGTGCACACTGTATACTCCATTGGGGGTTTCCTGTTAAAAAAGGAAAGAGCATTTCAAATGAACTGAAGGTAACTGGCAACCAGATCACAAAGTAATTGCAAAAACACATACTTATGCCATATAAATGTAGGAAGCAGTGGTGGTGTAGTGATTAGTACATCAGACTTTCAATTTTGGGGCGAGATGCATTTTGTCATTCTACAACAGGTCTGGAGATATCCTTGATTTTTCAAGCTTTTCCTCTTGTGTTGGATCACAAGGAAAGAAACCAAGGGGCACAAATAAATCTATTGTACAGTTGTGTTTTTGTTTTCACTGATTCTCTCTTGATGAAAAATCAGGTGAACACTTGCAAAGCATCTTACTGTCAAAGCGGCTTAGAATGAGAAGTGTGATGTTGAGAAGGGTGAATTAAATTATGTATCAGGTTCACTTAAGATTTTCCTTGCCACAGTCACTGGCTTAAAATGTTGTTAAGCACAGTCTATTTGGAAAATTGAGGGATGGTGCACACTGTATACTCCATTGGGGGTTTCCTGTTAAAAAAGGAAAGAGCATTTCAAATGAACTGAAGGTAACTGGCAACCAGATCACAAAGTAATTGCAAAAACACATACTTATGCCATATAAATGTAGGAAGCAGTGGTGGTGTAGTGGTTACTACATCAGACTTTCAACTTGAAGGTCGGCATTTCAAGCCTGGTCTCTGCCAATTGTGACATTTCCTTAGACAAGAAACTTTGCTCCTCATTGTCTCTCCCCACCCAGGTGTATAAATGGGTAAACTGTCAATGTGTTGTTTCCTTAGACAAGACACTTTGCTCCACATTGTCTCTCTCCACCCAGGTGTATAAATGGGTACAATGCCAGTGTGTTGTTTCCTTAGACAAGAAACTTTACTCCACATTGTCTCTCTCCACCCAGGTGCATAAATGGGTACATTGCCAGTGTGTTGTTTCCTTAGACAAGAAACTTTGCTCCACATTGTCTCTCTTCACCCAGGTGTATGAATGGGTACATTGCCAAATGTGTTGTTTCCTTAGACAAGAAACTTTGCTTCACATTGTCTCAGGTGTGATTCATTATGGGCCACATTAAAAACTTGTAGAGGTATATAACTGGAAACTGATTGTAGGGCTGCAAGGTAATTTTGTATTCTCATGTTGGGGTGGTTAGTGATATTTGCAATGAGAACTTGATTTGCAGACTGAGAACAGATCCATGTGAACTGTTTCACTCACACTTTGATTTGTTTGAGGTGGTTCATTAGAGCGCAATCCTTCACTGTTGTGACATTGGTTAAACTAAAGTGCAGTGCATAACAAGTGATCAATCTTGCCATTGACAGTTACTGAGGTGGAGAGAATCGCGGGCGCATCGAGACATCCACGGCTGGAGACTGAGCCTAGACTCACCCAGACCCCCGAAGGGAACGACCACTGTAGTTCCAGTCCCTCCCGAGATGGCGCCTTTCTTTGATATTTTCTTGTTTCAGCCTACGGTTCAGCATTTTTATCGCTTTCAGATGTACCAGTGGAAGTATTTCAAGTTTTTAGGTGTTTGTTCTTACAGCTGAGGGTATTTCACAGACGATTAGTACAGAAGAAGCTTTAAAAGTGCTCAACAAGAGACACGGACCGATTCGATTGATTGTAAGGCAAAGTCGAGTTACTTCGGTAAATGTAAGTACCCTAGCATCTTCCTGGTTCAATGGCTCAAAATGATTATTAGCGTTTTTGAAAGATGGATAGTAGGAGACTGCGATTTGGTAATCAGCTAAGTGTTGTCGTCATAGTTGTGTGTTCTACATCAACTTGAAAATGGCCTATTTTCTGCTTTTTCACAGGTATCAACTTTAGCTGTGTAAAATCAGCAAGCTGTAGATTTTTTCTGTGGATGTTTCGAGCAGTTTAGAATTTTAGCAAGTATTTCTATGTTGTGTTGTACCACATAGAAAATATAAACTTCATTCGTTTCATTTTGAAGATTTTGCGGGATTCAGAAAATTGGCAAAATTTGCTTGCAAAAATAGCGTCCAAGGGGGCGATACAGAGTAAGGCTTGTATCTCTAATGCCAGAACAGTTAAAAAGCTAAGTTTAGTATATTTGCCCATAAGTCCATCTAACCTATCTATGATGTAAGTATGAAGTAATTCTGCTGACCCCTTTCCATTGACATTTTTTAAATGTTGCCTGGTTTTCTCTGACAATCACTCTTAAGATTTCAAGCATATTCATATCTCGTTTATGAGTGCGGTGAACAGAACAGGAACAGAACATTACATGTTCTCAACTTTAAACTATTTTGCGTTCGTGTCAGTTACAATTTACATCTGTGCGCACATCCCGACACACATCTCCTTGTCTGCCAGCCTGTGAACCATGGTTTTTTTCCAACGGAAGAGTAAAATTATAAGTGGACATTAAGGAGGGGAGCAGGAAGGCGTCTGAGCTTAACGTCCGCTAGACATAAAGCGCCGAACACCGGAATATGTCGACGGCCCCTAAATCAGGCGTGAGAAATTGCTCCATAGGAGTGAATATGCGTGAGATCGCAGTTTTGGACTCGCTCGCGTGAGACTATTACAGAATCCATAAAAAACCAATTATATTAGTGATTGTCAGATTAACGACATCTGTAACAGATACCGAAAATTCCTAAATATTTAGTATCCATGTTAAATATTAATGTTAAATATTTAGTATCCATGTTTAGTACTTCAGAGTGATTGTGAGCCTCACAACTTATTATAAACCTAGGTGACTACGCCAATAAACCCAATTCAAAGCTTTTTGTGGATCAAGCCTAATGATTTGGGTCACTTCGGTTGAAAAGTGGCTCCAATTTTTGGAGGGCTTCGGACGAGTGGCAGTGAGTCATGACGTATATGACGTAAATAGTATTACACTTTCGTTTATTTACGCTATAATTCCCTTGGAATCCTTTAGCATGATCGTCACTTTGCCAATGTGTTTAGCTGTACAAATGTCAGACAGCGCCTAATATGTTTCTTTACAGTCCTCTGAAGGTGAAGAGGATCAATTTCGGATCACTCTTGATCAAATGAAATGATCGTGTCCGCTGTAGTTTTGGCGTAGCGAGGCGAACCAACTGTGCCGCTTGAGCGAACGAAGTGAACATGAAGAAGACGGACTTTGATTTAAATTATTGAACATGAAAGCTACACATTTCAGTAGCACAGCGTCTCAGTGGTTCGCCAGTTGAGTTGTAAGCTTGTTAAACGCACAGGTTTTTTGTTATTTCTTTTTAGTGGCTCGATGACTAGCGTTTATCAAACGCGACGATATATTTGTAGTACAAACAATCTATATTGCATGATATTAGCGACTGACGGCCGGTCTTCTCTGAAGTTCATTGATAGCGCGTGGAGATAATGAGCTTATTTTATCGGCTTGCCAATTAGTCCGTCTCCTTAAAGTTCTTTTTTCAATGCGAAGGATATATGTCTTAGCTGCTTGGCGGCTTGTTACTAGTTGAAAGTTGCTAAATTATACTGATATATTACGCATATCCGAGGTGCTGTTTTTCAGGCGGCTCGCTGAATTGAATGTGACTGCTCTATTTTTAGCGCCAAGACGCCTTGATAGCATATTTATTTATTTATTTGTTCAAAATGTTTCAAGTCAAGTATATACGTAATAATTGAGCTTCTTAGTTCACTGTCTTGCCAGCAATTGAACGTTTCTCGAAATTTTAACCGCTAAGCGCCTTGTAAGTGAGTTCAAAGCATTGTATTTTAGAGTTTATATTTATATGTCTGATTTATATTTCATTGTAGAAAAATTGATCTGATCGAACACGCAATGATTCAGCGATGTATTTTGTTACGAATAGTCTTACGCATTTCCAAATATAGTTTGGATAGATGTTGCGTAGAATAAAAGCCTGCTAGTCAACACTTACGTCGCTTCACTTTGAATTTTAAAATTCGGAATACCGTATAAACATTCATATTACTCGCCAGTCAGTGCCGATCGAGTCGGTATATTTTTGTAGGCCTTACTGACTTGGATGGTTCTCCAGTCGAGCTGAGGCTTGAAACAACTTCTAAACTGGATATGGATTGGAAAATTATGCTTCATTGAACGGCGTCGCCGGCCGTAATGTTTTTTTGGTAAAATAATATTAATCTTAACAATGCAATAATCGCTTTCAATGAAAACAGCATCCCTCAGCATCCGATGTCGGCGAACACATTTTGTGTATTTCGCCGACCTATTTCCCTCTGGAGTATCACTCCTCCATTAAACATACACGTATTTTTAAACTTTCTCTCAATGTTCACTATCCTGCCAAGAACCATATCCAGTGTTGACTAGTGCGGCTCGCATGTTGTCCTCATGCTATAATAAACACACGCAGCAAGTCGCCTCGTCTTATCCCACCCCATGTACCCACAAAGCCATTCTATACTCCATCGCTATGCTATACCTCTTATAAACCTAAAACACACAATTTGTAAACAAATTAAGTTATATCTTTGACCCAACTATCACAAACAAAACACCCGCGAAGACATACACGTCAAACCCATTCTAAAGTGATGCTACTTTTCCCGCCAAATATACACCTTCACATATTACCTAAAACATCTTTACTATATTTACCTATCAAAGCCACGAAAGACATGCTTGTTAGAGCAGAAATATAAAGGCGCAAAATATCATATTGTGACCACCCACGGAAAGTAGTCGTGCAGGCTTGTCAAACCCTCTTTACAAAACCACATAGCGGAGTCTCTGTAGGCCTGTCTTGAACCTTTCGATCTTAGGGAGACTAAAAAATCGACCACTGGGAGGAATATCTTGTTTACCCCGTCCGGACCCAATATTTTCTGTATAAGTACCACCATAGCACACGTGACTGACAAAATGACGACGTCATCACCATTTTCCCCGCCATTTTTCACGTCCAGATAAATGAAACGACAGACTGATACTTACGACACAGAAAGACAAAGCAAAAAACGATCACTCTGCCGTTTGATTTATCTTGTACAAGATTTTAGTTATCCAAATCTTGGCCACAGATCCGGCACCTTGCTTTCATCGGTTTGCAGTCGTGGTTTTTGCTGTTCATTATTTACATTTTTCACGTCGCTGCCCTTTACCCAGGCACTAAGTGCAGGTTATTACATTGACATCCCATAAAAATTTAGCACCGATAAAATCGACAATTACTTAATTTCTGTCGATTTTTATCGATTATATTTTCTCATATTAGTACTTAATTTTTTAACTCGATCACCTCGATGTCTAACTCGACGTTTCAGGATTCCCTATTAATCGATATTTGGAAACGCTTTGTTTATATTATAGCGAAATAAGTGAAACATATCTACTATCAATTCTTTTTTATTAACCTTACGTTCTCTCGCATTAACGAGATGGCTTTAAGAGCCCTTTGATTTTTCTCCTAGGATCCAACAAATGTCTCATAGGCTATGACAAACACACAATTTATTTTTCCATGTTACAAATATTAACTAAGCAAATACAACGAAGTAAAGCAGCTCAAAATAGACTGAGCCGTTATAACGCACGCATTTTCCTTTCAGATAAATGTCACGATTGACACTGACTCTCCAGTAAACAAACGATTATTCGATTTTCTCGTTCCCACTCTCACCCAGATGGGGAATAGACATATAAGTGAGTACTGTGGAAAGAATAGTCATTTGAGTTCCGATCGTCAGAGAAGTCACTAGTGATGGGTTGCTGTCCACCTTCACCCTCCTTTGCACTAGAGAGGATTTTTAATCGCATTCGTTGTGTATTTGCTTGTTGTGTTGGCAAAGTCATTGTACAAAACTCCGAGTTTTGCGATGGAGAAAACACTCGCCAGCATTTACCTCGATTCGAGTCAAAGTCTAAGTCGATATAACAAGGGTTACAAATACCTCCTCACTTGTCTAGATGTCTTTAGCAAGTATGCTTGGGTCCTGCCTTTGAAGACAAAACAGGGTCAAGAGCTAGTCAAGGCCTTTCGGACGATTCTATCTTCTGGTCGCAAACCGCTTAAACTTCAAACGGATCAGGGAACGGAGTTTCTTAATCGTGTGTTCCAGAAGTTTCTTCGTGACAATAACATTGATTTTTTTACAACTAACTCGGGATTAAAGGCGTCGGTGGTTGAAAGATTCAACCATTCTTTTAAGGGAAAAATGTACAAATTTTTTACTGCTAAAAACACGCTTACGTATATCGATGTGCTACCTCAGTTAGTATAATCTTACAATCATACCTACCATCGCAGTATTAAAATGAAACCAATCCAGGTTACCAAGGTCAACGAAACCAAAGTACGGGAAACGTTGTATGGAGATGATGTACACAAGCTTGTTCGTTTCAAATTTGCAGTGGGGGATCGTGTAAGAATCAGCAAAGCGAAGCGACTCTGTGAAAAGTCTTACCTTCCCAACTTTACCGAAGAAATTTATACTGTATACAAACGAATGTCGCGTCAAGTACCAGTCTATAAACTGAAAGAAGATGCAGGGGAGATCTTAGATGGAACATTTTACGAATCTGAACTACAGAAAATTATCA
The DNA here is from genome assembly GCA_024195265.1 of Dendrophyllia cribrosa. NCBI lineage: Eukaryota > Metazoa > Cnidaria > Anthozoa > Scleractinia > Dendrophylliidae > Dendrophyllia > Dendrophyllia cribrosa. The sequence continues at coordinate 24,301,308 of JAJLRJ010000009.1, forward strand.
AACATGACGATGTTTATCGTGTGGAAAAGATCTTACGCAAGAGAAAGCGTAAAGGCTTAGTTGAATATTTTGTAAAATGGAAAGGTTACCCAGATAAATTTAAAAGTTGGGTACCGGAAAGTAATATTTCAAAGTTGTAAAAGGCATTGTGTGAATAAAGGTATGATTTTATATGAAACAGTTGTAGCGTGGTAAATTATAGCGGAGGCCCGCGCGGCGCCCGATACTCATAGAACCATAGAACCATAGAACCCATGCCCGTCATTTTTCATGGTCATGGCTAGCGGAATGTTTCGCGGGCGCGTTGTGTGCCCGGCGTACGCAAAGGGTCAACTCGCGGGCGCGTATGCCGTCGTAAAACATGCGCGTATGACGCCACACAAGATCCTTGATCTTTGCAATTTCACGTCACCTGGGAAAACACTGCTGTGTTTAGCGGAAAATTTAACCGTTTAAATTAAAGTCTTTATTCTCCTGCGTTTTTTCGCGGTTTGCTGCTCAACACAGGGATACTAATTAAGGGATACTCAGAAGCCGCTATAGTGGAAAAAGAAGAGCTTTCAGGGATAAAATCTTGCTTCGAGGGTGGGAGCAATGCGGGAGATGTTTGTCACTTCTGGTTTCAGAACTAAAGAAGCGGAGATAAAAGAATTACCAAGCAGTGGAGGGACTTAAAGGTAAAACAAAATACATTTTTCGATGGGAATTTATGTTGATATCAATCTGTGATTGACTTTTTCTTTGTGTTCTCGCTAGTTTTGGAGAATTGTTTATAAAACGCGCTCAATTAAATTCAGTTGTTTTGATTTCTTTCATCGGAGACATCTCGGCCTCGATGAGCTATAAATGGTTCGCGTTTTGTTTTAAACATAAACTTATGGAGATTTGAATAAAATTTTTCAAAAGAAGATTGTGTTGCCCATTTCTATGTGTTTGTTCATTCATTAAATAGGTTGAATAATGTTCAAGACTTTAGATTTTTCGTTCGGAATGAAAAACTCCACGGTATGTGGGATACCCTGATCATTTCACCAGGCCATTATCCTACCATTCAAGATATCCTTGCAAAAATGAAAGAGTCGATCGATAACGAACACCGTTACAACAATGATGTGTCGTTTTCCTATGATACTATCAGTAGAAAGGTGACCGTTCATTTGTAAAACAACTCCGAAGTGAATTTTGACAACTTCGGATATATGCTGGGATTTTCACCGGAACAAGTGATTTCAAAGACAACCAAGGGTCCTAGAGAAGCGGAACACGATCTTTACACGATCTTTACATTTTTATTTATTGCGATATCATTCAACCGCAATATGTCGGAGACACACTAGTCCCCTCGCTTCGAATTATTCCCGTGGAAGGGAAAGATGGGGAACGGATCAGCAGATCATTCGTGCGCCCGCAATACGTACCTGTCACAGAAAGCAGTTCGAGACGATCGAAGTCAATATAAAGCAGGACACCGGAGAGTCTGTACCATTTGAGTTTGGGAGAGTGTTGCTTACACTTCATTTTCGTCAGAGTCAACCTCCGTACTTTTAAAGACATGAAGAAAATTCATACGCCAAATCACAAGTTGTACGAACAATATTATTTAGATCAAGCCAAACAAAAAGGTGGAAGTTTACCAGCCTTTCATGGAGCTCGATTTCAGCGGGGATATGGCTTAGGTTCCATATTTAGAGGTCTTTTCCGCTGGGCGGTGCCTCACCTGAAACAGGGCGCTAAAATACTTGGTAAAAAAGCGTTGCAAAGCGGTGTCAATATTGCTCAAGATGTGATGGATGGAAAACAATTTAAAACGACGATTGGCAAACGAGCCAAACAAGCTATCAGTGAACTTGCTTCCCAGACATCCTCGCAAGCGCAGTTAGGTGGGGGTCAAAAAGCTACAAAAAGGAAAGCACAGCCTAGAAAAACCAGTTTGCCACCAGGCAAGAAACGGAAAACATCTCCGCAGCAGAAGAAGTCCGAAGATAAATATTCATTTTTGAAGTAAGCATGGCTTTTTTTCATCACGAATCTCAAGAGTGTACGAAATCGGAACTCAATTTTTTTACGATTACGGCTACACAAACATCTATAACCAAGAGGCGATGGATTGAATATCATCCCTTTAGCAACATTACTGACAGTGGTCCGATCGAATTTAATGTCTCGGGAACTGGGGAAGAATATCTAGATTTAGCACGAACCCAGTTGTTTGTTAAAGCCAAGATCACGAAAGCAAACGGTACCACTTTAGACATAAACACAGAAGTAGGGCCCGTGAACCTTTTTCTCCATTCCTTGTTTTCACAAGTGGATGTGTCTTTAAACGAGAGACTCATTTCCCCATCAACCAATACCTACCCTTATCGCGCCATGATTGAAACGTTGCTGAACTACGGGGAAGAGGCCAAAACAAGTCAACTATCCATGGCTATGTTTTACAAAGATTCCCCTAGAAAGATGGATGCCGTTAATCCAGTGGCTGAAGATGCCGATGCAAACACGGGTTTAAAGGCTCGCTATGAATTCACGAAACAGAGTAATACGGTGGACATGATCGGACCGATACACAGCGATATTTTCTTTCAAGACCGGTTAATACTGAACGGAGTCAATCTGAGAATCAAGCTCAACAGAGCCAATAATTCGTTCTGCTTGCTGTCATCAGCCGCCGGTGCCAACTTCAAGGTGGTTATCACAGAAGCAATCTTGTACGTTCGCAAAGTTAAAGTAGCCTCTTCCATTAGTTTGGGACATGCGGCTGCGCTAAAGCAAACGACTGCCAAATATCCGATTCGCCGAGTTGACTGCAAAGTCCTTTCCATACCACAAGCATTCAGTAATTTCACCCCAGATAATCTTTTCCTGGGTCACATTCCGAAGCGTCTAATACTAGTATTGGTGGACACAGAAGCATTTAACGGTACTTACACCTCCAATCCCTTTAACTTCAAACACCACAACTTAACTCAAGTGGGTGTGTACGTGGATGGGGAACAAATTCCTCGAAAACCCTTGTTTCTCAAATTTGACGAGGCCGGTGGACAGAATTTTATAGCTGGATATCAAAGCCTTTTTTCCGGAAGTGGAAAGCTTTCAGTCCCAGGATACAGGCAACCAGATAAATAGAAGCGATTATGGTTCTGGTTACACCGCTTTCTGTTTTGACTTGTCCCCAGATCACTGCCCGGATGAACATTTTGAGCTTATAAAACAAGGCAACCTTCGAGTCGAGCTTCATTTTAGTCAGCCACTTGCCAACACAGTGAACCTCATCGTCTACGCCGAGTTTCAAAACGTGATTGAGATTGACGCTAATCGAAACGTTTTGTACGACTTTACAAACTAGAATGGATACCGTTCAACCGACGCTTATTTTGAGAAAGGATAAATATACCCAAGGTGTGTTTCAAGGAGTGTATCCTTCTTCCCAGTGGACGTTTAACTCTTTTTTTTATTTATTTATTTTTTATTTATAAACTTTATTTAACACAAAACAGTGACAAAATACTAATTACAAAAGGAAATAAGAAAAACTGGATAAAAAAACTATACAAAACGTATTTACAATACACTACTTAGTTGTTACATTACTTACAGAACTTACTTACAAAAAGTTGCTTTACGCTATTTACATTCTTTTTTTATTATTTTTGTTGTTATTATTATTGTTATTATTATTATTATTATTATTTCTATACAAACAACCTTTTATATAAATCCATTTTACATACAAACATTCTTTTACGTAAAATTGAGAAAATATTTAAAATGAAAAAACAAAACAAAACAACACAAGGATTACAATAGGCGTGCCCATGTGGAATTGAACTCTGTGACATTACAAAGCATAAACTCAAAAGTGTGCGGGCATTATAGCTTGTACTATGCCTTATTTTGCTGTCGCCATGTTAACATGAACACCGTTGTACATAGGTTTTCTAGCAATAAACACCGAAATGATTTTCTTGTAAAACGCTTTATCGAAAAACGCTTCCCTTTAAGTCTGAAAAAGTACCATACCCATGTAAACAAACAAGGATCAAAAGCACAACACAAAGTTCAGTAAACACACCATGTAATTTCCTTTCAATGTATTTTATTGAGTGATTAAAATAAAAAAGTGATTACAATGAAAAAAATGTCTCCTGTCACAATCGTAACCTGCGAACGGCTTGAGGGCGTGGACTTGCGATCCTTCGCTTTTGCTTTTTCACGGGTGAGGAGGAAGGAAGTGGGGAAGGAAGCCAACGAGAGGGACTATTCGGTGTCTCATCTCTCACTCTTGCTTTAAACTCCCGGATGGTGCTCTGTCTTTGGGGATTGCGCACTAAGTTTTCAGGAACGTTCATTCGCGCCAGACCTCTCGCAAACACTGACCACCCAACAGGCTGAATCCTTTTCGGTGACGTACTATATCGTTGACCAAATCCACCACGTGAGACCCGGGTATCGGTTAGTTTTCGTACAGTAACTCCCCTTTTTCATTCCACTTTAACACATCTCGGTTTTCTTTTATTTTATCCAAGAGTTGTCTAGCCCCAGCTTTGTACATCTTAGGTACACTTTTCATGACTTCTTGTTCCACCGCTGTGGGTATAGTTTCCACTTCGGTGGCTGTTTCTTTCGTTTTTTCTGGTTTAGGAATTTCCACGGGCTTTGGGGCTGTTAGTTTGACTTGAAGTGGCTGCCCTTTTCTCTGATCGTAATAAGTCAGATAACGCTGTAACACCTGATTGTACAGTCTCGCTTTTTCGTCATCATCTAGCTCTTTACTGGATAATATCTGTCCCATTTCACTGTCTAAGTTTTTTAAAGTTTGAGTCACAGGTGGGGTTAATATCTACTGGCGTTGTTGCAATCGTTCCAGGGTGTTCTCGGGAACGAGAACCATGCGCTTGGTATGATTCATTTAGGTAAGAATGGAGCTTAATACACGAAGCACGGGTGGTAACAAAACACTTAAAAAGTTTCCTCCGTGTTGGACCAAGATTTTCTTTTTCTTAGCAAGGGGCGTACTTTTTTCGGCTAGAGCAATCAAGGATTTCTTGTGGGTTAAACGTTTTCTCTTGGCGGGTTTACTGACAGGCACAGTTTCTTTTAACACGTTGAGAACACACTCACAAATGGTTTTTACTAAAGCGTCGTCGGCTACTTTTAAAATCGCTTTCCGCAGCGCTGGAGTACACTTGGTAAGGAGCTTAAGAAAGTCGTGGTTCTTTCTCAGTCGCTGGGCCATACTCAACTGATTTATATCGCTGTGATGCAGCCTTTTTATACCTTTTGGATGTAAGCGTACTGGGTGTCCCCAGGGAAGATGTTAGTTCGCAACCGGAAGTTGGCAGGTGTTTCCGGTTTAAGATCGCATAATAAGTACCCATAAGGTCTTTTGGTTGCATCTTGGAAGGCTTCTTGCATATATTTTGTATGCCCGGGAAACATCTGTTTTGCTAAATGAGTCACTTGACTGCTATCTCGAGGAGATTTGAACAGTACTATATAATGACAGTTTAAGCTCATATCTCTTAATTCTTTTCCGCGGTGAAAGATGTTTTGTAAAATAAAGATGACACTTAAGTTTCGGTGATGACATCCTTTCGTGAACAAACTGGTTATTCGCTGATCATTACTGTTCTTGCATCAGATCATAAATAACCACAAGGTTTCGAACAGAAGGGTCAAGCATTGATTCCAAATCACTGGGAACTCCTTCCACAAAATTAATGTTTGGATTCGTGCGTAACATTTTATCGTACGCTGATTGATAAATCCCGTAACACCATATAATATTTTCAGGTGCACCATCAATCACGTCTTCTCCTGATTCAAGTTTAACAAACTGACTTTTTCCGCAACATGTTGGACCAGCCACGAGCGCGGGGAAGGGATGTTTCCACCTCGGATCCATGATTACAACTAACTCACTTAACTGCGTGTACTCTCATTTATAGAAAAATTGTTTTAGGTTCAGCCTCTTTCTCATACACATGAACCATGTTGGTATTCTGTAATTTAGAGAATTGCAACCAATACTTTCGCTCCATCTCGGATAATTCATGTACTTGAGCTGAATGATTTGCTAATCGTACTAAAAATTTTGAATCACACCCTGGTATGGGACAATGTTTGCATTTTAGTCTCTTCATGTTAACCCTGTGAAAGTTGGATTGAAACTGAACAAAATGATTTAGAACATAAAATTTATCGGGCAAAAAGGGCAGAAAGGGCCATTTTTTAGCGCTGTGCTTTTCCTGAGAATGCGCGTGGGATCTCGCGTGAAGGTCGCGCGCGCGCTAAGTCAGAAATCAAGCCAAGATTAAAATTCTGCCAACTATGTTTATTTACAAACGATTTTCCTATGTACAAAACAACTATACGAAAAATACTATTTACAATTAGAAGCAATCTTATATAAATATTTCAGAAAACTATTTTTGAGAGTAATATATATATATATATACCCGTTTGCAAAAAAAAAAGACATTTTTAAAAAATAGAAATATATATATAGCTGTTGTGTTCGCATCACAAATGTGGTGACAGGCGGTAGATACCTTTTCACAGTAACTACAATACCCTTTGCCAAGTGTTCATTACAGGGCGTCTGTTAATCAGCACCATTGTTCACGGAAAACATTGAATAATTTTACAGATTAAATTATTCAATGCCTGAATATAAACAAATGAGCCACAGATAATTTATTGACTCGAGCCCATGCTTCTTTTGAGGCATTGCGGATAGCAACGATCTTCGTTGGAGACTGTGCAGCAAAAAAGTAGTGGAAAATAGACGTCCTAGGATACAAATATCACAACAGTTTAAAAAGCATAGTACAAAGCTGATATATTTGTTCTCTTTTTCAGCACCTATTGAGAGTAGGTGTCAAAAAGTAACTTAATCATTTCGTCGACGGACTCCATAGTTGGGTAATCTACATCAAACGTCGACTTAAATGTACGCTTATTTTTGGGGTCGTTCACGACCCTTACCGTTATTTTAGTTGACATTTCCGATCGAAATTGAAAGGTAAACCCTTGCTTTGTTTACGCTGCTAGTGGCATTTATACAATTTTTTATTTTTTCTAAGACAACGTAATCACACTCGGTTAACCCATTTGAGATGTAATATCTTAGACGGCAAAGAGTGCCGACCCATTACAAATCCTTTGATTACAATTAAAAAAGGGGAAATCAAAGTTGGCAAATTTAGCGACCTTTCGCTAAATTTCAATATTTGCTATATTTAAATTTCTATATTTGCTATATTTCCTCTGTTCGACGAACTTGCCGCTAAATTGGCGGCTTTTGATGTTTTTTTTTTATAATTCATTATATCAAGGTGGCAGTACAACAACCTGAATGTCATAAACAAATCCTTTAACCTTGGTTAAAAAGAAACATGAAAAATCGCCAATAAACCGGTAAAGGCTATAATAAGCCTCCAATAGGTGCTAATAAAGAGAACAAATATACCATCATCATCATCATTTTATTAAACAAATAAATTATATACAAAATTATAGGCACCCGCAGGTAGCATCAAGCTAATCGAGGCGGGTGCTTTTAGAAATAAATAGATAAATAAGAAATCACATTACAAATAAAATACGTAGATAAATAAATTGGTACATAGATAAATAAAGAAACTGAGTCTTACAAGATTTTGAGTGAGACATTTAACAAGTCGGATAATTATTTTCACACGTCAAAATAAAATAAAACAAAGGAGAATGTCAAGAAATCATGTCTATTATTGTGGGCACGTATACAAATATATCAGCTTTGTACTATGCTTTTTAAACTGTTGTGATATTTGTATCCAAGGACGTCTATTTTCCACTACTTTTTTGCTGCACAGTCTCCAACGAAGATCGTTGATATCCGCAATGTCTCAAAAGAAGCATGAGCTCAAGTCAATAAATTGTCTGCGGCTCATTTATTTATATTCAGGCATTGAATAATTTAATCTGTAAAATTATTCAATGTTTTCCGTGAACAATGGTGCTGATTAACAGACGCCCTGTAATGAACACTTGGCAAAGGATATTGTAGTTACTGTGAAAAGGTATCTACCGCCTGTCACCACATTAGGGAGCTTAAGCAACCACGACGGCGACGGTAGCGAGAACGGCACAAAACAATAGGTTAAATGAGCGAAAACAATGCCTTTGCACGTGCGTTTTACATTTTGGTACATTTCTTTACCGTTCCCTGCAAAACAACAACGTCAATTGATCAAATTATAGGTTTTGTGGAGAACGTGAACACACGACGGTTAATTTTCCTTTTTCCATTTGAACTGGAAAGCCATCCCTTCAAATTCAGCTCCTGGACAATCCAGACACATTAGACAAACTAAAAAAATTGGAACAACTGTGAGAGTAATTTAAAAAAGCGCGAATCCATTTTTCAAGTTACGTTTTCCTTGGTGTTGCCGTCGTCGTTGCTTAAGCTCCCTATTTGTGATGCGACTTCAACAGCTACATATATATTTCTATTTTTTAAAAATGTCTTTTTTTTTTTTGCAAACGGGTGTATATATATATATATATATATACAAACTTGAAAACTTAAATATCTAAGGGAAGCGTGCTAACTCCATCTGCGAGAACTTTACGTTTGGGATAAAAATACGAAAATGCATCCCTAACTTGCTCATAAGTGTACATCGTGTTGTTAACAACACGAAAACCGCGGTTAACACCTGAACTATTCTGTTTTGTGAGTAACACTTGTAAATACTTGTCTTTGTTGATATCATTACATTTCTTATTGATACCCTTACAACTAAACTTGTCTTTGGCCCCAAAACAGTAATAAGTGTTTGAACACAAACCCACGATTCCTTCTCCTTCCCACTCGACTTTGAAAAGACCTGGGGTTCTCTTATCATACGCTTTATGCTCCGGCGTATCGGTATGCGGAAACCAGTTGCATTTGTCGGCTTCGAACTCTGCTTTCAATTCACTAGACTTTCCACACTTTCCCCTGAAATGGTAATATACGCACTGTCTGTGTCCATCTCACACATTTGGAAATCTGAGCGGTCTAGATATTTATCCAAAAAATCATAATAAAATTGCAGCATGCGAAGTTTCGCATACTGATAAACAAAAAAACCGATTTGATTAGGAAGATTTAATTTGATGGTTTTCTTACAAGAGTCTACTTCATAAGTATCTTCCGCGAGGTTGTCCAGTTTCCGCAACAGAGGGGTGTTCACTTTACGACTGGCTTCAGCGTCACTACAATACTCCACGTTCCTATGCTTTTGGAGGTTTGTTATACAGCGACCGTATGAGCTATTTCCAACCTAAAAAGACAAGATTTATATAAGTTTTCTGTATATAAACATATCGTCCTCATCCGCTATGATCCCTGAAAAGAAACAAAAACTTACCAACTTTATTGTATCCGCAATGATGGCTTTGTTGGGGTCTGCGTCGCCTGCTCGTCTCGCGTCTGAAACAGCGTCTCCAAACGTTTTGAAGCAGGACTTGGGAGTAAACTCGATCACCTGGTAAACTTTGGTGACCTCCAAACCATGCTCCAGGTACCATTTGAGGAGAGGTGTGGCCAGCAGGATCTTTTCTTCTTTCATACTCCCAATCAAACTGCGTCGTGGTTGTGCCATAGTGTTGTTTTCCTCCGAGTATGCTTTCATGTACCCCCCAATATCCTCTCGACTAATGTTGGTGTTTTTAAAGACCGGGCACATCTCAATAAATTTTTCTTTTAAATGCTCTGGTATGCGAATATCCACTTCCACGCACCCAAACAAACACTCATTTCGCACCTCGCTCAAAATTCGCTCCGGGCTCATGATCTTGATCGTATCCAAGGTTTTCCTCACTTCGGTGGCAATAAATCGCTGTAGTTCTCGGTTGGTTCTCTTCATCTGGCGCCATTCACACTCCCACATCTCCACGACACGGTAGCCTTTGCTGCGAATGTACTCGGTGTTGGCACTGGTTTCTTCTAACAGCTCACTCATGGGTTCCTTGCGTTTCTCGTTAACTTTTTTTCCCCGATTAAGGGCACAATCGTGACCGTGCCAGAAACAGCCGTGAAACTGATAGACCGTCTGTGTCTGGGCGTTAAATCCGTCGACGGGAAGTCTTCTGCCACCAATACGTTTCTCTGTATTGTTCAGCTGATGTCTGATATGTATTCTCTCTTGGTGCGCCACCCACTCTAACCATTCAATCGCCATCCGAATGGACCCATTTGGTTTGAACTCATTCTCAGCAAGGCGTCGTGTGTAGCTGCCGGTGGGCATGTCTTGCATAATAGCCCATAGATAAAACGCGTTAGTATCATACCCCACGACGTTTTGACACAACTTAGCCGCCTGGCCTCTCTCTGCTTCCCTCAGTTTAGTTTTGCCGGCCTCATGGTAGCGGTGAAAGATGATGCTAGACCCGCCGGTATTGTTATCTTTGATTAGATGATACAGGTCGCTATCGGGTTGGTTGAACAGGCTGAAGAACGTTTGTTCGTCCAAGAACGAGAAGAGGTACTTGAGGGTGAGACCAGGGACAGAAATGCCATCTTTGAACATATCGATGTTTCGCTCTTGCCAGAACGCACTCATCTTTTCTACGGCTTCTAAGAAAGGCAGCACATCCTAGTTATTGTACCAGGTGAGAAATTCTTTAACTGTGATCATCTGATTTTCTTCCCACACTTGCTGACAGTATCGGTACTCTTCTTCTGAGATGTTTTGATTTTTGAGAGTCGAGTTGAACGCAGCGTGAGGGGGCAGCGATGTTTGTTCGAGCTTATCCAACCCGTCTATCCACTCATACGGAAAGAACCCCTTGGTCTGTTCGCATTCGTAGGCTTTCAGGAACTGGTCGTAGCTGAATCCAGGTGCTAGATAGTTGGTGATATCCAGAAACTTGAGGAACTTGGTCTTGTGAAGCATGTGATTGTTGTTTTTCTTCACAGAGAACTTGACGGGTTGATGTTTGATGAGGTACGGCAACAGAAATCGCTTGGCGATGTTGATATCATATTTTCCCGAGTTGAAACACAGTACCGGTAGTTCATCGATGTAAGCATTGAGTTTTTCTTCCAAGGTCTTCAGCACTTTGTCATCACTGACATCCTCTGAGCCACCTAACATATCTTGTAACTCTTCTAGCTGGTCCCGCGTCTGTCTCAGTTGCTGTCTTCTTTCTCTGTCCACTTCAACGTTCAATCTTAGTAGATGTAAGTGGCTAGTTCTGGGACACCCATTTTAAGGCCCCACAGACCCCTATGGAGCCTTAATTTAATGATTGACACCCCCTATCTCCAGGACCTCCTGCCAGTCGGCCCTGGGATAGGGGGTGTCAATCATTAAATTAAGGCTCCATAGGGGTCTGTGGGGCCTTAAAATGGGTGTCCCAGAAACTAGCCACTTACATCTACTCTGCCCAATCCATCCTCTTCACACAGAGCGCATAAGGGCGGTCTGGCCGAGTATGGACAATTGGAGAAATCCCTACCCTTTTTTATATCGCGATGGCGATTGAACGAAGCCTTTTGTGCCTCATTGTAAATGCGGAAATGCAACAACACTCAACTAAGTACATCAAGGCACGTCGACTAAAGATCACTTGCCTTGGTTGCGCACGAAGAGTGTGTTTGTCAACGATTTATAATCATAAAAATAATGGCTGTCCGCCTTTAAAAAGAAACCATCGAGTTTTTCTCAGACACGAGGTACCCACGAGAGCTGTTCCAGATGTTTTTGCAAACATTAGCCAGCATGATCTGAATGCATGGTTTGACGAGCAAGAACGTCTGACAAACAAAACCCTGGAGGCTCTCGACCCCTTGCCCAGGATCCGAGATTCTAGCTTTGTTTCGGATTTCATCGAAGGCAAGACACCACTCGCAGCCTTTCAAACTGAGTTGAGCGGTTATCACCAATTGAAGAAACATTCACACTTCATATATCAATGATGGCGACAACACAAGCTTTCATGAACTTTCTCAAATCGAGACACACTGGTCTGAAACAAAAGGGCGCCGACTGGCTCTCAGCCAGACAAAATACAATTGGTGCTTCTGAAGTCTCTGCTTTAACAGCCACTTCGCCGTTCGAAACGCGAAGAAGCTTGCTCTTAAAGAAAATTCAACCCCCGATTATGCATAACAGTGCGGCTTGTACCTGGGGCAATCTGTTTGAGCCGATTATACGCAAGTATTTTGAGAAAAAACATTCATATTCCGTTTTTGGTCACAGCATTTCTCTTAATCTGTCAAGCGAGCATCCGCTTTATCGAAAGGTCACTTGTAGTCCAGACGGTTATTTCATGAATAAAGATAACACATTAAATTTGTTAGAATTCAAGTGTCCGTTCAAGCGAAAAATAGCGATGAACAGAATTCCTAGCTATTATCGCGATCAGATACAAACAGGGCTTGCTTTGAGTGGTGACATGGTCTCCAAAGGCTTGTTTGTTGACGGCTATTTCAGAATGTGTTCTTTAAACCAGCTTGAACCAAGTTTAGCTCACAATTCTTTTCTCAACGCCGGGAAAACATACAAGACAAAAAACAAATCAACTCTTGCCTGGGGGGTCTGTTATCTATTCAGCAAACAAAACATCAAGAACAATCAAGCCGGACTTATTGATCTTGGTGCAACACAAACAATTGCTTTGTTTGAACATGTCATGGGTTTAATTGCCACTAAAGAGATTTGGGTTTCATATGGTAAAATAAGAATGACGTTCACAGCCCGTGACGAAAATGATGAATTTTTACGTTTAAACGCTATGAAAGAAGCGTTCTCTAACCCGCGTAGAGAAGGGCCAAAACCTGTCGCAATGTTCGCTTGGAAATTGCTCGATCTCACTGAAATTTGGGAGTTTAAAAAACCAGATTTCTTGAGGAATATTCAAAGACCTATCGAATGCTTTCATGAAAACCTATCAAAGTTAAAAGGAAGAATCAAAAATTATACTTACGCCGAGGACTCTACCACAACTCCAAACACAGGCGATGACAAGGCCGTTTTGGAAGCCTTTTTAATGAAGCAAGCGGCAATGCTTACTCCAGAGTTCTGAATGCATTATACCATAAATATTCGTTTTTGATTATCATCGCATCAGACATCCATTGTTGTCTCAGGTAATTTATAATCACTCGTTGCGGGGCTTCAAGCGGTGTTAAAATGTTCAGGATTTTGTAGATCACAAACGTATAAGATATTCTCGGAAGCCGGCCTTCTATTTGTTTGAATACACGTTTCGTTTCATGGATTTGATCGAGAGTCAACTGTACAGGCAGATATTTGAGCTTTTTTATAAGCCTGTTCAAGGCATAACAAAACACGTAACTTCGTCCCGACCGATGACTTGGTCTGTGGAAATTGTTTTGCTGCGTACATGCCGGAGCATCATCGAGCACTTCCACACGGCCGCATCTTTTACAATAAAGTTCACAAGAATTGATTGATTGCAAAAAGGAGCCACCACAGTCATAACAAGACAGGAGTCTTCGGCCCCAGCGTTCAATCTCCATGTCATTGTAATGTTTTTGTAGATATTGCTTACCAATCTCTGCCAACCCCACATCTTCGCATAACTGATAAAGTTTTTCCGGCAGGCACAAGCGGTGTATTTCTTTTGTGTAATCGCTGCCGTATAGCGAGCGAAGGATGGCAAATTTGTGTTCTTTGTCAAGTTCATTGAGCCGTGCGCCAAACTCAGTCATGCCTATATTTAGAGATTACAATTTTCAATTGGGGGTTTCCCGTGACTTCCGGTATTGTTGTGTAAAGGCCGTATTTAAAAGATTACAACTTTTCGAAGCTTCTCGAACATACCGAAGCGCCCCACAAATACCGAAGCGCCCCAACTTTGTTGAAAAAAGTTTTTCTGGGGCGCTTCGGAATTTATTTTTTGAAAAAGTTTTTGTGGGGCGCTTCGGAATTTATTTTTTGAAAAAGTTTTTTGGGGGCGCTTCGTTATTTGTGGGGCGCTTCGGAATTTATGGGCGGGATTTTTCCCTCAAGATTTGTAGATTAAAACCTGAATTTAATCTCTCAAATCGGACTTGGATGCTGCGGTGAGAAGACTTATCTTTTTTTGAAACTCTTGTTTGACTTCCTTGCGAAGTTCGTTTTTGAGTTTCTCGAGGTCTGGCGCTTGTGTTTGAGTGCCAACGTTTTTTTTAGCCTTAACACCATCCCTGATTGCAGCTTTGAGTTCGTGATATTTTTCCACCTCACGAGTAATAATTGTGAATTCTGTATCACTGATCCTCTTGTCTTCCAGAGCCTTTGAGACCAGTTCATTGACAGAGTTGCGTTTAGCCAGGGCCAGTGTATAGATTTTCTCGTGTTTGGTCACTTTACGCTCTAATCGCTTGTTAGCAGCTGTAAAGCCAACAGAGGACAGCCCACAGAGGGTCGCGATGCCGGCAAGTGCTGGACTTGCAACAATTCCGAACCCAGTCAATGCAGTGGCAAGGGCCCCTGATGACAGCCCGACAGAAAGTGATCCAAGCCCAACCGCCGAGTAATGAACTAATGATTGGGTTCGTTTGTATTTCTTTGCGACTTGTCTGTAATGCTCGGCTTCATCAGACAGCTCTTTAAGCAAGTCAGAGATCTTTTTGAGCCGGAAGTCTTCTGCATTGATTTGAGTGATCCCAAGGTCAGGGTATATCTTTTGTGTATGGCTGTATTCGGGGGCCGATGGAAGCACATTGGCAGAACTCATGGCATGGGGTATATATATTATTTTTTAATTTAACTCAACTTCAAATTCCAATGGCGCGCCATTGAAGTTGAAGAGGTTATTGTTCTCATCCCTAACTGACAGTGTGATAGAGTTAACAAATTCGCCAGACGAGACGTCACGCAAGACGTTCTGTTGTGTTGTCTCGTAATGAACCTTCTCAAAAGCTTTTCCACGAATATCAAACCGAGCCAAAACTGTCGAAGGCTTTCCATTGAGAAGGTTTTGTTCTTTATCAACCAGATCACAGTGGATGAAGTAAGTGCTTGGTGCTCTTAAACGCTTGACGAAGGTTATTAGCATCAATACAGGGCGTATGCCAAGCAATTCTGCCAGATTATTACTTAACTTCACACTGCCGCTGTTACTTGTAATGACCATGGCCCCATATGGCCTGTTTGTTTCAATTGTTAGATTTAAACTTCTGTCAAAGTCTTTTAGGCTTTCAAAGTCTTTTGTTAAACTCTCAATAGTGTGATGCCCTGGAAGTAAGGTCGCCTCACGTGATGAACCATTAGGGGGAGGGTTTGCTGGTGAAATCTTTGCTTCTTCTTTCAAATTATGCCAAGAGTTGAAAATTGAGCAAGAAACAAGGCGGATATAACTCGATTTCGGCAGTGGGTGCTCGAAGTAGATCGTGTGAGGATTCGAATGTGTGACGATTGTTAACACAACCATGATGGTGTATATAAGGACATTTTAAAATATAAATATATACAATCATGTTTGGCAGACGGCCCGGTGGCTTTAATCCTAATTCAAATCTTGGCATAAACATCGGCGGCCACAATTACGGACCCACACCCCCCTTTTATTCGCCTCCAAACGCCTATACTCATGTCGCGCCAAAGCCACACACAGATCCTGAAATTGCTTGGTTGAGTTCGCCGGAGGCAGCAAAGCTCTCTGCCGCGGCCAAGGCCAAGGCGCTCTCAGACTTCAAAAAGCGTTTCCCGAACGCTGATATGTCACACTTTGAAGTGCAAGTAGAGTTTGGTGACGACCACAAAACCGCCACAGGGGAAGTTCTTTACAAAAAGGGTCAAGGCTCATGGGGGCTTATCACAGAAATGCCCCACAAAGATTGGACTGGCGCTGAAAGAGATGCTCTTGGCCTTCATTATGATGGTGGTTTCCCTTATCAGTTATCGCTGGGGCAACCAGAAAAGTCAATCCCGGCTGTTGCTTTCTCCACCACAATAGACAAAGACATGATGATTGGGGCAATCTTGAATGACAAAGAGCAAAAGATTTACGTCACACCAACTGATTATTTCACAACGAAATACAGAAATATCTTCAGGGACACGCAGATATCATTCACAACCGCTAAATACGGGCGAAAGTGGATGGGTGGTCCTCATATGAGCTTTTGGCCACAACAACTCTCCTTCGCACTGTGGTGTGCAACAACCGGCTGTGGAATCTCGCGTGACATTATCTTCGATAAGAACTCAAGTCTATCCCTAACCCCACAGCTCCGGTCGTTTATTTCACAACAAGGCGAATACTCTACCATATGGGTGGGGAACAAAGCGTGAGTGCTTTGCCAGACGACCCTCCATTTAACCAGAAAGACAACAAATACAACATCGACGCGTACAAGAAGCTTTGCATGGAGTTCGGTATCGACCCCAGTTCTGACTTCCGTTACACATACGGTAAGAACCACGGGCTTGGGAATGTCTACATTTGGGTAACTGGAGAGGGCCCCAGCTCTACCGATTACACCTATCCAGACTCTGATCTAGCTCTGTTCAATGATGAGCGCGTTACTGACAGAAAAGACCCCAATTATCGCGCCAATGGAATAACTTTCGTCCGCAACGATCAAGGGGCGGACACCCAGTTCGAGCACTTTGTGCCAAATTACGCACAGGGGCTAACACAGCCAGGGCTCGCGCGTATGAACCAATCAATCGAGGCCTTTGTGTACTGCATTCTTGGTTCACAAGCCAAAACCCGCAGCAGCATCATTGGGAAAGGAGGCAGGGCTTTCGAAACGCAGAGAGTATTCCTCACCCATCTAGAGGAGGCCATAATCCTGAACGACATCGCAACAAGCGTGCAGCGTTACCAGCTTGCCATCCAAGCAACAAAAGTTCGCCTGGACTTTGCGACAGCACCTGGAAGCTGGCTCATGCCATCGCGCATGATTATCAACACAGAGAGCGTGATCGGGTATAACAACAATCTACCGGAGGCAACGCAAGGGATGAAGCTGGGCGTGAACAGTGGTGTTAATCTGGGCACAAAAAAAGCCTCCCTTCGCCACATGGACGGTGGACCAACAAAGATTAATCCACCAAACAGTCACCCATCAAACCCGATACATAAACAGGCCACACAGGCACAGGGCATCGCCCCAGCCACACCACAACCCACACCCACACCCACACCAACACCAACCCCCACACCACAGCCCGACCCACAGCCCGACCCGCATCACGTCTCCAAGGCAGTCGTTGTTGTTGGCGCGCTTTCTTTGGCAGGGCTTTTCGTTTGGTTGAGATAAGTGTTCAAGACTTCGCACGCTTGGTGATCCTTTCAACAAGGAAGGCCACCACGGCAAGGATGAGCAGCCATGCGTGTTCACCCAGAAAGGAGATGACCGACCCAGCCGCTTTGAAGATGAAGCTCACAATTGAGCCAATGAGGCCAGCCAAGGCGCTGGCTGCTTTTTTGGCAAGCTCTTTAAACCCATTTCCAATAGCCTTGGTGGCCTTTGCCAGGCCGTTCAAGGTAGCGAGTACAACAGCGCTGATGGTGATGCCAGCTGCCAGAACAATCGCTTGCAGGGTCCATCCGTATTTCTTGAAGATTTCTCTGACCCTCTCTCTCAAAGACATGCTCCTTTCCCGCAACTCAATTTCTGTATTGAGCCTTGCCAGCTCTTCACGTTCAGCAACCCGGTCTTCAGCAGCTGCTCTGTCAGAGGGGGAAGTGTCCTCAGCCTCTATCACTTGTCTGTCTTCAGCGTTCTTCCGTTCAAGCTCTTCTTTGTTCTGTTTCAGTTCGTCCAGTGGTTTTATAGCATCCTTTTTTGCTCTAAGTTCCTCTAAGCGCCCTTCTAAGCCCCTATTGTCAAGCATGAGTTTGTCTACGTCTTTTTGTAGTTTGTCTGCTTCTTGGGCAGCTTTTTGTTTATCCTTCAGTTCTTTTCGTTTGGTTTGATGCTCAGCTTCAAGAGCTCTCTTTTCATCTTTCCGTCTTTGTATTGCCTCCTTATCCAGTGGTCCATGTGCATCTTCAATCTTTTTAATCTGGTCATCCTCCTCTTCGATTTTCTTTCTGATGGCATCCATGTCGAGGCGAATTTTTTGTGTGCCAGCAGCAGCTGTTTGTGCTTCTTGTTTTTGCTTTTGTTTAGCTTCCAGTTCTTTTTCATTTGCTTCAAATGCAGCATTTGTCTCATTGAACTCTTCATCCACAGACTTTCCGAGAGCAGTTTTGATCTCTTTGGGAAGAGAAGCGTTGAGAGTTTTTTCGAAAGCCCCCCGACTTTTTGTGTAAAGAGGATACCATTTGTCTCTTGTATGATATTTTACCTCGATGATGGCCCCACCTGATTTTGGTTTCATCTCGTACCGAAAATCAAGTTGATTTCTGTCTGCTTGGGCAAACTCTTCCTTAACCTCGGAAAAGGCCATATCATCCGTGGTCATCATTCGCCGGCCGCTAGTAGCCCCTGTAATGAAAGAGGTTTCTTCAGTGTGGGTGCCTTGTTGCTCTGGGGGGAGTCTTGTTCTTGTGGCCAAAGGCACTTGTTCACCAGCCGGGGTGGAAGCAGCGCCTGGTTTAAAGGGTTGCGTGGTGTCGGTGTCTTTGGGGAACCACTCATGGTATTCTTCTTCTGTTATTGGAGGCCATGAGTTGTCACCGTCATCAGCGTCATCCCCTGTGTCTGGTATGAGAGGGTCTCTGTCAGTTGTCTCAGTTGGATCATATCCGCCTTCTGCCATCGTGGGTATATAAATATAAATTTTAAAAACACAAATATATACCATGGCTGTGCAACCGAATTTACTTCCATCTCACAGGGAAAAGACACTGGGCGCTATGAAGGCAGAGCGAACCGTCAAGTTCATCACATTCAACCCCTCTGAGTCCAATCCCGGCGAGACACTGTACGTCTCGGTGCCCAAGCTAGGCGAGCACGATGTCATTGTGTCCGGCTCGCTGGCCCTGGTATTCAACATCAGCCTAGCCGGCGGCCATGCAAACAACTATCTCGTGCAAAATGTTTCTCGGGCCCTGGTGGACAGGCTCGTTGTAAAGTTTGCAGCCACCACTGTCCAGGACACGGTTGGATACGACATCTACAAGATCTTCGAAGATCTCTTCAGATCAACCGATGAGCGGGAAAATATGCTTATGGAGGGCATCCAGAGTGTGGATTTGTGCAAGATCCGCTCTGGTGCTGGCGACAAAAAGAGCTCAGGCGTGGATGCAGAGAACAAGCTTGAGACAATATACAAGAATAAGTATCACATCAAGCTGGATCACCAAATCTTAACTGACCACGGTGTTATATATCCTCGGGCACTGTACAGTGATCTGGTCTTCGAACTAACCCTCGCCCCCGCAAACCAAGTTGTCCGAGGCTCAGACACAAGCAAGCTCGTGTACAAGTTGGAAAACATCCAGCTGGAGTATGAGACGATCAGAAGTAAGGAGCTGGCCGACGAGGCAACAACACTTACACCAGTGGCAAGGAGTTCGCTTATGACCTGGTAATGCGAGATCGGGTGCATCCCTTCTCAAAAAGTGGTGACACTCGGCTGAATCTTCGGGTTAACCCACAGCGCCGGTCTCTCAAGGGCATCCTCTTGCTGTTCATCAACCCTTATGTAGCTGGTGCCAGGGATTCTGAGAACTATTTCAATCCCGACATCACCAAAGTTAAGGTCACCGTAAATGGGGTTCCAAACAGGCTTTACAATGAGGGCATCAGTGGTACATACATGTGGAGAGAGATAACCCGGCATTTTACCCAACACACGGACGGCAGGCCTAACATGACCTTGACCAAATATCTCACAGGCAACAAGTTTGGCCTCTGGATTGACCTGCGGGCCATGGATGACACAGCCCTGCACGGCAACGGTCAACGACTCGTCAACACACAGGATGGCGTGCAACTCGAGATCGAACGAAACGGCACAGGCTCGGGAAACGCACTCTGCCACATCTTCACCCTCTCAGACGCACAGATGAACATCATGGGCAGGCAGCTGGAATCTGTACAGTACTAAGTAAACGCAGCACACACGCACACGAACAATGCACGCATATATATACCCACCAGCCCCCATGGCCACAAACAACAAGATCAACTTCTATGCTAAGCCGGCTCCCCTGTCATCCACCGGATATCTGTCACACAATAAAATACAAAGACTTCTGGCAATGGCCCCCTCCCCGCCAACACATGAACCAATTGTTTGCAAACCAACTAATATAGGCGTTGGTTATGGACCCAAGAAAGCTGCCATTCAATGCACTAATAGTGGGCCCCACTAACTCTGGCAAGACACAGTATCTTCTCTCCCAACTGCGAGGGCCTTTTAGGGGTTGTTTTGATTACATCGTTTTATTCTGCCCAACATTTGTTAAGAACAAGACATACGATGGCTTCGTGGACCGCGATCCGCACATCTTCGTGATTGTCTGCCAGCAGCACGAGATCGAAGACTGGTTGAGGCTGGCGAGCTTCTTTTTCACATGCACCAACACTTTATTCATTCTCGATGACTGCGCCGCCTCTAAAGATGTCAAAGGTCGAACGGGTCAACTGGTCAATCTTGGGTTCAGCGCAAGGCATGACGGCATATCCGTGTGGGTCTTGACCCAGCAGATTACTAGCATTGCCAAGCCATATCGTGATAACATTGCAGCGATCGTGCTCTTTTACACGCCATCCAGCAAGACAACCAAAGCCATATTCGAAGATTATGCCGGCGAGCTCTCCGACGAGGAGTACAAAGAGTTTATTGCAAGGCTCAAATCCCGCAAGTTCTCCCACCTGGTTTTCTCTTTGAGACACCCGTATGGAATTGAGTACAAGATTTAAACACACATATATACCATGAATGCGCCAACCAGTCTACACAAGCTCACTGTGCTTTCACAGCTTTTGGATGAATTGCACAAACACACCATTGATACGCAAAACAAAATTATCAAAGCCGCTGGTGAGGAAGATCTGCGCCTCATGCTTCTCAACAGATATCCCTTGCGGTTGAATTCTATGCCAGACACCATGGCGGGGCTTATACGAGAGCTTGAAGCCCTTTTGCCAGACATCAAGAGAATTATTGAAAATTAAAAACACATATGTATACCCCTGATGGCTGAAGCAGCTGAAGACCAGGCCGTTTTCGAAGTAATGCAGATGCTGGAGGCCACCCCTGGTGCCGCACCTCCAACAGGGTTAGTTGGTGACAATGACATTCCTGCCAAACGTGAGAAGCTGGCAATCCTTGTTTCAACTGGCAAGGCCAAAGAAGCTATCGGCATGCAGCTCACACATGATCATGTAAAGAGGTTGTCAGACAAGGACGTTGACAAGTACTTCAAACGGTACGAGGCATACATCGGCAACAAGACAACCGAATCCCTAGTTGATTCTGGCATCATGCTCATATCCAAAGGCGTTGGCATGGTGATCCCGGTTGATGATGTTAAGGAATTGCAGAAAGAACTCAAGAACGACTACATAATCAACCAGGAGCTGTCAAATCTTGCTGGGGCTATTGCCGTGCGATGCGGGCGATTGCTGGCGCTTGCCAATGCTGCTCTCATCACAACA
Source organism: Dendrophyllia cribrosa (assembly GCA_024195265.1). Taxonomy (NCBI): domain Eukaryota; kingdom Metazoa; phylum Cnidaria; class Anthozoa; order Scleractinia; family Dendrophylliidae; genus Dendrophyllia; species Dendrophyllia cribrosa. Next base: position 24,322,855 of record JAJLRJ010000009.1, read on the forward strand.
AAACACATCAAGTTTGAACGAGAGCCTGATCACAAGACTGACTTGATAGAATTAGAACCCCAGCCTACACCCACACATCCAACCAGAGACAGTGAAGGCTATCCACTTGAGGGTCTTGATGAAGTTGGGTTGGGACCTGTGACGACCTCGCACCAACCTTGAAGAAACCTGGCAGCAACCTGTCAGAAACCTGGCACCACACGTGGTCACAAGATAAATTAAAAAACTCACATATATACAGGCTGGCCACACCACTCGAGACGATCACTGAAGAAACTCCAACTCCAACTCCAACTCCAACACCTGGCCGTGTTACCTCTGAGGCTCCGAAAACAAAGCCTGCAACAGAAAAGAACCCCGGGCGTGTTGCTTCTGGTAAAAGGCTAGCAGAACGCAACCGCCTGGCCAGGGAAGCAAAGAAAAAGGTCGAAGCACAAAAGCCTGCACCATCAACAAGTGAAAACAATTCTGCAACAAGTGGCGCAACAAGTGACAGCAACAGCAACAGCAACTCAATCGTTTATATTCTGGGGGTTGGTGGGTTGATTGTCTCTGCTGCTGGTGTTTATTACCAGCGCGAAGCCATAATGCAAAGGCTTGGGAGAAAATCAAATACACCAGCAAACACCCCCGCTACAACACCACCAGCAACACCCCCATCTCGAATTCCTGTAAGACAAGGAACAAAAAATATGGAATAAAAAAACATATATATACTGACACCATGAATCCTTTCCAAGCTTTGATGAATTCTGCTGCAATCAGTGGTGTGTTTCTTCTTTGGTTTGGACTTACTTCGGTCGCCTATGATACAGTTTGTGGTTTAGCCTTGAATAGGCACAACAGGCCCGATCCCAGGCCCGAGCCCGAGCCCGAGTCTGAGTCCGAGTCTGAGTCTGAGTCTGAGGCCGAGGAACACCGAGTCCGATTCGAGGTCCGAGTCATTCGAGTCAAGGAACCACAAGCCCGAGACGAGGAGCCACAAGCCCAAGACGAGGAGCCACAAGCCCAAGACGAGGAGCCCCGAGCCCAAGACGAGGAGCCACAAGCCCGAGTCGAGGAGCCCCGAGCCCGAACCCGAGGTCGAGGTCGAGGTAGAGGTCGATTCTGAGTCAGAAAAATAAAAAAAATCATATGTATACTGATCACAAGCCATGTCTGACAACAAACTTGTGAAGTCTATCCTCGACGCCGCAACAATCACTGGCCTTGTCGCTGGTATTGGTTGGATTGGGAAAAAGACAATCAAAGAAAACTTAACTGCTGACCCCAGTGCAAGCTTAATGAACTACGTCAAGTTCACAGCCGTCATGGCTGGCACCATCGCACTGAAGAAATATCTCGAGGACCAGAAAATCCTCCCAGACAACTTGTAAACCATATGTATACACAATGGCCTCGATTGCAATAATGGCTCTTGGCGCTGTTCTCAATGCGGCAGCTTTCACGGGTGGCAATTATCTCGCAAAATATCTGTCTGGTGATAACGGCAAGGCAGCAATGGATGAGAAAATCCGACATGACCACGCCCTTGAATAATACCAAGCGGCTTACGCCAAATACCAGAAGGACCGCACCAAACTCCTCGACTGGATTGCAGCCAATGATCGGAAGGAACACCAAGCTAGCAAAAACTTCCAAACCACTGACCAAGCCCTTGTCTTGTATAACCAGATGCACCAAACGCAACCAGATAAACAAATCAAAGACAACAAAGAGCCTGTCTTCTCTGACTTCTGCAAGCCCAGCCCACAACAGCAGAATGGCGAACTTGCGTTCATTGGAGGCACCCTGCTTGTGGGTGGGTATGCGGCTTATCGCTTTCTTTAATTTTTAAAAAAAATTTAAACACATATATATACCATGGCTTCACCCTTTTCTGAAGAAGATCGTTACTACGCCTTTATGGAAGTGTTGAGCCTTTTACCAGCATCCCCCTCAGATAAATTCAACAAGGAACTATCGAAAATATATCGGGAACTTGCTGAAGAAAGTGATGATACAGACAACGTATTACTAACAATCTTCTCGGCCCAAGAAGCTAAGGAAATAGACCGAGCAAAGCAGAAAATGAATGAACTAGCTAGAAACATTTATCTCAACCTTTTAAAACAAATTGATGAGTACGAAGAAGCTGCTAACAGAGTTGCTGAAGAGCTGCGCCTTTTCTTTGCACAGCATGGTCGGGAGTCGCATAAGGCATGAGCATATTTCACCGATTCATAAACTCTATATATACCCCCTATGGAGGCGAAACTCTCAAAGATCTATTACAGTCCGAAAGGGTATTGGAAAGGTCTTGCCGCTGTGAAAAAGCTAGCTGCAGCAGCCAAGGTCTCTGATGATGTCGCAAAGAAATGGCTGGTCAAACAAGCCCTTTGGCAAATTTACCTCCCAGCGCCACGCCATATCCCACGCCCCAAGTTTGATGTCTCATCACCCAATGCAGTGCATCAAGCAGATCTTCTCTTCCTGCCCCACGACAAACTTCCACACGGGAGAAAGATTTACAAATACGCATTAACCCTTGTGGATGTGGCTAGCCGATACAAAGCAGCAGAGCCTCTGACTTCGAAAGAGTCTGAAGAAGTCTCAAGGGCATTTCAGAAGATTTACAGACGTGGGCCTTTGAAATGACCGCAACTCTTGCAAGTTGACCCTGGGAAAGAGTTTATGGGGGCTGTGACTAAGACAATGGAAAACAACAAAACAACCATTCGTCGCGGACGGGTTGATATCCACAGAGACCAAGCAATTGTGGAGAGATTCAACCGAACCCTGGCTGAAAGGCTGTTTGGTTATGAGTATGCCGTTGAAATGAATATGCCCTCTGGCCGTTCGACTGCATGGGTCAAAAGACTGCCAGATGTTGTCTCGGCCTTGAACAATGAAGTAACAAGACTCACTGGCAAGAAGCCCGCTCAAGCAATCAAAGAGAAAGCCGTTTCTGCCAAGCCTGCGAATCCATATGCTAGGCCTGTTGGGGTGAATGAGAAGAAGCTCCCTCCCCGGGTGAGTGTGAGATATCTTTATTACCCCGGTGAGCTGGAAGGGGGCGGGAAGCGTGCGACCGACCCGATCTGGTCTTTGAAGGTCTACCAAATACAAAGGATTGTCACCAAGCCGAATGAGCCAGTGGTTTATTATCTCTACGACGGGCCTAAGCGAGGCTTCGTTCGTGAGGAGCTGATGGTTGTGCCGCTGGGCACTCAGTTGCCACCGATATCTTTGTGACCATATGCCAGCGTGTGGATGCCATCATCCTTGATCCAGCGCTTGGAGTCAAAGGGGGAAAGTGTTGTCTTGTTTAGATGCATGTCGTAGATCTGGTGATCCACGCTCCTGAGCATATCCATCCCGTGTTTGAAGGCCTCCTTTTTGAAGAGGACATCCTTGTAATTCTGGTGTGTAATCTCCTTCTTCGTAACAACCTTGGTGGTGCCCTTTGCTTTCTTGATGTTTTTGTCGCCCTCGAGAAGGATTGAGTACATCTTTGATCGCAGCGCGACAACCTCAGAGATCGGCTTGCCTGCACATTCGTCCTTCATCTTGCCGATAACCTTCTTGTTCGTTTGGCTGTGGAGAGGGTGGTCTTTCGGGAAATCACTCGTGTCGAACTCATTGATGTTGGCTTCCATGTCTTTGTAAACGTCCTCTGTCTTGATTTCAAGGAGCAGGCTGTCTGTGTCAGTGTAGATTAGCTGGCAGTTCGGGCCGTATTTCCGATCTAAATAGAAGTAATAGAACTCGTACATCAACGTCTTAGAGAGATCAAGCACGCACATACCCGTGTAGACAGGCCTGTCCATTTTGATCTTCTCTTTACGCATCTGGATGCCAGCGAGTGTTTCGCAGAAGATTGCGCGCCTTTCATAGAGAGGGTTGGCGAGCAGCTTCCGAAGCTTGTCTTCCTCATCTCATCGCACCAGGCGCACATCGACTCTGGTTCTGAGGTTTTCCATCGTCTTTCCAAAGACTGAGTTGTTCATGAGCTTGTAGAAGTTCTTCTCGAAGTCTGATGTGGCCTTCTTTCTGAGCTCTGTGTTAAGTCTGATGTATGGCTCCATCCAGTCCTTCTGTTCGAAGGTCAGTACCTTGTGCACTTTTTTTAGCTTCATTCCGAGAGTGAGATATAGCTGAAGATTTCGGTAATGAAGGACATATCTTTCCTTGTCCTTCAATGTGAGGAGCAGCTTGCTTGTCTTGTCATCCCCCAGGTTCAACTCTCTTGCAATGGATCTTTGATATGGCGACATCCACTCGTTTGGAACTTGAGATGCCTCTGGGGCTAGCGGGTAAGAGTTGTGCTTGTCATGGAGATATTGGGGATACTCTAAGTCAACCTCGAATATGCAGCCTGTTTTCCTCCTAGGGCCCATCTTAACGATCTGCTCTGCTGTTGGTATTGTTCGGGCCCACCTAAACTTGCCAACTGGAAGTGGCTGACTCATGGCCCAACCGTAGAGATTGTTTGCATCGAGATAAAGGAGATATAAGATCTCTTTCATCGGGTCGAAGTTGCTTAGGTATTTGTTGTTAGCCTTGGCATATCGCTTCATCTCTGTTGAGATGCCGCCTCTCGTCCCCTTCTCGACGAAGAGTTGCATTGTATAGTCGGTCAGAAGCTCCAACTCTATGCCAGTGTGTTTCAGCAACGCATCCCAACTCAAACCAGGGCTGGTGTAATAATGTGCAGGGTCTAAACGGTAATTCTTAAGGCATGTCTTCCTAAAGTTTTCAAACACATCTGCGAGGAGGATGACGTCCGTTAGGAGATAGATGTCGTGGTAATCTCCGAGATTCTCACATTCAAAGGCATCCCACACTCGTTGCGCGTGCACGTAGTCATCGTCTGTGATATGCTCCTTTTTAAGCTTGCTGAAAAAGGCCTCCTTCGGTGGAATGGAGGTTTCATTGAAACGTTCGAAGGAATCCATGTACTCGTAGGGATAAACACCCTTTCGGAGTAAAAGGTCTCTTTTTGCTGGATCCGTTTCTTGTTGTTTTAAGATCTCGAAAGCTTCTGGTTTGATTGATGTGACAAGGCTATCGAGGCTTTGTTGGATAAACTGGCAGCTGTCTATGAATCTAAGCTGACCCATAGAGAAAGAGATATATTTCTCCATTGTTGTGGGGATGCATTTAAGTTCAGAACCAACCTCTGCGATTTTCTGCATCAGATGGTGAGCATCATAGCCTTTCAAGTTGTGGAAGACAACCGGGATTGTTATCTTCTTTGGGTGGATTCTGAAGTAACTTCTGTTGCATGTGTTGTGGGCAGCCCCGCGATACCTGCCAGTGATGTGGCAGTGGTCTATTACTGCATCTCTGTAACATTCTCGCAGAAGAGGTCTGGCACAAAATCCACAGTCGTCCTCTGGTAACTCAATCTCTGGCTTTTTCTGCCTCTTTGCCCACTTACCGCTTATAAATCTTCCATTCTCATCTAGTGCTGTGTCTTTTAACCACTCTCCGTAACAACTGCGCTTGCTGCCAGGTGCCCTCGTGTGTCTGTGTACCTTGCCGCAGTACTCTCCTGTTTCTGGGTGAAAGAACTCAAACTCGTCCCTTGCGTTGCGCACAATTAGAGTCTTTCCGCAGATATGGCAATCCGTGGCTTTGTTGAAGTCATCCCAATCAACGCCTGCCATTTGTAATGGTTCTTTGTGCTCGAGAGCCTTACGTATCTCTACTTTAGCCCTCTGAAGAGATGCAAGAAACTCACGAACAGGGTTCTCTCCTCGGTAAATGTAGGGATGACCAACCGCGCCATCTGATCTGACAGTAATGAAGGAAAACCCGCAGGGTTTGTGAACCTCAGTCTTTGTGGTGCTGCTTTGTTCCTTTGGGGGGATCCGCGCGTCTAGCTTTTCGATGAGGCTCTCACAGTCAGCATATATCACATAAGGAACCTTCATCTGTTTTTGATAATTCTTAAAGCGAAGGATGTTTTCACCTTCCTTGGGCATTTCGACTCTTGTTGGTCGGTTTGAGGCTCCTTTGCAATAGATTAGATGGTCTTCGAGAATTATTTCTGATGAGAAGCCTTGCAAACATCTCACGCAGAAGTGTACATGATGGTTTATAGAGTGTTGTTCGTGAAGAAGCCTGCTTAGGCTCTTTACAAGGCAGTAATGGCTGATGGTTTCGAATGTGCGAGGGTCTATCATTGTAATGAGTAAGACATTGATTCGTGGAATCTCCTCGCCTTCCATCTCACTGACGCGATAAGTGGTAACTTTGCTGTTCTGCCAGCCTAAAACATTGATTGCAATGTTATTGAGCTTCTCAACCTTCGATATTTCATGCAGCGGTGTGGGGAAGGAAATGCCCGTAAAGTCAAACCCATCGTCTATTGGGTATTTACTTGTCCTTTCCGGGTGCACAGCGGCAGGGAAGCGCGCAGCCCTCATTGCCCACCTCAGACAAGCATGATCTCTGTTTTTGATATTTATTAAGGCGTGTTTTACCTTTAGAGCCCGAGGAAGAGGGAAATAAGATCCGCCTCTTATTGGCTCATAACGGGCAAAGTCAAGGAATACTTTGTCAATCCCTGCAACTGTCCAACCCGACCCGTTTACAACGATTTCAGTGACTTCTTCTCTTTTTCTGTTTATATTTTCGTCGAGTCTTCTCTTAACGGCGCCCTCGTCAAAGATGTTGATGATTGTCGGCTCCTTCTGCCCTAGATAAAACGTCGCACGCTCAACGCCTCTGTTCCCTTCTTTTATAAGTTTAATCAAGATGCCGTAATTAAACTTAAAAGGGCCGAGTTGATTTGACTCTGATCTGATCACTCTGAGAATTTCATGTTCGATCAGATTTTGAAAGATAAGAAGATCCCTCACATGAAAATCTTCTTGAACATGCATTTTATAACTGTGAAGCCAGTTACGAAAACCGCGGTTCTGAAGTTCGAATGCAAGGTTCGCCATCACGGTATATACAATGGGTATTAATTTCTTCAATTGGCCATACTCGGCCAGACCAGCGCTCTGTGTGAAGAGGATGGATCGGGCAGAGTAGATGTAAGTGGCTAGTTTCTGGGACACCCATTTTAAGGCCCCACAGACCCCTATGGAGCCTTAATTTAATGATTGACACCCCCTATCCCAGGGCCGACTGGCAGGAGGTCCTGGAGATAGGGGGTGTCAATCATTAAATTAAGGCTCCATAGGGGTCTGTGGGCCTTAAAATGGGTGTCCCAGAACTAGCCACTTACATCTACTATCTTCGGTAAAAGCAGGGGTCGTTTTCATCGCTCGGCTCATCGTCAATGAATGCACGATCTTCTTCATTCTCAGCCTCAATCTCTTCTTCATCTTCTTCGTCATCGTTTGCCATCAAATCAATCCCTCTGCTGTCATCTTCGCTCTCTTCTTCACTATTTTCATCTTCGCCAGACTCTAGATTTCCTTCCTGGATGTCTACGAGTATTTGCGCGAGTTGATCATCTTCTGTGTCCCCACGACTAGGAACAGATTCCTGCTTAAGCGCTTCAAAGACTTCTGCGTACTGTTGGCGTAACAGGGATGAACTTTTGGTGCTAATCGTGGTGAGGTACTGCACAAACTCTTCAAGAAGTCGGTCTGAATCTCCCTCTGACACGAAACACTTCGGTTCTTCATAACCGGGCACATTACTGCATACACTGACACTGAGGGGAACAGGGGCGGATTGCCAAGTCAACTTTTCGGTATTCTTTAATTCTTCAGCTTTCTCTTTGTCAAAATAGCATTCGAAATCAAAAGTGGCGCGGTAAGGGAAGTACCGCCATTCTTCGGGGACCATAATGCCTTCCTCTTCAAGATCCTCAAAGATGGTTTTGGGAACATGGTACGCTCCGCCCGGGTACTTCAAGTGAACTTTCCCATCACAGGTCTGCTCGTGTCGTTTTTTTTTTGTCGCGTGAACAACAGAACGACTTAGAGTAGCGGGCGAGAACTTTGATGTACGAAAAGTGGTTTTCGTACAAGTTCAAGTAGAGAGTGCTGTCATAGTGGCGGTGAGAAAGGCGGATAAGTGTGGCTGTTATCTCGGGTGTTTCTTCCTCATCATGTTCTTCGCCGTGTGTCTGAGTCGGGGCAAGGCTGTACACCTGAATGTTCAACTCGTATACTTTCTCCAACTCGTCTAGTTCGGACAACTTGACTCCAAGAAACTTCTTTTTAGACAGACCAGCATCTCGGTACTGTTGATATGGTACTGGGTGTCTCTTTCTAGGTTCTTGGTGTGGCAGCCGTTGTGGAGTGATAAACAACGAAAGAAGCACAGGTTGTCTTCATACGGTTTGCCAGCCCTGATATTACGATCAAGCGTGGTGATGCCACTGTTATCCACTGTTATCACTGTTATCCACTGTTATCTATAGCCGGGTAGATATTTTCCACGACCGATGGGATGATCGCGGATTTTCGTAATGAACCAAGTGATGTTCGTGGTTAAATCCACGACCCATTTGGAGTTTGGCCTCTGCTGGCGACTCCACTCTAGGTAGTCGATGGTGCTGATTTCTTGAACAGCGCGCTCTAAATCGTCTGGTGTAGAGATCAGGAACGGCTGTCCTAACACCAGGTTATTGTTCGCGGACGGGTGATGGTACTGTAAGGCGCCGGTTTCTGTATTTCGCAGAATAAATCGAAACGAGAAATTCACCTTGAAAACGCTCGTTTGATCAGCGAAGATACGACTCAACTGTTCGCGGAGGGAAGCTGGACTAATGGTTGACAAGCGAAAATTATACCAATCTTGTAAACGGTTACGGCGGCTAAATCTGGTGCGGATCTGGGGCCAGTGTTGACGGTACGTGTCGGGGATATTATCTTCACTGCTAGGAACAAGGTTGGAAGGGATAAGGACGGGATCTTCTTGCCAGCTAGAACTAGCAGCGGTGTCTTCAGCGCTAGCTGCTGGGGTTTGCTCTGCGGTATTACTCGGGGTTTTCTTGGCTTTCTTAGTGGGTGGCGCTTGTTGTAAAGATTGATGCGCGGTGTGAATATGAGCGTTGTATGGGGCGAGGTTATGGAAAGTTTCACCACAGGTTCCACAAGAAAAAGTGCGCTCGGCGGTTCGCTTCCCGTGGGCTTTCAGATGGCGATTGAGGACCGATTTGTCTGAGAACCGTTTGTCGCAGCGTGGGCATTCGAACGGCTTTTCACCGGTGTGAGTTCGTTGATGGGTGATCAGGTTTCCCGAACGGGAGAAGGTCTTGCCACAAGTATCGCAGCGATGTTCTTTTCGAGGCTTTTTAGCTGGAGGTTGCCCAGAACCCGTTTGAACATCCTACAATTAATTATTATTAACTAGTCTTAGCAAAGCTTAACTATACGATCGATAAATAAGTTCTTATCTAAACGTTACTCGACAAGTTGAAATGTTTAAACAATTCGAGGGAAACCAGCGTTTGTTTTGATTTTAAAGCTCCATCCGATATTTAAATTACCCAGTCTTCGCTCGGTCAAGCATAAAGAGAATATTGTACAACAATGAAAACGAGAATTGAGTGTTTGATCAGTCAACAAAAAGAAGAAATTGTGCCTAGATTCCACCCACTCATCTTATCAGGCATAATTTCTGTTTTCCAGTCTGAAGGTAAAGCAGTATAGATTCCCATCAGTAAAAAATAATCATTCGCCGTAATATTTCTTGCTTTAAAAAATTCCCAGTTCCTTAGTTTGTTTTCATTAGTCAGGATATCACGCAGTTTTGTGAAGCCAGCGTCAATAAAATTACTTTTGAAAACTGGTTTGTTATTAATTAAAATATATTGGTTGTTCCAAATAATCTCGTCGAGGACCTCATCTTTTGTTTTTGGTGTATGTTGAATATTAAAGCTGGACCATGCTTCAAGACATTCTTTATAGAATAAAGGCAGATTCGTTGGATTAAAACTGCATTGCAAAAGAAAAGAGGATCCCATTTCTTTTAGGTAGTGATCGAGGAATGTCTTCCAAGGGCTATCGCGTTCCTCTAAGTAGCGTTTTAAACACATAATTCTTCGTGTTTTGACTAGCGATTCAATGTGAGGCATTTTGAGACCACCGTCTTTGTATTCACTTATTAAGGCTGTCCTTTTGATTTTATCTTTACCCCTCCAGACAAAATTAGAAATCAATGAATTCATTTCTTTCATAACGTCTTTGTTGAAGCATATTAGTGAGGCCCGATACATAAATTTGTTGATTACAAAAGTCTTAACGATTTGGACTTTACCAATCAATGTCAGATTCCTCCATTCCCAATAATTTAAAGTTTTCCTCAGGGATTTTAAAGTTGCATCGAAGTTTAATTCTTGGCCTTTACGCTGATCATAGGTAAAATAAATGCCCAGAATTTTAATAGGCTTGTTGATTTTTGTAATATCAAGAGATTTCTGGCTATGGTGTAAGCTACCTAGCCAGTAAGCTTCGGTTTTATCTTTGTTTTGTTTGAGGCCGGAACAGTCCCCGAATTTTAAAATTTATTCGATAAGTGCATCATACGATTTTTTGTCACGTAAGAAATTAGTCAAATCATCTGCAAATGCTATAACTTTGAATTCTTTTCCGTTTATATTTAAACCTTTTATGTTCTTATCCTGTTTAATGGCAGTGATGAGAATTTCTAAGACTAATATGAATAAATAGGGCGATAACGGATCACCTTGTCTGACACCTCTCTCTATTTTAAATGGAGCAGTTGCTAATCCATTGTTCATAATGCAACTTGTTATGTTGGTATAGAATATTTTCACCCACCTTATAAATGACTCCCCAAAGTTAAATTTTTGAAGGGTTTTAATCAAAAAACGCCAGCTAACAGAATCAAAAGCTTTTTCGAAATCAATAGTGAGCATAAGGCCAGGAGTGTTGTTTAGCTTTGTGAAATCCATTATGTCACCTATAGTTCGAACGGCATCAAAAATGTTTCCACCTTTAACATAAGCACACTGATCTACATTGATTAAATCCGGGAGTACTTTTCTAGTCTAAGAGCAATGGCCTTGGATGCAATTTTGGTGTCAACGGTTAGCAGAGAGATTGGTCTCCAATTTGATATATAACGCTTATCCCTATTTTTCTTATCAATTAATTTGACTATTCCTTGCTTCTGCGAATTTGGCAATTCGCTATGTTCAAAGGAGAAGTTTAAGGATTCAACTAAAAGCTGTCCAAGCAGTGGCCAAAAAAACTTTATAAAACTCAGCGCTGAGTCCATCATTTCCCGGAGATTTTCCATTTTGGAACTTATTTAGGGCATTGAAGCATTCTGCGCGCGAAAGACGCCCCTCACAAATCATCTTTTTATCATGAGACAAAAACGGTAGACTAGTGCAGAGGTTAATTAAGGAATTGATCGCTTTTCTCGCTAAACTCTTCAGGGTCTTTGTTATTGTACAAATTCATGTAAAAATGGTACATTTCAGTTCGAATTGATTTAGAGTTAGTTATTAACTTGTTTTCTTTGTTAAAAAGTTTACGTACGCATGTCTTGCTGATATTTTTGCTTTCGAGGTTTAAAAAGAATTTATTTTTTTCACCCTGTTCATACGAATTAGCCTTAGATCTGATTATATTACCTCGAACAATGTAATCGTAGAGGGAATCAGTTTGATTGAATTATTTCGAGTTCTGTGATATTGGAATCGGAAGGATCTACAGCACATTTAGCTTGACAGTTTTTCAAATGGCGTTCGATTTCTTCAAGATTGTTTCTTCTAGCCTTTGCCTTTTTCTTTACTGTATTTTATTGAAGTTTGTCGAATTTTGTATTTCACTAGATCCCACAAAAGACGTTTATCACGGACTTCTTTAAATTCCTCGAGCCATTCTGAAAATGAACTAGTTATTAGGTCTACATACCCAACGTCATCTAAAAGACTCGTATTCAGCTTCCAGTAAGATGGTCCGGGGGTTGTTTTTCTGTGCTGTTGATTTGCAATGTAATTGCCGAGTGGTCCGTTTTTATCGATGGGATAATATCAGTTTTATCAACATCATCTTGGAAATCGTCGCGTATCAGCCAATAATCTAATCGACGCTGGACTAGTGGCTTCTTTTGTCTCCATGTAAACACTTTCCTATCAGGATTTCGTAGTCTCCAGATGTCTATCAAATCGAGGTCTAGCATAAGGTTTTGTATCTATTTACAACTTCTTTTCTCCCCGAGTTACTACCACTACTATCTAATTCAATGTTCAGAGGAGCATTGAAGTCACCCCCGACAATCAGTTTGCAATTTTGGTCATAGTCATATTTATTTAGAGTAGTATTAAGGTCTTCATAAAAATTGACGGACTCGATTGAATTGTTTGGAGCATAAATGTTGAGCAATAAAACCGGACAATCTTGTACGGGTGCCTCCACCAAGACGTATCTACCACAAGTATCCTGCTTAATAGATTTCAGTTCGAATTGAAGAGTTTCGCTTATTAATATCAACACCCCTTTACTGTGATTTGATCCATGCGAATAAAACATGTCTCCAGGCCATTGAAATTTCCACGAATCAATTATTTCGGGTGTACTATAAGTTTCTTGTAAGAAAATAATATCTACGCTCTGTTTTTTTGCCCACGTGAAAATGCTCTTGCGTTTAACAAGGTCACGGATCCCTCGAACATTTAATGAAAGTAATTTCTATTGTTTCAGAATAACACAAAAAGAATAGGTCGTTGAGGTCATGCAAACGTATTCCGTTTTTTAGTATGCAGGAACGCATATTGTGACATCATTGACTAGGCACTTGCTAGGCACTTGCTAGGCACTTGCTAGGCCGTAACGGGGCTTATCTTTGACCCTAACCTACTACTGTCAGGATTGACACTGCCTCTCCAGCAAACAAAGGCGTCTTTCTGCATGTACCGGGATTCATGGTCTTCTACGGTTTGCGATGTATTGTATGTTTGGTCTCGTTTTGCATTTGTATTGTTGTCGTTCTTGGTTCCTTTTGTTTTACGTAATGTGTGCTCCGGTACATGCAGAATCTACCAAACAAAGGCAACTTTGATTTCAAGCTAAACTGTAATCCACTTAAATCCTTGCAATCCTGCGCTTTCCCTCCAAACTACTACTTTTGTTTTGTACTATAGGATCTTTTTATCCAACTAATTTGTATATTTCGTGCCATTTGGCGATATAACGTGGAAATAAGCTAAGCGACATTTTGCCATTTCGGCAGGACAGTGTCATCAGTATGCATTTACGAAGAGTATTCACGAAGTGCGACGGATAAAACCGAAAATGCCTGAAATATTGACGAACAGGCTCCGTAATGTTTCTCCTAGGAGCCAACAAATTTGTCATAAGTAATGACAAACAAACAATTTCTTTTTCCATCTTACAAACATTAACTAAGCAAATGAAACGAAGTAAAGCAGCTCAAAATAGACTGAGCCCTTATAACGCACGCATTTTGGTTTCAGATAAATGTCACGATTGACCCTTCCTCTCCAGCAAACAATTGCAACTTTGATTTCAAGCTAAACTGTAATCCACTTCAATCCATGCAATCCTGCGCTTTATCTCCAAACTACTACTTTTATTTTGTACTATAGGATCGTTTTATCCAACTAAGTTGTATATTTTGTGCCATTTGGCGATATAACGTGGAAATAAGCTAAGCGACATTTTGCCATTTCGGCGGGACAGTGTCATCAGTATGCATTTAGGAAGAGTATTCACGAAGTGCGACGGCTAAAACCGAAAATGCCCGATATATTTACGAACAGGCTCCGTAATTTTTCTCCTAGGAGCCAACAAATTTCTCATAAGTTATGACAAACAAACAGTTTATTTTTCCATCTTACAAACATTAACTAAGCAAATGCACCGAAGTGAAGCAGCTCAACATAGACTGAGCCGTTATAACGCACGTATTTCATTGGTTTCAGATAAATGTCACGATTGACACTGCCTCCCCATTTGGCGATATAACGTGGAAATAAGCTAAGCAACATTTTGCCGTTTCGGCGGGACCGTGTCATCAGTTTGCATTTACGAAGATATTTCACGAAGTGCGACGGTTAAAACCGAAAATGCCCGAAATATTGACCAACAGGCTCCGTAATTGTTCTCCTAGGAACCAATAAATGTCTCATAAGTTACGATAAACAAACAATTTATTTTTCCATCTTACAAACATTTACTAAGCAAATGCAACGAAGTAAAGCAGCTCAAAATAGACTGGGCCTTTATGACGCACGCATTTCGGTTTCAGATAAATGTCACGATTGACAATGCCCCTCCAGCAAACAAAGGCAACTTTGATTTCAAGCTAAACTGTAATCCACTTCAATCCTTGCAATCCTGCGCTTTATCTCCAAACTACTATTTTTGTTTTGTACTATAGGATTTTATTATCCAACTATGTTGTATATTTTGTCCCATTTGGCGATATAACGTGGAAACAAGCTGAGCGACATTTTGCCATTTCGGCGGGACAGTGTCATCAGTATGCATTTACGAAGAGTATTCACGAAGTGCGACGGCTAAAACCGAAAATGCCTGAAATATTGACGAACAGGCTCCGTAATTTTTCTACTAGGAGCCAACAAATGTCTCATACGTTAATGTTCCCAACCCCTGAAATCAAACAAGACAACAACAAATTGTGTGGGAGAAAGGGGTAGGGGACGAAGTGCTCGAGTTGCTGATAGAAATCATACCAGGCTACTGAGTGGTCCTAATCCTCTCCCTTCTTTACATGGGGTCCAAATCCCCAGGCCACTGAGAGGTCCTAATCCTCTTTCTGGGGTCCTAATCCCCAGGTCATGAGAGGTCATAATCCTCTCTAGGGGTCCGATCATCAACAGAGTTTGCACCATTGTTACCATGGTAACAAGGCTATGCTGGGGGCCTACGCTACCAAGATAGCTGACCATGTGAGTCTATGGGGCAAAGGGCGACCTGTATGGAGCACTTCATCCTCACAAATACACAAAGTGTATTTCCTATTGACGAACAGTAATTAAAACAGTAACATGCTTAGTGGTATGAATCCCTTACTAATGTCTGTGAAACTTCGCAAATGAGAGGTTGAGGGCATCTAATATAACGCTGATAGCAATAGGAAGACCAACGACCCAGTGTTTGGATAAGCAACGGGGGAAGTCCCACAGATGCAGCAGTTGTAGCTGCCCCTATCCTATAGGGGTTGGGGTCCTTTGTTAAAAAGAGAATATTCCTCTTTCAGCACCGAAGGTGCCACTGTAAATATGGTCAGCCAAAGTTGCTGATCAATTTCTGACCAAACACGGGTCTTGTTTTGGCCAGCCTTTTGGCGAAATTTATAATCTTAAACTGCCCAACCTAGACCCCTATGCACGCGCGCAGCGTACCTAATCAGGCTTAGATATTGTAACAATTCCTGTGAACGCTGGGGAAACTTGTGTGTGAACACGCTCATATAAGTGGTGAAAGCTGTGGTCCACTGTTCAAAATCCGTGAGTGAAGAGGCAGTTTTGGCTTTCTTGGAGACTCGGACGACCGGGTTGTCAAGGGTGAGCACCAAATTGTCGTCCTCCTCCAAAGTTGATAGATTTTTGGGCAGGAGCTCTGATAATTAAAAAAACTCACCGGATTGTATGTCCTTGGAATATTGAGCAGGAATATCCTGAAATGGTGCGGCATGCTTGCACACATCCGAGAGACTTGTTGCTTGTTGTTGTTGCGTAATGAGATCAATGGTTGGCGGCGTACGATCCTGAGTTGTATGTGAAGTCGAGGATTGTAGAACCTGAACTGTTGCCCTGGTAGCTTCGTTAGCGATCTCTCTGGATGCAGTAGCGATGGACTCCTGAACCAGTCGCCGTATGGAATTTAACTGCGCCTCCGTGAAGTAACTATCGTTGGTATTTGCGTTAACCGCATGGTCCTGGGGTTGTGGCGGTATGTTGTTTTGCGAGTTCTGTTCTCTCGCACTGTCTTTTAAAACCGGGGCGACGAGACCAGATTCGCGCAGCCGGCGCAGGAGAGTGGCCCTGTGCCCAGTGGATGAAATATTCTTCTGCATAAAGTTCTAAGTTCTGAAACAGAAAGTGCGTTTAACAGCGTGGGATCAATGGTTGCATTGTTCGTTGTCTGAACGCGAGACCGTTGGCCACGAGTCGGCGGCATAATCCTCGGAGATTGAGCCAATCTGTGTGACTGGAACACAACTTCGTAGACACAATCGAGGAGAAGCTGAAGCTACTGATAGAACGACGTTTATACAGGAAATTGTTGTAAAAATCACAGTAATAATTTCGTGACCAACGCTTGGAAAGATCAGAGAATTATGAAGTCAAACGGGGACATGCAGATGAAACCGCATGGTCGTGATTGACATTTCAGAAAAGCAGCAATGTGATTGGCCCAAAAATTAACATGACATACCAGTGCATGGGGTAAATTTGACCTTTGGACGAAATGGAAGAGAGCGTTTGTTTTGCTAGCATATTGTGTGACAGATCTGTTTATTTTTGTAACTAGCTCGTATAACGTCTCTAATCCCCTTTTCATGGTTGTCACATTAACTTAAATTTATATTACATATAAATTGGCTTTATGACAAACAAACAATTTGTTTTTCCATTTTACAAACATTAACTAAGCAAATTCAAGGAAGTAAAGCAGCTCAAAATAGACTGAGCCGTTATAACGCACGCATTTTGGTTTCAGATAAATGTCACGATTGACCCTGCCTCTCCAGCAAACAATTGCAACTTTTATTTGAAGCTAAACTATAATCCACTTTAATCCTTGCAATCCTGCGCTTTATCTCCAAACTACTACTTTTGTTTTGTTCTATAGGATGTTTTTATCCAACTGAGTTGTATATTTCGTGCCATTTGGCGAAATAACATGGAAATAAGCTAAGCGACATTCTGCCATTTCGGAGAGACAGTGTCATCAGTATGCATTTACGAAGAGTATTCACGAAGTGCGACGGCTGAAACCGAAAATGCCCGAAATATTGACGAACAGGCTTAGTAATTTTTCTACCAGGAGCCAACAAATGTCTCATAAGTTATGACAAAGAAACAATTTATTTTTCCATCTTACAAATATTTTAAGGTTAAAACTAAGTAAATGTTAAAAAAACATTTTAATGTTAAAACTAGTTAATGTTTTGATATGTTTCGAAATGTTAAAAAACATTTTAATGTTAAAACTAGTTAAAACTAAGCAAATGCAACGTAGTTCAGCAGTTCAAAATAGACTGAGCCGTTATAACGCACGCATTTTGGTTTCAGATAAATGTCACGATTGACACTGCCTCTCCAGCAAGCAATGGCGTCTTTCTGCATGTACCGTTATCCATGATCTTCTATTGTTTGTGAGGTATTGTATTTTTGGTCTTGTTTTGGATTTGTATTGTTGTCGTTCTTTGTTCCTTTTGTTTTACTTGATGTGTGCTCCGGTACATGCAGAATCTACCAAACAAAGGCAACATTGATTTCAAGCTAAACTGTAATCGACTTCAATCCTTGCAATCGTGCGCTTTATCGCCAAACTAATACTTTTGTTTTGTACTATAGGATCTGTTTATCCAACTATGTTGTATATTTTGTGCCATTTGGCGATATAACGTAGAAATAAGCTGAGATACACTTTGGAATTTCGGCGGGACAGTGTCATTAGTATGCATTTACGAAGAGTATTCACGAAGTGCGACGGCTAAAACCGAAAATGCCCGAAATATTGACGAACAGGCTCCGTAATTTTTCTACTAGGAGCCAACAAATGTCTCATAAGTTATGACAAACAAACAATTTATTTTTCCATTTTACAAACATTAACTAAGCAAATGCAACGAAGTAAAGCAGCTCAAAATAGTCTCAACCGTTATGACGCACGCATTTTGGTTTCAGATAAAAGTCACGATTGACACTGCCTCTCCAGCAAACAAAGGCAACTTTAATTTGAAGCTAAACTATAATCCACTTCAATCGTTGCAATCCTGCGCTTTATCTCCAAACTACGACTTTTGTTTTGTTCTATAGGATGTTTTTATCCAACTGAGTTGTATATTTCGTGCCATTTGGCGAAGTAACATGGAAATAAGCTAAGCGACATTTTGTCATTTCGGCAAGACAGTGTCATCAGTATGCATTTACGAAGAGTATTCACGAAGTGCGACGGCTAAAACCGAAAATGCCCGAAATATTGACGAACAGGCTCCGTAATTTTTCTACTAGAAGCCAACAAATGTCTCATAAGTTATGACAAGCAAACAATTTATTATTCCTTCTTATTTTTCCATCTAAACAAATGCAACGAAGTAATGCTGCTCAAAATAGACTGAGCCGTTATAACGCACGCATTTTGTTTTCAGATAAATGTCACGATTGACCCTGCCTCTCCAGCAAACAATGGCAACTTTGATTTCAAGCTAAACTGTAATCCACTTCAAACCTTGCAATCCTGCGCTTTATCTCCAAACTACTACTTTTGTTTTGTAGTAGACGATGTTTTTATCCGACTAAGTTGTATATTTCGTGCCATTTTGCGATATAACGTCGAAATAAGCTAAGCGACATTTTGCCATTTCGGCGGGACAGTATGATCAGTATGCATTTAGGAAGAGTATTCACGAAGTGCGACGGCTAAAACCGAAAATGCCTGAAATATTGACTAACAGGCTCCGTAATGTTTCTCCTAGGAGTCAACAAATGTCTCATAAGTTATGACAAACAAACAATTTATTTTTCTATCTTACAAAAATTTTAATGTTAAAACTAAGAAAATGTTAAAAAACATTTTAATGTTAAAACTAGTTAAAACTAAGCAAATGCAACGAAGTAAAGCAGCTCAAAATAGACTCAACCGTTATGACGCACGCATTTTGGTTTCAGATAAATGTTACGATTGACACTGCCTCTCCAGCAAACAAAGGCAACTTTGATTTGAAGCTAAACTATAATTCACTTCAATCCTTGCAATCCTGCGCTTTATCTCCAAACTACTACTTTTGTTTTGTTCTATAAGATGTTTTTATCCAACTGAGTTGTATATTTCGTGCCATTTGGCGAAGTAACATGGAAATAAGCTAACCGACATTTTGCCATTTCGGCGGGACAGTGTCATCAGTATGCATTTAAGAAGAGTATTCACGAAGTGCGACGGCTAAAACCGAAAATGCCCGAAATATTGACGAACAGGCTCCGTAATTTTTCTACTAGGAGCCAACAAATGTCTCATAAGTTATGACAAGCAAACAATTTATTTTTCCATCTTATTTTTCTATCTAAACAAATGCAACGAAGTAATGCTGCTCAAAATAGACTGAGCCGTTATAACGCACGCATTTTGTTTTCAGATAAATGTCACGATTGACCCTGCTTCTCCAGCAAGCAATGGGAACTTTGATTTCAAGCTAAACTGTAATCCACTTCAAACCTTGCAATGCTGCGCTTTATCTCCTAACTACTACTTTTGTTTTGTTCTAGACGATGTTTTTATCCAACTAAGTTGTATATTTCGTGCCATTTTGCGATATAACGTCGAAATAAGTTAAGCGACATTTTGCCATTTCGGCGGGACAGTGTCATCAGTATGCATTTACGAAGAGTATTCACGAAGTGCGACGGCTAAAACCGAAAATGCCCGAAATATTGACGAACAGGCTCCGTAATGTTTCTCCTAGGAGCCAACAAATGTCTCATAAGTTGTGACAAGCAAACAATTTATTTTTCCATCTTATTTTTCCTCTAAACAAATGCAACGAAGTAATGCTGCTCAAAATAGACTGAGCCGTTATAACGCACGCATTTTGTTTTCAGATAAATGTCACGATTGACCCTGCCTCTCCAGCAAACAATGGCAACTTTGATTTCAAGCTAAACTGTAATCCACTTCAAACCTTGCAATCCTGCGCTTTATCTCCAAACTACTACTTTTGTTTTGTACTAGACGATGTTTTTATCCAACTAAGTTGTATATTTCGTGCCATTTTGCGATATAACGTCGAAATAAGCTAAGCGACTCTTTGCCATTTCGGCGGGACAGTATGATCAGTATGCATTTAGGAAGAGTATTCACGAAGTGCGACGGCTAAAACCGAAAATGCCTGAAATATTGACTAACAGGCTCCGTAATGTTTCTCCTAGGAGTCAACAAATGTCTCATAAGTTATGACAAACAAACAATTTATTTTTCTATCTTACAAAAATTTTAATGTTAAAACTAAGAAAATGTTAAAAAACATTTTAATGTTAAAACTAGTTAAAACTAAGCAAATGCAACGAAGTAAAGCAGCTCAAAATAGACTCAACCGTTATGACGCACGCATTTTGGTTTCAGATAAATGTTACGATTGACACTGCCTCTCCAGCAAACAAAGGCAACTTTGATTTGAAGCGAAACTATAATTCACTTCAATCCTTGCAATCCTGCGCTTTATCTCCAAACTACTACTTTTGTTTTGTTCTATAAGATGTTTTTATCCAACTGAGTTGTATATTTCGTGCCATTTGGCGAAGTAACATGGAAATAAGCTAACCGACATTTTGCCATTTCGGCGGGACAGTGTCATCAGTATGCATTTAAGAAGAGTATTCACGAAGTGCGACGGCTAAAACCGAAAATGCCCGAAATATTGACGAACAGGCTCCGTAATTTTTCTACTAGAAGCCAACAAATGTCTCATAAGTTATGACAAGCAAACAATTTATTTTTCCATCTTATTTTCTATCTAAACAAATGCAACGAAGTAATGCTGCTCAAAATAGACTGAGCCGTTATAACGCACGCATTTTGTTTTCAGATAAATGTCACGATTGACCCTGCCTCTCCAGCAAACAATGGCAACTTTGATTTCAAGCTAAACTGTAATCCACTTCAAACCTTGCAATCCTGCGCTTTATCTCCAAACTACTACTTTTGTTTTGTACTAGAAGATGTTTTTATCCAACTAAGTTGTATATTTCGTGCCATTTTGCGATATAACGTCGAAATAAGCTAAGCGACTCTTTGCCATTTCGGCGGGACAGTATGATCAGTATGCATTTAGGAAGAGTATTCACGAAGTGCGACTGCTAAAACCGAAAATGCCTGAAATATTGACTAACAGGCTCCGTAATGTTTCTCCTAGGAGTCAACAAATGTCCCATAAGTTATTACAAACAAACAATTTAGTTTTCCATCTTACAAATATTTTAATGTTAAAACTAAATAAATGTTAAAAAAACATTTTAATGTTAAAACTAGTTAATGTTTTGATATGTTTCGAAATGTTAAAAAACATTTTAATGTTAAAACTAGATAAAACTAAGCAAATGCGACGAAGTTAAGCAGGTCAAAATAGACTGAGCGGTTAAAACGCACGCATTTTGGTTTGATATAAATGTCACGATTGACACTGCCTCTCCAGCAAACAAAGGCAACTTTGATTTGAAGCTAAACTATAATCCACTTCAATCCTTGCAATCCTGCGCTTTATCTCCAAACTACGACTTTTGTTTTGTTGTATAAGATATTTTTATCCAACGAAGTTGTATATTTCGTGCCATTTGGCGAAATAACGTGGAAATAAGCTAAGCGACATTTTGCCATTTCGGCGAGACAGTGTCATCAGTATGCATTTATGAAGAGTATTGTAGCGCGTGCGTTCTGTCGTGTTTCTGGGGCATGCGCAGTTGTTGTTGTTATCGTGAACGAAAAATACAGTGTGTTTATCAGATTGGATGTTTACGCGTTTTGATATCAATTAGGCACAAATCGGAACGCTACAACTGGTGGCAGCGGTGTACTCTACAGAACCCTTTCGTAAGAAATCACGTTTGTTGTTTATGTCTTTAATTGGAGTCACAATTTGGTTAGTTTGGTTTGGCGTGTTGACAGACGTGGTCGCAATGGATTCCTTCGATTCTGGGTTGTTTTCAAGTTGTTCCACTCCTGCGCCTAAAACACCACCTACAAACCCTTTCAAGCCGGGAAATCCGTTCCGTAGCGAAGAAGAAGAGAACACAATGATGAATGCAAGTATTTTTTCCTCCGTGAACGACCTTTGGAACACTGCTCGTGGTGACAACTCACGATCGATGCCTAACACAAGTTTTAGTCGCCGTGTCACGAAACCGATTAAACTCCCCGATGACTACGATGGACGTACCTGTTTACGAGATTACTTGCGACATTTTGATCGATGTGCAGTTATTAACGGTTGGAAATCGGAAGAGTCAGCCGCCTTTTTGTCTGCAGCCCTTCGTGGAGAAGCACAAAAAATATTACATGGGATGTCCGACTCCGATTGCAATGATTACTCGAAGTTAGTAGCACGGCTGGAACTACGCTTTGGTGTGAAAAAACAAACTGAACTTTTCCAAGCCAGACTCCATAATCGCCGACAACAGGAAGGCGAGTCCCTTAAAGCTCTTGCTGCTGATATCAGAACTATGTCAAGTTTGGCATATCAAGATTTGGTTCCTACAGCCCAGGAGCGGTTTGCCGTACAGCATTTTATTGATGCCATACGTGACGTCGACGACCGAATGCGACTTCGGCGAGACAAACCACGGACATTAGACGAAGCTTAACTAACCGCATGTGAATTAGAAGCCTTTCGTGTTGTCGATACTGGGCTTACAACAAAACCAAGAATTAGATCAGTGGAAAATTTCTACAAGGAGACAAATGAACTTGCACATCAGGAAGGAGAGTTGACGAAGCTAATTAAAACTCAACAGCAGGAGCACCTTGCCCAAAAGGAAGCTTTACACAATCTTGCAGATCAAGTACAAAAATGTATGACTGTTGGAGGGCAGACCCAATCCACACCGTACCCAAAACGCAACACGTTCTCACCACGACAAAACCTAGAGTGCTGGAATTGCCAACGAAAAGGGCAATTCCAAAGAGATTGTCAATTT
Organism: Dendrophyllia cribrosa; assembly: GCA_024195265.1. Taxonomy (NCBI): domain Eukaryota; kingdom Metazoa; phylum Cnidaria; class Anthozoa; order Scleractinia; family Dendrophylliidae; genus Dendrophyllia; species Dendrophyllia cribrosa. Next base: position 24,345,683 of record JAJLRJ010000009.1, read on the forward strand.
CCTAGAAGGTTAGAGCCTGAAGTAAGTACGTTGCCGGGAAACGAGAGGCAGACGTTCCCTGCAGCCCGGGGGAACGTCTAGATGATTCAAAAGGGCAACCACCTCATGGCATAACGGTTTCTTCCGAAATTTCTTGTGGTTTATACGTCAAAGGATTTATTGAGGATCGAAGTGTTAACTGTTTGATTGACACTGGAGCAGTAAAGACAGTCTTGTCTAATAAAGTATATGAAAGGCTCCCACAAAGCCAAAGGTTTCCTCTCAGAAATGAGAACACTGACATCTTCCTAGCAGATGGTAGTAGCAACAAGACTTATGGTATAGGAGACACCATGTTAAGACTAGGCAGTCAAGAAATTATGACCAGTCTTGTAGTGGCTGATATTGAAGAAGATGTAATACTTGGAATGGACTTACTATCTCAAGTCGGAGCCACCCTAGACATTGTTCAAGGAACTGTCACTGTAAATGGAGAAGTAATCGACTGTCACGACTCACAGAATCAGTTGCTTAGTTTTCGATGTATGGTTCGCCGATCTGTCATCGTGGACGCAAACTCTGAAGTTGTCATTCCAGTGACTATCAAGAAACGAAGAGTAGTACCTACGCTGTTAACTATAGACCACGGTTTACGTATTTTGGAACCTTGCAATAACTCACATTTACAAGAAAAGGGACTATTCATTGCAAGAACATCAGTAAATGTCGGAGTTGCTTCAACTGTGCCAGCGCGAATCCTGAATCTGTCTGATGAGCCACAGATCCTCCAATCTAATACAGTGGTAGCGCTAGCCAAGCCAGTACTTAGTGTTAGTGAAATAGACTTGCCAGAGGATGTGAATGGATCGAATATGGAGCCCCAACAAACTCAAGGCCAAGGGTTAGAAATGGATGACAACGAACTGCCTGAATCATTGAAAGGACTTGCTGAAAGAAGCTCAGCAAATCTGAACGAGGAGGAGAGACAACAAGTGGTTAACCTTTTGAAAAGGTACCAGCAAGTGTTTTCAATGAACGATTGGGACCTTGGAATGAATAACGAAATCGAACATCATATCAACACTGGTAGTGCCGCACCGATACGACAGCGCCCTCGTAGGACAGCACCTTGGAAACAGAGAGAAATCGACCGACAGGTTAACAAATTGTTGAAGGAAGGAAAAGTGCAAGAATCTAACAGTCCATGGGCTTCCCCAGTGGTTTTGGTCGCAAAAAAGGATGGGAGTCAAAGACTTTGTGTGGATTATCGTCAATTGAACTCTGTGACTGTTAAGGATGCGTTTCCCTTACCACGAATAGGTGGCTCTCTAGCTTGTTTGTCTGGTGCTAAGTGGTTTTCCACCCTTGATATGGCCTCGGGCTATTGGCAAGTGGGAATGGACCCTACCACCAAGCAGAAAGCGGCATTTGTCACTACTAGCGGGTTATTTGAGTGGAATTGTCTGCCGTTCGGGCTCACGAACTCACCTGGAACGTTCGAAAGATTGATTACACTTGTATTGAAGGGCCTTCAATTCAAGATTTGTTTGTGCTACTTGGATGATGTAATTGTTTTCGCCGAAACCTTCCAGGAACACCTCCAGCGGTTAGAAAAGGTGCTTATACGGTTTGCTTCTGCAGGTCTTAAACTCAAGCCAAGCAAGTGTAATCTTTTCCAGCAGAAGATCTCTTACTTAGGACACATTGTGACTGAACAAGGAGTAGCAACTGACCCAGCAAAGATTGAGCGCGTTTCAAAGTGGCCCGTTCCCGAGAGTTCAGCTGAAGTCAAGAGTTTCCTTGGTTTAGCAACATATTACAGGCGGTTCGTCCCAGGATTTGCAAGTGTAGCTAAGTCACTGTACCAACTCACAGAACCAACTAAGGACTTTGAGTGGACGGATGAATGCCAACACGCATTCGATCAGCTGAAGGAACTACTCACCTCCTCTCCTGTTTTAGCTTATCCGAAACAAGACGGATTATTTATTCTGGACACAGACGCCAGCAATCATGGCATCGGGGCTGTACTCTCCCAGGTACAAGATGGAGTCGAAAAGCCGATAGCATACTCGAGCAGGACACTCTCCAAATCTGAGAGGAACTACTGTACTACAAGAAAGGAACTGCTAGCCATTGTTGAATTCACCAAATTGCATCGACATTACCTCCCAGTTCCTAGTTCGGACAGACCACGCCCCACTCCGGTCTATCCTCGAAACGAAAGACCCGGAGGGACAGTTAGCACGCTGGATCTCTTTCTTAAGCACCCTTAACTTTAAGATCGACTATCGAGAAGGCAAGCGTCACACAAATGCTGATTCCCTATCTCGCAGACCATGTGAGGACCGCTGCAAATGGTGCCAGGTTTGGAAAAAGAGGGAACCTTTACCCAGGTGTGAAGTGGGAAAACAGACCGAAGTGGACGAACTACCAAGAGCGGCACATGAAGTTACTGAAGAAGATGATGGGATTACAGGCAGGTCCCCGGAGAACAAATGTGGTGTGGTGAAATTGGAGCCAATGTGGACAACGGAGTATTTAAAGCAACAACAAACGGAAGATCCTGTCTTGAAGACTTTCATACAGCTGAAGAAGTCTGCAAACGAACGCCCAAAATGGCCTGACGTGTCAGATAGAAGTCCCACGTTAAAAGCGCTATGGTCCCAGTGGGATCGCCTTTCCTTTCGAGATGAAGTACTATGTCGTAAATGGGAGAGTGAAAGTGGTGACAGAGTAACATACCAAATTGTACTTCCGGAGAGTTTGAGAGAGACCGCCCTCAAAGCCCACCGCAACCATACGACAGCCAGCCATAGAGGAGTTAATAAAACCCTTGGTTCTTTAAGGCGTCGCTTCTATTGGCCTGGCCTGACTTCGCAGACGTATAGATGGGTAACAAGATGTCATGATTGCGGTGCAAAGAAGACTTACGGACGAAATCGTCGTGCTCCTTTGAAGCAGTATGTTGTGGGTGCCCCCTTGGAGAGGATTGCGATGGACATTCTCGGTCCCTTGCCATTAACCACCAGAGGAAACCGTTATGTGCTGGTTGTGACTGATTACTTTACCAAATGGACCGAAAGTTATACCATCCCGGACCAGAGTGCCACTACTGTCGCAGAAAAGTTGGTTTCTGAGTTTATTTGCCGGTTTGGTGTGCCAAGGCAGCTCCATAGTGATCAGGGTACAAACTTCGAATCGAAGGTGATGGCGGAAGTTTGTAAATTGCTAAACATTGAGAAGACTCGAACAACACCCCTACACCCACAATCCGATGGGCAAGTTGAGAGATACAATCGCACATTAATTGAGATGCTTAGAGGAAAGTTAAATGACAACCAAGGAGATTGGGATCTTCAGTTACCGACATGTATGATGGCTTACAGGTCGTCTGTTCATGAATCTACTGGTTCGACTCCCAACGAATTGATGCTTGGTAGAGAAATCGAAGTGCCCCTGGATGTTTTAACAGAGCTCTCTTCTGATACCCGACCTCCAGTCACAGATTACGCACAAGCCCTGAAGCGGAGGTTGGCTATGGCCCATGAATTTGCACGTCAAAGCTTGAAGAAAGCTGCTGTGCGCCAGAAGCGAAATTATGACAAGAAGATGGCTGGAAAACCCTTTCAAGTGGGTGACAGCGTGTGGTTGCATCAAGTACGTCGTAAGAAAGGAAGAAACCCGAAACTTGATTGCCCCTGGGATGGACCGTACCTAGTAACTGCTGTTTTGTCAGATGTGGTGTATCGCATCCAAAGAACACAGAGAGCCAGGCCCAAGGTAGTACATTCAGATCGGCTGAAACCTTTACTGGGACCGCCACTAAAGAGTTGGATATCTTCCCAGGTTTCCTCTTCGCTGATTGAACCCGGAGTCTCGCAAGGTGTTGCAGCTCCAAAGCGGATGGTTGTTGACGAAAGAGTAACCACGCCTATTGAAGGAGAATCGAGTATAAACCATTCCAATACCGACTCCGGCAACATTTCAGGGTATGAGGTAAGAGGCAGAGGGGATGATCGCCTAACCGAGCAAGAGGATGGTTTGCAGAACGCCAAGGTTGTTACAGATTGTGGAACCACAGAATTGGGTGTGGACGTTAGAGCTGATATGACCGTCGAAAAGGACCAATTGCCAGAGACGGTGATGAAAGAAACGCAGAGAGGCCAACATAGAAGGAAAGTGAAGGCCCCTGAACGTTTCGGTGAATGGGTCACCACGTTAAGAACTGAATAAGTTGATGTTAAAAGAACAAGAATGTAATTCTGTCGTATTCTAATTGGGCTAAGTTTTTATGAGACTTGAACTGAACCTTTCTCGAGCTCAGTGAGGAAAAAGACTACAGAAAAACATTTGTTTAAATTTCTATGTAGTTGTTTTCACTAAGTAACTGTTTGACTCTATACGCGGCTCTTAGGCCATTGGAAAAATACTTGTAGGTCAACCGTTGTTTAGTTGCAGTTAGGGCATGTAGACACAAGGCACTGAGGACAGTGCTAATTTAAGGAGGGAGCTGTGTAGCGCATGCGTTCTGTCGTGTTTCTGGGGCATGCGCAGTTGTTGTTGTTATCGTGAACGAAAAATACAGTGTGTTTATCAGATTGGATGTTTACGCGTTTTGATATCAATTAGGCACAAATCGGAACGCTACAGTATTCACGAAGTGCGACGGCTAAAACCGAAAATGCCTGAAATATTGACGAACAGGCTCCGTAATGTTTCTCCTAGGAGTCAACAAATGTCTCATAAGTTGTGACAAACAAACAATTTATTTTTCCATCTTACAAACATTTTAATGTTAAAACTAAGTAAATGTTAAAAAAACATTTTAATGTTAAAACTAGTTAATGTTTTGATATGTTTCGAAATATTAAAAAACATTTTAATGTTAAAACTAAGTAAATGTTAAAAAAACATTTTTTTGTTAAAACTAGTTGATGTTTTGATATGTTTCGAAATGTTAAAAAACATTTTAATGTTAAAACTAGTTAAAACTAAGCAAATGCAACGTAGTTAAGCAGCTCAAAATAGACTGAGCCGTTATAACGCACGCATTTTGGTTTCAGATACATGTCACGATTGACACTGCCTCTCCAGCAAACAAAGGCAAGTTTGATTTGGAGGTAAACTATAATCCACTTCAATCCTTGCAATCCTGCGCTTTATCTCTAAACTACGACTTTTAATTTGTACCATAGGATCCTTTTATCCAACTAATTTCTATATTTCGTGCCATTTGGCGATATAACGTGGAAATAAGCTAAGCGACATTTTGCCATTTCGGCGGGACAGTGTCATCAGTATGTATTTACAAAGAGTATTTACGATGTGCGACGGCTAAAACCGAAAATGACCGAAATATTTGCGAACAGGCTCCGTAATGTTTCTCCTAGGAGTCAACAAATGTCTCATAAGTTATGACAAACAAAAAATTTATTTTTCCATCCTACAAACATTTTAATGTTAAAACTAAGTAAATGATAAAAAACATTTTAATGTTAAAACTAGTTGATCTTTTGATATGTTTCGAAATGTTAAAAAACATTTTAATGTTAAAACTAGTTAAAACTAAGCAAATGCAACGAAGTTAAGCAGCTCAAAATAGACTGAGCCGTTATAACGCACGCATTTTGGTTTCAGGTAAATGTCACGATTGACACTAGTAGTATAGGGTGGGGGTGCCCCGGCCCCACCCAAAATAGGGGGTTAGAGGCATGAATAAATGCCTCCTAGCATGGGACACATCCTTCGCCCACAGACCTCCTTCCAGTCGGTCTGTGGGCTCTGACGTGTCCCATGCTAGGAGGCATTTATTCATGCTTCTAACTCCTATTTTGGGTGAGGCCGGGTCACCCTCACCCTATACTACTTTGTGTATACTACGCAGTGTACAGTAGCCGGGTATTATTGTTTTATACAGCCCCACCCCAAATAGTGGTTAGATGACATGAATAAAAGCCTCCCTTAATAGGACAGTGGTCGGGTAGTACCAAGCCCTCCACTATGTAATTTAAGGCAGAACTGCACCCTCCGGAAGCTTATTTAAGCAACGGGTGCCGCGGGATTGTCAATTGAAGAAACGCTCACCCCTTGTATATAAAACAATGGACAACGGATTGGGATACACCGAGCTTTGTGAGCTCGTTAACACACAACTGCCTATCCTTAAATGTATGACAATGAATAAAAAATACAAGACTCAGCTAAACATCTTAGATAAACAACACAAAAAAATTATGTAGCGAATCGGTTCTATCGTCTATATGAACTCCCCAAATATAGATGATGGGCCCAATGGTACATAAAAAACGACATCCTTACAGTCAGCTATTTAAACGATCTTGGCCACTCACAATTAATAGATAATCTAAATAGCATCTTCAATGATCTTAGATTAACAGCTAAACGAGAGTTTATACATAAATATTATGAAAACATGTTTCTAGTTGATTGGGCTATAATAAACAGAAATGAAAGCATAACATGTTTTCGATGTGGTAGTAGATTAATGTATGATGGTATAAACGACCTGAATTGTTATGAATGTGAAGATAGATATTAAGACTGGGTAGCGGATGATGACGATGACGAAGACGATGACTATTACGAATGAAAAGCCAAGCCTGCAGCAAGAACAGCTTGGCGGTACTGCCAATTGAAGAAACGCTTCCCCCTTGTATATACCGCAATGGGCAGAGGAAGGATAGGAGTTGTTATTCAAGGTAACAAGAAATCATTAAAAAACCCAAAAAGATATCGTGGTGGGTTTTACGTTGGTAATGGTGAAAAGCAAGTAGTTAGGCCCATAAAGGATGAAAATACGGAATGGTTGAAGAGTTTGGATCCGAAGGTGTTGGTCAAGCTTCTTGTACCTGATCCTTGTCCAAGCGGTTAATTCCACCACTCGGGCCTTACTTGAGGCCTTTGGGGTTGAGCGCCGCCTATTGAATAAACGCTTACCGCCTTATATATCAACAATGAACAATAAGAGCGAAATTGTTAAAGAGTTCAAAGAAGTTCTGAGCACTATCAGCACTGGACTCATACAAAAGAGTGCAGACTGGTTGAATGCTAGGAAGCAAACAATCGGAGCCTCTGAGGTCGCCGCCCTCACAAGGACATCTCCGTTTGATGGGCCAACAAGCTTGCTCAGCAAGAAGATCATACCAAGAAGCTCGTTTTCAAAGAATGTTGCAATGACATGGGGCTGTTTATTTGAGCCACTTGTACGGGAGTTTTTTGAAAGAAAGTTCTCAGTCAGCGTTTTTAGTCACGATATCTCAATCGGGCTTGGAATGGGGCACCCATTGCAAGACAAACTAACACGTAGCCCAGACGGATATTACCTCGATCCAGATACTAACCGTTTGGTTCTGCTAGAGTTCAAGTGTCCGCATAGAAGACAGATCGTAAGAAACACAGTCCCACCGTACTATGACGATCAAATACAAACAGGCCTTTCACTCAGCGGAGACATGGTTAATGAAGGCCTCTTTGTTGACGCGTGCTTTAGAATGTGCGATTCACCAAAAGCAGACATGTACCACAACCCGGGTTTAAACATGAACAGAATGCCTATTTTTAAAAGAACGACCCCACATGCATGAGGTGTTTGCGTTATATTCAGCAAGCGCCAGAAGGAACCAACGGAGTTCATCAACATTGGTTCAAGAAAGACATCGCCGAGGGGCTTCGAGGACATGATGCAGGGAATATCAGAGAACAAGCTTTGGTGTTCGTATGGGAAAGTCAGGCTTTCCTTTTCACCAGAGGAGCTCAGAGAGGAGAGCAGGCGGCTTTGGGCCCTGAAAGAGCAATCCAAACTCAACTTAGAGAGTGGGCAGCCTGTTGGGTTCTTTGTTCGGAAGCTACTCGACATTAGTTATGTAAAGGTTCAAAAGAACCCGAACTTCCTTGCACAAATACAAGGCGCCGTTGAATCCTTTCATAAAGACAGGATTGCTATAGAGAGCAGAATCACTGAGTTAGTCCAAACGCGCAGATTGCAAGGCCGAAGCCTGTCCAGCAAGAGGAAATAATCCCAAACACAGGCGACGACAGTGATTTTCTTGACGCCTTCTTAGAAAGCCAAGCCTGCAGCAAGAACAGCTTTCATCCAATGGCGTTCGTTCTTTAGATTTGTTGCCGGGCTTTGGAGTTTTATGTAATATAAAAGCTCCCGCTGTGGCCCATACGGTAGAATTAGATCCAGGATTTTGTAGACAAGACAGGGGTAGTAGATCCCTTTTGGGAGGAAATCCCTGACGTAAGAGTAGATGTGGTGAACTTGGTCAAGCTGTTCCCTTGTAAGCCGCGGGATTACCCTACTGGAAAGGGCGTGCAGCAGTGTGGTAGAGTATTTAATTAAATCCCTACGACCAATATGGCACAGCAAATGTTGCAAGACATTCATTGAAAGTGTTGTAGACCGCAAACCCCATTTTACCATTACTTGGTGTATTTCTGATAAAACGCGTTCGTCACTTCTAAGTATGTGGTTAAGGCAGCGTATAAAGGGATACTTTGCAGTAGAATAGTTTTGTATTTTTTTGTTGTTTTTATAAACTTGTTCATGAGTATAGGCCGCTCCATCAAGTATTTCGATGCGGCAGCATCTTTTGCAAACAAGTTCTGAAGAACCCATCTCGAGTGAAAATGACCCACCGCAGCCGATGCAAGCTTTTGGCCCCCGTGGTGTTGCCATGATGACAAACTTGTTTTCCTGGTATAGCCGCGCGGCTTCATCTTTTTCTCTAGAACTCAAAGCCTCAAAGATGATTTGAAGCCTTTCTGGCAGAAGCGAGCGGTGCAGTTCAGTTGTATAGTCACTAACCGCTAGGCCAAGAAGCATGACTTGTTTGTGTTTTAGATACAAGTCAGAGAGCTGAGTCTCGTATTCGTTATCTCTATCCATTTGTCTTACGGCAGCCAGTTGTATGTTAAACCGCCCGTAGATTTCAGAAGTTCGAAGCGCATTCATGTTTATAGAAGAAAAAGATGATATTTATTCAATTGGTAAAGATTGCACTGCAAAGATCACAAAGTTCTGTGCAGCCGCCTTCTTCACACCGTGTTTTGCAATCTCGGCAAAGAAGTTTTTTATAAGCTTCATATAGTCTTGATAAAGACTTCTGTAGCTGATCTTTAACTCTTGGTGCTTTTGGTATAACTCATGTAGAAGGGCAACTGTTGTATCGAGAGTAGACATGAGTATAGATATAGGGTTCAACGTGATTTTTCCCTCAAGAGTTGTAGACAAAAACCTGAGTTTAGTCTTTCAAATCTGACTTGGACACAGCTGTGAGACGATTGATCTTTTTTTGAAACTGTTGCTTGATTTCATTGCGAAGCTCGGTTTTGATCTTGTCTATATCTGGCGCTGGAGTTTGACTGCCTCCTTGTGCGGCCTTTTTTTCACCAGAGCGAATCAAGGCTTTCAGTTCGTGCTATTTCTCCACCTCGCTAAGTATGATTGAAAACTCTGAATCACTGATGCGCTTGTCAGTAAGAGCCTTTGAAACCAAGTCATTGACAGAGGTTCGTTTAGCAATGGCGAGTGTGTAGTTTTTTTCATGTTTGGTGATCTTTCTTTCGAGCCGTTTACCAAGTACAGTAAGGCCTGTTGATGAAAACCCTGAAACAGCAGCGACGCCAGCTAGTGGAGGGCTGGCGACAATCCCAATTCCAGTCAAGGCTGTTGCTACGGTGGCTGAAGATAGGCCAGAAGAGATGGAACCAAGGCCTACAGACAATGGAGAACCTCAGAAACCGAACCGTTGTCAAGCTCGTACGAGCCAACGAGGAGATAAAACTCCGGAAGCTCCTATCCAGCCCGCTTTTTGCAAGAGCAACGGTCTTTAGTGACAGCCTGGCCGGCATCCAGATGCATAAAGACAACATCCTGATGAACAGGCCAGTATACACGGGGATGTGCATCCTCGATCTCTCCAAAACCTTGATGTACAGGTTCTAGTACCAGCACCTGAAGTACAAGTACGGCGCACGGTGTGAGCTACTCTACACCGACACAGACTCTCTCCTACTCGAGATCAAGACGGAGGACATCTACAAAGACATGAGGCGCAGTCTCTGGCGCTATGACACGAGCGTCTATCCCAATGACCATCCCTTGCACAGCCAAGCAAACAAGAAAGTCATCGGTAAGATGAAGGACAAGTGTGCAGGCAAGTCGATCTTGGAGGTTATCGCGCTGCGATCAAAGATGTACTCAATCCTTCTCGAGGGTGACAAAAACATCAAGAAGGCGAAGGGCACGACCAAGGTTGTTACGAAGAAGGAGATTAAACACCAGAATTACAAGGACGCCCTATTCAAAAAGGAGGCCTTCAAACACGGGATGGATATGCTCAGGAGCGTGGATCACCGTGTCTACGGCATGCATCTAAACAAGACAACACTTTCCCCCTTTGACTCCAAGCGCTGGATCAAGGATGATGGTGTCCACACGCTGGCATATGGTCACAAAGACATACACTAGCCCACGCTAGAGACCAGATGGTGGTAACTGAGTGCCAGGCGGCACAACCATCAACTCTTCACGAACAAACCCTCTCTTGGGGCCATCGTAGAGATAATACACCACTGGCTCATTCGGCTTGGTGACAACCTTCTCAATGTTGTGGACCTTCAAAGACCAGATCGGGTCGGTCGCACGCCTACCACCACCCTCAAGCTCACCGGGGTAATAAAGATATCTCACACTCACCCGGGGAGGGAGCTTCTTCTCATTCACCCCAACAGGCCTAGCATATGGTGTCGCAGGCTTGGCTGATATTGCTTTCTCTTTGATCGCATCATTTGGCTTCTTACCAGTCAATCTTGTCACTTCATTGTTCAAGGCCGAGACAACATCTGGCAGTCTTTTGACCCATGCAGTAGACCGGCCAGAGGGCATATTCATTTCAACCGCGTACTGATGTCCAAACAGCCTTTCAGCCAGGGTGCGATTGAATCTCTCCACAATTGCTTGGTCTCTGTGAATATCAACCCGCCCGCGACGAATGGTCGTTTTGTTGTTTTCCATTGTCTTAGTCAGCCCCCATAAACTCTTTCCCAGGGTCAACCTGCAACAGTTGTGGCCATTTCAAAGGCCCCTTCCTATATATTTTCTGAAATGCCCTTGAGATTTCTTCAGACTCTTTCGAAGTCAGGGGCTCCGCAGCTTTATATCGGCTAGCTACATCCACAAGGGTTAATGCGTATTTGTAAACCTTTCTCCCATGAGGAAGTTTGTCGTGGGGCAGAAAGAGAAGATATGCTTGATGCACCGCATTGGGCAAGGAGACATCAAACTTGGGTCGGGGGATATGGCGTGGCGCTGGGAGGTAAACTTGCCAAAGGGCTTGTTTGACCAGCCATTTCTTTGCGACATCATCATATACCTTGGCCGCTGCAGCTAGCTTTTTCACAGCGGCAAGACCTTTCCAATACCCTTTCGGACTGTAATAGATCTTTGAGAGTTTGGTCTCCATAGGGGGTATATATGTTTGTTTACAGAAAGCGATAAGCCGCATACCCACCCGCAAGCAGGGTGCCTCCAATGAACGCAAGTTCGCCATTCTGCTGTTGTGGGCTGGGCTTGTAGAAGTCCGAGAACTGAGGCTCTTTGTAGTCTTTGATTTGTTTATTTGGTTGTGTTTGGTGCATCTGGTTATACAAGACCAGGGCTTGGTCGGTGGTTTGGAAGTTTTTGCTAGCTTGGTGTTTAATCCGATCGTTGGCTGCAATCCAGTCGAGGAGCTTGGTGTGGTCCTTCTGGTATTTGGCGTAAGCCGCTTGGTATTGTTCAAGGGCTTTGTCGTGACGGATTTTCTCATCCATTGCTGCCTTTCCGTTATCACCAGACAGATATTTCGCGAGATAATTGCCGCCCGTGAAAGCTGCCGCATTGAGAACAGCGCCAAGGGCCATTATTGCAATCGAAGCCATTGTGGCCGTGTGTATACATATGGTTTTACATGTTGTCTGGGAGGATTTTCTGGTCCTCGAGATATTTATTCAGAGCGATGCTGCCAGCCATGACGGCTGTGAACTTTACGTAGTTCATTAAGCTTGCACTGGGGTCGGCAGTGAAGTTCTCTTTGATGGTCTTTTTCCCAATCCAACCAATACCGGCGACAAGGCCAGTGATTGTTGCGGCGTCGAGGATGGACTTCACAAGCTTGTTGTCAGTCATGGTTTGTGTGCAGTATACATATGATTTTTTTTTTTTCTGACAGAACCTTTTATGCCTTTGTCGTCTCGTTCAATCTCAATCCTCGGCCTCGGCCTCTCGGAGTCGGGCATCGGCCTCTCGGAGTCGGGCCTCGGCCTCTCGGAGTCCGGCCTCGTTGTGCCTGTTCCTTAACAAGAGGCAAACTGCTTCAAAGGAGGTCACGGTACATTCATACCAAATAACAATCACGCTTCCGATTACAGCAGCAACAAACACATTCCGGAAAAAACGCATGGTCAGTATATATATGTTTTTTTATTCCATTTTTTTAATTCCTTGTCTTACCGGAATTCGAGATGGGGGTGTTGCTGGTGGTGTGTTTGCTGGTGGTGTGTTTGCCGGTGTGTTTGATTTGCGTCCAAGCCTTTGCATTATGGCTTCGCGTTGGTAATACACACCTGCAATAGAGACAACCAACCCTCCAACCCCCAGAATATAAAAGATTAAGTTGTTGTTGCTGTCACTTGTTGTGTCACTTGTTGCACCACTTGTTGTGTCACTTGTTGTGTCACTTGTTGAGGGTGCAGGCTTTTGTGCTTCGGCCTTTTTCTTTGCTTCACGGGCCAGGCGGTTGCGTTCTGCTAGCCTTTTACCAGAAGCAACGCGGCCGGGGTTCTTTTCTGTTGCAGGTTTTGTTTTCGGGGCCTCAGAGGTAACCCGTGCAGGTGTTGGAGTTGGAGTTGGAGTTTGAGTTTCTTCATGGATCGTCTCGAGTGGTGTGTCCATGGTGGGTATATATATAAATTTTATTTTTTACAAGATGTGATAAGTGTGCTGACAGGTTGCTGCGAGGTTGCTGCCAGGTTCCTTCAAGGTTCCTGTGAGGTCACCCCAGGTCCCAGCCCAACTTCATCAAAGCCCTCAAGTGGATAGCCTTCACTGTCTCTGGTTGGATGTGTGGGTGGGGGTTCCAATTCTATCAAATCAGGCTTGTGATCAGGGTCTCGTTCAAGCTTGATGTGTTTTGTTGTGATGAGACCAGCATTGGCAACCGCCAGCAATCGTCCGCATCGCATGGCAAGAGCCCCAGCAAGATTTGACAGCTCCTGGTTGATGATGTAGTCGTTCTTGAGTTCTTGCTGCAACTTCTTAACATCCTCAATCGGGATCACCATGCCAACGCCTTTGGACGCGAGCATGATGGCGGAATCAACTATGGATTCAGTTGTCTTGTTGCCTACGTAGGCCTCGTACCTTTTGCAGTACCTCTCAACGTCCTTGTCTGACAACCGCTTAACATGATCGTGTGTGAGCTGCACGCCAATAGCTTCTTTGGCCTTGCCAGTTGAAACAAGGATTGCCAGCTTCTCACGTTTGGCAGGAATGCCATTGTCACCAACTATCCCTGTTGGAGGTGCGGTATCAGGGGTGGCCTCCAGCATCTGCAATACATTGTTCAAGTCGGCCTGGTCTTCATCTGCCATCATCAGGGTATATATATATGTGTTTTTTATTTTTCAATAATTCTCTTGATGTCGGGCAAAAGGGTTTCAAGCTCTCGTATAAGCCCCGCCATGGTGTCTGGCATAGAATTCAACCGCAATGGATATCTGTTGAGAAGCATGAGGCGCAGATCTTCCTCACCAGCGGCTTTGATAATTTTGTTTTGCGCATCAAGTGTGTGTTTGTGCAATTCATCCAAAAGCTGTGAAAGCACAGTGAGCTTGTGTAGACTGGTTGGCGCATTCATGGCATGTATATATTTGTGTGGCTGTTTATATGTGTGTACTGTGTTTAAACCTTGTACTCAATTCCAAACGGGTGTCTCAGAGAGAAAACCACGTGGGAGAACTTGCGGGATTTGAGCCTTGCGATAAGATCTTTGTACTCCTCGTGGGAGAGCTCGCCGGCATAGTCTTCGAAGATGGCCTTAGTTGTCTTGCTGGAGGGCGTGTAAAAGAGCACGATCGCTGCGATATTATCACGGTATGGCTTGGCAATGCTGGTGATCTGCTGGGTCAAGACCCACACGGATATGCCGTCATGCCTTGCGCTGAATCCCAGATTGACCAGCTGGCTCGTGCGGCCTTTGACATCTTTGGAGGCGGCGCAGTCATCGAGAATGAATAAAGTGTTGGTGCATGTGAAAAAGAAGCTCGCCAACTTCAACCAGTCTTTGATTTCATGCTGTTGGCAGACAATCACGAAGATGTGCGGATCGCGGTCCACGAAGCCATCGTATGTCTTGTTCTTGACAAATGTGGGGCAGAATAAAACGATGTAGTCAAAATAACCCCTAAAGGGGCCTCGCAGTTGGTTTAGAAGATACTGTGTTTTGCCAGAGTTAGTGGGGCCCACGATTAGTGCATTGAATGGCAGCTTTCTTGGGTCCATAACCAACACCTATATTAGTTGGTTTGCAAACAATTGGTTCATGTGCTGGTGGTGAGGGTGCCATTGCCAGAAGTCTTTGTATTTTATTGTGTGATAATGGTCCGGTGGACTGCAGGGGAGTCGGCTTAGCATAGAAGTTGATCTTGTTGTTTGTTGCTTGTTGTTTTGTGGCCATGGGGCTGGTGGTATATATATGCGTATGCGTGTGTTTACCTAGAACTGTACAGATTCCAGCTGCCTGCCCATGATGTTCATCTGTGAGTCTGAGATGGTGAAGATGTGGCAGTTTGCGTTTCCCGAGCCTGTGCCGTTTCGTTCGATGTCGAGTTGCACGCCATCCTGTGTGTTGACGAGCCGTTGACCACTGCCGTGCAGGGATGTGTCAGGCATGGAACGCAGGTCAATCCAGAGCCCAAACTTGTTGCCTGTGAGATATTTGGTCAAGTTCATGTTAGGCCTGCCGCTCGTGTGTGGCTTGAAGTATCGGTATATTTCATTCCACATGTCAGTACCACTGATGCCCTCGTTGTAGATCCTATTTGGGACACCGTTTACTGTGACCTTAACTTTGGTGATGTCGGGATTGAAATAGTGCTCAGAGTCCCTGGCACCCGCTACATAGGGATTGATGAAAAGCAAGAGGATGCCCTTGAGAGACCGGCGCTGTGGGTTAACCCGAAGATTCAGCCGAGTGTCAACGCCTTTTGTGAAGGGATGCACCCGATCTCGCATTACGAGGTCATAAGCGAACTCCTTGGCATTAGTGTAAGTGCTTGTTGCCTCGTCGGCCAGACTCTTACTTCTGATCGTCTCATACTCCAGCTGGATGTTTTCCAACTTGTACACGAGCTTGCTTGTATCTGAGCCACGGACAACTTGGAATGCGGGGGCGAGGGTTAGTTCGGAGACCAGATCATTGAATAACGCTTGAGGATATATGATTCCGTGATCAGTTAAGATTTGGTGATCCAGTTTGATGCGGTACTTATTCTTGTATATTGTCTCCAGCTTGGTTTCCGCATCCACGCCTGAGGTCTTCTTGTCGCCAGCACCAGAGCGGATCTTACACAAATCCACACTCTGGATGCCCTCCATAAGCATATTTTCCCGCTCATCGATTGATTTGAATAGATCTTCGAAGATCTTGTAGATGTCGTATCCAACCGTGTCCTGGACAGTGGTGGCGGCAAACTTTACAACGAACCTGTCCACCAGGGCCCGAGAAACATTTTGTACAAGAAAGTTGTTAGCGTGCCCCCCGGCTAGGTTGATGTTAAACACCAGTGCAAGTGAGCCGGACACAATAACATCGTGCTCGCCCAGCTTGGGCACCGAGACGTACAGTGTGTCGCCGGGATTGGCCTCAGATGGATTGAATGTGATGCGCTTAACGGTTCGCTCTGCTTTCATGGCGCCCAGTGTCTTTTCACTGTGAGATGGAAGTAGATTCGGTTGCACAGCCATGGTATATATTTGTGTTTTTAAAATTTATATTTATATATCATCATGGCTGAAGGCGGTTTTGATCCAGGAGATATGCCCGATAATCCTTGGGTTGACCATGGGATTGACCACGATGATGACGACGAAGAAGAAGTTGACACAACAACACCCTTTCAACCAGGCGGCACATCCACTCCATACCATGGCGGCGAGCAGCATGAAATGCATACAATGCTTCACGAACAAAGTGGGCTGCCAGGTGATCCTTTAAACGTCCCTCTGCTTGGAGACTTCTTAGACGCAACTGATAAAGCACAAAGGATTGATAAAGCTATGGGTTGGTTCAAAAGGCGCTTTCCAAAAGTAGCCTTCGACAGATTACCCCCAATTGGTTTCGGTAAAAAAGCAGGAAATGAAGAGAAAATAGTTTCCTTTGGGTCAAAGGGTGGCGAGACTCCCATTTTCAAACAAGATGGGTCGGGCCTTCTTAAATCATTCACAGACAAGTTTAAAGGGGCTCTTGGCCCAAGCGCTGAAGAGCTTGTCTCTGAAGACAATGCATCAATAAGGGAAGAAAGACAAAGATTGAAGGAGGCAGAAAAACAACTGAAGGAGAATGAAAGGGTTGCTGTGGAACAACAACAAGCAGCAAATGAGGTGCAAAACCTCAGAAACAGAATTGAGCAAACTCAAGCGAGGATTGACAATCTGGAGCAGGAACACGGTTCAAGCGTTGAAAATCAAGCCGAGATAGACCGCCTAAAACGGGCGAAAAAGAATCTTCAACGAGATCTTGAAAACCAGAAAAAAGAAGTAGGTGCCCTTCAAAAAATACCAAAACAACGAGACCAAGAACAGGCAAAGGTTGACAAACTCAGAACACGCCTTTCTGAGAAAACAAGAGAAAGAAATGAAGTTGAAGCAAGGCTAAACTCTACTAAACCCCTTGATGAGTTAAACGAAAGAGAAGCCGAGCTTAAACGCGAAAACGAGGAGGACAGACGCGTGATAGAGGATGAGAACACTTCTCCATCTGATAGAGAAGCCGCGGAAGCCCGAGTTGCTGAGCGAGAAGAAGAGCTGGCAAGGCTACGACCACAGGTTGAGGTGCGTGAAAGGGGCATGTCTTTGAGAGAGAGGGTTAGAGAAATCTTCAAGAAATACGGATGGACACTGCAAGCTGTTGTTCTGGCAGCTGGCATCACCATCAGCGCTGTGGTACTCGCCACCTTGAATGGCCTGGCAAAGGCCACCAAGGATATTGGAAATGGGTTTAAAGAGCTTGGCAAAAAAGCAGCCAACGCTCTGCCTGGCCTCATTGGCTCAATTGTGAGCTTCATCTTCAAAGTGGCTGGGTCGGTCATCTCATTTCTGGGTGAACACGCCTGGCTGCTCATCCTTGCCGTTGTGGCCTTCCTTGTTGAAAGGATCACTAAGCGTGCGAAGTCTTGAACACTTACTCGACCAAACGAAAAGCCCTGCCAAAGCAAGCGTACCCACAGCAATGAGTGCCTTGTTTACATGATGCGGGTCTGTGGGTGCGGGTGTGGGTGTGGGCTGTGGTGTTGGCGTTGGGGCTGGTTGTGGTGTGGGTGTGGCCCTTGGTTTAGGCGCGATGCCCTGTGCCTGTGTGGCCTGTTTATGTATCGGGTTTGATGGGTGACTGTTTGGTGGATTAATCTTTGTTGGCCCACCGTCCATGAGGCGAAGGGAGGCTTTTTTTGTGCCCAGATTAACATCATTGTTCACGCCCAGCTTCATCCCTTGCGTTGCCTCCTGTAGATTGTTGTTATACCCAATCACGCTCTCTGTGTTGATAATCATGCGTGATGGCATGAGCCAGCTTCCGGGCGCTGTTGCAAAGTCTAAGCGCACTTTCGTTGCTTGGATGGCAAGCTGGTAACGCTGTACGCTTGTTGCGATGTCGTTCAGTATTATGGCCTCCTCTAGATGGGTGAGGAATACTCTCTGCGTTTCGAACGCCCGGCCTCCTCTTCCAATGATGCTGCTGCGGGTTTTAGCTTGTGAACCAAGAATGCAGTACACAAATGCCTCGATTGATTGGTTCATACGCGCGAGCCCTGGCTGTGTTAGCCCCTGTGCGTAATTTGGCACAAAGTGCTCGAACTGGGTATCCGCCCCTTGGTCGTTGCGGACGAAAGATATTCCATTGGCACGATAGTTGGGGTCGTTTCTGTCAGTCACGCGCTCATCATTGAACAGAGCTAGATCAGGATCTGGGTATGTGTAATCGGTAGAAATGTTGCCTAAGCCAGTTGCTCCAATGTAGACATTCCCAAGACCGTGGTTCTTGCCGTATGTGAAACGGAAGTCAGAACTGTGGTCGATACCGAACTCTATGCAAATCTTCTTGTACGCGTCGATGTTATACTTGTTGTCTTTCTGGTTGAATGGGGGGTCGTCTGGCAAAGCACTAACGCTTTGTTCCCCACCCATCTTGTAGAGTATTCGTCTTGTTGTGAAATAAACGTGAAACCGGTAAAATGACCTGAAGTGTGGGGTTAGGGATAGACTTGAGTTCTTATCGAAGAGAATGTCACGCGAGATTCCGCAGCCGGTTGTTGCACACCACAGTGCGAAGGAGAGTTGTTGTGGCCAAAAACTCATATGCGGGCCGCCTAGTCACTTTCTTCCATATTTCGCAGTTGTGAATGAAATCTGTGTGTCCCTGAAGATATTTCTGTATTTCGTTGTGAAATAATCAGTTGGCGTGACATATATCCTTTGCGCTTCGTCATTCAAGATTGCACCAATCATCATATCCTTGTCTATTGTGGTGGAGAAATCAACAGCTGGGATTGACTTTTCTGGTTGCCCAACGATAACTGATAAGGAAAACCCCCGTCTTGATTGAGATCGAGAGCGTCTTTCATGGCTTGAGTCCAATCTTTGTGGGGCATTCTTGTGACGAGCGCCCATGAGCCAGGGCCCTTTTTGTAAAGCACTTCCCCTGTGGCGGTTTTGTTGTCATCACCAAACTCTACTTGCACTTCAAAGTGGGACATATCAGCGCGCGGGAAACGCTTTTTGAAGTCTGAGATCGCCTTGGCCTTGGCCGCGGCATAGAGCTTTGCTGCTTCTGGTGTTTTCATCCAGGCTAGTGGATCTGGGGGTGGCTTATATGGAGGATGGCTAGAGACGTTTAGGTTTGAATTAAAAGGGGGTGGAGGGCTATAATTGTGGCCGCCAATGTTTAGACCAAGATTTGAATTAGGGTTAAATCCACCGGGCCGTCTGCCAAACATGATTGTATATATTTATATTTTAAAATGTTTATTATATACATGCAATCATGGTTGTGTTAACAATCGTCACACCTTCGAACCCTCACACGATCTACTTCGAGCACCCACTTCCGAAACCGAGATACATCCGGCTTGTCTCTTGCTCATTTTTCAACTCGTGGCATAATTTGAAAGAAGAAGCAAAGATTTCACCAACAAACTCTCCTCCTAATGGTTGGCGCAACCTTACTACCTTACTACCAGGCCATCACACTATTGAGAGTTTAGCGAAAGACTTTGAAAGCCTAAAAACCCATAACAGCCGTTTAAATCTAACAATTGAAACAAACAGGCCATACGGAGCCATGATCATTCAGAATAACACCAGCAGTGTGACGTTTAGTAACAATCTGGCAGAATTGCTTGGCACAAGGCCTGAATTGTTGCTAATAACCTTCGTCAAGCGCTTAAGGGCACCAAGCACTTACTTCATCCACTGTGATCTGGTTGATAAAGAACAAAACCTCCTCAATAGTAAGCCTTCGACAGTTTTAGCTCGGTTTGATATTCGTGGAAAAGCGTTTGAGAAAATTCTCTACGAAACAACACAACAGAACGTCTTGCGTGACGTCTCGTCTAGTGATTATGTAAACAGCATAACACTGTCAGTGAGGGATGAGAACAATGACCTCTTCAACTTCAATGACGCGCCTTTGGAATTTGAAGTTGAGATAAATTAAAAAATCATATATATATACCCACGCCATGAGTTCTGCGAACGTGCTTCCATCGGCTCCTGATTTCAGCGAGACACAACAGCCCTACCCTATGCGTGATATCACTCAAATCAATGCAGAAGATTTCCGACTCAAAAAGATCTCTGACTTGCTTAAGGAGTTGTCTGACGAAGCCAAGCATTACCGTCAGGTCGCAAAGAAATATAAACGAGCCCAATCCTTAGTTCATTACTCGGCGGTTGGACTGGGATCACTTTCTGTTGGGCTGTCATCAGGGGCCCTTGCCACTGCATTGACTGGGTTCGGAATTGTTGCAAGTCCAGCACTTGCAGGCGTTGCCACGCTTTGTGGACTGTCCTCAGTTGGTTTTACAGCTGCCAACAAACGGTTAGAGCGGAAAGTGACTAAGCATGAGAAAATCTACACACTGACCCTGGCTAAACGCAACTCTGTCAATGAACTGGTCTCAAAGGCTCTGGAAGACAAGAGGATCAGTGATGCAGAATTCACAATAATTACTCGTGAGGTGGAAAAATATCACGAACTCAAAGCTGCAATCAGGGATGGTGTTAAGGCAAAAAAAGACGTTGGCACTCAAACACAAGCTCCAGACCTCGAGAAACTCAAAAACGAACTTCGCAAGGAAGTCAAACAAGAGTTTCAAAAAAAGATAAGTCTTCTCACTGCAGCATCCAAGTCCGATTTGAGAAATTAAATTCTGGCTTTAACCTACAAATCTTGAGAGATAAATCCTTTGCGTCCAATTGAATACACAACACGGTGTATATCCATGGAGAAGTTCGCTAAACAACTGGCTGAAGTTCGGTCCTTGGACACTAAAGGCGAATACAAAGCCAAACTCGATGAGCTTGATAAAGAATACAAATTTATCCTCCTGCGCTCACTCGACAACTACACCAAGGAAATACGGCGTTCAAACCTACCAGAACGCCTTCATCTCATCAAGGAGTGTCTTTCTCCCGAGGCACAATACCCCTCACACTCACCTTTCACCCTTTTGAATGAAAGGATAAAATTTTGCCAAAACTGCAAAGGCAAATTAAACCTCAGGATGTTTTCATCAGAACTTTGCTGTGAGGACTGCGGGCTCTTAGAGCCTCTGGACGGTGTGACATTCGATTATAACGAGCTCTATGGTGGTGATTACAAAATTACAAAAAACAGAATGCCCACCAAACGCTACAACTTCAAAATCTATCTCAACAAACATCTGAAAATTTGTGAACCATACGTCTGCTTGTCCTATGATGAAATACAACATGCAAATGATTCCTTCAAATTAATCGAAGAACATCTACCGGAAAGAATCTCTATGCCATTTGTAGCCTATAAAATCTTTGACGCGATACAATTAAAATGGCCACAACATAATATTATCAATTACTTCTGGCTACAAATCCCACAAAACTCAATATGGAAACACGAGCAAAAATGGCAGATCGTGCTTGAAAAGATTGGTCACGTTGTGTGACATTGCGTTACTTGTCACGCGTGACACCTTGCGTGACAGGTCAACTAGAAGGGCAAAAACCCTTGCAGGGGGGTGCCGGTGGCAGTTCTTTGCCTAGCCTAGGCTAGGACTTCAACCGCTGACAAGGCGGTTGTCATTTCCACATTTTACCTCTGGGAGCGAGGGCGAGAACTCCTAGGAGAACTCTGTGTGGCACCCCCCTGGAACCAGTAGGGCCAGAGCGGGCTCACCCGGGGGTACCGTCCACTGGAAGACATCCCCCTCTACTCTGTAATTCAATCATTCGCACAAGCCTTCAAACGGGATTCAGAAAGTTGGCCAGCTTTCACCTCCCCAGACTTCACCAAAATCTATTGAACTAAGAAATATATAGGGCGATTTTTCTATTTATATTGATCAGTTCAACAATCCGCTTACTTGTGGTTTCGCTTTTGGCTAACACTGAGAAATTGAAGCAATACGCGTGCGCTTTTAGGGCAATAAAAACCAAAATACTTTCTACACGAGCCAAAATACTTTATTCTACATGAGCCACAATACTATATTCTACATGATACAATATACTTTATTCTACATGTGATTTTGAGACAATAAAAGCCAAAACACTCTATTCTGTACGAGCTAAAATCCTTTATTTCTACATGCGGTATTGAAGCAATAAGAACCAAAATACTTTATTCTTACCTTGTAAGATTGAGAAAAATGTCTGACAAATAACATATAAAGCTGTGGAATCCATCCTGGAAGTATTAGAGACTGAATCATCAGTTGAACAAGCCAAAGAAAACAGTTCCTCCACGATCTTAGATCGATCTATCAAACTGCAAATCCAGTGATTTTTTCACTTTATCCTGATTCTCTCACTCTGAAAGTTTCTATGGCATTTCTCGAAGCTACTGCGTCCACATCTGCAGTATATTTTAACAAGATTGAAGCTCTGGTGTTATATTATCGGCCAAAGTTGATATTAATGACCGCCGAAGGAATATCGAAGCCTCTGGCCGCGTGGGGACTGAGACGGGAAAAGTGAGATATTGTATATGCGGCACGAAATGTCTCTTATAAGCAAAAAGGGCTGTCTGGGGCAGCCTGCTAAGTAAAAAGTATTCCAACAGGGCACTGTCATCACCGATGTTGTTTTCAAAAGTTTCAATAGGCCTGGTTTTGTCAAGGTGTTTCTGTTTTGACAAATTTTCATGAAAACTTTTGACTGATTCGTGAATATTTTCTAAGAAATTTGGTTGTTTTGTTTCCCAAATTTCTGTTATGTCCAGCAGCTTCCATGCGAAGAAGGCTACTGTCTTGTAATAGTTTGGGGGCCAGTCTTCTCTGAATGTCCTTCTGCCTATGTCCTTCAAAAATTCTAAATCGTTTAGTTTCTGATCCTCATCATATGTCATATAAAACCAATCACCGCTACACAAGATATCTCCCGATGAAATTCCTCTCATAATTTTTTCAAACATTGCTGTTGATTTTGTTGAGCCGAGGTTAAGTAATTTTTTTTGATCTTGAAATATTTTTCGCTTGCAAGATAGAAGATAAATACCACAGGCGAGTGCTGATGGTTTTTTTGTTTTGTGAACAACCCCTTTGTTTGGCAAGGAATTGTGTTCAAGGTTAAGGTTAAGCTGCTTCAAAGAACACATTCTGAAATAGGCGTTGACAAACAAGCCTTTGTTAACTCTCTCACCGCTGAGAGCAAGACCGGTTTGTATTTGATCACGGTATTGTTTAGTAATTTTATTGACTGTGATCTTCCTGGTGTAAGGACACTTGAACTCTAACAAGACGATTGTCTCGTCTTTGTGTGAGAAGTATCCGTCTGGACTGCATGTGACCTTCCCAAAAAGAGGGTGATCCTTTGCAAGATTTAGAGAGCCCTTATATCCGAAAACTTTGACAGAATGTTTCTTCTCAAAGTTCACGGACTAGAGGCTCAAATAATGTACCCCAAACGCAGGCCACATTTTTGCTCATATCGATGGGCTTTACTTTTTTGCGAATTAGACTTGACTGACTCTCAAATGGCGAAGATCCTGTCAAGGCAGAGATCTCCGATGCACTGATTGTATTTTGTCTTGCCTTAACCCATTCTTCGCTTTTTTGGATCAGGCCTGTTTCACGCGATTTCAGGAATCTCTTGAAAGCTTTCACGTTCGCCATGTGGGTTGGTATATATACAGGGTTTGCGTTTTCTTCAATTGGTTATACCAGGCCAGTGTGGGTTGTGCTAGTCGGGTTGGGGCCCGTGGAGTAGTAAGACAAGCGAAAGATTTTGTTGGGCCACCAATTTTTCAACTACCTGGGCTTTCTCCAATTGGCAATACCAGATCAGTGTGGGTTGTGCTAGCCGGGTTGGGGGAGACCGTGGATAACCTGATTAGTAGTAAGTACAGTGCTAAACCGGGGTAACCCCGACATATTAAAATAAGGGGTCCGAGCTAGTGAGGACCCCTTATTTTAATATGTCGGGGTGGCCCCGGTTTAGCACTGTACTTACAACTGGTTGTTACCAAACCAAACGAGCCGGTCGTTTACTACATTTACGATGGACCCAAGCGGGGCTTCGTCCTTGAGGAGTTGATGGTTGTGCCGCCAGATACTCAGTTGCCACCGATATCTTTGTGACCATATGCCAGCGTGTGGACGCCATCCTCCGTAATCCAGCGCTTTGAGTCAAATGGTGAGAGCGCTGTCTTGTTTAGATGCACGCCGTAGATCTGGTGATCTACACTTCTAAGCATGTCCATCCCGTGTTTGAAGACCTCCTTTTTTAAGAGGGCGTCCTTGTAGTTCTGGTGGTTGATTTCTTTACTGGTTACTACTTTGGTCGTGCCCTTCGCGTTTTTGATGTTCTTCTGGCTGTCAAGCAAGATTGAGTACATCTTTTAGCGCAAGCATACAACCTCAGAGATTGGCTTGCCAGCGCACTCATCCTTCATCTTGCCGATGGCCTTCTTGGTGTGATGGGTGGTCTTTCGGGTAGTCGCTTGTGTCGTAGAGTTCATCCAGACGATTCCCCATGTCCTTGTAGACATCCTCTGTCTTGATCTCTAGAAGCAGGCTGTCTGTGTCTGTATAGAGTAGATCACATCGCGAGCCGTACTTTAACTTGAGGTGCTTATAGTAGAAATCGTACATCAGGGTCTTGGAGAGATCCAGTATGCACATGCCGGTGTAGACTGGGCGTTTGAGTAAGATTTTATCCTTGTGCATTTGAATCCCGCCAAGAGTTTCACCAAAGACTGTTGCTCTGGCAAACAAGGGGCTTGAGATAAGCTTTCTCAACTTGTCTGTCTCATTCACGCGAATAAGCCTCATATCAATGCGGTTTCTGAGGTTCTCCATGGTCTTGCCAAAGACAGAGTTGTTCATCAGCTTGAAAAAGTTCTTCTCAAACTCTGACGTGGCTTGCTTTCTGAGTTCTGTGTTCAGCCTTATGTACGGCTCCATCCAAGGCTTCTGCTCGAATTTAAGGATTTTATGAATCTTCTTCAACTTCATTCCTAGCTCGAGATAAAGCTGAAGATTCCTGTAGTGCAGAACATATCTAGTTTTGTCCTTTAGGGTTAGGAGCAACTTCTCTGTCTTATCCTGTGCCTGTCCCTCTACCAATGCCCTTTGATAAGGAGACATCCACGACTTTTCGACTTTTCGACTTTGTGCTTTTCTTGGGCTAGAGGGTAGGCGTTGTGCTCATCATGCATCTCCTCGGGATACTCCAAGTCCACCTCGAGGATATAGCCAATCTTTCTGTTTGGGGACCACTACCTGATTTGGTGCTGTGTTGGGAACACTCTGCACCATTGAAAGTTGCCAACTGGGAGGGGTTGACTAATGGCCCAACCGTAAAGATTGTTTGCATCGACGTACATGATGTAGATGGTTTCTCGATCTGGGTTGTGATCATCAGGAAAAGGGTTGTTCGCTTTGCAGAAACGCCTGCTCTCCATTGAGATACCACCACGCATGCCCTTTTCAACAAAGAGGTGCATATTCACATCTGTGAGCAGTTCTAGGTTTACGCCTGTGTATTTTAAAAGAGCGTCCCAGCTGAGTCCCGGGCTTGTATAGTAATGCGCCGGGTCAAGTTTGTAGTGTTTGAGGCAAGTTTTTCTGAAATTCTCGAAAACATCAGCCAGAAGCAACACATCCGTCTCTAAGTAAAGATCGTGATAGTCGCCTAGGTTTTTACATTCAAACGATTTCCACACTTCCTGCGTATGGATGTAGTCTTTATCGCTAATGTGTTCCTTTTTGAGCTCGCTATAGAACGCGCCCTTCTCTGGGAGTGACTCCTCCTCAAACCGTTCCCAAGAGTCCATGTTCTCGTATGGGTAGTTTCCTTTTTGTAGAAGAAGCTTGAGTTTATTGGGATCCTTTTCACGGTTTTCCGTGATTGTGAAGGACTCTGGTTTGTTTGATTTAACCAGAATATCGAGGCTTGACTGCATGAACTGTAAGCTGTCAATGAACCTCAAGTTGCCTAGGGAGAACGAGACATATTTCTCCATATTTGTTGGGATGCACTTTAAATCAGATTGTACTTCGGCTATACCTCTCATGATATGATGCACGTCGTAGCCCTTCAAGTCGTGAAAGACAACAGGGATTATCACTTTTTCCGGGTTGATTCTGAAGTGATCTATGAAGAAGTCTGCTTAGGCTTGTTATGTAGCAGTAGTGTGTGTTATATTTATTGGCTATCAGCATTAGGTTTATTCTTCTTATATTAGGGTCTTCTACTTCACTAATTCTAAGGACTATTGTTTTACCGTTTTTCCAGCCAAAAACGTTTATTGCAAGGTTATTAAGTTTTTCTACTTTTGAGATTTGATCTAAGGCTGTGGGGGAAGAGATCCCAGTAAAGTCTAAACCATCTTCGGTCGGGTATTTGCTTGGCCTGTCTGAATGCCTCGTATCTTGAGTGGGAAACAATGCAGCTCGCAAAGCCCATCGTAAACAATCATTGCCTCTGTTTTTGATGTTTATGATGGCTTGTTTTGCTTTAAGCATTGGAGGAACAGGAATGTAGCTGCCACCTCTAATAGCTTGGTATCTTGCGAAATCAAGAAAAACATACTCTACTCTGTCGATAACCCAACCTGATCCCATGTTTACCCATCTGGCTACTTCTTCCTTATTTGAGTTGATAACAGCTTGTAGTTGCCCGGCAACTGCTGCTTGATAAAAGTGTGTTATTATGAGAGGATCCTCTTGCCTAAAATAATGTGTGATTCTTTCTGTTCCGTCGGCTCCTTCCTTTGAGAAATGAACTAAGAATGAAAAATTCACTTTGATGGGGCCAAGCTCTGCGACCTCTCTAACTATAGTTCGAACTATAGCACGTTTGTTCTCTTGATAAAACAAATCGAGATCACGTGTTGGGTAGTCTGCAGGAACGGTCATTTTATAACTGTGTAGCCAATCGCGCCAAACCTGAGGTCTCCGAACGAACTGAAGCTCTTCGACCATTGTGGTATATACAAGGGGTAAGCGTTTCTTCAATTGGCAATCCCGCGGCACCCGTTGCTTAAATAAGCTTCCGGAGGGTGCAGTTCTGGCCCGTTCTGTGTTAACAAACTCACAAAGCTCGGTGTATCCCAATGCGTTGTCCATTGTTGTATATACGAGGGGTGAACGTTTCTTCAATTTACAATCTCGCGGCACCCGTTGCTTAAATAAGCTTCCGGAGGGTGCAGTTCTGCATTAAATTACATAGTGGAGGGCTTGGTACTACCCGACCACAGTACTATTAGGGAGGCTTTTATTCATGTCATCTAACCCCTATTTCGGGTGGGGCCGTATAAAACGATAATACCCGGCTACTGTACACTGCGTAGTGTACACAAAGTGGTATAGGGTGAGGGTGACCCGGCCTCACCCAAAATAGGAGTTAGAGGCATGAATAAATGCCTCCTAGCATGGGACACGTCCAAGCCCACAGACCGACTGGAAGGTGGTCTGTGGGCGAAGGATGTGTCCCATGCTAGGAGGCATTTCTTCATGCCTTTAACACCCTATTTTGGGCGGGGCCGGGTCACCCTCACCCTATACTATTACACTGCCTCTCCAGCAAACAAAGGCAACTTCGATTTGAAGCTAAACTATAATCCACTTGAAATCATCCTTGAATAATCTTTGAAATCCTGCGCTTTATCTCCAAACTACTACTTTAGTTTTGTTCTATAGGATGTTTTTATCCAACGAAGTTGTATATTTCGTGCCATTTGGCGAAATAACATGGAAATAAGCTTAGCGACATTTTGCCATTACGGCGACACAGTGTCATCAGTATGCATTTACGAAGAGTATTCACGAAGTGCGACGGCTAAAACCGAAAATGCCCAAAATATTGACGAACAGGTCTGTAATTTTTCTCATAGAAGCCAACAAATGTCTCATAAGTTATGACAAACAAACAATTTATTTTTCCATTTTGCAAACATTAACTAAGGAAATGCAACGAAGTAAAGCAGCTCAAAATAGTATCAACCGTTATGACGCACGCATTTTGGTTTCAGATAAATGTCACGATTGACCCTTCCTCTCCAGCAAACAATGGCAACTTTGATTTCAAGCTAAACCGTAATCCACTTTGAACCTTGCAATCCTGCGCTTTATCTCCAAACTACTACATTTGTTTTGTACTCGAGGATGTTTTTATGCAACTAAGTTGTATATTTTGTACCATTTGGCGATATAACGTCGAAAAAGGTTAACCGACATTTTGCCATTTCAGCGGGACAGTGTCATCAGTATGCATTTAGGAAGAGTATTCACGAAGTGCGACGGCTAAAACCGAAAATGCCTGAAATATTGACGAACAGGCTCCGTAATTTATTTTACAAGGAGCCAACAAATGTCTCATAAGTTATGACAAACAAACAATTTATTTTTCCATCTTATTTTTCCATCTAAACAAATGCAACGAAGTAATGCAGCTCAAAATAGAAAGAGCCGTTGTAACGCACCCATTTTGGTTTCAGATAAATGTCACGATTGACCCTTCCTCTCCAGCAAACAATGGCAACTTTGATTTCAAGCTAAACCGTAATCCACTTCAAACCTTGCAACCCTGCGTTTTATCTCCAAACTACTACATTTGTTTTTTACTAGAGGATGTTTTTATCCAACTAAGTTGTATATTTTGTACCATTTGTCGATATAACGTCGACAAAGGTTGACCGACATTTTGCCATTTCGGCGGGACAGTGTCATCTGTATGCATTTAGGAAGAGTATTCACAAAGTGCGACGGCTAAAACCGAAAATGCCTGAAATATTGACGAACACGCTCCGTAATGTTTCTCCTGGCAGTCAACAAATGTCTCATAAGTTATGAGAAACAAACAATTTATTTTTCCATCTTACAAACATTTTAATGTTAAAACTAAGTAAATGTTAAAAAAACATTTTAATGTTAAAACTAGTTAATGTTTTGATATGTTTCGATACGTTAAAAAACATTTTAATGTTCAAATTACGTTAAAACTAAGCAAATGCAACGCAGTTAAGCAGTACAAAATAGACTGAGCCGTTATAACGCACGTATTTTGGTTTCAGATAAATGTCACGATTGACACTGCCTCTCCAGCAAACAATGGTGTCTTTCTGCATGTAGCGTTATCCATGGTCTTCTTTTGTTTGTGAGGTATTGTATTTTTGGTCTTGTTTTGGATTTGTATTGTTGTCGTTCTTTGTTCCTTTTGTTTTACTTGATGTGTGCTCCGGTACATGCAGAATCTACCAAACATAGGCAACTTTGATTTCAAGCTAAACTGTAATCGACTTCAATCCTTGCAATCGTTCGCTTTATCTCCAAACTGCTACTTTTGTTTTGTACTATAGGATCTTTTTATCCAACTATGTTGTATATTTTGTGCCATTTGGCGATATAACGCAGAAATAAGCTGAGATACATTTTGCCATTTCGGCGGGACAGTGTCATCAGTATGCATTTAGGAAGAGTATTCACGAAGTGCGACGGGTAAAACCGAAAATGCCTGAAATATTGACGAACAGGCTCCGTAATGTTTCTCCTTGGAGTCAACAAATGTCTCATAAGTTATGACAAACAAACAATTTATTTTTCCGTCTTACAAACATTTTAATGTTAAAACTAAGTAAATGTTAAAAAAACATTTTAATGTTAAAACTAGTTAATGTTTTGATATGTGTCGATACGTTAAAAAACATTTTAATGTTCAAATTACGTTTAAACTAAGCAAATGCAACGCAGTTAAGCAGTACAAAATAGACTGAGCCGTTATAACGCACGTATTTTGGTTTCAGATATATGTCACGATTGACACTGCCTCTCCAGCAAACAATGGTGTCTTTCTGCATGTAGCGTTATCCATGGTCTTCTTTTGTTTGTGAGGTATTGTATTGTTGGTCTTGTTTTGGATTTGTATTGTTGTCGTTCTTTTTTCCTTTGTTTTTACTTGATGTGTGCTCCGGTACATGCAGAATCTACCAAACAAAGGCAACTTTGATTTCAAGCTAAACTGTAATCGACTTCAATCCTTGCAATCGTGCGCTTTCTCTCCAAACTACTACTTTTGTTTTTTACTATAGGATCTTTTTATCCAACTATGTTGTATATTTTGTGCCATTTGGCGATATAACGCAGAAATAAGCTGAGATACATTTTGCCATTTCGGCGGGACAGTGTCATCAGTATGCTTTTAGGAAGAGTATTCACGAAGTGCGACGGCTAAAACCGAAAATGCCTGAAATATTGACGAACAGGCTCCGTAATGTTTCTCCTTGGAGTCAACAAATGTCTCATAAGTTATGACAAACAAACAATTTATTTTTCCGTCTTACAAACATTTTAATGTTAAAACTAAGTAAATGTTAAAAAAACATTTTAATGTTAAAACTAGTTAATGTTTTGATATGTTTCGATATGTTAAAAAACATTTTAATGTTAAAACTAGTTAAAAGTAAGCAAATGCAACGAAGTTAAGCAGCTCAAAATAAACTGAGCCGTTATAACGCACGCATTTTGGTTTCAGATACATGTCACGATTGACACTGCCTCTCCAGCAAACAAAGGCAACTTTGATTTGGAGGTAAACTATAATGCACTTCAATCCTTGCAATCCTGCCCTTTATCTCCAAACTACTACTTTTGCTTTGTACCATAGGATCCTTTTATCCAACTAATTTGTATACTTCGTGCCATTTGGCGATATAACGTAGAAATAAGCTAAGCGACATTTTGCCATTTCGGCGGGACAGTATCATCAGTATGCATTTACAAAGAGTATTTACGATGTGCGAAGGCTAAAACCGAAAATGCCGGAAATATTGGCGAACAGACTCCGTAATGTTTCTCCTAGGAGTCAACAAATGTCTCATAAGTTATGACAAACAAACAATTTATTTTTCCATCTTACAAACATTTTAATGTTAAAACTAAGTAAATGTTAAAAAAACATTTTAATGTTAAAACTAGTTAATGTTTTGATATGTTTCGATACGTTAAAAAACATTTTAATGCTAAAACTAGTTTAAACTAAGCAAATGCAACGATGTTAAGCAGCACAAAATAGACTGAGCCGTTATAACGCATGTATTTTGGTTTCAGATAAATGTCACGATTGACACTGCCTCTCCAGCAAACAATGGTGTCTTTCTGCATGTAGCGTTATCCATTGTCTTCTATTGTTTGTGAGGTATTGTATTTTTGGTCTTGTTTTGGATTTGTATTGTTGTCGTTCTTTGTTTTTTTGTTTTACTTGATGTGTGCTCTGGTACATGCAGAATCTACCAAACAAAGGCAACTTTGATTTCAAGCTAAACTGTAATCGACTTCAATCCTTGCAATCGTGCGCTTTATCTCCAAACTACTACTTTTGTTTTTTACTATAGGATCTTTTTATCCAACGAAGTTGTATCTTTCGTGCCATTTGGCGAAATAACGTGGAAATAAGGTAAGCGACATTTTGCGACGGCTAAAACCGAAAATGCCTGAAATATTGACGAACAGGTCTGTAATTTTTCTACTAGGAGCCAACAAATGTCTCATAAGTTATGACAAACAAACAATTTATTTTTCCATTTTACAAACATTAACTAAGCAAATGCAACGAAGTAAAGCAGCTCAAAATAGACTGAGCCGTTATAACGCACGCATTTTGGTTTCAGATAAATATCACGATTGACCCTTCCTCTCCAGCAAACAATGGCAACTTTGATTTCAAGCTAAACCGTAATCCACTTCAAACCTTGCAATCCTGCGCTTTATCTCCAAACTACTACATTTGTTTTGTACTAGAGGATGTTTTTATCCAACTAAGTTGTATATTTTGTACCATTTGGCGATATAACGTCGAAAAAGGTTAACCGACATTTTGCCATTTCGGAGGACAGTGTCATTTGTATGCATTTAGGAAGAGTATTCACGAAGTGCGACGGCTAAAACCGAAAATGCCTGAAATATTGACGAACAGGCTCCGTAATGTTTCTCCTAGCAGTCAACAAATGTCTCATAAGTTATGACAAACAAACAATTTATTTTTCCATCTTACAAACATTTTAATGTTAAAACTAAGTAAATGTTAAAAAAACATTTTAATGTTAAAACTAGTTAATGTTTTGATATGTTTCGAAATGTTAAAAAACATTTTAATGTTAAAACTAGTTGAAAGTAAGCAAATGCAAGGAAGTTAAGCAGCTCAAAATAGACTGAGCCTTTATAACGCACGCATTTTGGTTTCAGATACATGTCACGATTGACACTGCCTCTCCAGCAAACAAAGGCAACTTTGATTTGGAAGTAAACTATAATCCACTTCAATCCTTGCAATCCTGCCCTTTATCTCCAAACTACTACTTTTGCTTTGTACCATAGGATCCTTTTATCCAACTAATTTGTATATTTCGTGCCATTTGGCGATATAACGTAGAAATAAGCTGAGATACCTTTTGCCATTTCGGCGGGACAGTGTCATTAGTATGCACTTACGAAGAGTATTCACGAAGTGCGACTGCTAAAACCGAAAATGCCCGAAATATTGACGAACAGGTCTGTAATTTTTCTGCTAGGAGCCAACAAATGTCTCATAAGTTATGACAAACAAACAATTTATTTTTCCATTTTACAAACATTAACTAATCAAATGCAACGAAGTAAAGCAGCTCAAAATAGACTGAGCCGTTATAACGCACGCATTTTGGTTTCAGATAAATGTCACGATTGACCCTTCCTCTCCAGCAAACAATGGCAACTTTGATTTCAAGCTAAACTGTAATCCACTTCAAACCTTGCAATCCTACGCTTTATCTCCAAACTACGACTTTTGTTTTGTTCTATAGGATCTTTTTATGCAACGAAGTTGTATATTTCGTGCCATTTGGCGAAATAACGTGGAAATAAGCTAAGCGACATTTTGCCATTTCGGCGAGACAGTGTCATCAGTATGCATTTACAAAGAGTATTCACGAAGTGCGACGGCTAAAACCGAAAATGCCCGAAATATTGACGAACAGGCTCCGTAATTTATTCTACAAGGAGCCAACAAATGTCTCATAAGTTATGACAAACAAACAATTTATTTTTCCATCTTATTTTTCCATCTAAACAAATGCATAGAAGTAATGCAGCTCAAAATAGACTGAGCCGCTATAACGCACGCATTTTGGTTTCAGATAAATGTCACGATTGACCCTTCCTCTCCAGCAAACAATGGCAACTTTGATTTCAAGCTAAACCGTAATCCACTTCAAACCTTGCAATCCTGCGTTTTATCTCCAAACTGCTACATTTGTTTTGTACTAGAGGATGTTTTTATCCAACTGAGTTGTATATTTTGTACCATTTGGCGATATAACGTCGACAAAGGTTAACCGACATTTTGCCATTTCGGCGGGACAGTGTCATCTGTATGCATTTAGGAAGAGTATTCACGAAGTGCGACGGCTAAAACCGAAAATGCCTGAAATATTGACGAACAGGCTCCGTAATGTTTCTTCTAGCAGTCAACAAATGTCTCATAAGTTATGACAAACAAACAATTTATTTTTCCATTTTACAAACATTAACTAAGCAAATGCAACGAAGTAAAGCAGCTCAAAATAGACTGAGCCGTTATAACGCACGCATTTTGGTTTCAGATAAATGTCACGATTGACCCTTCCTCTCCAGCAAACAATGGCAACTTTGATTTCAAGCTTAACTGTAATCCACTTCAAACCTTGCAATCCTGCGCTTTATCTCCAAACTACTACATTTGTTTTGTACTAGAGGATGTTTTTATCCAACTAAGTTGTATATTTTGTACCATTTGGCGATATAACGTCGAAATAAGCTAAGCGACATTTTGCCATTTCGGCGGGACAGTGTCATCAGTATGCATTTAGGAAGAGTATTCACGAAGTGCGACGGCTAAAACCGAAAATGCCTGAAATATTGACGAACAGTCTCCGTAATGTTTCTCCTAGCAGTCAACAAATGTCTCATAAGTTATGACAAACAAACAATTTATTTTTCCATCTTACAAACATTTTAATGTTAAAACTAAGTAAATGTTAAAAAAACATTTTAATGTTAAAACTAGTTAATGTTTTGATATGTTTCGATACGTTAAAAAACATTTTAA
The DNA here is from genome assembly GCA_024195265.1 of Dendrophyllia cribrosa. NCBI lineage: Eukaryota > Metazoa > Cnidaria > Anthozoa > Scleractinia > Dendrophylliidae > Dendrophyllia > Dendrophyllia cribrosa. The sequence goes on from JAJLRJ010000009.1 coordinate 24,379,761, forward strand.
TGTTAAAACTAGTTAAAACTAAGCAAATGCAACGAAGTTAAGCAGCTCAAAATAGACTGAGCCGTTATACCGCACGTATTTTGTTTTCAGATAAATGTCACGATCGACACTGCCTCTCCAGCAAACAATGGTGTCTTTCTGCATGTAGCGTTATCCATGGTCTTCTATTGTTTGTGAGGTATTGTATTTTTGGTCTTGTGTTGGATTTGTATTGTTGTCGTTCTTTGTTCCTTTTGTTTTACTTCATGTGTGCTCCGATACATGCAGAATCTACCAAACAAAGGCAACTTTGATTTCAAGCTAAACTGTAATCGACTTCAATCCTTGCAATCGTGCGCTTTATCTCCAAACTACTACATTTGTTTTGTACTAGAGGATGTTTTTATCCAACTAAGTTGTATATTTTGTACCATTTGGCGATATAACGTCGAAAACGGTTAACCGACATTTTGCGATTTCGGAGGACAGTGTCATTTGTATGCATTTAGGAAGAGTATTCACGAAGTGCGACGGCTAAAACCGAAAATGCCTGAAATATTGACGAACAGGCTCCGTAATGTTTCTCCTAGCAGTCAACAAATGTCTCATAAGTTATGACAAACAAACAATTTATTTTTCCATCTTACAAACATTTTAATGTTAAAACTAGATAAATGTTAAAAAAACATTTTAATGTTAAAACTAGTTAATGTTAAAACTAAGTAAATGTTAAAAAAACATTTTAATGTTAAAACTAGTTAATGTTTTGATATGTTTCGATATGTTAAAAAACATTTTAATGTTAAAACTAGTTAAAAGTAAGCAAATGCAACGAAGTTAAGCAGCTCAAAATAAACTGAGCCGTTATAACGCACGCATTTTGGTTTCAGATACATGTCACGATTGACACTGCCTCTCCAGCAAACAAAGGCAACTTTGATTTGGAGGTAAACTATAATGCACTTTAATCCTTGCAATCCTGCCCTTTATCACCAAACTACTACTTTTGCTTTGTACCATAGGATCCTTTTATCCAACTAATTTGTATACTTCGTGCCATTTGGCGAAATAACGTGGAAATAAGCTAAGCGACATTTTGCCATTTCGGCGAGACAGTGTCATCAGTATGCATTTACAAAGAGTATTCACGAAGTGCGACGGCTAAAACCGAAAATGCCCGAAATATTGACGAACAGGCTCCGTAATTTATTCTACAAGGAGCCAACAAATGTCTCATAAGTTATGACAAACAAACAATTTATTTTTCCATCTTATTTTTCCATCTAAACAAATGCATAGAAGTAATGCAGCTCAAAATAGACTGAGCCGCTATAACGCACGCATTTTGGTTTCAGATAAATGTCACGATTGACCCTTCCTCTCCAGCAAACAATGGCAACTTTGATTTCAAGCTAAACCGTAATCCACTTCAAACCTTGCAATCCTGCGTTTTATCTCCAAACTGCTACATTTGTTTTGTACTAGAGGATGTTTTTATCCAACTGAGTTGTATATTTTGTACCATTTGGCGATATAACGTCGACAAAGGTTAACCGACATTTTGCCATTTCGGCGGGACAGTGTCATCTGTATGCATTTAGGAAGAGTATTCACGAAGTGCGACGGCTAAAACCGAAAATGCCTGAAATATTGACGAACAGGCTCCGTAATGTTTCTTCTAGCAGTCAACAAATGTCTCATAAGTTATGACAAACAAACAATTTATTTTTCCATCTTACAAACATTTTAATGTTAAAACTAAGTAAATGTTAAAAAAACATTTTAATGTTAATACTAGTTAATGTTTTGATATGTTTCGAAATGTTAAAAAACATTTTAATGTTAAAACTAGTTGAAAGTAAGCAAATGCAAGGAAGTTAAGCAGCTCAAAATAGACTGAGCCTTTATAACGCACGCATTTTGGTTTCAGATACATGTCACGATTGACACTGCCTCTCCAGCAAACAAAGGCAACTTTGATTTGGAAGTAAACTATAATCCACTTCAATCCTTGCAATCCTGCCCTTTATCTCCAAACTACTACTTTTGCTTTGTACCATAGGATCCTTTTATCCAACTAATTTGTATATTTCGTGCCATTTGGCGATATAACGTAGAAATAAGCTGAGATACCTTTTGCCATTTCGGCGGGACAGTGTCATTAGTATGCACTTACGAAGTGTATTCACGAAGTGCGACTGCTAAAACCGAAAATGCCCGAAATATTGACGAACAGGTCTGTAATTTTTCTGCTAGGAGCCAACAAATGTCTCATAAGTTATGACAAACAAACAATTTATTTTTCCATTTTACAAACATTAACTAATCAAATGCAACGAAGTAAAGCAGCTCAAAATAGACTGAGCCGTTATAACGCACGCATTTTGGTTTCAGATAAATGTCACGATTGACCCTTCCTCTCCAGCAAACAATGGCAACTTTGATTTCAAGCTAAACTGTAATCCACTTCAAACCTTGCAATCCTACGCTTTATCTCCAAACTACGACTTTTGTTTTGTTCTATAGGATCTTTTTATGCAACGAAGTTGTATATTTCGTGCCATTTGGCGAAATAACGTGGAAATAAGCTAAGCGACATTTTGCCATTTCGGCGAGACAGTGTCATCAGTATGCATTTACAAAGAGTATTCACGAAGTGCGACGGCTAAAACCGAAAATGCCCGAAATATTGACGAACAGGCTCCGTAATTTATTCTACAAGGAGCCAACAAATGTCTCATAAGTTATGACAAACAAACAATTTATTTTTCCATCTTATTTTTCCATCTAAACAAATGCATAGAAGTAATGCAGCTCAAAATAGACTGAGCCGCTATAACGCACGCATTTTGGTTTCAGATAAATGTCACGATTGACCCTTCCTCTCCAGCAAACAATGGCAACTTTGATTTCAAGCTAAACCGTAATCCACTTCAAACCTTGCAATCCTGCGTTTTATCTCCAAACTGCTACATTTGTTTTGTACTAGAGGATGTTTTTATCCAACTGAGTTGTATATTTTGTACCATTTGGCGATATAACGTCGACAAAGGTTAACCGACATTTTGCCATTTCGGCGGGACAGTGTCATCTGTATGCATTTAGGAAGAGTATTCACGAAGTGCGACGGCTAAAACCGAAAATGCCTGAAATATTGACGAACAGGCTCCGTAATGTTTCTTCTAGCAGTCAACAAATGTCTCATAAGTTATGACAAACAAACAATTTATTTTTCCATTTTACAAACATTAACTAAGCAAATGCAACGAAGTAAAGCAGCTCAAAATAGACTGAGCCGTTATAACGCACGCATTTTGGTTTCAGATAAATGTCACGATTGACCCTTCCTCCCCAGCAAACAATGGCAACTTTGATTTCAAGCTTAACTGTAATCCACTTCAAACCTTGCAATCCTGCGCTTTATCTCCAAACTACTACATTTGTTTTGTACTAGAGGATGTTTTTATCCAACTAAGTTGTATATTTTGTACCATTTGGCGATATAACGTCGAAAAAGGTTAACCGACATTTTGCGATTTCGGAGGACAGTGTCATTTGTATGCATTTAGGAAGAGTATTCACGAAGTGCGACGGCTAAAACCGAAAATGCCTGAAATATTGACGAACAGGCTCCGTAATGTTTCTCCTAGCAGTCAACAAATGTCTCATAAGTTATGACAAACAAACAATTTATTTTTCCATCTTACAAACATTTTAATGTTAAAACTAGATAAATGTTAAAAAAACATTTTAATGTTAAAACTAGTTAATGTTAAAACTAAGTAAATGTTAAAAAAACATTTTAATGTTAAAACTAGTTAATGTTTTGATATGTTTCGATATGTTAAAAAACATTTTAATGTTAAAACTAGTTAAAAGTAAGCAAATGCAACGAAGTTAAGCAGCTCAAAATAAACTGAGCCGTTATAACGCACGCATTTTGGTTTCAGATACATGTCACGATTGACACTGCCTCTCCAGCAAACAAAGGCAACTTTGATTTGGAGGTAAACTATAATGCACTTTAATCCTTGCAATCCTGCCCTTTATCACCAAACTACTACTTTTGCTTTGTACCATAGGATCCTTTTATCCAACTAATTTGTATACTTCGTGCCATTTGGCGATATAACGTAGAAATAAGCTAAGCGACATTTTGCCATTTCGGCGGGACAGTGTCATCAGTATGCATTTACAAAGAGTATTTACGATGTGCGAAGGCTAAAACCGAAAATGCCGGAAATATTGGCGAACAGACTCCGTAATGTTTCTCCTAGGAGTCAACAAATGTCTCATAAGTTATGACAAACAAACAATTTATTTTTCCATCTTACAAACATTTTAATGTTAAAACTAAGTAAATGTTAAAAAAACATTCTAATGTTAAAACTAGTTAATGTTTTGATATGTTTCGAAATGTTAAAAAACATTTTAATGTTAAAACTAGTTGAAAGTAAGCAAATGCAAGGAAGTTAAGCAGCTCAAAATAGACTGAGCCTTTATAACGCACGCATTTTGGTTTCAGATACATGTCACGATTGACACTGCCTCTCCAGCAAACAAAGGCAACTTTGATTTGGAAGTAAACTATAATCCACTTCAATCCTTGCAATCCTGCCCTTTATCTCCAAACTACTACTTTTGCTTTGTACCATAGGATCCTTTTATCCAACTAATTTGTATATTTCGTGCCATTTGGCGATATAACGTAGAAATAAGCTGAGATACCTTTTGCCATTTCGGCGGGACAGTGTCATTAGTATGCACTTACGAAGAGTATTCACGAAGTGCGACGGCTAAAACCGAAAATGCCCGAAATATTGACGAACAGGTCTGTAATTTTTCTACTAGGAGCCAACAAATGTCTCATAAGTTATGACAAACAAACAATTTATTTTTCCATTTTACAAACATTAACTAATCAAATGCAACGAAGTAAAGCAGCTCAAAATAGACTGAGCCGTTATAACGCACGCATTTTGGTTTCAGATAAATGTCACGATTGACCCTTCCTCTCCAGCAAACAATGGCAACTTTGATTTCAAGCTAAACTGTAATCCACTTCAAACCTTGCAATCCTACGCTTTATCTCCAAACTACGACTTTTGTTTTGTTCTATAGGATCTTTTTATGCAACGAAGTTGTATATTTCGTGCCATTTGGCGAAATAACGTGGAAATAAGCTAAGCGACATTTTGCCATTTCGGCGAGACAGTGTCATCAGTATGCATTTACAAAGAGTATTCACGAAGTGCGACGGCTAAAACCGAAAATGCCCGAAATATTGACGAACAGGCTCCGTAATTTATTCTACAAGGAGCCAACAAATGTCTCATAAGTTATGACAAACAAACAATTTATTTTTCCATCTTATTTTTCCATCTAAACAAATGCATAGAAGTAATGCAGCTCAAAATAGACTGAGCCGCTATAACGCACGCATTTTGGTTTCAGATAAATGTCACGATTGACCCTTCCTCTCCAGCAAACAATGGCAACTTTGATTTCAAGCTAAACCGTAATCCACTTCAAACCTTGCAATCCTGCGTTTTATCTCCAAACTGCTACATTTGTTTTGTACTAGAGGATGTTTTTATCCAACTGAGTTGTATATTTTGTACCATTTGGCGATATAACGTCGACAAAGGTTAACCGACATTTTGCCATTTCGGCGGGACAGTGTCATCTGTATGCATTAAGGAAGAGTATTCACGAAGTGCGACGGCTAAAACCGAAAATGCCTGAAATATTGACGAACAGGCTCCGTAATGTTTCTTCTAGCAGTCAACAAATGTCTCATAAGTTATGAGAAACAAACAATTTATTTTTCCATCTTACAAACATTTTAATGTTAAAACTAAGTAAATGTTAAAAAACATTTTAATGTTAAAACTAGTTAATGTTTTGATATGTTTCGATACGTTAAAAAACATTTTAATGCTAAAACTAGTTTAAACTAAGCAAATGCAACGATGTTAAGCAGCACAAAATAGACTGAGCCGTTATAACGCATGTATTTTGGTTTCAGATAAATGTCACGATTGACACTGCCTCTCCAGCAAACAATGGTGTCTTTCTGCATGTAGCGTTATCCATTGTCTTCTATTGTTTGTGAGGTATTGTATTTTTGGTCTTGTTTTGGATTTGTATTGTTGTCGTTCTTTGTTTTTTTGTTTTACTTGATGTGTGCTCTGGTACATGCAGAATCTACCAAACAAAGGCAACTTTGATTTCAAGCTAAACTGTAATCGACTTCAATCCTTGCAATCGTGCGCTTTATCTCCAAACTACTACTTTTGTTTTTTACTATAGGATCTTTTTATCCAACGAAGTTGTATCTTTCGTGCCATTTGGCGAAATAACGTGGAAATAAGGTAAGCGACATTTTGCGACGGCTAAAACCGAAAATGCCTGAAATATTGACGAACAGGTCTGTAATTTTTCTACTAGGAGCCAACAAATGTCTCATAAGTTATGACAAACAAACAATTTATTTTTCCATTTTACAAACATTAACTAAGCAAATGCAACGAAGTAAAGCAGCTCAAAATAGACTGAGCCGTTATAACGCACGCATTTTGGTTTCAGATAAATATCACGATTGACCCTTCCTCTCCAGCAAACAATGGCAACTTTGATTTCAAGCTAAACCGTAATCCACTTCAAACCTTGCAATCCTGCGCTTTATCTCCAAACTACTACATTTGTTTTGTACTAGAGGATGTTTTTATCCAACTAAGTTGTATATTTTGTACCATTTGGCGATATAACGTCGAAAAAGGTTAACCGACATTTTGCCATTTCGGAGGACAGTGTCATTTGTATGCATTTAGGAAGAGTATTCACGAAGTGCGACGGCTAAAACCGAAAATGCCTGAAATATTGACGAACAGGCTCCGTAATGTTTCTCCTAGCAGTCAACAAATGTCTCATAAGTTATGACAAACAAACAATTTATTTTTCCATCTTACAAACATTTTAATGTTAAAACTAAGTAAATGTTAAAAAACATTTTAATGTTAAAACTAGTTAATGTTAAAACTAAGTAAATGTTAAAAAAACATTTTAATGTTAAAACTAGTTAATGTTTTGATATGTTTCGATATGTTAAAAAACATTTTAATGTTAAAACTAGTTAAAAGTAAGCAAATGCAACGAAGTTAAGCAGCTCAAAATAAACTGAGCCGTTATAACGCACGCATTTTGGTTTCAGATACATGTCACGATTGACACTGCATCTCCAGCAAACAAAGGCAACTTTGATTTGGAGGTAAACTATAATGCACTTTAATCCTTGCAATCCTGCCCTTTATCACCAAACTACTACTTTTGCTTTGTACCATAGGATCCTTTTATCCAACTAATTTGTATACTTCGTGCCATTTGGCGATATAACGTAGAAATAAGCTAAGCGACATTTTGCCATTTCGGCGGGACAGTGTCATCAGTATGCATTTACAAAGAGTATTTACGATGTGCGAAGGCTAAAACCGAAAATGCCGGAAATATTGGCGAACAGACTCCGTAATGTTTCTCCTAGGAGTGAACAAATGTCTCATAAGTTATGACAAACAAACAATTTATTTTTCCATCTTACAAACATTTTAATGTTAAAACTAAGTAAATGTTAAAAAAACATTTTAATGTTAAAACTAGTTAATGTTTTGATATGTTTCGAAATGTTAAAAAACATTTTAATGTTAAAACTAGTTGAAAGTAAGCAAATGCAAGGAAGTTAAGCAGCTCAAAATAGACTGAGCCTTTATAACGCACGCATTTTGGTTTCAGATACATGTCACGATTGACACTGCCTCTCCAGCAAACAAAGGCAACTTTGATTTGGAAGTAAACTATAATCCACTTCAATCCTTGCAATCCTGCCCTTTATCTCCAAACTACTACTTTTGCTTTGTACCATAGGATCCTTTTATCCAACTAATTTGTATATTTCGTGCCATTTGGCGATATAACGTAGAAATAAGCTGAGATACCTTTTGCCATTTCGGCGGGACAGTGTCATTAGTATGCACTTACGAAGAGTATTCACGAAGTGCGACGGCTAAAACCGAAAATGCCCGAAATATTGACGAACAGGTCTGTAATTTTTCTACTAGGAGCCAACAAATGGCTCATAAGTTATGACAAACAAACAATTTATTTTTCCATTTTACAAACATTAACTAATCAAATGCAACGAAGTAAAGCAGCTCAAAATAGACTGAGCCGTTATAACGCACGCATTTTGGTTTCAGATAAATGTCACGATTGACCCTTCCTCTCCAGCAAAAAATGGCAACTTTGATTTCAAGCTAAACTGTAATCCACTTCAAACCTTGTAATCCTGCGCTTTATCTCCAAACTACGACGTTTTTTTTTTGTTGTATAGGATCTTTTTATCCAACGAAGTTGTATATTTCGTGCCATTTGGCGAAATAACGTGGAAATAAGCTAAGCGACATTTTGCCATTTCGGCGAGACAGTGTCATCAGTATGCATTTACGAAGAGTATTCACGAAGTGCGACGGCTAAAACCGAAAATGCCCGAAATATTGACGAACAGGCTCCGTAATTTATTCTACAAGGAGCCAACAAATGTCTCGTAAGTTATGACAAACAAACAATTTCTTTTTCCATCTTATTTTTCCATCTAAACAAATGCAACGAAGTAATGCAGCTCAAAATAGACAGAACCGTTATAACGCACGCATTTTGGTTTCAGATAAATGTCACGATTGACCCTTCCTCTCCAGCAAACAATGGCAACTTTGATTTCAAGCTAAACCGTAATCCACTTCAAACCTTGCAATCCTGCGTTTTATCTCCAAACTACTACATTTGTTTTGTACTAGAGGATGTTTTTATCCAACTGAGTTGTATATTTTGTACCATTTGGCGATATAACGTCGACAAAGGTTGACCGACATTTTGCCATTTCGGCGGGACAGTGTCATCTGTATGCATTTAGGAAGAGTATTCACGAAGTGCGACGGCTAAAACCGAAAATGCCTAAAATATTGACGAACAGGCTCCGTAATGTTTCTCCTGGCAGTCAACAAATGTCTCATAAGTTATGACAAACAAACAATTTATTTTTCCATCTTACAAACATTTTAATGTTAAAACTAAGTAAATGTTAAAAAACATTTTAATGTTAAAACTAGTTAATGTTTTGATATGTTTCGATACGTTAAAAAACATTTTAATGCTAAAACTAGTTTAAACTAAGCAAATGCAACGATGTTAAGCAGCACAAAATAGACTGAGCCGTTATAACGCATGTATTTTGGTTTCAGATAAATGTCACGATTGACACTGCCTCTCCAGCAAACAATGGTGTCTTTCTGCATGTAGCGTTATCCATTGTCTTCTATTGTTTGTGAGGTATTGTATTTTTGGTCTTGTTTTGGATTTGTATTGTTGTCGTTCTTTGTTTTTTTGTTTTACTTGATGTGTGCTCTGGTACATGCAGAATCTACCAAACAAAGGCAACTTTGATTTCAAGCTAAACTGTAATCGACTTCAATCCTTGCAATCGTGCGCTTTATCTCCAAACTACTACTTTTGTTTTTTACTATAGGATCTTTTTATCCAACGAAGTTGTATCTTTCGTGCCATTTGGCGAAATAACGTGGAAATAAGGTAAGCGACATTTTGCGACGGCTAAAACCGAAAATGCCTGAAATATTGACGAACAGGTCTGTAATTTTTCTACTAGGAGCCAACAAATGTCTCATAAGTTATGACAAACAAACAATTTATTTTTCCATTTTACAAACATTAACTAAGCAAATGCAACGAAGTAAAGCAGCTCAAAATAGACTGAGCCGTTATAACGCACGCATTTTGGTTTCAGATAAATATCACGATTGACCCTTCCTCTCCAGCAAACAATGGCAACTTTGATTTCAAGCTAAACCGTAATCCACTTCAAACCTTGCAATCCTGCGCTTTATCTCCAAACTACTACATTTGTTTTGTACTAGAGGATGTTTTTATCCAACTAAGTTGTATATTTTGTACCATTTGGCGATATAACGTCGAAAAAGGTTAACCGACATTTTGCCATTTCGGAGGACAGTGTCATTTGTATGCATTTAGGAAGAGTATTCACGAAGTGCGACGGCTAAAACCGAAAATGCCTGAAATATTGACGAACAGGCTCCGTAATGTTTCTCCTAGCAGTCAACAAATGTCTCATAAGTTATGACAAACAAACAATTTATTTTTCCATCTTACAAACATTTTAATGTTAAAACTAAGTAAATGTTAAAAAACATTTTAATGTTAAAACTAGTTAATGTTAAAACTAAGTAAATGTTAAAAAAACATTTTAATGTTAAAACTAGTTAATGTTTTGATATGTTTCGATATGTTAAAAAACATTTTAATGTTAAAACTAGTTAAAAGTAAGCAAATGCAACGAAGTTAAGCAGCTCAAAATAAACTGAGCCGTTATAACGCACGCATTTTGGTTTCAGATACATGTCACGATTGACACTGCATCTCCAGCAAACAAAGGCAACTTTGATTTGGAGGTAAACTATAATGCACTTTAATCCTTGCAATCCTGCCCTTTATCACCAAACTACTACTTTTGCTTTGTACCATAGGATCCTTTTATCCAACTAATTTGTATACTTCGTGCCATTTGGCGATATAACGTAGAAATAAGCTAAGCGACATTTTGCCATTTCGGCGGGACAGTGTCATCAGTATGCATTTACAAAGAGTATTTACGATGTGCGAAGGCTAAAACCGAAAATGCCGGAAATATTGGCGAACAGACTCCGTAATGTTTCTCCTAGGAGTGAACAAATGTCTCATAAGTTATGACAAACAAACAATTTATTTTTCCATCTTACAAACATTTTAATGTTAAAACTAAGTAAATGTTAAAAAAACATTTTAATGTTAAAACTAGTTAATGTTTTGATATGTTTCGAAATGTTAAAAAACATTTTAATGTTAAAACTAGTTGAAAGTAAGCAAATGCAAGGAAGTTAAGCAGCTCAAAATAGACTGAGCCTTTATAACGCACGCATTTTGGTTTCAGATACATGTCACGATTGACACTGCCTCTCCAGCAAACAAAGGCAACTTTGATTTGGAAGTAAACTATAATCCACTTCAATCCTTGCAATCCTGCCCTTTATCTCCAAACTACTACTTTTGCTTTGTACCATAGGATCCTTTTATCCAACTAATTTGTATATTTCGTGCCATTTGGCGATATAACGTAGAAATAAGCTGAGATACCTTTTGCCATTTCGGCGGGACAGTGTCATTAGTATGCACTTACGAAGAGTATTCACGAAGTGCGACGGCTAAAACCGAAAATGCCCGAAATATTGACGAACAGGTCTGTAATTTTTCTACTAGGAGCCAACAAATGGCTCATAAGTTATGACAAACAAACAATTTATTTTTCCATTTTACAAACATTAACTAATCAAATGCAACGAAGTAAAGCAGCTCAAAATAGACTGAGCCGTTATAACGCACGCATTTTGGTTTCAGATAAATGTCACGATTGACCCTTCCTCTCCAGCAAAAAATGGCAACTTTGATTTCAAGCTAAACTGTAATCCACTTCAAACCTTGTAATCCTGCGCTTTATCTCCAAACTACGACGTTTTTTTTTTGTTGTATAGGATCTTTTTATCCAACGAAGTTGTATATTTCGTGCCATTTGGCGAAATAACGTGGAAATAAGCTAAGCGACATTTTGCCATTTCGGCGAGACAGTGTCATCAGTATGCATTTACGAAGAGTATTCACGAAGTGCGACGGCTAAAACCGAAAATGCCCGAAATATTGACGAACAGGCTCCGTAATTTATTCTACAAGGAGCCAACAAATGTCTCGTAAGTTATGACAAACAAACAATTTCTTTTTCCATCTTATTTTTCCATCTAAACAAATGCAACGAAGTAATGCAGCTCAAAATAGACAGAACCGTTATAACGCACGCATTTTGGTTTCAGATAAATGTCACGATTGACCCTTCCTCTCCAGCAAACAATGGCAACTTTGATTTCAAGCTAAACCGTAATCCACTTCAAACCTTGCAATCCTGCGTTTTATCTCCAAACTACTACATTTGTTTTGTACTAGAGGATGTTTTTATCCAACTGAGTTGTATATTTTGTACCATTTGGCGATATAACGTCGACAAAGGTTGACCGACATTTTGCCATTTCGGCGGGACAGTGTCATCTGTATGCATTTAGGAAGAGTATTCACGAAGTGCGACGGCTAAAACCGAAAATGCCTAAAATATTGACGAACAGGCTCCGTAATGTTTCTCCTGGCAGTCAACAAATGTCTCATAAGTTATGACAAACAAACAATTTATTTTTCCATCTTACAAACATTTTAATGTTAAAACTAAGTAAATGTTAAAAAACATTTTAATGTTAAAACTAGTTAATGTTTTGATATGTTTCGATACGTTAAAAAACATTTTAATGTTCAAACTAGTTAAAACTAAGCAAATGCAACGCAGTTAAGCAGTACAAAATAGACTGAGCCGTTATAACGCACGTATTTTGGTTTCAGATAAATGTCACGATTGACACTGGCTCTCCAGCAAACAATGGTGTCTTTCTGCATGTAGCGTTATCCATGGTCTTCTTTTGTTTGTGAGGTATTGTATTTTTGGTCTTGTTTTGGATTTGTATTGTTGTCGTTCTTTTTTCCTTTGTTTTTACTTGATGTGTGCTCCGGTACATGCAGAATCTACCAAACAAAGGCAACTTTGATTTCAAGCTAAACTGTAATCGACTTCAATCCTTGCAATCGTGCGCTTTATCTCCAAACTACTGTTTTTGTTTTTTACTATAGGATCTTTTTATACAACTATGTTGTATATTTTGTGCCATTTGGCGATATAACGAAGAAATAAGCTGAGATACCTTTTGCCATTTCGGCGGGACAGTGTCATTAGTATGCACTTACGAAGAGTGTTCACGAACTGCGACGGCTAAAACCGAAAATGCCCGAAATATTGACGAACAGGTCTGTAATTTTTCTACTAGGAGCCAACAAATGTCTCATAAGTTATGACAAACAAACAATTTATTTTTCCATTTTACAAACATTAACTAAGCAAATGCAACGAAGTAAAGCAGCTCAAAATAGACTGAGCCGTTATAACGCACGCATTTTGGTTTCAGATAAATGTCACGATTGACCCTTCCTCTCCAGCAAACAATGGCAACTTTGATTTCAAGCTTAACTGTAATCCACTTCAAACCTTGCAATCCTGCGCTTTATCTCCAAACTACTACATTTGTTTTGTACTAGAGGATGTTTTTATCCAACTAAGTTGTATATTTTGTACCATTTGGCGATATAACGTCGAAATAAGCTAAGCGACATTTTGCCATTTCGGCGGGACAGTGTCATCAGTATGCATTTAGGAAGAGTATTCACGAAGTGCGACGGCTAAAACCGAAAATGCCTGAAATATTGACGAACAGGCTCCGTAATGTTTCTCCTAGCAGTCAACAAATGTCTCATAAGTTATGACAAACAAACAATTTATTTTTCCATCTTACAAACATTTTAATGTTAAAACTAAGTAAATGTTAAAAAAACATTTTAATGTTAAAACTAGTTAATGTTTTGATATGTTTCGATACGTTAAAAAACATTTTAATGTTAAAACTAGTTAAAACTAAGCAAATGCAACGAAGTTAAGCAGCTCAAAATAGACTGAGCCGTTATACCGCACGTATTTTGTTTTCAGATAAATGTCACGATCGACACTGCCTCTCCAGCAAACAATGGTGTCTTTCTGCATGTAGCGTTATCCATGGTCTTCTATTGTTTGTGAGGTATTGTATTGTTGGTCTTGTGTTGGATTTGTATTGTTGTCGTTCTTTGTTCCTTTTGTTTTACTTGATGTGTGCTCCGATACATGCAGAATCTACCAAACAAAGGCAACTTTGATTTCAAGCTAAACTGTAATCGACTTCAATCCTTGCAATCGTGCGCTTTATCTCCAAACTACTACATTTGTTTTGTACTAGAGGATGTTTTATCCAACTAAGTTGTATATTTTGTACCATTTGGCGATATAACGTCGACAAAGGTTAACCGACATTTTGCCATTTCGGCGGGACAGTGTCATCTGTATGCATTTAGGAAGAGTATTCACGAAGTGCGACGGCTAAAACCGAAAATGCCTAAAATATATACGAACAGGCTCCGTAATGTTTCTCCTAGCAGTCACCAAATGTCTCATAAGTTATGACAAACAAACAATTTATTTTTCCATCTTACAAACATTTTAATGTTAAAACTAAGTAAGTGTTAAAAAACATTTTAATGTTAAAACTAGTTAATGTTTTGATATGTTTCGATACGTTAAAAAACATTTTAATGTTCAAACTAGTTAAAACTAAGCAAATGCAACGAAGTTAAGCAGCACAAAATAGACTGAGCCGTCATAACGCACGTATTTTGGTTTCAGATAAATGTCACGATTGACACTGCCTCTCCAGCAAACAATGGTGTCTTTCTGCATGTAGCGTTATCCATGGTCTTCTTTTGTTTGTGAGGTATTGTATTTTTGGTCTTGTTTTGGATTTGTATTGTTGTCGTTCTTTGTTCCTTTTGTTTTACTTGATGTGTGCTCCGATACCTGCAGAATCTACCAAACAAAGGCAACTTTGATTTCAAGCTAAACTGTAATCGACTTCAATCCTTGCAATCGTGCGCTTTATCTCCAAGCTACTACTTTTGTTTTGTACTATAGGATCTTTTTATCCAACGAAGTTGTATATTTCGTGCCATTTGGCGAAATAACGTGGAAATAAGCTAAGCGACACTTTGCCATTAGGGCGAGACAGTGTCATCAGTATGCATTTACGAAGGGTATTCACGAAGTGCGACGGCTAAAACCGAAAATGCCCGAAATATTGAGGAACAGGCTCCGTAATTTTTCTACTAGGAGCCAACAAATGTCTCATAAGTTATGACAAACAAAGAATTTATTTTTCCATTTTACAAACATTTTAATGTTAAAACTAAGTAAATGTTAAAAAACATTTTAATGTTAAAACTAGTTAATGTTTTGATATGTTTCCAAATGTTAAAAAACATTTAATTGTTAAAACTAGTTAAAACTAAGCAAATGCAACGAAGTTAAGCAGCTCAAAATAGACTGAGCCTTTATAACGCATGCATTTTGGTTTCAGATACATGTCACGATTGACACTGCCTCTCCAGCAAACAAAGGCAACTTTGATTTGGAGGTAAACTATAATCCACTTCAATCCTTGCAATCCTGCGCTTTATCTCCAAACTACTACTTTTGCTTTGTACCATAGGATCCTTTTATCTAACTAATAATGAAAGGGCATGCACATGGGTAGCGTGTAGCCACGTTTTGTGGAGCTCCCTTCGAAATTCGAGTTGCTTTCACTTTATATGGCCAGCAAACATAAAAGTTCCAAACGAAAGGAGAGAAGACAAAGTAGCGGCGAATTCAGTGAGGAAAGCAGCCCTTCTCCAGACGAAAAAAAGCCAAGAAACGAATCTATCGAAGGAGACGAGGAGGAGGCGTTAGCTACGTTGAATATGGCGGAACAGATAAACGAGCGATTAGACCAAGTTCTCTCCCGACTTGGGGCGCTAGAAAAGAAACTTGAAAAGCTAGATAGGATCGAAATGAAACTACAAGAAGTAAATGCAACGGTTTCCAAACTGGAGAGCAATGTGAGTACTCTACATGGTGAGATCACACAACTTAAAGCGAAACACGATGAGACCGACAAACTCACTCACAAGCTAGAGAGGAGTGTAGAATTTTTGAACGGCTCCGTTGAACAGGCGGACGAGGATATAAATAATTTAAAAACACAATACAAGCTTGAGACTAGTTTATTAAACCAAAAATTGTTGTATTTAGAAGCCTACAGTAGAAGAGAAAACCTCAAATTTGTGAACATCCCTGTGGAGTTAAATGAGGACGTCGATGGCGAAGGAGCGGAAGACACACGTGAGGTTCTGTGGAAGTTTCTGGAGGAAAAATTACACATTGAGGACGCGAGGGAAATCGAGTTTCAAAGAGTGCACAGAAATGGGAGAAAGACCAGCAATAATCCGCGTCCGATCTTGGCCAGATTTCTTCGATTTACTGATCGTGAACTGGTGCGTAAAAAGGCGAAGGAACTGAAAGGAACAAATTTCGTAATCTACGAGGACCTGCCAAAGGAGCTCATCGACAGACGACGTTTAATGCTACCAAAATTAAAAGCTGCTAAGAAGCAAGGAAGCAGGGCCTACTTTAGCGCATCGGAGCCAGATAAACTGTATGTAAATGGCACCCTAGTTTTGTAATAATAGAGATCAGTTTTATCTTCGACCTTATTTTGCAGCTTTGACCTACTTATATATCGCCATAGAATAGTTTTTTTTTCTAGGAAACTTCGTTTTTCAGGGAGCATGGATCAATACTAACTCATCGAATCAGTATCATAGCGCTAAAAATGCTGCGACCACATAGTATATGTACCATGTTTTTGTATTTATGTGTGTGTTTTTTTGTATCCACTGGGGAAAATTCAATTTTTATTCAATCAAACCAAATGAGTACCATTTCTCGCTGCATTTTTCCTAGCTTTAAGCTCTATATTTGCCACTATAGCCTACCAGGGTGATTTAAGTGTCATGTCATTAAATGTCAGAGGGTTAAGAAATCAGGTTAAAAGAAGAAGTATTTTCAGGTTTTTGAAAGATCAGAATTGTTTATTTTACTTTCTGCAAGAAATTTATTCAAAACCAGGTGATGAAACAGTTTGGAGGAGTGAGTGGGGAGGTGACATTTTCTTTTCACACGGCTCAATTCATAGCAGAGGTGTTTGTATCTTAATTAACCCCTTATATGGTCAGACGGTTAACAACTTCAACAAAGACCAAAATGGGAGAATTGTCTCAGTGGACATAGCTTCTGAAGCAGGCAACTTATCTGTATGTAATATTTATGCTCCAAACAATTTACAACAGCAGAATGAATTTTTACATTTTTTACATGAATATTTAATGTCCAACACTGACATTGGAAACCTAGTTATAGGAGGTGACTGGAATGTTGTTCTTTATGCCATTGACAAAATAGGTGGCGCGGCGTGGAAGCCACATACTTATCGAAACAATCTTATATCAATGATGAGAGAACTTGAGCTTGTTGACATCTATAGAAAACAAAATCCGAGCAAACTGAGTTTCACTTATGAGTCCAAGGCACTCAATCTCAGCTCGCGAATCGATTTCTTTCTTATTGCTCAATCCTTAATCAAATGTGTGTCTCACATAGGTACAAAAGTCTCTATTGCTCCTGATCACAAAGCAGTAAAACTTAGTTTGACTGTTACGAAAAAAAGACGCGGACCGGGTCTATGGAAATTCAATAATTCTCTTGTAGAAGATGAAGAATATAAAAAACTTATAAAAGAAAATTATCCTAACATAATAAATAAATACTCGGATGTGGAAGACAAAAGGTTAAAGTGGGAACTTATCAAAATGGAAATAAGAGCGCTTACAATCCCTTATTCCAAAAACAAACAAAAAAAGCTTCGTATAAAGGAACAAGACCTAGGGGACCGATTAGAGGAGCTCGACAATCTCCTCTCTCAAAATGTCGATGTAGATGATACAAGCGAAACTCAGCAACGGGAATATACTCGATTAAAACAGGAACTTCATTTCTTATATGAAAACAAGGGAAAAGGTTCAATTCTTCGTTCTAAAGCTAGATGGACTGAGCAAGGTGAAAAACCAACAAAATATTTCTTTAATCTAGAAAAGCGAAACTATAACCGAAAAGTAATTAAAGAACTGAAACGGCCAGATGGAGATAACATTTCCAAAGAAGAAGACATATTATTGGAAATTGAAAATTTTTATAGAGATTTATATACGTCAAACCATGTAGAGGATAAAAGCAGATTATTTGAAAATTTTGTCAGAAATCTTGAAATACCGAAACTCCAAAATACGGAACAAGACGAACTGGGAGAAATCACTCTTAAGGAATGTAGTGATGTTTTGCGGACGTTCGCAAGTGGAAAATCTCCCGGAGATGACGGATTTACCTGGGAGTTCTATAACTGTTTCTTTGACTTGTTGGGACAAGACTTAGTCGATTGTTTCAACGCAGCATTTAAAGAAGGCGAAATGTCAATCTCTCAAAAGCGAGGTGTAGTTACTCTAGTCCCAAAGGAAGATTCAGACCTAGCTGATCTCGCAAACTGGCGACCGATAACTTTACTTAATATGGACTACAAAATTGCGTCCAAAATTGTAGCCAGGAGAATAGAAAAAGTTTTGACGCTCTTAATTAATCCAGATCAAACAGGTTTCATAAAAGGGAGGTATATAGGTCAAAATGTCAGGCAGATAAATGATATTCTTGAGCAAACAAAACTTCAAAACATTCCGGGGTTACTTCTGCAACTTGATTTTCGTAAAGCGTTTGACACTATTGAATGGGATTTCATCCAGAAGACAATTACGGTATTTAATTTTGGTGATAATATCAAACGATGGATAACCACTCTTTACAAAAATTCAGAAAGTGCAGTTTTAAACAACGGCTTTTGTACCAACTACTTTAAGCTATCAAGAGGAGTGAGGCAAGGCTGCCCTTTGTCCCCCTATTTATTCATTCTTGCAGTTGAGTTACTAGCTTGTAAGATTAGACAAGACAAGGAAATACATGGTATAACTATCTTTCGGAAAGAATTTAAAATAGGCCAATTCGCTGATGATACCACTCTCTTTTGCAAGGACACGAACACCGTGCAAAGAGCTATTGTACGATTGAATGACTTCGGTGACCTATCAGGTTTGCGACTAAATCCATCAAAAACAAAAGCAATGTGGTTGGGACCCTGGAGGTATTGCAAAGAAACACCTTTCGGATTCAAATGGCCAAAAGAGCCGATAAGAGCCTTAGGGATATTTATATCCTATGATGAAAAAAAAAATGACCAATACAATTTTAAAGAAAAAATTCAAAAAATAGATACTTTCATGGCATCTGGCAGTCCCGAAACCTTACACTATTTGGAAGATGTCTTATAACTAAAAGCCTTGGCATTTCGCAGCTGGTTCATTCTACTTCGATTCTTGATATCCCTAAAAAATGCATTCAAGATGTTAATTCTTTGATATTTAAATTTATATGGAAAAACAAGAAAGACAAAATCAATCGTAAAGTCATGTTTCAAGACTACGACAATGGAGGTCTACGTGCGCCTAGCATAGAAACTATGTCCAAATCACTCAAATTGGCATGGATCTCGAGATTTTTAATAAACGACCAAATGGGCAGTGAATCCTGGAAGGTTATACCAAACTATTATTTTGATAAATATGGTGGCTTAAAATTCCTGTTGCACTGTAACTATGATGAAAAGTTCCTCGAGCAGGCAAAATTCCCGAACTTCTACAAGCAGATCTTACTATATTTCTCTGAACTTAAAGCATCTTATAATCCAGAATCCGATCAGGAATTGATTCTATATAATAACAAAGAAATTCGAATTAACAGTCAAACTATCTTTTATCGGAGCTGGTTCAGTAGTAATATTATTTTTATCCACGATCTGTTGAAGGCGGATGGAAAAATTCTCCCTTACGCTGAGTTCATCCGAAAATACAAACTCAGTTGTAATTTCCTAACATACATGCAAGTTGTATCTGCAATACCTCAGACCCTCATTATTAAGGCAAGGATAAAATGCCTAGATAAAACTATTCTTCTTTCAGAATATGAGTTTCAGCTGTCTCGGGATACTACCATAAATTTACTTAAATTAAAAAACAGGGATTACTACTGGCTTTTGATAAATAAGGACAAGCAAGTATTGAAGGCAAGCGTAAAGTGGGAGAGAGATTTACAGCCAGACATGGTGCGGATTGACTCTTTTTTTAGTCGTGTAAAATATATTTCTAGAGAAAACAAGCTGAGAGAATTTTACTTCAAACTTTTGCACAGAATAGTTGTTACAAAAAGAGAACTGCATTTATTTGGTATTAAAAATGATATGCTTTGCATTTACTGTCGCGAAAATGATTCCATTATTCACACTTTTTCAAATTGTCACTGGTCTAAAGAGTTTTTCTTGGAAGTTATTAAGTGGTTTAACAAAGAAAATGGCACCTCTTTCTCCTTATCCCCAACGGAAATTCTCTTCGGCACGAGCTCCACCTCCAAGACTGACCTGATTACCAATAACTTAAACTGTACTCTCCTCTTTGCTAAATATTACCTCTATACCCAAAAACTAGCACAGAAAAACCTATCTTTAGAGGAATTTGTAGTTAAATTAAACTGTAGATTTCATCTAGAAAAATCCCCTCTGTAAAATAAAACATAAGTATTATATAATTTAAAATATATTGTTAACTACTATATAGAGTTACTAAATGATTAATGCAGCTTCAGACTATAAACAAAAATTGAAATCGCCAATGCCAACCCAGTCTCGGAATGTCTAGTGTAGTGTATTGTTGTAACATCTTGTCATGTATTCCTTTGTATTGTAACCTTTTAAATCTGCTTGTTACGTAAATGTTTTGTATAAATAAATAAAAAATAAAAAAAAAAAATAAAAAAAAATATATTTCCTGCCATTTGGCGATATAACGTGGAAATAAGCTAAGCGACATTTTGCCATTTCGGCGGTACAGTGTCATCAGTATGCATTTACAAAGAGTATTTACGATGTGCGACGGCTAAAACCGAAAATGCTCGAAATACTGGCGAACAGGCTTCGTAATGTTTCTCCTAGGGGTCAACAAATGTCTCATAAGTTATGACAAACAAACAATTTATTTTTCCATGTTACAAACATTTTAATGTTAAAACTAAGTAAATGTTAAAAAACATTTTAACGTTAAAACTAGTTAATGTTTTGATATGTTTCGAAATGTTAAAAAACATTTTAATGTTAAAACTAGTTAAAACTAGGCAAATGCAACGAAGTTAAGCAGCTCAAAATAGACTGAGCCTTTATAACGCACGCATTTGGGTTTCAGATACAAGTAGTATATCCCAGATGCTTGGGAGAATTTTATTCATGTATGCAGCAGCCCTGAGTTAATGAGGTTGGCTCTGTCAAACCGGTTTTCGGTCAGGAGATAATGAGATGCGAGACGTATAGGTACAGGAGGGGTTTAATGAGATGCAGGCCGTATAGGTAGAGTCATTAAGGATACATGAATCGGGAGAGAAGTACACTGAGATTTTATTGAATATTTATAAAGTGTTTTAGAGAGAAGTGTATGGTGTGATGTAGTGTTACGTGTCCACCCAACCATCCGGGTGGTGGTTTCAATTTAAAGGCAAAAGAACAAAGGACGGGTGATGAACCAATGAAAATACACTGACGTCATGGTCAAACCAGTTCATTCCAGTTGGTCTAGAGGTATATTATTCAAAAATGTCACTCTCTAGAAAAACGAGTCAAACCGGTTTTGTTCACCCTTATTAAGTATTCAAAATGACACCCAGAAAATGAATACGACACAATATTTGATGTTGTCAAAATTATTTTATTAAGTAAACAAAAACAATGATTACAATCAGTTCTACTTTGTTACAAAGAGTGTGATTTTTATGTTTATTTTACACGCCATCTGCAATTAATTGTCCAAGATCTCTTTGCCACTTTGATTTATCTATTCTGCTAAATTGTCTCTGAAGTGTAGGTCGTTTGATCTTGTCTTGATGTTTAATCACCACGACATTCGCTTCAGTTTCTCTTGGTTTGTTCGTTGGAGGACCAAAGACATCTGCAGGCAATTCATCGGCCCATTGAAAGAACGGACACTTTTCCTTTTGTCTGCACATGAAGTATGGCCTGAAAGGGTTCTTTTCTGATCCAGATACCCTCAAGGTTGACACTTCCATGTGTTTGCAACAGAGGTGTTTTCCACCTTCGCATACTTTATATGCAGGTATCACATGGTCTTTGATACATTGTTGATAGCTATAGACATTGTCTTCACGGCAGAAGAAGGGGCACTCTCTCCAATTCAAACAGCGAATGTAGGGAATACCTGATGCGGGCTTGATCACCTCAAGGTCTTGTAGGCAGAGACCACACTTTGAGTAACTCATCTTGAAACTGATGTGTGATGAACAGTATCGCAGAAACTTTATACAGTTTTTAAAAACCAGTTTTTTTGACCAAACAATAAACCTGTTTAACAAGTACGAACTGGTTAGGACTGGTCCACCTCAACAATGCTATTTATTAATATGTCTAACCAGTACCAACAGGTTTTACAAAACTGATCTGGATTCAAAATGGCGCTTTCAATGCGTTCTCTTTCTTGCTGTGGATTATCAATCCAGTCTTGTTCATAAGGTGCTAGCAAATCCAGAATGTCCAATAAATCGTGCCATACCCAATATGCCTTTGGACGATACTGATCCAAAACCGTAAACGCATGATCCAAACATGTCGTCAGCTGTTTATTGTCTTGTACAGAACTGGGGTCTCTCTTCTGTATGTCGTCATACACCATGAAAGCGAGACATATCCAATAGGCGTCTTTTGTTTTTTCATCATTCACTTCTAACACATGGTGCTTAATGATATCAGGAGTCATGATGTAAAGCCAATCCAATAAAAAATAAATGTTCTGACAACACAAGTGTCTGTCCCTTATATTTCAATTCAGCTTGAAAAACTGGTTCGTCCGGTTTAGTAAGGTTCCCATTGCTTATTGCTACGTAACCTGGCCACCACAGGTGTTCTCGCCTTGCGTTTTCTCACAGTTTTGCGCATGGAATCAGGTGGCGTTTCCAAAAACAAAGAAAGTGCTGATTCGTCAGGTAAAACGGAAGACGGTGTTTCTTTTCGTCTAGGCAGTTTCGATTCTTTCGTAGACACAGGTGTAACAGGCAATTTTCTAACTGTTTTGGTCGTTTTTGCTTCAGATTTAGGCGAAGTGGTCGGTGCAGGCGATGGTTCTGGTGTAGGAAGTACCACTGTGGGTTTTACGGTGGTTTCATTCTTCATCTGTTTTGTCAACCCTTGATACCTCTGTAGAAGTTGATCCAACATGAGGACTTTTTGATCTTCTGGTAAAGACGAATCCATGATTTGTTTCATATCTTGATCTAAGCGCGTCAGAGTCGGGAGCTGAGCGGGGGCAGTCAATCGATGTTCTGTTTCCATACTTTGCAATAAGTGTTCGGGCACCATCAGCATCTTTTGTGCATGTTTCATTTTAAAACTTTACCCAATAAATCCACAGCAAGAGGCGCAATCAATGCAGCTAGGGCTGGTAGAAATCCGCCTTTCTGATTGAGCACTTCCCTTTTCCTTTTAAGGCTTGGTGTCTTGCGGGTCAAATACAGGAGCTTTGACTTGTGCGGCTTCAATCGTGTAAATGATGACCTCGGTACCACAATGTTTCCTTTAAGGAGATTTAGAGCAATCTCGCCAATAGCTTCCATTTGACCTTTGTTCGCATGGGATATCATATCTTTGCGTTGTTTTCCGTTGCTCTTAAAACACGTACAAAGAAAGGGTAAATGTTGGCCAACTTTAGACTGTTTAGACATTCCTGGGCGCTTTCGTTTTGAGCGAGTCGTAGTAGTGCCAGAACGCAAGACCATTTTACCACCACGTTGATTCTTTTTCATACGGTTCGTTCGCTGATGCGACTTGCAGGCAGGCATGATGTTAACTGAAATAAACTGGTAGTGGTTCATCTGTTTTATAGAGTTTCTTGTTTACGTAGATCACAGGGTAGGAATGTGTTGCAGGTAATATTCTTGTCCGCAGTCGTTGAATGTTGGGTGTACGAGGGTGTAAATCCAAGACCAGGTATCCAAAGGGTTGTGAAGTGGCGTCTTGAAAACTTTCCCACACGTAAGGTACATTTCCTGCAAATGCTTGCTGGGCCAATGTTCGAAACCCTAGTGTATGGCGAGGGTTATTGAAAGCAATAATGTAATGAGCATTCAAAAAGATACTCCGGGAAAACTTTCCTGGTGGAAAGAGGTTTTGAGTCAGATAAATACAGGTGACATCACAATGATGAGACACTTTGGTAAACAGATCCAGAATGCGTTCGTCATCGCTACAATTTCTCATTAAGTCATCCAACACGAGTATTCCTGGACGACAATTGGATGGAAATAAACTTGGAATATCCTCAGGAATACCCTCTACAAATGTCACTTGCGCTGTCATATCCTTAAAACAGTCTTGCCACTGTCCATAACAATATACGATTTTACGAATGGGTCGCTCAAATAAAGAATCCGCTTGTTGAAGTAGTTGTCTTGTAAACGTTGTCTTGCCACACTGACTAGGACCCGCTATCATAATACTGCTTGGACATTTAAACTGAGACATGTTGTCGCAACGAAAAGCGGATACAGTATGGTGGGTTGTTTTAAGTCACACTCTTTTAAAATAAATATCAAAGATACACACACATTGTTTTTGTAAACTTCAAGAATATTTTATTGATTGCTTACGCCAACAGTGAAATGTTTTACAAACTTGTTGTTCATTATCTAGAACCATATTATTCCTAACATTGCTTATGGCTTTAACAAACGTGTGTACAAACTTTGCTACTTGTGCATCATTCCACTGTGAATCGTACCTTCTAAATTTAGCTTGTATGGCATTCAAATTTACATTGCGAGCTCGATGAAATAAGTAAAACAAACAATAGTCTCCACATGTGTCTGATCTTAGTCCCTGGAACGGTTTGTCATTGTAATATGTATCATCCTGTAACAAATATCCATCCATGTCATACGTCTCAGGAGGGAAACCATAACTGTCGAAGAATTCACTTTCATAAGGCGACACAAAGTACATTGCAACCCAATGTGTTCCAGGTAGATCATGAGGGTCTGTATTCACAATCAGGCAGGATGGAAAGGTGTTGATGATGGGTACCTTGTCACTGGGATATACGCCTCTCATGATAGGTGCCAGGACATGATCTTGTAAAGCAGCTTGCCATAATTCGTAGGTGGTATGCATCTTTTAAGCGCCTTGAGACAGGTCATACACCACGCGTCTGTTACGATCAATCTCCAAATGATTCTGGAATTCTGCGTACACAATTAAATTGAGAACTGCAGGGGTCTCAGTACCAAATTTTAAATACAAGTTGACATTTCCGCTGCGATGAGGAATCAAATGATCTGGATGACCACTTCCTGCTGGTGTTGTGTCCAAGCGAAATAAACCGTACCCCTGCTCCCATTCTTCTCTGTCAATGTCTATTCCGTGACCACAGTTCATATCACCACTGCCTGAGAAAAGTGTGTTGTAGCCATCGATTTTCTTGCCACCTATCAAGTCGATGCCTGAGTAAGGCATTTCTTCTCCATTGACTGTTAGACGAACAGCATTCAGAGCAAACAGCTGGAAGTTGAATGGGTTCCTCCCCAAGTTTCCATTGTAAGCATCGTTCCGCACCATTCCAAATATGATGCATTGGGGGATGAGACCATTGAATAGATCGGTCTCTGTGTGATTCAACACACCTCTGGGGATGATCCTAGCATGAGTAGGGGTTCTTGTTAGTGTATAGATTGCAGGAAGCGCTTTCTGACCCGTCATGGTGTTTAGGTGATCCAATTTAGTGCTGTCTGCCACATGAACGGTACGTACACGGAGCGTGCTTGACACAATTTGTAACTTGCAATCGTTGGCATCTTCACCACCCATCAGAACAAATTCATTGCTGTTTAGATCTATCTTGATTTTGATTTCCAATCCATCCAACAGTACCTTATCAATGTTGAATACATCACACAGGGGTACACCAACCATTCCAACTTCAGCATCTCCAGTGGTAAAAGAACCTCTCTTTTTAAGACCCAAATTTCGATCAGCTGAATTATCCACCTCATCCATGTGCCCAGCAGTGTCTTTGTAGTACAACGCTTTTGTCAAGTACGATTTCTTGGCCTGATCAGTAAAGTTAAGCAAGGTCTTGATATAAGCATTGTAGGCTTGTGTGTCTGATTGTTCTGTGACAAGGGTTTTATTGATCTTGATAGTGAACTGTTTGATGATAGAATGAAGAGCGTTGTTGATCAACGTATACTTCTTCCCAGCTCCTGTCTCTCCTCCATTTCGTTTTGTAATTTTCACCACTAACCGTAGTTCTGTCTTGTTGATATCGATGTAATCTGATAGAGGCTTGATAACAAATTCAATAGGATTGGTCCCGCTTTGAATTGGTTCATAATCCACCCATTTACTTTTAACAATGGATACGTCTGTTACTGGTACTTGGAACAACTGCAAACTGGAGTTTTCACCTGGAGCAGAGTGAGGATGTGCTGAGGTCATATTCAGTCAAAAATAGTTTTGAACCTTGACGTTGATGTTCTCGGTTTCTTGGTTTGTCTTGAACTGATTGGAGTAGCTTTCCGCTTGCGTTTAAGTACTCTTCCTCCACGACCTCGTTGCGTAATGTCTTGTAAAGCACCTGTCAGAAAGCTTTTACCAGCGGTTTTTGCTCTGGATTTGGCAGCTTTCTTTAAAGGTTGACCATTCATAACGTCTTGAACAATTTGCATCCCGGTGTCCAATCCCGTATTGAGCAAACGTCTCCCCACTTTCTTTACCGTTGTCTTGAGGTAGGGTGTAGCTGTTCGAAAGAGAGAACGAAACATTCCCCCTATTCCATTGCCTCCTTGACCATAAGGATGTTTTCCACCAAATATACTAATATCGCCTTTACCTCGTTGTCCGAAAGGTATGACTTGTCGTTGGTAAGGGTAAAATTGATGGTTCATAGGCAAAATCATTTTATAGAATTGCACGACGTCGAAAGTGTAATGTTACTCGTACAGCACCAGACGCAAATGATATTAATTGCCCAGTGTCACCTCTTATATTAATCTCCACCGAAGAGAATATGGATGTACGTAACCGATGGTAGGTAGGTATCTTTATTTCCTCTGCCACCATCTCACCAGGTTGACCGCGAGGTACTATCATACGCAGCAGATTGGCTTGTACATCCCCTACCACTAAGGACTCTATTAGGTCAGAGTAGATGTACATGGTTTGAAACGAATGCTTGCTTAACATTCCCCATACCAGTTCATCGTTTCGTCGTACCGTGGTGGTTGTAGCTGTAAGGGTCACACTCCGGTTCTTATTCAGTTGAACAGATGTAGGACTTTTGGTCCGATAAAGGGCCGGTACGAGATCTCGATGGTTCAAATACCCTAAAGCTCGAGCCAGGTTCTTGGGTAACGTCACTTGAAAGCCAGGAGGTAAATTGAATTCGTAGTAACACTGTGCTTTTGTACTAATGTAGAAACACTCACTTCCTCCGATACGTTTTACCGTTTCTCCACTTTTAAGAAAAATATCGGGAAATGCACTGTGCAGTCCTGTCACCATACCTCTAACTAAATCGTCCACAGTGTGATAAGTACCACTGGGTAGATAAATTGGTAACGTCCACGAGAAATCATGATGACAGCTTAGAAGATAAGATACTTGGTTGTGTCGAACATTTTGCCAACTATGGGAGTAGATGACATTTGTCATTGCAACTTCCCAATCCTCACTCAAATGCACTTGACTTGGTAGTTGCATTTTGAAACTAGCAGTCTTGTTGTCAGGGTATTGAGCTGTACTTGCATCGCTTGTTACGACAATGTAGAAACTATTACTCATCTTGTTCGTCGTCTGAAGTGAAGTGTCACGTTTACGATACCACCTTGAAATGAAAGTAATTGTCCACAACCACTTGTTAAATAGATGTCAATGGTTTGGAATATTTTGGTTCGCAGTGGAAGATAATGAATATGTTCTGGTTCCTCCATTAAGGTCTCTCGAAACATGCCATGTGGTACCATTTCGTGTAGCAGATGAAGACGTTTTTCACCCACTTGACGTGGTTCTGTCAGGTTGGTTTGCACTTGCACGACTCTGTGTTTGCAGCGACAGAGAGAAACGGTTAAAGGGATTACGAAGGTGCCAGGAAAGGTAATAGATGAATGTAGCGGCAGTGTACACCATTCGTACTCGTAATCAAGGGTTGATTTCAAACTGTCTTGAATCTTTAATCCATACAGACCATGGCTTCGAATTGTCTTGTCATTGGTTATCCATCCTAAGGCTTGAGCAATTGGTACTGTAACCATCATCCAAACGTCACGTGACGTGAGAGTAATGTTCCACTCGTCATCTACAGTAAGGTTAAAGTACCAGGGATTGCTTGGATTGTTCATGCACTATAATAATCCTTCTACAACATCTAAAGCTGTTCGATATCTTCCCACAGGTAACGTCACAGCGTCTACCTTTTTCGTACAAAAACGTCGGAACATGACGTGTGGATGCTTGCATTCGTGGGGAACTTCGAACCACGAGAATGGATAGATAACGTGATGGAGTCCAACCTCCCAGTCTTCCTCGTCTTTCAAATGAATTTGTCGAGGTAGTGCAACACGGTAGTATGATTCTGAATTGGTTGGGAACAAGTTCGTGTTTGCATTACTCGGAAGCATAACGTAAAAATCATCATCTTGAATCATGCTTGTTGCAAGGACACCAGCTGTTTATAGGGAATCCAACTGTCGTATTTCTTGGGCCAACCTTTCCAATGGACCAAAGCCTCTTTGTGGACACCTTTTCCGCGATACTTTAAAATTTTTTCAATGCGAAACAAATGATCAGGCTTCTCGATCACTTTCTGTAACTCTTGTTCGTAAAAAGTGCCTTGGATCCAATCACCGTCTGCTTCCTTTAAACGATACACAGGTGGATCTCGAGGAAGTCTCTTTGCAATTGTAAATGTTTCTTCTGTCCAAGATGGTAAGTAACCTTTCTCAAAGATGCGTTTATGCTTACTGATTTTGACCTGATGTCCCACTTGGAATTTATACTTTTTTGAGGCTGATTGATTACCATATAAGGTTCTCCAGATATCTTGCGCGTTGAACACGTTTACAGCCGCAGGCTTCATCTTGATACTACGGTGAACACTCTGATTATAATTTTCATTTACCAAACTGTCCAATTTGTCCAAATAATGGTAGGAACTGGTGGTGGAAAACAACCTCCATAACAACTGTTTCAGAGTTCTGTTGAAACGTTCTACAATCTGAGCCTTCGTCTCGTTGTATGTCACGAAATGACGAACCCCTTCTTTTTCGAGAAATGTTTGAAAGGTTTTGTTTAGGAATTCGGTACCAGCATCTGTTTGCAATCTCTCAGGTTTACGTCCTTGTCGAAATATTTTCTTGAATGCAGCCACCAAAGCCGTCCCCGTTTTGGTCTTCAACGGCACTACCCATGCATATTTCGATAAGACATCGATGCAAGTCAATAAATATTTGTATCCACGATTCCATCGACTTAAACTTGACAGATCTGCCAAATCAGCCTGCCACTGTTCGTCAAGACCATTGACAAAAACTCGATTGCGACGAAAGTGTTTTCTTGCAGGCTTGTGAAGGGTGTAGCCTGGTTGTAATTGTAACCAACGAAGTACTTGCGAACGGGTTATTCCATATTGACGAGCAGCACGGTACAACTTTTCTGCGCCACCTAAAGCTGAAGGACGATTAAATTCACAATAGAGTTTCTCTAATAGATGGTTCTTCTGATTGTTGGTTTTCTTCTTCTTGGTTACCCGCTTCCTGCTCTTCTGGGGCATCTCTAAAATCGATGTGTACTTCGCTGCCGCAACATGCAACTAAACAACGCATCCTCTGACATATATCACTTAAAGCCAAGGTAGGCGATGAACTTCCACAGAGGCGACTTGTGACACCTCCCATGGTTTTAAAACAACTGATGAGAAACGTTTGTCCAGATGCCTTTTATAATCTGCCAAAACATCCACCAGGTGGAAGGGTAATGCGCTGAATACGTCACACGCAATGTTTGATGAAATCCGTATTGTTCAGCCAGTGTGACGTTACTTTGATTCATGTAAGCATAAAAAACCAACAAGCGGCCATAATTCATCGGTTCAAGGTGCTTGAGAACATCTGGCCAATGGTCATGTGATATAGTGCAGAATGCGTACTGCGAGAAAGAGTGCTGGGCACAAGCACGAACCAGGTAGAAATACAACCTGTTCATGTTGACAGCTCGATATAATTTGAGCTTCAGATGGCCTCCAACCTCCCCTTATAGCCATCCCTAACCTCCTTTTTTTATTTTTTATCAGTTCAGCGGTAACCGTAGGGAAGTGTTGTGAAACCATGCACCACTCTCTTGTCGTAGACGAGATTGTATTTTTTTCCAACTTGACAGTGTGAATTGTTTTTGTTTGAGCGTCACGTTTGATGAAGTGTGGATTCTCAATGACAATCTCCTCTCCATCTGCGTTACACACTTGGGCACACATGGTGTTGAAGTTGAGTTTTTGAGAACCACGAAAATTCAGAGTAAAGCCTCGCACTTTGCAGACTGTTTTTTCATTCTTGGTTTGGTAGGCATAATTTTTCGGTCCCCCAGAGACAAAGGTGGTAATATAGTCATCACCTTTAAGTTCATTGGTTAGTTCTCCCAGATAATCACCCAGTGGGGGCATCCATTCACCAGGCTGGCTTGTAAATATGACAGAATCGGTGTCAAAATAAAGCACTCTTGTTTGTAGAGGTTCAAGGATAGAGTACAGTTTCAATCTGGCATGAGCTGTCGTGAACGCAGCGATTACCACGTTTGTCTTGTTCGATGTGGAGACAAAATCTTCGCCTTGCGTGTAATGAACCTCCGAACATTCATCGTTGACAAACTGAATGTTCTTCACTTGAGTAGACTGGCAGGTAAGAAGTTTAAAGTAACGCTCTGAGTCCTTTACAAGCTCCACTTGAGGCATATTGTCACGCTGCCCAAATTTTCCCCAAAAAGAATTCAACATGAGTTTTGCCAGTGAACGAAGCCCAGGGTTCTTTTTAATGTTGTCATAATCCAGCCTGATCCCCTCTTTTCTTTGATAATCTCCGATGTAATTTTGTTTCTTCTCCTCTGTGTCACACCAACCTTGCCATCTGCTTGCTTCTTGTTTAATTTTTAGAAAGGTATCGATGTACCCTCTGAACAGAGTGGATGATTTTTGGGGAAAATGCCACACCTCAACCATTCGAATCATTCTATACCCCAGTTGCAATGCCTTGTCAATTTCAATCGAACACCAGGTACCAGATAACATGCGTTCTTCGTCACTGTGTTCACAAGGTGTTTGCTGTAAATTTTCTGCACAAGTTCGACATAAGGGGAACATCAGTTTGCCTTGAGCGCGGTACGGGAGAACAGGATGAAAGAGGAAGGAAGGTGGTAAAATGATACACTTGATAAGACCAAAGAATTCACTGGGCGAACGGTTAGTCAATGCTTCGCTTGTAAGAATTTCGGGATGATCAATGGGTACTTCACAGTACTTATTCGTCCAAGGGTACAGGGATGTAAAGTCCACGTAATGAATTTTTTCGTCTTGTGTCACTTCTTTGAAAAGACATACGGCATTGGTCCGTCCACCAAAAAATGCATGACGAGGTTCTAAGGGCTTGTCGAACTGGAGGGTTTGGATATAGGCTTTCATCTCGGGATTACTGACCAGTTCCTGCTTGAAGCCACATTCCCATTTGACTTCCACTTGGTATCCAAGTTTTCTGAAACGTTCCATTTTACGAGTGGTTCCTTCTCGAAGATCTTCCATGGTGGTGTCGTTGACTGGATTGACCGTCTCGGGCAAATAGCATTCACTGCATCCATGGAACATGCACCCCATAAATTCATAGATGGTTTTCGTGACTGGATCGTATCCATCCACGTAATGCCCATCGATACGTTGCTCGCCTCCGTTCAGCGCATGTAGAATACGGGCACCCGTCTGATATTGTACCCATGCTAACCATTGAAGACCCCTGATTGAAAACTTTCGAGCAGGTTGATACCCTTGAGGAGGAATGAGGCCAATGGTTTTTTCTTCTAAAAATTCTTGACGGAACACACGGTTGCATGCACTGGCAATAGTGACACAATACTTGAAAGGGTCGATATTGCAGGTGTCTTCCATGAGTTGTTTAAACTTGAGGCAACATCTTCGCAAAATGTCCACATCGCTGCGACAATATTCTTCCATTTCATTCGCGAAGTCAAACACATATTCAGCCTTTTCTAATGCTTTATACCACGCCAGAAACTCCTCATGTTCATTTTCATCATCTTCTTCGATTTTCATACTGTCTGGGTCATAGTTTTCAATAGGAGGGAGCGGACCAGTAGTTTTGATTTTCTTTGCGATTAAAGAAATGGGGGAAGTAACCTTTTTTGAGTTCTGTCAACCCAAATGTTTTTGGTAACTTTTTGAGCGGCATAGGTAAAAAGTTGAGAGAATCGCGGAACTTGATGTTGGCTTGTTCGAGTTCCATAGACATGATCTTGGCACCGTTCAGGATCCGACTTGGTAATAGACACTCTTTGTAGAAATATTCACAGAGGAGAAACCCGTCATAACCCCTCAGGTTGTGAGCGATGACGATAGCACCTTCGTGAGTTCCATCCAGCAGCCAAGAACCAAACTGATCAACACAGTCATCCCCCTTAAACACCATTCCAAACCCCGTTTCGTCTTGCACAATTAATAAATTTGCGATGTGTCGCCCTTCGTCCTGCCTGCTCTCGATGTCGAAGAATAAATATTCTTGCCCTTCTTGTTCATCACCTTCCTCTACGTCATCATCGATCAACTCCTCTGCAACACGTCTTCGTTTTCGTCTGTTTTTCTTCTTTTTTCCTTGTTTTTCTTGGTCTTCTGGACTTTCTACTTCATCACTGTCTTGAAACTCGATGGGTTTCATATAGCAACGGTGTGTGTTGGGGTCGACGAATTCTTCACAATTCCAGCACATCTTTTCACCGCACATGTGAGCTTCAGGGTTTCTTTTTTTATGTGACATGACTTTGTGACACTTTGTACACTTGAAATATTTCTGGCACACCGACTGTCTTTCTTTGTTGGGTCGACAGTGGTTAGCGTAGCAGTCGTCACCAGCAAAGATTCTGTGACAGGTACCACACTCTCTCCACGGTGCTTTCTGAAAATACCCTTGACACCCCTCGGTGAAACAACATTTGCATACTTTACTGCAACGATGCTCTTCTTTCTTATCGTACCCCTTCTTGCATTCTAGGCACCAATAATTTCTACCAAGAAACGAGGAAACGGATGTGATGATGTCGTAGTGCTTTTGGTGAAGGTATAAATAAATTTGTTTGTCTTTTTTGGACCCTTCATAGACAATAGCGTTAAAATGTTCAGCGGAGAGGACAACAATCTGATAGTCTGTAATTACTTGTTGGAACTTGGCCACCTCTGGGAGTCCACAGAAACCCTCTGGAACTCCGGCCTTCTGGTGCAACTGTTGTGCCAGAAGTCGTTGTTGTTTGCATCCATGGCGAATAGAACCATATGCTAGATCTTTCTCTTGACGTGCTATGTCTGTCACCAGCGCACGAGCCAGGCACAAGAAATCTTTGTTCTGGATGCGAAGGACGCATCGCTTGCTGTCAAGGAATTTCGACAATTTGAAACCAAAGTGTTTCCTCTTCCGAGTAGCAACACCACCCCGCGGCATTTTAACGTGAACCAGATGGACACTCATTCCATTCTTGAGATTGACGTTTTCGTTTGACTGCAAAACTCGCTGCACCTCGCTCATGATCCGTTCGGCATTTAACTCATATTGTGGCATAAAGGGTAAAGAGATGGGATACTGTAGTGACTCACTTTGAAGGACAAAACGTACAAGATCATTATCAACCATACCTGATGTCATTTCATCGACCATAGAATCAAAAATGTTGCCTAGCTGCTCCATAAGAAGGATTCCTTCAGATTGGGGCTTTAATGAGAGAAGATAATCTGTTGCAGTTGTGTTAAATTTTCTGGCCTGTCTTGTGGCCACTTCACGAAGTGTATAGTGTTGTTCAGATGTCCATAAATCTTTTCCGGATCCAACCTGTTCTGCGGCCAATAAGCATTCCTCATCTGTCATCTATGGAGAGAGTGCAATTCTGTTAGAAAACAAAAAAAGGGGGAAATAAGTTACTTTCAGACTCAATATATGCATTAACGTTAAGAATAAAAACGAGATTACGTTTTACTTACAGAGGATAGTCTTAAATCTTTTATCATGAATACGTGACCGAGTTACTTTCAGATTAGAGGTTTAGAAACGTTTAGCATGAAAACGAGGCCGCATTACTAACAGAACAGTGGTTCAGTAACGCTTAGTATGAAAACGAGGCTGTGAAACTTACAGATTAGAGGTTCAGTAACGCTTAGCATGAAACGAGACTGTGAAACTTACAGATTAGAGGTTCGGTAACGCTTAGCATGAAAACGAGGCCGTGAACTTACAGAATAGTGGTTCAGCAACGCTTAGTATGAAAACGAGGTCGTGAAACTTACAGAATAGTGGTTCAGTAATGCTTAGTATGAAAACGAGACTGTGTAACTTACAGAATGGTGGTTTAGTAACGCTTAGAATGATCAAAGGCTCCTAAGAACCAACCCGTGAATAAGAAATGCTAACGCGTAACGCAATATTGCGGTAATCTTATGTTTTCACACTGACACAGTTCAATATATGTATATATGTATATATATATATTTTTTTTATTTTTAATTAAACGCAAGGATTTTTGACAAACGCAAAATGAAAAATACGGTACATTACTTTCATAAAAAAAAAAAAAAAAAAACAGCACGGCAGGAGCGAGACTAGAACCCGGGACCTCTCGACTAACAATCCGCGCTGAGC
Organism: Dendrophyllia cribrosa; assembly: GCA_024195265.1. Taxonomy (NCBI): domain Eukaryota; kingdom Metazoa; phylum Cnidaria; class Anthozoa; order Scleractinia; family Dendrophylliidae; genus Dendrophyllia; species Dendrophyllia cribrosa. The sequence continues at coordinate 24,414,553 of JAJLRJ010000009.1, forward strand.
TGAGTGATGGAATGAGTGAGCGGTAACGTAACGTAACGTGAGCGGTAACGTGATATTACGGTTATTTATTTTTTTTTGGATATTAAATGTAACGACTTTTGTCGAACGCAAATAAACCCAAAAAGAAACAGTAATTTTCAGTTCGAAAAAAAAAAAAAAAAAGTCCGTCCCGACGAGAATCGAACCCACGTCCTTCGGCTCTATACTGCGCCACCTTGGCTTTGACTAATTAATGAGGTCAAATTTTGTTATTTCAACGTAGATATGCGGAAAAAGTAATGTCAATTAAATGTAACGACTTTTGTCGAACGCAAATAAACCCAAAAAGAAACAGTAATATTCAGTTCGAAAATAAAAAAAAAAGTCCGTCCCGACGAGAATCGAACCCACGTCCTTCGGCTCTATAGCCTGATCGCTTACACACTGCGCCACCTTGGCTTATATGTAGATATGCGGAAAAAGTAATGTCCCTTACAGTGGTAATAGGAAGTTAAGCTTAAGACTGAAAACGAGGCTGAATGTACTTAAATCAAAATGGCGGAGGTATCTAATTTACTCAAAATGATTGGGGACTCACTTACTTGATCGGTTAACAAGTAACCATAGTCCCAAGTGTCCAATGCAGTTTCCATTTCAGTTTCCTCCCACGTCTCCATTGCCTGAATCAGTTCCTCGTCAGTCATAGACAGGTCTTCGTATTCAACTTCCATTTGCTTTCCTTCTTCGGGTGAAAAAATAACACCCTCAAAGATTTCAGGATTGTTAGCTTCAAGTTCATTTAAGGCTTCTGTCACTCTGTCGAAGTGAAATTCAGGTGAAGGAGGAGAATCAGGAGAAACATTCAGTTCATTTACTAGATCAGTAAACCAATGACCTGCTTCCGCGTCTTTTTCTGCTCGTACAAGCAATCTTCGTTTCATGGCTTCGATATTTTCTTCTTCTTTAAACTGACGTTGTAACCAACGGTCGTGAAACGGAACCATATGGTGTTGTTCAACAATTGGAGTCAACATCATGCATTGTTCACGCTATAATTTTATTACATTTGTTTTGTCCACGGAACGTAATGCTTTCACTGCAGTCGTCACCGTGTTCTCGTTACCGCTGATTAATTCATTCATGCGTTTCCATGCCTCTTGTTCATAGATATTCAGAAACGTCTGTTTAATGTCTTCGCGCATGAAAAGGCGGCATTTCTTTCGGGCTAAATGGTGTTCGTGAAGAGCTCGTTTTTGATTACGCTGTGTTGTCTGAAATGTCGAGGTGCGTAAAGCGATGTCTTCTTCCTCCGCAAGCTCTTCGTTAACAACATTCTGAACACAACGATCCGTTACGGCAGCTGCTTTATCAAATTCTGTGCGTTGAACGCGCGAGTTGAACTTAACTTGTTTTCTCATCTTGGACTGCCTCGCTGCTCAAAGTGAAAAATAAAACACCGATGACCTTTATTTATAGTGGCTTTGCGAATCCTGAGGAAACAATTAGGATCGAAATTCACCAATCGAAAACCCTTTTACCTACAAAAAATTTTGATTTATTACATGGAATTCGAAAAATTTGGAAAATTTGCTCCACCGTTAAAAACATTATTCATACGCAGTTCTTACCCACTAAACTTCGTACGTTTCCTAAGAGGTCCGCAATGTTTACAAAGAGAATCAATGATCAATTGTTTTATATGCGCTGAATCGGCATTTCTTTACCGATGCCGACACATGAAAACAATGAGTGATTAAGATTTAGAACTCTCTCTCTCTCATATTTGCCTCATTTTACTGATATTCTCTCATTTAGTCTTGTCGGAAATGTTTTAGCGCGTGCCTACACTCATGTCACATGTTTCTCTTACACAGAAATGCCCCATAAACCACACAGCAGTGGATGTCTCTAGAGATTGTAGTGTTTGTAATAATTTTTTTCGCCCATTAACCGATTTTCAAAAGTTTTATTTTGCCCGTTCTTATAAAAATTTTTTAAGTTGTAGTTGTTTAAGAAGGAATTTATGTTTGGAGTGTAAAAAAGAGAGAGAGCGTATAGATAAATATTTTATTTCAAGACCAACACCTGAGGAAGAGGAGGAAGAAGAAGAAGAAGAGATGGAGACTTAATTTGTTTTTCTTTTATTTTTCACCCTGTTTTCCTTTTTCTTTTTTTCAAATGTAAATACTAAGCTTTAGATTTTTTTTAGATTTTTTCCCATTGCATTTTGTAAATAATAAGTTTTATATTTTTCCAATGTAATTTGTAAGTGAAAATATGTACAGTTTCCAGCTTTAGATTTTTTCCCATTGCATTTTGTAAATAATAAGTTTTAGATTTTTCCAATGTAATTTGTAAGTGAAAATATGTACAGTTTCCAGCTTTAGATTTTTTCCCATTGCATTTTGTAAATAATAAGCTTTAGATTTTTTCCAATGTAGGTACAGTTTTCTTTAACAATTCTTTTTATTGATGTAATGTAAATAATAAAGGCAGTTTTTCATTTCATTCTTGTCTCTTTGCTTCTCATTTCAACATGGACATGGATTCCTTGAATGTCTTCGGGGTCATGCATTCCTTGAATGTCTTAGGGGTAAATGCCTATAAACGCCAATCGTTCAGGAATGTTTCTTCAATGATAACCTTCAACCAATATTCTTCTTGTGTCTTTGACTTCAAAAGGCAGTTCAATTGACACCAGAATTTCTTTTCGTCGTGGAAGTAACATAATGGTACTTTCAATTCTCCAACTGTAAATTCCATTCTATCGTGTTCGCACGTAAATTCAATCCTTCTGCGAAGTATAGTCTCGTCACACGCTTGCTCCCAAAAATCATTCAGTAACGTAACCACTTTCTCTTCTATTCGCAATCTTCCTATTTGGGCCGTTAATGATTCCATTTCCAACGCAAAGAGTTCCCGTTCAATTATGCTGTTCATCTTTATCATGCACTATAAAAACCAACGTCCCTGCGCCCTTTTTATAATTATTAGCAAAACAGGTACAAACTTGGTAACAGTGGTTATCTGGTTTAAATTACACACGAATAAAATGTAATGAATATTGAATACATTTTCTTCTACTTACAGTGTTGATCACCGATTCATGAATCCTTAATACGGTTCTCCCCAAAGGTATTTTACAATGAAAAATCATGTTTTTGTCACGTATAAATAGAAGAAAACAAAACTGGTTTCTAAGATGAAAAACCTGATTCAAAACCAATAGGGGTGAACAAAACCGGTTTGACTCGTTTTTCTAGAGAGTGGCATTTTTGAATAATATACCTCTAGACCAACTGGAATGAACTGGTTTGACCATGACGTCAGTGTATTTTCATTGGTTCATCACCCGTCCTTTGTTCTTTTGCCTTTAAATTGAAACCACCACCCGGATGGTTGGGTGGACACGTAACACTACATCACACCATACACTTCTCTCTAAAACACTTTATAAATATTCAATAAAATCTCAGTGTACTTCTCTCCCGATTCATGTATACGGCCTGCATCTCATTAAACCCCTCCTGTACCTATACGTCTCGCATCTCATTATCTCCTGACCGAAAACCGGTTTGACAGAGCCAACCTCATTAACTCAGGTCTGCTGCATACATGAATAAAATTCTCCCAAGCATCTGGGATATACTACTGATACATGTCACGATTAACACTGCCTCTCCAGCAAACAAAGGCAACTTTGATTTGGAAGTAAACTATAATCCACTTCAATCCTTGCAATCCTGCCCTTTATCTCCAAACTACTACTTTTGCTTTGTACCATAGGATCCTTTTATCCAACTAATTTGTATATTACGTGCCATTTGGCGATATAACGTGGAAATAAGCTGAGCGACATTTTGCCATTTCGGCGGGACAGTGTCATCAGTATGCATTTACAAAGAGTATTTACGATGTGCGACGGCTAAAACCGAAAATGCCCGAAATATTGGCGAACAGGCTCCGTAATGTTTCTCCTAGGAGTCAACAAATGTCTCATAAGTTCTGACAAACAAACAATTTAATTTTCCATCTTACAAACATTTTAATGTTAAAACTAAGTAAATGTTAAAAAACATTTTAATGTTAAAACTAGTTAAAACTAAGCAAATGCAACGAAGTTAAGCAGCTCAAAATAGACTGAGCCGTTATAACGCACGCATTTTGGTTTCAGATACATGTCACGATTGACAGTGCCTCTCCAGCAAACAATGGTGTCTTTCTGCATGTAGCGTTATCCATGGTCTTCTATTGTTTGTGAGGTATTGTATTTTTGGTCTTGTTTTGGATTTGTATTGTTGTCGTTCTTTGTTCCTTTTGTTTTACTTGATGTGTGCTCCGGTACATTCAGAATCTACCAAACATAGGCAACTTTGATTTCAAGCTAAACTGTAATCGACTTCAATCCTTGCTATCGTTCGCTTAATCTCCAAACTAGTACTTTTGTTTTGTACTATAGGATCTTTTTATCCAACTATGTTGTATATTTTGTGCCATTTGGCGATATAACGCAGAAATAAGCTGAGATACATTTTGCCATTTCGGCGGGACAGTGTCATCAGTATGCATTTAGAAAGAGTATTCACGAAGTGCGACGGCTAAAACCGAAAATGCCTGAAATATTGACGAACAGGCTCCGTAATGTTTCTCCTTGGAGTCAACAAATGTCTCATAAGTTATGACAAACAAACAATTTATTTTTCCGTCTTACAAACATTTTAATGTTAAAACTAAGTAAATGTTAAAACTGGTTAATGTTTTGATATTTTTCGATATGTTAAAAAACATTTTAATGTTAAAACTAGTTAAAAGTAAGCAAATGCAACGAAGTGAAGCAGCTCAAAATAAACTGAGCCGTTATAACGCACGCATTTTGGTTTCAGATACATGTCACGATTGACACTGCCTCTCCAGCAAACAAAGGCAACTTTGATTTGGAGGTAAACTATAATCCACTTCAATCCTTGCAATCCTGCGCTTTATCTCCAAACTACTACTTTTGCTTTGTACCATAGGATCCTTTTACCCAACTAATTTGTATATTTCGTGCCATTTGGCGATATAACGTGGAAATAAGGTAAGCGACATTTTGCCATTTCGGCGGTACAGTGTCATCAGTATGCATTTACAAAGAGTATTTACGATGTGCGACGGCTAAAACCGAAAAAGCTCGAAATACTGGCGAACAGGCTCCGTAATGTTTCTCCTAGGGGTCAACAAATGTCTCATAAGTTATGACAAACAAACAATTTATTTTTCCATCTTACAAACATTTTAATGTTAAAACTAAGTAAATGTTAAAAAAACATTTTAATGTTAAAACTAGTTAATGTTTTGATATGTTTCGATACGTTAAAAAACATTTTAATGTTAAACCTAGTTAAAACTAAGCAAATGCAACGAAGTTAAGCAGCTCAAAATAGACTGAGCCGTTATAACGCACGTATTTTGGTTTCAGATAAATGTCACGATTAACACTGCCTCTCCAGCAAACAATGGTGTCTTTCTGCATGTAGCGTTATCCATGGTCTTCTATTGTTTGTGAGGTATTGTATTTTTGGTCTTGTTTTGGATTTGTATTGTTGTCGTTCTTTGTTCCTTTTGTTTTACTTGATGTGTGCTCCGGTACATGCAGAATCTACCAAACAAAGGCAACTTTGATTTCAAGCTAAACTGTAATCGACTTCAATCCTTGCAATCGTGCGCTTTATCTCCAAACTACTACTTTTGTTTTGTACTATAGGATCTTTTTATCCAACTATGTTGTATATTTTGTGCCATTTGGCGATATAACGTAGAAATAAGCTGAGATACATTTAGCCATTTCGGCGGGACAGTGTCATTAGTATGCATTTACGAAGAGTATTCACGAAGTGCGACGGCTAAAACCCAAAATGCCCGAAATATTGACGAACAGTCTCCGTAATTTTTCTACTAGGAGCCAACAAATGTCTCATAAGTTATGAGAAACAAACAATTTATTTTTCCATTTTACAAACATTAACTAAGCAAATGCAACGAAGTAAAGCAGCTCAAAATAGTCTCAACCGTTATGACGCACGCATTTTGGTTTCAGATAAATGTCATGATTGACCCTTCCTCTCCAGCAAAAAATGACAACTTTGTTTTCAAGTTAAACTGTAATCCACTTCAAACCTTGCAATCCTGCGCTTTATCTCCAAACTACGACTTTTTTTTGGTTCTATAGGATCTTTTTATCCAACGAAGTTGTATATTTCGTGCCATTGGGCGAAATAACGTGGAAATAAGCTAAGCGACATTTTGCGATTTCGGCGAGACAGTGTCATCAGTATGCATTTACGAAGAGTATTCACGAAGTGCGACGGCTAAAACCGAAAATGCCCGAAATATTGACGAACAGGCTCCGTAATTTATTCTACAAGGAGCCAACAAATGTCTCATAAGTTATGACAAACAAACAATTTATTTTTCCATCTTATTTTTCCATCTAAAGAAGTGCAACGAAGTAATGCAGCTCAAAATAGACAGAGCCGTTATAACGCAAGCATTTTGGTTTCAGATAAATGTCACGATTGACCCTTCCTCTCCAGCAAACAATGGCAACTTTGATTTCAAGCTAAACCGTAATCCACTTCAAACCTTGCAATCCTGCGTTTTATCTTCAAACTACTACATTTGTTTTGTACTAGAGGATGTTTTTATCCAACTGAGTTGTATATTTTGTACCATTTGGCGATATAACGTCGACAAAGGTTAACCGACATTTTGCCATTTCGGCGGGACAGTGTCATCAGTATGCATTCAGGAAGAGTATTCACGAACTGCGACGGCTAAAACCGAAAATGCCTGAAATATTGACGAACAGGCTCCGTAATGTTTCTCCAAGCAGTCAAAAAATGTCTCATAAGTTATGACAAACAAACAATTTATTTTTCCATCTTACAAAAATTTTAATGTTAAAACTAAGTAAATGTTAAAAAAACATTTTAATGTTAAAACTAGTTAATGTTTTGATATGTTTCGATACGTTAAAAAACATTTTAATGTTAAAAGTAGTTAAAACTAAGCAAATGCAACGAAGTTAAGAGACAGTCTCCGTAAAAGCGGTCCGGCCGATCTGGTTTGAAAAATAGATTTCGCTCATTTCTTGTGTGTTGGAAGACTTTCATGTACTTATACTAAAACCACAATCCGTTTGTCTGGATCTTGTAAAATTTTCGATTTTTGAGATATTTTCGGTTCTCCCGAGCGAACGCTTGTGGAAGCCCATATCGAGGTTTAAATTTAAGGCAACTTTGAAGATCAATTTTACAAGAACTAACAAACTCTTTATAAAACAAACACCACCATCAGTAATATCATGTATTAGTTAGCTAACAAAGCGACTTTTGTAAACATTAAGTGTGAAACAAGCCCACAGCGAAACTAAAACGAACCCGATATCTCACTGCTTCATGAAACACGTGAAAATGGGTCAAATTCAAACTTTATTTTTGAAAAAGTGGGGCAGTCTATTTCAAACAAACCAACACAATTGAAAAGAAGGTAACATTGAGAATGCCATTACAGAAAGAAACCTTGCGGTACCTCGCTGGTAAAAAAATTATAGCTGTGTGAACTTGCCAAATTTTCAAAATATCCAAGTTTTGCCCCATTTTGAAAGACTCGTCAACAAAAAGCCTTGTAGCATCCTCACCCGCAAACGGATCAAAAACCATCAGAGATAAAGGAAAAACTAATTAAAACGCCTTTTGGTTCATTTTAAAGCGAATAAAACGTTTTTTAACGATTAAAGCTTGATTTACCTTGCAGGCATATTTTGTACAGCTTCATCGTGTTGGAATTTCGCTCGATGTTTCCAGACGATAAAAACAATCGCTGGCCCCAAGCTTTGTATATATGTCGCTTATAATTTGGTTAGGGTATAAACTTTGTGTTTTACCTTCCATATTAGTCGTACAAGAATCGTACAGGGATGTTTTTCTACGACTAAACCGTGAAACGGCTTGTCAGAATCGACCGCCATGTTTATCTTTCGAAGGCAACCGCTGACCATCATTCTAGGATATTGGGCTCTTGTTGGGACTTGGGAGTGTAATTTTTGGCGGCAAATTTCGAGGGTTGGGGTTGGGGTAGATGGGGGAAAGAATATTGTTAAAACTTTTTATTCGTTTACATTATTTCACTTATCTTTACTAGGGTTTCCTATTTTTTTTTTTTTTTTTTTGGGGGGGGGGGGGGGAGGGGCTGCAGACATTGCTGTAGCCTATTGTTTAGTATGCCTCTTATTCTGCATCGAGTGCATTTTGTTATTTTGAGCGTTATCTCTTAAAAATATTGCGTTTGTAGAGTTTATTTGGTATGGTTTTCAGGCAGTTTAGTCTGGGATAGGGTATAGTAATCAGAGGTTTTTGGTCTAGAATAGGGTATCATTTTCCGCGAAACTGACCAGTTGCGTGAAGAATTTAGTCTAGACAAGGTTTTACTGGCAAATGGCATTTATAAATCGGTACGGCGGGCCGTTTACGGCATTTTTACTGACCCCTGGCATCTTAGACTATGATTGTGAACGAGTTTCTGGAAAATAGCGAGTCTGGAATAAGTCTAGGATAGGGTAGGGTTTTTCGGTGTTTAGTCTAGAAAAGGGTTGCAGAATTCAGCTAAAATGGTCTAGTATAGGTTAAGGGTCTCAGAGTCCCAGCGGCACATTTCCGCCCAAACATTTGCCGAGTACCCCCCCCGGGCCTAGACTACAATATTTACTCAGTCCAGAAAATCTAATTATATAAAATAAACAAAGTTTATTTTTTTATATACCAGCAAATGAGTCATGAAGGAAAATTCGAGAAAATATAACTGTATTCAGTACTTCAAACAATACCTGATCCTAAAGGAACGATGATGATCCCAAATAGCTTTTGAATGCCTTGAGCCATCTGTAAGTAAACAACGTCTCTTCCATGGATACTTTTGTTTTCTCCGCTGTGCTCAGGGTACTGACAAGTTACTTTTGTACTTCTTCAAAACTTCCCTAATATGTAGCGATGCCTGTAGCAAATCCACATTCTCTGTAGATCTTCCTGAGGCAAGTTAAATAAGCCAGCCCTTGCAAGAATGAGTTCGTTTTCATCGAGGGTTTCTTTGGAAATATGGCAGCTTATCATATAGTTTTCTATTTCATCATTACAATCCGATAACCGAACAACACCACTCGCGCCACGAGATGGGCCGCAGTTTTTCCCATCTGTACTACCCAAGAAACAGTCCACAGACATCATAAGCCGGCTTCGATGCCACCGAACGGACGATGTAATCTTAAAATTATCACTGTGGTCTTAAAAGAAATACAGGCGCAGAAGATCAGAGGTAACTGAAACTAATTGTTATAATTAAAATGTGTACAATACCATGCGAGAAAAACAAACAAGTTGTCCTTCCGAAAAAACAATGTCAAAACTTAGAGAACTTGGGATACGACGGATTATTTTACGTCTACGATGGCGGTATATTATAATGCTGGGACTTAAAGGAAAAGGGAAGTTGGTGTACCTTTCAAACACTGATCGCGAACAACCAAAATCTTAAATGTGAGAAGGTAAGGGAAGTAATAAGATGGTTATTTTAATTCAACAATCCTTTTTTGTAAGTTTGTTTTTATTTCAATCACAAAACATTCACAACAAGCATACAACTAATACTGACAAAAAAGATATTCAACACTTCAGTTACATATTCTCTGACTCGCAATTGCCAGCAAAACCAAGTTAAAAATTAACAAAAACTTCATTCAAACACTTGGCTTGCAAAATTCAATATTATTATTTGTACGCATCCATCTTCGTTATCCTCCTCTCTCTCCCCGTTCCCAGCCTCGCCTCCTTGGCACCGCCCAAATTACACCCGACATGAGCCACGTGTACTCAGCGGATGATCAGCGGTTGCCTTCAAGAGGTAAACATGGCGGTGAAATGGCGGTTGATTACCGATGTTTCACCGTTTGGTCGTGTAAAAAACTCCATTGTACGACTAATATGGAAGGCAAAACACGAAGTTTATACCTTAACCTTATTCATAAGCGACATATATACAAAGCTTGGAGTCAGCGATTGTTTTTATCGTCTGGAAACATCGAGCGAAATTCCAACACGATGAAGCTGTACAAAATATGTTTGTAAGGTAAGTCAAACTTTAATCGTTCAAAAACGTTTTATTCCCTTTAAAATGAACCAAAAGGCGTTCTAATTGGTTTTTCCTTTATCTCTGATGGTTTTAGATCCGTCTACGAGTGAGGATGCTACAAGGCTTTTTGTTGACGAGTTTTTCAAAATGGGGCAAAACTTGGATATTTTGAAAATTTGGCAAGTTAACACAGCTATAATTTTTTTACCAGCGAGGTACCGCAAGGTTTTTTTCTGTTATGACATTCTCAATGTTACCTTCTTTCCAATTATGTTAGTTTGGTTGAAATAGACTGCCCCACTTTTTCAAAAATAAAGTTTGAATTTGACCTATTTTCAAGTGTTTCACGAAGCAGTGAGATATCGGGTTCGTTTTAGTTTCGCTGTGGGCTTGTTTCACACTCAATGCTTACAAAAGTCGCTTTGTTAGCTAAATGATACATGATATTACTAAAGGTGGTGTTTGTTTTATAAAGAGTTTGTTAGTTCTTGTAAAATTGATCTTCAAAGTTGCCTTAAATTTAAGCCTCGATATGGGCTTCCACGAGCGTTCGCTCGGGAGAACCGAAAATATCTCAAAAATCGCAAATTTTAAAAGATCCGGACAAACGGATTGTGGTTTTAGTATAAGTACATGAAAGTCTTCCAACACACAAGAAATGAGCGAAATCTATTTTTCAAACCAGATCGGCCGGACCGCTTTTACGGAGACTGTCTCTTAAGCAGCACAAAATAGACTGAGCCGTTATAACGCACGTATTTTGGTTTCAGATAAATGTCACGATTGACACTGCCTCTCCAGCAAACAATGGTGTCTTTCTGCATGTAGCGTTATCCATGGTCTTCTATTGTTTGTGAGGTATTGTATTTTTGGTCTTGTTTTGGATTTGTGTTGTTGTCGTTCTTTGTTCCTTTTGTTTTACTTGATGTGTGCTCCGGTACATGCAGAGTCTACCAAACAAAGGCAACTTTGATTTCAAGCTAAACTGTAATCGACTTCAATCCTTGCAATCGTGCGCTTTATCTCCAAACTACTACTTTTGTTTTGTACTATAGGATCTTTTTATCCAACTATGTTGTATATTTTGTGCCATTTGGCGATATAACGTGGATATAAGCTAAGCGACATTTTGCCATTTCGGCAGTACAGTGTCATCAGTATGCATTTACAAACAGTATTTACGATGTGCGACGGCTAAAACCGAAAATGCCTGAAATATTGACGAACAGGCTCGGTAATGTTTCTCCTGGCAGTCAACAAATGTCTCATAAGTTATGACAAACAAACAATTTATTTTTCCATCTTACAAACATTTTAATGTTAAAACTAAGTAAATGTTAAAAAACATTTTAATATTAAAACTAGTTAATGTTTTGATATGTTTCGAAATGTTAAAAAACATTTTAATGTTAAAACTAGTTAAAACTAAGCAAATGCAACGAAGTTAAGCAGCTCAAAATAGACTGAGCCGTTATAACGCACGTATTTTGGTTTCAGATAAATGTCACGATTGACACTGCCTGTTCAGCAAACAATGGCGTGTTTCTGCATGTACGTTATCCATGGTCTTCTACTGTGTGTGAGGTATTGCATTTTTGGTCTTGTTTTGAATTTGTATTGTTGTCGTTCTTTGTTCCTTTTGTTTTACTTGATGTTTGCTCCGGTACATGTGGAATCTACCAAAGAAAGGCAACTTTGATTTCAAGCTAAAGTGTAATCGACTTCAATCCTTGCAATCGTTCGCTTTATCTCCAAACTAGTACTTTTGTTTTGTACTATAGGATCTTTTTATCCAACTATGTTGTATATTTTGTGCCATTTGGCGAGATAACGTGGAAATAAGCTAAGCGACATTTTGCCATTTCGGCGGGACAGTGTCATCAGTATGCATTTACGAAGAGTATTCACGAAGTGCGACGGCTAAAACCGAAAATGCCCGAAATATTGACGAACAGGCTCCGTAATTTATTCTACAAGGAGCCAACTAATGTCTCATAAGTTATGACAAACAAACAATTTATTTTTCCATCTTGTTTTTCCATCTAAACAAATGCAACGAAGTAATGCAGCTCAAAATAGACAGAGCCGTTATAACGCACGCATTTTGGTTTCAGATAAATGTCACGATTGACCCTTCCTCTCCAGCAAACAATGGCAACTTTGATTTCAAGCTAAACCGTAATCCACTTCAAACCTTGCAATCCTGCGCTTTATCTCCAAACTACTACATTTGTTTTGTACTAGAGGATGTTTTTATCCAACCAAGTTGTTTATTTTGTACCATTTGGCGATATAACGTCGAAAAAGGTTAACCGACATTTTGCCATTTCGGCGGGACAGTGTCATTTGTATACATTTAGGAAGAGTATTCACGAAGTGCGACGGCTAAAACCGAAAATGCCTGAAATATTGACGAACAGGCTCCGTAATGTTTCTCCTAGGATTCAACAAATGTCTCATAAGTTATGACAAACAAACAATTTATTTTTCCATCTTACAAACATTTTAATGTTTAAACTAAGTAAATGTTAAAAAAACATTTTAATGTTAAAACTAGTTAATGTTTTGATATGTTTCGATATGTTAAAAAACATTTTAATGTTAAAACTAGTTGAAACTAAGCAAATGCAAGGAAGTTAAGCAGCTCAAAATAGACTGAGCCTTTATAATGCACGCATTTTGGTTTCAGATACATGTCACGATTAACACTGCCTCTCCAGCAAACAAAGGCAACTTTGATTTGGAAGTAAACTATAATAGTAGATAGATTCAAATAGCTGACGTTTCGAGCGCTAGCCCTTCGTCGGAGCGAATCAAGGAATTGTGGGTAGTGTGTGGTTTTATATAGTAAGCGGTGGAGCTACGCTATTGGTAGAAATTTGGTGACGTGAAAAACAAATGTAGATTAGTTGAATGAAAAGCGTTCGTTGATTCCGTGGGGTTTGAGAGTGCCGATTTGAAAGATGATTTTTTGTTCTAGGTTTTTACGGCTTTCTGTGTTACCCTGGTGTAGGGAAAGGCCGCAGATTGTCATGTGTTGTTTAGACCTTTCCCTTTCCCTACACCAGGGTAACACAGAAAGCCGTAAAAACCTAGAACAAAAAATCATCTTTCAAATCGGCACTCTCCCTTTCCCTACACCAGGGTAACACAGAAAGCCGTAAAAACCTAGAACAAAAAATCATCTTTCAAATCGGCACTCTCAAACCCCACGGAATCAACGAACGCTTTTCATTCAACTAATCTACATTTGTTTTTCACGTCACCAAATTTCTACCAATAGCGTAGCTCCACCGCTTACTATATAAAACCACACACTACCCACAATTCCTTGATTCGCTCCGACGAAGGGCTAGCGCTCGAAACGTCAGCTATTTGAATCTTTTTACGGTGGTCAATTTACCTTATCGACTCAGTCGATAAAACTAAATTCTCGTGTTTCATCCCCCCACCGACGCAGCACCACAGTTTCTCTAGAAACTAACCCCATTCATTTATAATAGTAGATATATAAGGCTAGTTCGGGGACACCCATTTTAGGGTTCCACAGACCCCTATGGAGCCTTAATTTAATGGTTGACTCCCCAGGACCTCCTGCCAGTCGGCCCTGAGATAGGGGGTGTCAACCATTAAATTAAGGCTCCATAGGGGTCTGTGGAGCCCTAAAATGAGTGTCCCCGAAACTAGCCTTATATATCTACTCTGCCCGATCCATCCTCTTCACACAGAGCGCAGGTCTGTCTCCGTATTACCAATTGAAGAAATGTATACCCCTTGTATATACCACGATGGCGAATCTTGCATTCGAACTTCAGAACCGCGGGTTTCGTAACTGGCTTCACAGTTATAAAATGCATGTTCCAGAAGATTTTCATGTGAGAGATCTTCTTATCTTTCATAACATGATCGAACCTGAAATTGTCAGAGTGATCAGATCAGAGTCAAACCAACTCGGCCCTTTTAAGTTTAATTACGGCATCATTTTAAAACTTATAAAAGAAGGGAACAGAGGTGTTGAGCGTGCGACGTTTTATCTAAGACAGAAGGTGCCGGCAATCATCAACATCTTTGACGAGAACGATGTTAAGAGAAGACTCGACATTGATATAAACAGAAAAAGAGAAGAAGTCACTAAAATCGTTGTAAATGGGTCGGGTTGGGCAGTTGCAGGGATAGACAAAATATTCCTTGACTTTGCTCGCCATGAACCAATAAGAGGTGGATCTTATTTCCCTCTTCCTCAAGCTCTAAAAGCAAAACAAGCTTTAATAAACATCAAAAACAGAGATCATGCTTGTCTTAGGTGGGTAATGAGGGCTGCGCGTTTCCCAGTCGTTGTGCACCCTGAAAGGACAAGTAAATACCCAATAGACGATGGGTTTGACTTTACAGGCATTTCCTTCCCAACACCACTGCATGAAATACCGAAGGTTGAGAAGCTCAATAACATTGCAATCAATGTTTTAGGCTGGCAGAACAACAAAGTTGTTACATATCACGTCAGTGAGATGGAAGGCGAGGAGATTCCACGAATCAATGCCATGCTCATTACAAAGATAGACCCTTACACCTTAGAAACCATCAGCCATTACTGCCTTGTAAAGAGTCTAAGCAGACTTCTTCATGAACAACACTCTAGAAACCATCATGTACACTTCTGCGTGAGATGCTTGCAAGGCTTCTCATCAGAAAGAATTCTCGAAGACCATCTAATCTATTGCAAAGGAGCCTCAAACCGTCCAACAAGAGTCGAAATGCCCAAGGAAGGTGAAAACATCCTTCGCTTTAAGAATTATCAAAAACAGATGAAGGTTCCTTATGTGATATATGCTGACTGTGAGAGCCTCATCGAAAAGCTAGACGCGCGGATCCCCCCAAAGGAACAAAGCAGCACCACAAAGACTGAGGTCCACAAACCCTGCGGGTTTTCCTTCATTACTGTCAGATCAGATGGCGCGGTTGGCCAGCCATACATTTACCGAGGAGAGAACCCTGTTCGTGAGTTTCTAGCCGCTCTTCAGAGGGCTGAAGTAGAGATACGCGAGGCTCTCGAGCACAAAGAACCATTGCAAATGACAGGGGTTGATTGGAGTGACTTCAACAAAGCCACGGATTGTCATATCTGCGGAAAGACTCTGATTGTGCGCAACGCAAGGGACGAGTTTGAGTTCTTTCACCCAGAAACAGGAGAGTACTGCGGCAAGGTACACAGACACACGAGGGCACCTGGCAGCAAGCGCAGTTGTTACGGAGAGTGGTTAAAAGACACGACACTAGATGACAATGGAAGATATAAAATCTGTAAGTGGGCAAAGAGGCAGAAAAAGCCAGAGATTGAGTTACCAGAGGACGACTGTGGATTTTGTGCCAGACCTCTTCTGCGAGAATGTTACAGAGACGCAGTAATAGACCACTGCCACATCACTGGCAGGTATCGCGGGGCGGCCCACAACACATGCAACAGAAGTTACTTCAGAATCTACCCAAAGAAGATAACAATCCCAGTTGTCTTCCACAACTTGAAAGGCTATGGTGCTCACCATCTGATGCAGAAAATCGCAGAGGTCGGTTCTGAACTGAAATGCATCCCCACAACAATGGAGAAATATATCTCTTTCTCTATGGGTCAGCTTAGATTCATAGACAGCTGCCAGTTTATGCAACAAAGCCTCGATAGCCTTGTCACATCAATCAAACCAGAAGCTTTCGAGATCTTAAAACAACACGAAACGGATCCAGCAAAAAGAGACCTTTTACTCCGAAAGGGTGTTTATCCCTACGAGTACATGGATTCCTTCGAACGTTTCAATGAAACCTCCATTCCGCCGAAGGAGGCCTTTTACAGCAAGCTTAAAAAGGAGCATATCACAGACGATGACTACGTGCACGCGCAACGAGTGTGGGATGCCTTTGAATGCGAGAATCTCGGAGATTACCACAACATCTATCTCCTAACGGATGTCATCCTCCTTGCAGATGTGTTTGAGAACTTTAGGAAGACATGCCTCAAGAATTACCGTTTAGACCCTGCAAATTATTACACCAGCCCTGGTTTGAGTTGGGATGCGTTGCTGAAACACACGGACATAGAGTTGGAACTTCTGACCGACTATACAATGCAACTCTTCGTCGAGAAGGGAACGAGAGGCGGCATCTCTACAGAGATGAAGCGCTATGCCAAGGCGAACAACCCATATCTCAGCGACTTTGACCAGGAGAAGGAGAAGTCATATCTCCTTTACCTCGATGCAAACAATCTCTACGGTTGGGCCATGAGTCAGCCGCTTCCAGTTGGCAAGTTTAGGTGGGTCCGAACAGCACCAACAGCGGAGCAGATCGCCAAGATTGGCCCTAGGAGGAAAACAGGCTACATACTCGAGGTTGACTTAGAGTATCCCCAATATCTCCATGACAAGCACAACTCTTACCCGCTAGCCCCAGAGGCATCTCAAGTTCCAAACGAGTGGATGTCGCCATATCAAAGATCCATTGCAAGAGAGTTGAACCTGGGGGATGATAAGACAAGCAAGCTGCTCCTCACATTGAAGGACAAGGAAAGATATGTCCTTCATTACCGAAATCTTCAGCTATATCTCACTCTCGGAATGAAGCTCAAAAAAGTGCACAAGGCACTGACCTTCGAACAGAAGGACTGGATGGAGCCATACATCAGACTTAACACAGAGCTCAGAAAGAAGGCCACATCAGACTTCGAGAAGAACTTCTACAAGCTCATGAACAACTCAGTCTTTGGAAAGACGATGGAAAACCTCAGAACCAGAGTCGATGTGCGCCTGGTGCGATGAGATGAGGAAGACAAGCTTCGGAAGCTGCTCGCCAACCCTCTCTATGAAAGGAGCGCAATCTTCTGCGAAACACTCGCTGGCATCCAGATGCGTAAAGAGAAGATCAAAATGGACAGGCCTGTCTACACGGGCATGTGCGTGCTTGATCTCTCTAAGACGTTGATGTACGAGTTCTATTACTTCTATCTAGATCGTAAATACGGCCCGAACTGCCAGCTAATCTACACTGACACAGACAGCCTGCTCCTGGAAATCAAGACAGAGGACGTGTACAAAGACATGGAAGCCAACATCCATGAGTTTGACACGAGTGATTTCCCAAAAGATCACCCTCTTCACAGCCAAACGAACAAGAAGGTTATCGGTAAGATGAAGGACGAGTGTGCAGGAAAGCCGATCTCTGAGGTTGTCGCGCTGCGATCAAAGATGTACTCAATCCTTCTCGAGGGTGACAAAAACATCAAGAAAGCAAAGGGCACCACCAAGGTTGTTACAAAGAAGGAGATTACACACCAGAATTACAAGGATGCCCTCTTCAAAAAGGAGGCCTTCAAACACGGGATGGATATGCTCAGGAGCGTGGATCATCAGGTCTACGGCATGCATCTAAACAAGACAACTCTTTCCCCCTTTGACTCAAAGCGCTGGATTAAGGAGGATGGCGTCCACACGCTGGCTTATGGTCACAAAGATATCGGCGGCAACTAAGTGCCCTGCGGCACAACCATCAACTCTTCACGAACGAAGCCTCGCTTAGGCCCATCGTAAAGGTAATACACCACGGGTTCATTCGGCTTGGTGACAACCTTCTCGATGTTGTAGACCTTCATCGACCAGATCGGATCTGTCGCCCGCCTACCACCGCCCTCAAGCTCACCAGGCTGATACAAATATCTCACACTCACCCGGGGAGGGAGCTTTTTCTCATTCACCCCTACAGGCCTAACATATGGAGTCGCGGGCTTGGCGGAAACGGCTTTCTCTTTGATCGCTTGAGCAGGCTTCTTGCCAGTTAATCTTGTCACTTCATTGTTCAAGGCCGAGACAACATCTGGCAGTCTTTTGACCCATGCAGTGGAACGGCCAGAGGGCATATTCATTTCAACGGCATACTGATAACCAAACAACCTTTCAGCCAGGGTTCTGTTGAATCTCTCCACAATTGCTTGGTCTCTGTGGATATCAACCCGCCCGCGACGAATGACCGTTTTGTTATCCTCCATAGCCTTCGTAACAGCACCCATAAATTCACGCCCAGGGTCAACCTGCAACAGTTGTGGCCACTTCAAATGCCCACGTCTATATATCCGTGCAAACGCTTTCGAAACTTCTTCAGACTCTTTCGAAGTCAGGGGCTCCGCAGCTTTGTATCGGCTAGCCACATCAACAAGGGTTAATGCATATTTGTAAACCTTTCTCCCATAAGGAAGTTTGTCGTGGGGTAGGAAGAGAAGATCTGCTTGATGCACTGCATTGGGCGATGTGACATCAAACTTGGGTCGAGGTATATGGCGTGGCGCTGGGAGGTAAACTTGCCAAAGGGCTTGTTTGACCAGCCATTTCTTTGCGACATCATCAGAGACCTTGGCCGCTGCAGCTAGCTTTTTCACAGCGGCAAGACCTTTCCAATATCCTTTCGGACTGTAATAGATCTTAGAGAGTTTGGCCTCCATAGGGGGTATATATGTTTGTTTACAGAAAGCGATAAGCCGCATACCCACCCGCAAGCAGGGTGCCTCCAATGAACACAAGTTCACCATTCTGCTGTTGTGGGCTGGGCTTGTAGAAGTCTGAAAACTGAGGCTCTTTGTAGTCTTTGATTTGTTTATCTGGTTGTGTTTGGTGCATCTGATTATACAAGACCAGGGCTTGGTCGGTGGTTTGGAAGTTTTTACTAGCTTGGTGTTTAATCCGATCGTTGGCTGCAATCCAGTCGAGGAGCTTGGTGCGGTCTTTCTGGTATTTGGCGTAAGCCGCTTGGTATTGTTCAAGGGCTTTGTCGTGACGGATTTTCTCATCCATTGCTGCCTTTCCGTTATCACCAGACAGATATTTTGCGAGATAATTGCCGCCAGTGAAAGCGGCTGCATTGAGAACAGCGCCAAGGGCCATTATTGCAATCGAGGCCATTGTAGTCGTGTGTATACATATGGTTTTACATGTTGTCTGGGAGGATTTTCTGGTCCTCGAGATATCTCTTCAGAGCGATGCTGCCAGCCATGACGGCTGTGAACTTGACTAAGTTCATAAAGCTTGCACTGGGGTCGGGAGTTAAGTTTTCTTTGATGGTCTTTTTACCAATCCAACCAATACCAGCGACAAGGTCAGTGATTGTTCCGGCTTCGAGGATAGACTTCACAAGCTTGTTGTCAGACATGGTTTGTGTGCAGTATACATATGATTTTTTTATTTTTCTGACTCAGACTCGGCCTCGGACTCAGACTCGGGCTCGGGCTCAGGCTCACTCGGTCTCGGTCTCGGTCTCGGTCTCGGGCTCGGCCTCGGGTTCGGTCTAGGTATTAGATTCTTCACGAAGTTCGTTGCCAATTTGTTAATTGATTCAAAGGCGGCCACGTTTAATTCAGCCAATAAAAAAACCGCACCTCCGATTGCAGCAGCATCCATCACAGCCCACAAAAGATTCATGGTCAGTATATATATGTTTTTGTTTTTTTATTCCATTTTTTTAATTCCTTGTTTTACAGGAATTCGAGATGGGAGTGGTGCAGCGGGTGTTGCTGGTGGTGTGTTTGCTGGTGTTGCTGGTGTGTTAGATTTGCGTCCAAGCCTTTGCATTATGGCTTCGCGTTGGTAATACACACCTGCAGCAGAGACAACCAACCCTCTAGGCCCCAGAATATAAAAGATTGAGTTGCTGTTG
Organism: Dendrophyllia cribrosa; assembly: GCA_024195265.1. NCBI lineage: Eukaryota > Metazoa > Cnidaria > Anthozoa > Scleractinia > Dendrophylliidae > Dendrophyllia > Dendrophyllia cribrosa. The sequence goes on from JAJLRJ010000009.1 coordinate 24,434,380, forward strand.
GTGTCACTTGTTGATGGTTGGTTTGCAGCACTAGGGTCACTTGTTGATGGTTGGTTTGCAGCCCTTTGTTCTTCGGCCTTTTTCTTTGCTTCACGGGCCGGGCGAGAGCGTTCGTATACCATTTTGCCAGCAGCAACGTGGTTTTTGTTCTTTTCTTTTGCAGGCTTTGTTTTAGGGGTCTCAGAGGTAACACGTACAGGTGTTTGAGTTGGAGTTGGAGTTGGAGTTGGAGATGGAGTTGGAGTTGGAGTTGGAGTTGGAGTTGGAGTTTGAGTTTCTTCAGGGATCGTCTCGAGTGGTGTGGTCATGGTGGGTATATAAATGTGAATTCATTTTTTACAAAATGTTACAAGTGTGCTGCGGGTTGCTGCCAGGTTGCTGCCGGTTGCTGCCAGGTTGCTGTCAGGTTGCTGCCAGGTTGCTGTCAGGTTGCTGTCAGGTTGCTGCCGGTTGCTGCCAGGTTGCTGTCAGGTTGCTGTCAGGTTGCTGTCGGTTGCTGCCAGGTTGCTGCCGGTTGCTGCCGGTTGCTGCCAGGTTGCTGTCAGGTTGCTGTCAGGTTGCTGCCGGTTGCTGTCAGGTTGCTGTCAGGTTGCTACCAGGTTGCTGTCAGGTTGCTGTCAGGTTGCTGTCAGGTTTCTTCAAAGTTGCTGCGAGGTTGCTGCCAGATTAACACCAACTTCATCAAAGCCCTCAAGTGGATAGCCTTCACTGTCTCTGGTTGGATGTGTGGGTGGAGGTTGGGGTTCCAATTCTATCAAATCAGGCTCTCGTTCAAGCTTGATGTGTTTTGTTGTGATGAGAGCAGCATTGGCAAGCACTAGCCATCGTCCGCATCGCATGGCAAGAGCCCCAGCAAGATTTGACAGCTCCTGGTTGATGATGTAGTCGTTCTTGAGTTCTTGCTGCAACTCCTTAACATTCTCAACCGGGACCACCAAACCAACGCCTTTGGACATGAGCATGATAGCGGAATCAACTAGGGATTCGGTTGTCTTGTTGCCGACGTAGGCCTCGTACCTTTTGCAGTACTTGTCAACGTCCTTGTCTGACGACTTAAACCGCTTGACATGATCGTGTGTGAGCTGCACGCCGATAGCTTCTTTGGCTTTGCCAGTTGAAACAAGGATTGCCAGCTTCTCACGTTTGGCAGGAATGTCATTGTCACCAACTATCCCTGTTGGAGGTGTGGTATCAGGGGTGGCCTCCAGCATTTGCATTACTTCGTCAACAAAGGTCTGGTCTTCAGCTCCTTCTGCCATCATCAGGGGTATATATATGTTTTTTATTTTTCGATAATTCTCTTGATGTCTGGAAAAAGAGTTTCAAGCTCTCGTATAAGCCCCGCCATGGTGTCTGGCATAGAATTCAACCGCAATGGATATCTGTTGAGAAGCATGAGGCGCAGATCTTCCTCACCAGCGGCTTTGATAATTTTGTTTTGCGCATCAAGTGTGTGTTTGTGCAATTCATCCAAAAGCTGTGAAAGCACAGTGAGCTTGTGTAGACTGGTTGGCGCATTCATGGCATGTATATATATGTGTTTAAACCTTGTACTCAATTCCATACGGGTGCCTCAGAGAGAAAACCAGGTGGGAGAACTTGCGGGATTTGAGCCTTGCGATAAGCTCTTTGTACTCTTCGTTGGACAGCTCTCCTGCATAGTCTTCGAATATGGCCTTGGTGGTCTTGCTGGAGGGTGTGTAAAAGAGCACGATCGCTGCGACATTTTCACGATATGGCTTAGCAATGCTGGTGATCTGCTGGGTCAAGACCCACACGGATATGCCGTCATGCCTTGCGCTGAACCCCAGATTGACCAGCTGGCTCGTGCGGCCTTTGACATCTTTGGAGGCGGCGCAGTCATCGAGTATGAATAAAGTGTTGGTGCATGTGAAAAAGAAGCTCGCCAACTTCAACCAGTCTTCGATTTCATGCTGTTGGCAATCAATCACGAAGATGTGCGGATCGCGGTCCACGAAGCCATCGTATGTCTTGTTCTTGACAAATGTGGGGCAGAATAAAACGATGTAGTCAAAACAACCCCTAAAGGGGCCTCGCAGTTGGTTTAGAAGATACTGTGTCTTGCCAGAGTTAGTGGGGCCCACGATTAGTGCATTGAAAGGCAGCTTTCTTGGGTCCATAACCAACACCTATATTAGTTGGTTTGCAAACAATTGGTTCGTGTGGTTTCTTTTTGGATAGAATGCAGCTGCCCGCTCATGATGTTCAACTGTGAGTCTGAGATGGTGAAGATGTGGCAGTTTGTGTTTCCCGAGCCGGTTGCGTTTCTTTCAATCTCAAGTTGCACGCCAAGTTGTGTGTTCACGAGTCGCTCGCCGCTGCCGTGCAGGGCTGTGTCAGCCATGGACCGCAGGTCAATCCAGAGGCCAAACTTATCGCCTGTGAGATATTTGGTCAGGTTCATGTTGGGCCGTGAACCGCGAGAGCCAACATTGAAATGTCGGGATATTTCCCTCCGCATGTCAGTACCACTGATGCCCTCGTTGTAAATCTTGTTGGGGTAACCATCGACTGAGACCATTACTTTGGTGATGTCGGGGTTGAAATATTTTTCAGAATCCCTTGCAGCCGCTGCATAGGGATCGATGAACAGCAAGAGGATGCCCTTGAGAGACCGACGCTGTGGGTTAATCCGAAGATTCAGCCGAGAGTCCCTGCCTTTTGAGAAGGTAAACACCTCATCTCGCAATACGTAGTCATAGGCGAACTCCTTGCCATTAGTGTAAGTGCTTGTTGCCTCGTCGGCCAGACTCTTACTTCTGATCGTCTCATACTCCAGCTGGATGTTTTCCAATTTGTACACTAGCTTACTTGTATCCGAACCCCGGACAACGTTGGCTGCATCGGCGAGGGTGAGCTCGAAAACCAGATCTTTATATAACGCTCGAGGATATATAACGCCGTGATCAGTTAAGATTTGGTGATCGAGGTTAATGCGATACTTATTTTTATATATTGTCTCCAGCTTGGTTTCCGCATCCACGCCGGAGGTCTTCTTGTCACCAGCGCCAGAGCGAATCTTGCATAAATCCACACTCTGGATGCCCTCCATAAGCATATTTTCCCGCTCATCCACTGATCGGAAGAGGTCTTCGAAGATCTTGTAGATGCTGTACCCAACCGTGTCCTGGACGGTGTCTCCAAACTTTACAAAGAGCCTTTCCACCAGGGCCCGAGAAATATTTTGCACTAGATAGTTGTTAGCATGGCCTCCGGATAGGTTGATGTTGAACACAAGGGCCAGCGAGCCAGGGACGATGACATCTTGCTCACGCAGCTGGGGTATCGAGACGTACAGTGTCTCGCCGGGATTGGCCATAGATGGGTTAAATGTGACGCGATTGACGGTTCGCTCTGCTTTCATGGCGCCCAGTGTCTTTTCACTGTGAGATGGAAGTAAATTCGGTTGCACAGCCATGGTATATATTTGTGTTTTTAAAATTTATATTTATATATCATCATGGCTGAAGGCGGTTTTGATCCAGGAGATATGCCTGATAATCCTTGGGTTGACCATGGGATTGACCACGATGATGACGTCGATGACGAACAAGAAGTTGACACAACAACACCCTTTCAACCAGGCGGCACATCCACTCCATACCATGGCGGCGAGCAGCATGAAATGCATACAATGCCTCACGAACAAAGTGGGTTAGATCCTATTGACATCCCTAATCTTAGTGACTTTACACCTGAAGAAGACAAACAAAAAATAGTTGATAGAGCTAGGGACTGGATAAGAAGGCGCTTTCCAAAAGTAGCCTACGACAGATTAGGCCCAATTGGTTAGGGTAAAAAAAACAGGAAATGAAGGCAGAATGGTTTCCATTGGGACAAAGGGTGGCGAGACTCCCATTTTCAAACAAGATAGGTCGGGCCTTCTTAAATCGTTTACAGGCAAGTTCAAAAAAGCTCTTGGCCCAAGCGCTGAAGAGCTTGTCTCTGAAGACAATGCATCAATAAGGGAAGAAAGACAAAGATTGAAGGAGGCAGAAAAACAACTGAAGGAGAATGAAAGGGTTGCTGTGGAACAACAACAAGCAGCAAATGAGGTGCAAAACCTCAGAAACAGAATTGAGCAAACTCAAGCGAGGTTTGACAATCTGGAGCAGGAACACGGTTCAAGCGTTGAAAATCAAGCCGAGATAGACCGCCTAAAACGGGTGAAAAAGAATCTTCAACGAGATCTTGAAAACCAGAAAAAAGAAGTAGGTGCCCTTCAAAAAATACAAAAACAACGAGACCAAGAACAGGCAAAGGTTGACAAACTCAGAACACGCCTTTCTGAGAAAACAAGAGAAAGAAATGAAGTTGAAGCAAGGCTAAACACTACTAAACCCCTTGATGAGTTAAACGAAAGAGAAGCCGAGCTTAAACGCGAAAACGAGGAAGACAGACGCGTGATAGATGATGAGAACACTTCTCCATCTGATAGAGAAGCCGCGGAAGCCCGAGTTGCTGAGCGAGAAGAAGAGCTGGCAAGGCTCAATACAGAAATTGAGGTGCGGGAAAGGGGCATGTCTTTGAGAGAGAGGGTTAGAGAAATCTTCAAGAAATACGGATGGACCCTGCAAGCGATTGTTCTGGCAGCTGGCATCACCATCAGCGCTGTGGTACTCGCCACATTGAATGGCCTGGCAAAGGCCACCAAGGCTATTGGAAATGGGCTTAAAGAGCTTGGCAAAAAAGCAGCTAACGCCCTGCCTGGCCTCATTGGCTCAATTGTGAGCTTCATCTTCAAAGCGGCTGGGTCGGTCATCTCCTTTCTGGGTGAACACGCCTGGCTTCTCATCCTTGCCGTTGTGGCCTTCCTTGTTGAAAGGATCACCAAGCGTGCGAAGTCTTGAACACACTTAGCGAGAGCGAAAACATCGTCAGGGCTACCTGCCAAAGCAAGCGCGCCCACAGCAATGAGTGCCTTGTTTACGTGATGTGAGTCTGGTTGTGGTGTGGGTGTGGGTGTGGGTGTGGGCTGTGGTGTTGGCGTTGGGGCTGGTTGTGGTGTGGTCTTTGGTTTGGGCGCGATGCCCTGTGCCTGTGTAGCCTGTTTATGTATCGGGTTTGATGGGTGACTGTTTGGTGGATTAATCTTTGTCGGTCCACCGTCCATGAGTCGAAGGGAGGCTTTTTTTGTGCCCAGATTAACATCATTGTTCACACCCAGCTTCATCCCTTGCGTTGCCTCCTGTAGATTGTTGTTATACCCGATCACGCTCTCTGTGTTGATAATCATGCGTGATGGCATGAGCCAGCTTCCGGGTGCTGTCGCAAAGTCTAGGCGCACTTTCGTTGCTTGGATGGCAAGCTGGTAACGCTGTACGCTTGTTGCGATGTCGTTCAGTATTATGGCCTCCTCTAGATGGGTGAGGAATACTCTCTGCGTTTCGAACGCCCGGCCTCCTCTTCCAATGATGCTGCTGCAGGTTTTGGCTTGTGAACCAAGAATGCAGTACACAAAAGCCTCGATTGATTGGTTCATACGCGCGAGCCCTGGTTGTGTTAGCCCCTGTGCGTAATTTGGCACAAAGTGCTCGAACTGGGTATCCGCCCCTTGGTCGTTGCGGACGAAAGATATTCCATTGGCGCGAAAGTTGGGGTCTTTTCTGTCAGTCACGCGCTCATCATTGAACAGAGCTAGATCGGGGTCTGGATAGGTGTAATCGGTAGAAATGTTGCCCTCTCCAGTTGCTCAAATGTAGACATTTCCAAGCTTGTGGTTCTTGCCGTATGTGAAACGGAAGTCAGAACTGGGGTCGATACCGAACTCTATGCAAATCTTCTTGTAAGCGTCGATGTTGTATTTGTTGTCTTTCTGGTTGAATGGAGGGTCGTCTGGCAAAGCACTCACGCTTTGTTCCCCACCCATCTTGTAGAGTATTCGTCTTGTTGTGAAATAAACGTGAAACCGGTAAAATGACCTTAACTGTGGTGTTAAGGATAGACTTGAGTTCTTATCGAAGAGAATGTCACGCGAGATTCCGCAGCCGGTTGTTGCACACCACAGTGCGAAGGAGAGTTGTTGTGGCCAAAAACTCATATGCGGGTCGCCTAGCCACTTTCTTCCATATTTCGCAGTTGTGAATGAAATCTGTGTGTCCCTGAAGATATTTCTGTATTTCGTTGTGAAATAATCAGTTGGCGTGACATAGATCCTTTGCTCTTCGTCATTCAAGATTGCGCCAATCATCATATCCTTGTCTATTGTGGTTGAGAAATCAACAGCTGGGATTGACTTTTCTGGTTGCCCCAACGATAACTGATTAGGAAAACCCCCGTCTTGATTGAGACCGAGAGCGTCTTTCATGGCTTGAGTCCAATCTTTGTGGGGCATTCTTGTGACGAGCGCCCATGAGCCAGGGCCCTTTTTGTAAAGCACTTCCCCTGTGGCGGTTTTGTTGTCATCACCAAACTCTACTTGCACTTCAAAGTGTGACATATCAGCGCGCGGGAAACGCTTTTTGAAGTCTGAGATCGCCTTGGCCTTGGCCGCAGCATAGAGCTTTGCTGCTTCTGGTGTTTTCATCCAGGCTAGTGGATCTGGGGGTGGCTTATATGGAGGATGGCTATTGACGTTTAGGTTTGAATTAAAAGGGGGTGGAGGGCTATAATTGTGACCGCCAATGTTTAGACCAAATCCACCGGGCCGTCTGCCAAACATGATTGTATATATTTATATTTTAAAAAGTAATTATATACATGCAATCATGGTTGTGTTAACAATCGTCACGCCTTCGAACCCTCACACAATCTACTTCGATCACCCTCTTACGAAACCGAGTTATATACGGCTCATCTCTTGCTCAATTTTCAATTCGTGGCATAATTTGAAAGAAGAAGCAAAGATTTCACCAACAGCCCCTCCCCCTAATGGTTCATCACGTGGCGCAACCTTACTTCCAGGCCATCACACTATTGAGAGTTTAGCGAAAGACTTTGAAAGCCTAAAAACCCATAACAACCGTTTAAATCTAACAATTGAAACAAACAGGCCATACGGAGCCATGATCATTCAGAATAACAGCAGCAGTGTGACGCTTAGTAACAATCTAGCAGAATTGCTTGGCATAAGACCTGTATTGCTTCTAATAACCTTCGTCAAGCGTTTAAGGGCACCAAGCACTTACTTCATCCACTGTGATCTGGTTGATAAAGAACAAAACCTCCTCAATGGTAAGCCTTCGACAGTTTTGGCTCGGTTTGATATTCGCGGAAAAGCTTTTGAGAAGGTGTTTTACGAAACCACACAGCAGAACGTCTTGCGTGACGTCTCGTCTGGTGATTATGTAAATAGCATATCGCTGTCAGTGAGGGATGTAAATGGTGACCTCTTCAACTTCAATGACGCGCCTTTGGAATTTGAAGTTGAGATAAATTAAAAAATCATATATATACCCACGCCATGAGTTCTGCCAATGTTCTTCCATCGGCCCCCGAATACAGCGAGACACAACAGCTCTACCCAGTTTTGTCAAATGCAGAAGACTTCCGTCTTAAAAAGATCTCTGACTTGCTTAAAGAGTTGTCTGACGAAGCCGAGCACTACAGACAAGTCGCAAAGAAATACAAACGGACCCAATCATTAGTTCATTACTCGGCGGTTGGGCTTGGGTCGCTTTCTGTTGGGCTGTCATCAGGGGCCCTAGCCACTGCATTGACCGGATTAGGAATTGTTATAAGTCCAGCACTTGCCGGCGTTGCGACCCTCTGTGGGCTGTCCTCTGTTGGTTTTACAGCTGCTAACAAGCGATTAGAGCGGAAAGTGACTAAACACGAGAAGATCTATACACTGGCCCTGGCTAAACGAAACACTGTCAATGAGCTAATCTCAAAAGCTCTGGAAGACAAGAGGATCAGTGATACAGAATTCACCATAATTACTCGTGAGGTGGAAAAATATCACGAGCTCAAAGCTGCAATCAGGGATGGTGTTAAGGCAAAAAAAGACGTTGGCGCTCAAACACAAGCGCCAGACCTCGAGAAACTCAAAAAGGAACTTCGCAAGGAAGTCAAACAAGAATTTCAAAAAAAGATAAATCTTCTCACCGCAGCATCCAAGTCCGATTTGAGAGATTAAATTCTGGATTTAATCTACAAATCTTGAGAGAAAAATCCCGCCACACATAGGCCAATAAATTCCGAAGCGCCCCCAAATACCGAAGCGCCCCCAAAAACATTTTTCAAAAAATAAATTCCGAAGCGCCCCAGAAAAACTTTTTTCAACAAAGTTGGGGCGCTTCGGTATTTGTGGGCGCTTCGGTATGTTCGAGAAGCTTCGTTCCCCAATTGAACATTTGTCATTTTCTAAAAATAAACATGACGGAGTCGCAACATATTGAGCGCTTTATCACGCAACTGTCTATTGTTAGACGTATGGATGAAAAGAGAGAATACAAGACTCAACTAGATGTCTTGGATACAAAACACAAGCAAGTCATGCTGTGTGGCTTCTATGGTAGCAGCTATCTAAAAGAGCTTCACCGCTCACAACTAACAGAAAAACTTGAAGATCTTAGTTTGTCAGAGCGAAACAAGAATTAATCCAACAATACCGCGAAAACAAGTTTGTTATCATTCTATACATAACAGACGAAAGAATAAAATCGTGCCAAAGCTGTGGCGGCTCATTTACACACATTCGTGATTCAACAGAATTTGTCTGCAGAGAATGCAACCGCATTGAAACAATATACGGAGCTGTCTTTTCTCATAAAGACCTCTACGATAAAGAAAAAAATATGAAAGTTAAAACACCATGCAGAATAAATTATAATTTTAAGCGTCGCCTTGATCAGTTACTCGGAAATTACTCTTTAGAATACATAAACGGCAGTGAGAAGGTTTTATTAGAAATACGTAAAGAAATGGCAAAACGAAACATTCATCCATCATTTTTAACAATTGGCGCTCTACGAAACATTCTTAAAAAAATAGAACGCAGTGATTTCAATAAACACACAACTCTATCGTTGAGTTGTATCCGAGGGGAACCCCCTCAGAGATTAACCGATGACGAAATTAAACAAATTAGCTATGTTTACTCAAGCATAAGATATCATCTTCCAAGCGGAATATCTTATGACTTCATAATTCATAAGATCTTAAAGCTAATTTTACCAGAAGGGCCAAGAAAACACAAAATCTTATCTTGCATAAGTCATCAGAAGCCCGATACACGTCTAACAATCGAATGGTATTGGGAAGCAGCCATTAATAACATTGGAATTTAGTTTTATCGACTGAGTCGATAAGGTAAATTGACCACCGTAAAAAGATTCAAATAGCTGACGTTTCGAGCGCTAGCCCTTCGTCGGAACGAATCAAGGAATTGTGGGTAGTGTGTGGTTTTATATAGTAAGCGGTGGAGCTACGCTATTGGTGGAAATTTGGTGACGTGAAAAACAAATGTAGATTAGTTGAATGAAAAGCGTTCGTTGATTCCGTGGGGTTTGAGAGTGCCGATTTGAAAGATGATTTTTTGTTCTAGGTTTTTACGGCTTTCTGTGTTACCCTGGTGTAGGGAAAGGCCGCAGATTGTCATGTGTTGTTTAGAATGGTTAGTAAGATTAAAATGGCGCGCGACTGGTTTGGATGCGTCTTTGTCATTTTTTTCAACGTCTCGGAGATGTTCACGAAAACGGTCGCCCAGTCTCCTCCCTGTTTCGCCAATGTATATCTTTTTGCAAAAAGTACATGTTATGCAGTAGATAACATTTACGGAGGTGCATGTAAAACGATCAGTGATTTTAATAGATCGTTTGGGTCCTGTTATTTTGTCCGCGTTGTGAATGAAAGGACAAGTGTTACATCGTGTGCGTGTGCATTTGAAAGTTCCCGGTACATCGTCAGATTTCAGTGCGCTCGTAACTAGAAAGTTGCCTATGTTTTTGTCACGTTTGAATGAAATTAGTGGGGGTTGTGAAAAAATTCTGCCAGTTTCAGGGTCGTTTTGGAGTAATTTGAAATTTTTTAAAATGATGCTTTTGACTGTGTTGTTGTGTGGGTGGAAAGTGAGGGTGAATGGAATTCTCTCGTTCTCTTCCATCTGTGGCATTTGTAGTGCTGATTGTCTGTCGATCTGTTGTGCACGTTGTTGGCCCGTATTAACAACAGAGTCAGGGTACCCACGTTTCTTGAAAAACTGGCACATTTCTTCTGATTTGTTGGAAAAATCAGAGTCATCACTACATAGACGTCGAAGTCTGAGAAATTGAGAATACGGAATGGCGTTTTTAACGTGCGATGGATGTGAGGATGAATGTAACAGATAACTGTGGGAATCTGTAGGTTTGTAGTGCACACTTGTGGATGAACTGTTACCGTTGATTGAAATATTAATGTCAAGAAAAGCGACTGAGGTTTCGGAAATTTCCCAGGTATATTTTAGAGCTGGATGAAAAGTATTGACAGAAGTTATGAATTGATTAAGTTCCTCTTTACTGGAAGAGGTAGCGCCCATGCAATCATCGATGTAGCGGCCGTAGAGTTCGGGTTTGGTTCCGTGGTACTGATTAAAAAATTTGTCTTCGATGTGGCCTACAAAAAGGTTAGCGTAGCTTGGTCCCATTTTGGTGCCCATGGCGACTCCATTTACTTGTTTGTAGTAGTTTTGGGAAAATGAAAAACAGTTAAGTGTCAAAACTAATTCGGCCAAGCGGAGCAGTGTTTCTGAGCTTGGGTTTTGAATGGAGCGCTGGTCGAAAAAATATTTTAGTGCTTGAAGTCCTTCGTCATCGTCACCTCAGTCGCTTTTCTTGACATTAATATTTCAATCAACGGTAACAGTTTATCCACAAGTGTGCACTACAAACCTACAGATTCCCACAGTTATCTGTTACATTCATCCTCACATCCATCGCACGTTAAAAACGCCATTCCGTATTCTCAATTTCTCAGACTTCGACGTCTATGTAGTGATGACTCTGATTTTTCCAACAAATCAGAAGAAATGTGCCAGTTTTTCAAGAAACGTGGGTACCCTGACTCTGTTGTTAATACGGGCCAACAACGTGCACAACAGATCGACAGACAATCAGCACTACAAATGCCACAGATGGAAGAGAACGAGAGAATTCCATTCACCCTCACTTTCCACCCACACAACAACACAGTCAAAAGCATCATTTTAAAAAATTTCAAATTACTCCAAAACGACCCCGAAACTGGCAGAATTTTTTCACAACCCCCACTAATTTCATTCAAACGTGACAAAAACATAGGCAACTTTCTAGTTACGAGCGCACTGAAATCTGACGATGTACCGGGAACTTTCAAATGCACACGCACACGATGTAACACTTGTCCTTTCATTCACAACGCGGACAAAATAACAGGACCCAAACGATCTATTAAAATCACTGATCGTTTTACATGCACCTCCGTAAATGTTATCTACTGCATAACATGTACTTTTTGCAAAAAGATATACATTGGCGAAACAGGGAGGAGACTGGGCGACCGTTTTCGTGAACATCTCCGAGACGTTGAAAAAAATGACAAAGACGCATCCAAACCAGTCGCGCGCCATTTTAATCTTACTAACCATTCTAAACAACACATGACAATCTGCGGCCTTTCCCTACACCAGGGTAACACAGAAAGCCGTAAAAACCTAGAACAAAAATAATCTTTCAAATCGGCACTCTCAAACCCCACGGAATCAACGAACGCTTTTCATTCAACTAATCTACATTTGTTTTTCACGTCACCAAATTTCCACCAATAGCGTAGCTCCACCGCTTACTATATAAAACCACACACTACCCACAATTCCTTGATTCGCTCCGACGAAGGGCTAGCGCTCGAAACGTCAGCTATTTGAATCTTTTTACGGTGGTCAATTTACCTTATCGACTCAGTCGATAAAACTAAATTCTCGTGTTTCATCCCCCCACCGACGCAGCACCACAGTTTCTCTAGAAACTAACCCCATTCATTAATAACATTGTTCAAGTTTACCCATAAGAAATTCATACATTTGCTATTCTTCTCCAGCATTTTTCTTAGGGCTGTGATAGCTTTCAGCTGCCTCTTCAGAGTGCTCGGTTATTTTTTTTCGAAGGCTTGCCAAGCTGTTATGAAAACGCTAGACCGACGTTTGAATATTATTAAAAAAGTTTGGTTTCTTTGGCGCCCCAATCTCAGTTATATCCAGAAGCTTACAGGCGAAGACAGCCACCGGTTTAGGGCCTTCTGAAACCTGTAAAAACACTTTTTGCATATAGTTATAACGCAAAAACTCCTCGTCTTTGTCCTGTTTTCTAAACGACATTCTTATCTTTCCATAACAACACCATATGTTCTTCTCAGCAATGGAAGACATAATTCTCTCAAATAATTGTTTCGATGTGAGCGCGCCGACATCGATGATTGACGTTTGGTTTCTTATTATCTTCCGTTTGCTAAATAAATAACAAACTCCCCACGCAAGTGTTGTGTCACACTTCGTTTTATATTTATTTCCTCCGTTTAGAAAGTGATTGTGTGTCAGACTAGGTTCAAGCTGGTCTAAAGAACACATCCTAAAATATCCGTCAACAAACAAGCCTTTGTTTACCATGTCACCGCTCAAAGCAAGACCTGTTTGTATCTGATCGCTATAATAATTAGGAATTCTGTTCATAGCTATTTTCCGCTTGAACGGACATTTAAACTCTAACATTGTTAAATTGTTATCGTTGTCTAGAAAATATCCATCTGGGCTACAAGTGACCTTTCGATAAAGTGGATGATCACTTGCTAGATTAAGAGAGATGCTGTGACCAAAAACGGAAACAGAATGTTTTTGCTCAAAATACTTGCGTATAAGCGGCTCGAACAGATTGCCCCAGGTACAAGCCGCATTGTTGAGCATATTTGTTGGCTGTATTTTCTTTATAAGCAAGCTTTGCCGTGATTCAAACGGCGACGATCCTGTCAAGGCAGAGATCTCTGATGCACCAATGGAGTTTTGTCTGGCTCTCACCCAGTCGGCGCTCTTTTGTTTCAGACCAGTGTTTCTCGATTTGAGAAATTAAAGTTCATGAACACTTGTGTTGTCGCTATCATTGATGTACAAAGTTCAGGCGTTTTTTCAATTGGTAATAACCACTCAACTCCGTTGAAAACGTTGCGAGTGATTTCTTACCTGCGATGTAATCCGAAACAAAGCTTAAGTCACGGATGCCGTTTAAAGGATCAAGAGCCTCTAAGCTTTTGTTTTTAAATGGTTCTTGTTCTTGTTCTTGCTCGTCAAGCCATGCATTCAGCTAATGCCAGCTGACATATGACTCGGCAAAAACATCTCGAACAACCAAATCCGCCTCATGTCTGAGAAGAGCTCGAGGATTTCTTTCCAAAGGTGGGCAACCATTTTTTCTGTTTGTAAACTGTTGATTTAGAAACTGCTCGATTGCAACCAGGGCAAATCACTTTCGGGCGTTTTTCTGTTTGAAGCATCTTGCAAGAATATTTTTGATGCTCCACGAGTGAGTGGCTTTGTGTGAAGTTTAAACCACAATATCTGCAAGGATTATATTCGAATGTTCCTTTGTTTTTCGCAAGGACATCATCGCCTTCTTTCAAAGGGATTCCTCTCATGGACAAGAACTCAACAGCAGTCATAGCTCTGTTCGCCATCGCGATATAAACAAGGGTAGGGATTTCTTCAATTGGTAATACGGAGACAGACCTGCGCTCTGTGTGAAGAGGATGGATCGGGCAGAGTAGATATATAAGGCTAGTTTCGGGGACACCCATTTTAGGGCTCAACAGACCCCTATGGAGCCTTAATTTAATGGTTGACACCCCCTATCCCAGGGCCGACTGGCAGGAGGTCCTGGGGATAGGGGGTGTCAACCATTAAATTAAGGCTCCATAGGGGTCTGTGGAGCCCTAAAATGGGTGTCCCCGAACTAGCCTTATATATCTACTATAATCCACTTCAATCCTTGCAATCCTGCCCTTTATGTCCAAACTACTACTTTTGCTTTGTACCATAGGATCCTTTTATCCAACTAATTTGTATATTACGTGCCATTTGGCGATATAACGTGGAAATAAGCTAAGCGACATTTTGCCATTTCGGCGGGACAGTGTCATCAGTATGCATTTACAAAGAGTATTTACGATGTGCGACGGCTAAAACCGAAAATGCCCGAAATATTGGCGAACAGGCTCCGTAATGTTTCTCCTAGGAGTCAACAAATGTCTCATAAGTTCTGACAAGCAAACAATTTAATTTTCCATCTTACAAACATTTTAATGTTAAAACTAAGTAAATGTTAAAAAACATTTTAATGTTAAAACTAGTTAAAACTAAGCAAATGCAACGAAGTTAAGCAGCTCAAAATAGACTGAGCCGTTATAACGCACGCATTTTGGTTTCAGATACATGTCACGATTGACACTGCCTCTCCAGCAAACAATGGTGTCTTTCTGCATGTAGCGTTGTCCATGGTCTTCTATTGTTTGTGAGGTATTGTATTTTTGGTCTTGTTTTGGATTTGTATTGTTGTCGTTCTTTGTTCCTTTTGTTTTACTTGATGTGTGCTCCGGTACATGCAGAATCTACCAAACATAGGCAACTTTGATTTCAAGCTAAACTGTAATCGACTTCAATCCTTGCAATCGTTCGCTTTATCTCCAAACTAGTACTTTTGTTTTGTACTATAGGATCTTTTTATCCAACTATGTTGTATATTTTGTGCCATTTGGCGATATAACGCAGAAATAAGCTGAGATACATTTTGCCATTTCGGCGGGACAGTGTCATCAGTATGCATTTAGGAAGAGTATTCACGAAGTGCGACGGCTAAAACCGAAAATACCTGAAATATTGACGAACAGGCTCCGTAATGTTTCTCCTTGGAGTCAACAAATGTCTCATAAGTTATGACAAACAAACAATTTATTTTTCCATCTTATTTTTCCATCTAAACAAATGCAGCGAAGTAATGCAGCTCAAAATAGACAGAGCCGTTATAACGCACGCATTTTGGTTTCAGATAAATGTCACGATTGACCCTGCCTCTCCAACAAACAATGGCAACTTTGATTTCAAGCTTAACTGTAATCCACTTCAAACCTTGCAATCCTGCGCTTTATCTCCAAACTACTACATTTGGTTTGTACTAGAGCATGTTTTTATCCAACTAAGTTGTATATTTTGTACCATTTGGCGATATAACGTCGAAATAAGCTAAGCGACATTTTGCCACTTCGGTGGGACAGTGTCATCAGTGTGCATTTAGGAAGAGTATTCACGAAGTGCGACGGCTAAAACCGAAAATGCCCGAAATATTGACGAACAGGCTCCGTAATTTTTCTACTAGGAGCCAACAAATGTCTCATAAGTTATGACAAACAAACAATTTATTTTTCCATTTTACAAACATTAACTAAGCAAATGCAACGAAGTAAAGCAGCTCAAAATAGTCTCAACCGTTATGACGCACGCATTCTGGTTTAAGATAAATGTCACGATTGACACTGCCTCTCCAGCAAACAATGGTGTCTTCTATTGTTTGTGAGGTATTGTATTTTTGTCCTTGTTTTGCATTTGTATTGTTGTCGATGTTTGTTCCTTTTGTTTTACTTAATGTGTGCTCCGGTACATGCAGAATCTACCAAACAAAGGCAACTTTGATTTCAAGCTAAACTGTAATCGACTTCAATCCTAGGCTCAGTCTCCAGCCGTGGGTGTCTCGATGCGCCCGCGATATCTCCCCACCTCACGGCTGGGCGCACGGGTTTGGTTATTGTTTACATTGACCAATCAGAAACGAACCCGCCGAAATTTGCGGGGCATAAATAAGCGGGTATTTGCATAAATAAACAAAGATGGCGGACTATGCAAGCTTTAACAGGCGGGTTTGAAAATGCTTGCTCGTACGCGCTTCAGAAGTTTGGGTTTGATAATTTCAGGGAGAAACAGAGTCTTGCTATGAAGAAACTTATTTTGGGACGAGATGCATTTGTCATTCTACCGACTGGTTCGGGTAAATCCTTAATTTTTCAAGCTTTTCCACTAGTGTTGGATCACTTCGAAGGAAAGCAAAGTTCGCATCAATCTATTCTATTATGTAAATGACGTGTCCATTTTCCGCATAATTGTAATGACGTCATGGACAAGCAACCAAAGCCGTGCGCCCAGCCGTGAGGTGTGGAGATATCGCGGGCGCATCGAGACACCCACGGCTGGAGACTGAGCCTACTTCAATCCTTGCAATCGTGCGCTTTATCTCCAAACTACTACTTTTGTTTTGTACTATAGGATCTTTTTATCCAACTATGTTGTATAGTTTGTGCCATTTGGCGATATAACGTAGAAATAAGCTGAGATACATTTTGCCATTTCGGCGGGACAGTGTCATTAGTATGCATTTACGAAGAGTATTCACGAAGTGCGACGGCTAAAACCGAAAATGCCCGAAATATTGACGAACAGGCTCCGTAATTTTTCTACTAGGAGCCAACAAATGTCTCATAAGTTATGACAAACAAACAATTTATTTTCCCATTTTACAAACATTAACTAAGCAAATGCAACGAAGTAAAGCAGCTCAAAATAGTCTCAACCGTTATGACGCACGCATTCTGGTTTAAGATAAATGTCACGATTGACACTGCCTCTCCAGCAAACAAAGGCAACTTTGATATGAAGCTAAACTATAATCCACTTCAATCCTTGCAATCCTGCGCTTTATCTCCAAACTACGACTTTTGTTTTGTTATATAGGATGTTTTTATCCAACGAAGTTGTATATTTCGTGCCTTTTGGCGAAATAACGTTGAAATAAGCTAAGCGACATTTTGCCATTTCGGCGGGACAGTGTCATCAGTATGCCTTTACCAGGAGTATTCACGAAGTGCGACGGCTAAAACCGAAAATGCCCGAAATATTGACGAACAGGCTCCGTAATGTTTCTCCTAGGAGTCAACAAATGTCTCATAAGTTATGACAAACAAACAATTTATTTTTCCATCTTATTTTTCCATCTAAACAATTGCGACCAAGTAATGCAGCTCAAAATAGACTGAGCCGTTATAACGCACGCATTTTGGTTTCAAATAATTGTCACGATTGACCCTGCCCCTCCAGCAAACAATGGCAACTTTGATTTCAAGCTAAACTGTAATCCACTTCAAACTTTGCAATCCTGCGCTTTATCTCCAAACTACTACTTTTGTTTTGTACCATAGGATCCTTTTATCCAACTAATTTGTATATTTCGTGCCATTTGGCGATATGACGTGGAAATAAGCTAAGCGACATTTTGCCATTTTGGCGGTACAGTGTCATCAGTATGCATTTACAAAGAGTATTTACGATGTGCGACGGCTAAAACCGAAAATGCTCGAAGTATTGGCGAACAGGCTCCGTAATGTTTCTCCTAGGAGTCAACAAATGTCTCATAAGTTATGACAAACAAACAATTTATTTTTCCATCTTACAAACATTTTAATGTTAAAACTAAGTAAATGTTAAAAAACATTTTAATGTTAAAATAAGTTAATGTTTTGATATGTTTCGAAATGTTAAAAAACATTTTAATGTTAAAACTAGTTAAAACTAAGCAAATGCAACGAAGTTAAGCAGCTCAAAATAAACTGAGCCGTTATAACGCACGCATTTTGGTTTCAGATACATGTCACGATTGACACTGCCCCTCCAGCAAACAAAGGCAACTTTGATTTGGAGGTAAGCTATAATCCACTTCAATCTTTGCAATCCTGCGCTTTATCTCCAAACTACTACTTTTGCTTTGTACCATAGGATCCTTTTAGCCAACTAATTTGTATATTTCGTGCCATTTGGCGATATAACGTGGAAATAAGCTGAGCGACATTTTGCCATTTCGGCGGTACAGTGTCATCAGTATGCATTTACAAAGAGTATTTACGATGTGCGACGGCTAAAACCGAAAATGCCCGAAATATTGGCGAACAGGCTCCGTAATGTTTCTTCTAGGAGTCAACAAATGTCTCATAAGTTATGACAAACAAACAATTTATTTTTCCATCTTACAAACATTTTAATGTTAAAACTAAGTAAATGTTAAAAAACATTACGTTCTAATTCGCTACGCTCAAACGAACGTAAATTATTTTACTCTTCAACTCCCGTAATACAAATAAAGCACAACAAGGAATATGGTAGGATACGCGAGCGGATCCAAGAGCACAGTTTAATACAAAATAAATGTAGTTATTACATCATAATTGTAGGTATTATTGATAACACAAGTGTCGAATTACTGAAATAACGCAATGCAAGACTAAATACTTTATCTCAAAATACCTGATGTTTTAACCTAAGAAACAGAATGTAGTTATTACATCATAATTGCAAGTATAATTGATAACACAAGTGTCGAATTACTGAAATAATACAATGCAAAGCTAAATTACCGGATGTTTAACTTATGAAACAGAATGTAGTTATTACATCATAATTGTAAGTATTATTGAAAACACAAGTGTCGAATTAATGAAATAATAGAATGCAAAGCTAAATACTGTGTCTCCAAATACCTGATGTTTAACTTAGAAAACAGAATAACTGTAAATATATGTGGTCCCTAATGTTATAAACTTAAATACCTAGTTACTTGTAACCTACTCTCGATGCTCTCTCCAACATACATATCCTTTGCAGAATCAGACTTCCATCTACCGTGTAATTTAAGCAGCCTTTCAGGAACCGAGTTACTACTATTACGCACTGCAGAAGTAATTCCACCGGATCTTAAGCTGTGAAGACCGTAATCATTAGGGTCAAAACCCAGATTTTTTAAGGTATCTCTAAGGATTTCCCTACATCTGGAATAAGAAATCTTACCACTTTTTAATGTATAGCTAGAATTACTACTGTGAAAAGTAAGAGGTCTGAATAAAGGGAGAGTACTGTTATTGTCAATACCAGCCAAACCCAAGTATCTTCTCAAGACACCCACGGGGCAGTACTTTGTTCCGGATATGTTAATATATACATAGTTCCCTTCCCTATATATGTCGGTCTTACTTTGGGGTATGAAAATCCTTATGTAATCGTTACAATATTCAATATGCTGAGGAGTAATATTGCTCAACTCATCATAGCGAAAAAACCCCGCGAAAGCTAAGGAGCATAAGGCAGCAATTCTAAGGTCCTTTAAATTAGCATCTTCTCTGTTATAAACGTCAAGAATATTTTTAATGATATCTGTAGTAAAAGGCTTCTTTTTCTTAACTGGCTGCGATTTACGGCGTTTGGCAGACTCAATAATATTTCTGCAGAAATCAGTATCCAACGGATTACGATCAAGACTTGGTGCAAACGAATGCAGCCATTTTAGAGCAGCATGTGCTAAAATTACTGAAGAACTGGAAGTAGAAGACTGATGCACTTCAAATAAATAAAGGGATACAACGCCTATAGGAAAAGGCAGCTGAACTCCGAATTGTTTAGTTTTGCACCAATCAATAAACTTTCTAATAACGCGTAGGTAAGTCTTAGCTGTAGAGTCCGCCCTGGACGTCAACATCACATTTAGAACTTGATGAATGTTCAGTGAAGCTAAATTTGGGAAGCCTTCCCATGAACTGCTTGACGAAACAATCTGAGAAAAAAACAGAACGTAACAAACAAAACTGAAAAGACATAACCCTCGGCCTGTAAAGCCAATAAACTGCTCTATGCCCCAGAACAAGAAGGTGCAGTCACCCTTATCGCTAAGGCCAGTGCCACATAGGTCAATTTAGAACAAACAATAAGGTGCAGTCACCTTTATTTAGGCCAGTGCCCCTACGAATACCAAGCAAACCGTGAGTAAATGCCGCAATAGTCCTCTACTGTGTAAACTCCATTCTTAGAGCAATAACATTCCCCACAAAACTCTCAGATCCTAGAAGGGAATTAAGATTTTTACCATGTCTCAAAACCTCTTTACCGACATGAATGGTATAAGCCGAAAGGTATTTGTTATATTTGTGTATAATTAACGGCCAGTAATGAGATGAAGGCCAAAAAGGTACTACAACCGTACCGACCGCATTCTGGGAGTTCATATAGTGTAATATTCTCGGAACGATAGAAACAGGGGGAACCACCAAACAATTCTCCCCACTTAGGGGCTGGAAGAAAAAATCTACACCCGCTGTATTGGGGTTCCAAAACCTCGAAAAGAACCTAGGCAGCTTATGATTATAAAAATTGGCAAAGCAATCTACAGTATGGGGCCCCCAACGAGCATCAAGAGACCGAAAGAATTCGTCGGAAATTTGCCAGTCATCGGGATCAACGAGACGGCTTATATAGTCAGCCTGCTGGTTCATAGTACGAGGGATCCATTGTACCTCTAAATGAATCCCCGACTGGATACAAATATTGAAAATGTTCCTAGCCATCTTGTGCAAGTCTATTTTCATGCTGCCCACTTCGACGATCTTAGCAGCGGCTTGATTATCTGTAAACCATTTAATATGCGATCCCTCAAGGACCGACACAAACGATTGCAATGAAAATTCAATAGCGGATAGTTCCCTCCATGTGGAACTTTGCAAACTCTCGCTCTCTGTCCACATTTTGTGGCATACATACTTGTTGTTAAAGCCAATACAAGCACCACATCCAGTGACGCTGGCGTCGGAATAGACAAAATAACTAGGATGTTTACTTAAAAAACAATATCTGCTATTCATATTCATCAAATTATCCTTCCAAAAATACACTTCCTCCTTGCAATAATCGTCAAGACAGAATACAGAATCCCATTGGTCTTCGCACAAGGTAGACATGACGCAGTGTCTAGTCCTATCCTACCAATATTACCGACTACAGGACCGGTGGAAATAATTTGACCCGTAAAGGAAGCCAACGCTCTAGCGGAAACTTTAAAATCGGCTTCAATAATACGATCGATGGTGTTCATAATCCTTGATACTCTTCTGTCTACAATTTTCAACGTACCCAACACAGAATTCCAAGATATACCTAACCAATCCAATATTTGGGTAGGTTCCCATACCGATTTCTCATCGTTAACTACAAAACCCGCATTACACAGATCCCCCCTTACAGCTTGGGCCTCAGTAAGACAATCTTCTTTATCCTGAACTGTCGCCCAGCCGTCGTCCAAGAAAATAGCTATACATAAACCCTGTATTCTCCAATGTTTCACTAATGGTTTCAAGAGCTTGGTGAATATATAAGGGGCTGTAGACAAACCAAAGGGAAGAACAGTGAAAACATAAAATACTTTATTGTTGGAATCGGAATCCCGCCAGGAAAATCCCAGAAAAGTTTGGTGTTCCTGCAAAATTTCAACGTGATGATAGCCGCTTTTTAAATCAAAAGAAAACATGTACGAATCCTTCGCAAAATAAGCCATAGCAATTTTCCAACCCTCATATTTAACCCTTTGTTTAATTAAACACTTATTTACGTGGCGTAAATCAAGAATTAACCCCTTTTTCCCGCATGGCTGTATAGACACCGATAAGGGGTTAACTACTAAGGGTTGCTGATTAACTTTACAAATACGACCAGAATTAACAAGCTCAAGGACTGCCTGGTCCACAAAATCAGCATGAAGTCGAGAGGACTTATTGTTTCTTAGCCTTACAGACCTTGGAAAGCTAATGAACGGTAATTCGTACCCATGTTCAATGGTCTTTAAAATAAAATGCGGTGCGCCAATGGACCTCCAAAACTGTATATTACTCTTTAAGTTACCCTTTACACCTAAGGACTGTTCACTTTCGAGCTCATATTTTTCTACAAGTTCTTCTACCTGCGCCAAGTCGTCATCAGTGCTTGATATTTGGATGGAATTGAGTTGATTGGCTTCCTGTCGACTTGTTGTAGGAGAGTCCAGGACAACTGTTGTAGGTGGAATACTGCCAGCTTCCTGGCCAAAAGGTGGATCTGCAATCCTTAGCCCAGTGTCCATATTTGCCACATTTGAAACAGCGGGAGTGCTCGCTAAAAGTGTCTCTACGGCCTAAGGGAAAAATGACAAAACTGGACAAACTGTAAAACAAGGGGAGGGGGGGGGGGGGGGGTAGTCGATAAAGTTGTACAAACTGTGTGGATTGCAAGCGTGAATGGAGCTCAGTGAGCGGCACACTGTATAAGAACTAGAAAACCGACCAATCAGATGATCTGCGTATCTGAACAGACAATGCAGGGTGTGCCAAGTGTGAAAGCGAAACAAGCAGTACTAATTACTTGGAATACCAGTGGAAAATACATTTACGTTCTAATTCGCTACGCTCAAACGAACGTAAATTATTTTACTCTTCAACTCCCGTAATACAAATAAAGCACAACAAGGAATATGGTAGGATACGCGAGCGGATCCAAGATGATATGAACTCACAAAGTAAAATAGAAAGGCAATGCAATAGGATAAACCTTTTATATCTCACCACGAAAAAGCTGATTATCAGTGCCCATCGACATTCTTGGCCTTTTGCCGCGATCATTACTAAATTGCTCTTTTTGACGCCTTTTCCTACTCGCCACCTCTCTTGCTTTCTTGAGGCGTTTTTCATCCTCGGAGCCAGACGCCAACTCGTCGGACTCGTACTCTGCGACAACTTGCCAGCCGTCTTTACTCTTGTCGGCGATCTTTATTAACTTTTGTCTTTTGCGGATAATTTGCCTGGCTTCTTGAGAGAGCTGTTTCACACGTGCTATGTTCGGTTCCGTACGGTCACTTTCGACTTCAATGCTTTCAATGATGGAATCTAGCTCGGCGTTAAGCTCAAATTGCTTCTGATTGCCTTTGAATTTTAACTGTACAACCTCTTTGTCGATTTTACTCTTCTGCTGGATCTCCTTCCCTTTATCATCCAATTTCTTCTCGAGGTAATCCTTGAACATTGAAAAGACTTGTTCTACGACAACTGGGTTGCCTCCGCTACCGTCAGCCGGCTCGATTCTTTCTGCTGAACGAGGCCCATCTGAAGAAGATTCTTCGCTTAGTGGCTTATCAGTAGGCATAAGTACAGTAAACGGGGGTGGTTGAAAATAATGGACAAACTGCTTAGTCGATAAAGTTGTACAAACTGTGTGGATCGCAAGCGTGAATGGAGCTCAGTGAGCGGCACACTGTATAAGAACTAGAAAACCGACCAATCAGATGATCTGCGTATCTGAACAGACAATGCAGGGTGTGCCAAGTGTGAAAGCGATACAAGCAGTACTAATTACTTGGAATACCAGTGGAAAATACATTTTTAATGTTGAAACTAGTTAATGTTTTGATATGTTTCGAAATGTTGAAAAACATTTTAATGTTAAAACTAGTTAAAACTAAGCAAATGCAACGAAGTTAAGCAGCTCAAAATAGACTGAGCCGTTATAACGCACGCATTTTGGTTTCAGATAAATGGCACGATTGACACTGCCTCTCCAGCAAACAATGGCGTGTTTCTGCATGTACGTTATCCATGGTCTTCTATTGTTTGTGAGGTATTGCATTTTTGGTCTTGTTTTGGATTTGTATTGTTGTCGTTCTTTGTTCCTTTTGTTTTACTTGATGTGTGCTCCGGTACATGCAGAATCTACCAAAGAAAGGCAACTTTGATTTCAAGCTAAACTGTTATCGACTTCAATCCTTGCAATCGTTCGCTTTATCTCCAAACTACTACTTTTGTTTTGTACTATAGGATCTTTTTATCCAACTATGTTGTATATTTTGTGCCATTTGGCGATATAACGTGGAAATAAGCTGAGATACATGTTGCCATTTCGGCGAGACAGTGTCATCAGTATGCATTTAAGAAGAGTATTCACGAAGTGCGACGGCTAAAACCGAAAATGCCCGAAATATTGACGAGCAGGCTCGGTAATTTTTCTACTAGGAGCCAACAAATGTCTCATAAGTTATGACAAACAAACAATTTCTTTTTCTTTTTGATAAACATTAACTAAGCAAATGTAACGAAGTAAAGCAGCTCAAAATAGACTCAACCGTTATGACGCACGCACTTTGGTTTCAGATAAATGTCACGATTGACACTAGTAGTATAGGGTGGGGGTGACCCGGCCCCACCCAAAATAGGGGGTTAGAGGCATGAATAAATGCCTCCTAGCATGGGACACATCCTTCGCCCACAGACCTCCTTCCAGTCGGTCTGTGGGCTCTGACGTGTCCCATGCTAGGAGGCATTTATTCATGCCTCTAACTCCTATTTTGGGTTAGGCCGGGTCATGCTCACCATATACTACTTTGTGTATACTACGCAGTGTACAGTAGCCGGGTATTATTGTTTTATACGGCCCCACCCGAAATAGGGGTTAGATGACATGAATAAAAGCCTCCCTAATAGTACTGTGGTCGGGTAGTACCAAGCCCTCCACTATGTACTTTAAGGCGGAACTGCACCCTCCGGAAGCTTATTTAAGCAACGGGTGCCGCGGGATTGTCAATTGAAGAAACGCTCACCCCTTGTATATAAAACAATGGACAACGCATTGGGATACACCGAGCTTTGTGAGCTCGTTAACACACAACTGCCTATCCTTAAACGTATGACAATGAATAAAAAATACTCAGCTAAACATCTTAGATAAACAACACAAAAAAATTATGTAGCGAATCGGTTCCATCGTCTATATGAAGTCCCCAAATATAGATGATGGGCCCCAATGGTACATAAAAAACGACATCCTTACAGTCAGCTATTTAAACGATCTTGGCCACTCACAATTAATAGATAATCTAAACAGCATCTTCAATGATCTTATGCCCCATTCACACCAACGGTTAAACATGTTTAAATGTTGTTTAGTTTAACTAGGTTTTTAGCCTCTATCTTGAAAAGTTTTAAATGTATATGACTCAAACTACCTGGAATGGTTGTAAAGTCAATAAAGTTAGTTTTAGTAAAGGTTTCACTTCAAATATTACCGGAGGTTAGGAGATATTTTTCTAAACCTGTTTTAAACTAAACAACATTTAAACATGTTTAAGCGTTGGTGTGAATGGGGTATTAGATTAACAGCTAAACGAGAGTTTATACATAAATATTATGAAAACATGTTTATAGTTGATTGGGCTATAATAAACAGAAATGAAAGCATAACATGTTTTCGATGTGGTAGTAGATTAATGTATGATGGTATAAACGACCTAAATTGTTATGAATGTGAAGATAGATATTAAGACTGGGTAGCGGATGATGACGATGACGAAGACGATGACTATTACGAATGAAAAGCCAAGCCTGCAGCAAGAACAGCTTGGCGGTACTGCCAATTGAAGAAACGCTTCCCCCTTGTATATACCACAATGGGCAGAGGAAGGAAAGGAGTTGTTATTCAAGGTAACAAGAAATCATTAAAAAAACCCAAAAAGATATCATGGCGGGTTTTACGTTGGTAATGGTGAAAAGCAAGTAGTTAGGCCCATAAAGGATGAGAATACGGAGTGGTTGAAGAGTTTGGATCCGAAGGTGTTGGTCAAGCTTCTTGTACCTGATCCTTGTCCAAGCGGTTAATTCCACCACTCGGGCCTTACTTGAGGCCTTTGGGGTTGAGCGCCGCCAATTGAATAAACGCTCACCGCCTCATATATCAACAATGAACAATAAGAGCGAAATTGTTAAAGAGTTCAAAGAAGTTCTGAGCACTATCAGCACTGGGCTCATACAAAAGAGTGCAGACTGGTTGAATGCTAGGAAGCAAACAATCGGAACCTCTGAGGTCGCCGCCCTCACAAGAACATCTCCGTTTGATGGGCCAACAAGCTTGCTCAGCAAGAAGATCATACCAAGAAGCTCGTTTTCAAAGAATGTTGCAATGACATGGGGCTGTTTATTCGAGCCACTTGTACGGGAGTTTTTTGAAAGAAAGTTCTCAGTCAGCGTTTTTAGTCACGATATCTCAATCGGGCTTGGAATGGGGCACCCATTGCAAGGCAAACTAACATGTAGCCCAGACGGATATTACCTCGATCCAGATACTAACCGTTTGGTTCTATTAGAGTTCAAGTGTCCGCATAGAAGACAGATCGTAAGAAACACAGTCCCACCGTACTATGACGATCAAATACAAAAAGGCCTTTCACTCAGCGGAGACATGGTTAATGAAGGCCTCTCTGTTGACGCGTGCTTTAGAATGTGCGATTCACGAAAAGCAGACATGTATCACAACCCGGGTTTAAACATGAACAGAATGCCTATTTTAAAAAGAACGACCCCACATGCATAGGGTGTTTGCGTTATATTCAGCAAGCGCCAGAAGGAACCAACGGAGTTCATCAACATTGGTTCAAGAAAGACATCGCCGAGGGGCTTCGCCGAGGGAGATGATGCAGGGAATATCAGAGAACAAGCTTTGGTGTTCGTATGGGAAAGTCAGGCTTTCCTTTTCACCAGAGGGGCTCAGAGAGGAGAGCAGGCGGCTTTGGGCCCTGAAAGAGCAATCCAAACTCAACTTAGAGGGTGGGCAGCCTGTTGGGTTCTTTGTTTGGAAGCTACTCGACATTAGTTATGTAAAGGTTCAAAAGAACCCGAACTTCCTTGCACAAATACAAGGCGCCGTTGAATCCTTTCATAAAGACAGGATTGCTATAGAGAGCAGAATCACTGAGTTAGTTCAAACGCCGCAGATTGCAAGGCCGAGGCCTGTCCAGCAAGAGGAAATAATCCCAAACACAGGCGACGACAGTGATTTTCTTGACGCCTTCTTAGAAAGCCAAGCCTGCAGCAAGAACAGTTTTCATCCAATGGCGTTCGTTCTTTAGATTTGTTGCCGGGCTTTGGAGTTTTATGTAATATAAAAGCTCCCGCTGTGGCCCATACGGTAGAATTAGATCCAGGATTTTGTAGACAGGGGTAGTAGATCCCTTTTGGGAGGAAATCCCTGACGTAAGAGTAGATGTGGTGAACTTGGTCAAGCTGTTCCCTTGTGGTAGAGTATTTAATTAAATCCCTACGACCAATATGGCGCAGCAAATGTTGCAAGACATTCATTGAAAGTGTTGAAGGCCGCAAACCCCATTTTACCATTACTTGGTGTATTTCTGATAAAACGCGTTCGTCATTTCTAAGTATGTGGTTAAGGCAGCGTTTTAAGGGATACTTTGCAGTAGAATAGTTTTGTATTTTTTTGTTGTTTTTATAAACTTGTTCATGAGTATAGGCCGCTCCATCAAGTATTTCGATGCGGCAGCATCTTTTGCAAACAAGTTCTGAAGAACCCATCTCGAGTGAAAATGACCCACCGCAGCCGATGCAAGCTTTTGGCCCCCGTGGTGTTGCCATGATGACAAACTTGTTTTCCTGGTATAGCCGCGCGGCTTCATCTTTTTCTCTAGAACTCAAAGCCTCAAAGATGATTTGAAGCCTTTCTGGCAGAAGCGAGCGGTGCAGTTCAGTTTTATAGTCACTAACCGCTAGGCCAAGAAGCATGACTTGTTTGTGTTTTAGATACAAGTCAGAGAGCCGAGTCTCGTATTCGTTATCTCTATCCATTTGTCTTACCGCAGCCAGTTGTATGTTAAACCGCCCGTAGATTTCAGAAGTTCGAAGCGCATTCATGTTTATAGAAGAAGAAGATGATATTTATTCAATTGGTAAAGATTGCACTGCAAAGATCACAAAGTTCTGTGCAGCCGCCTTCTTCACACCGTGTTTTGCAATCTCGGCAAAGAAGTTTTTTTATAAGCTTCATATAGTCTTGATAAAGACTTCTGTAGCTGATCTTTAACTCTTGGTGCTTTTGGTATAACTCATGTAGAAGGGCAACTGTTGTATCGAGAGTAGACATGAGTATAGATATAGGGTTCAACGTGATTTTTCCCTCAAAATTTGTAGACAAAAACCCGAGTTTAGTCTTTCAAATCTGACTTGGACACAGCTGTCACAGTGAGACGATTGATCTTTTTTTGAAACTCTCGCTTGATTTCATTGCGAAGCTCGGTTTTGATCTTGTCTATATCTGGCGCTGGAGTTTGACTGCCTCCTTGTGCGCCCTTTTTTTCACCAGAGCGAATCAAGGCTTTCAGTTCGTGATATTTCTCCACCTCGCTAAGTATGATTGAAAACTCTGAATCACTGATGTGCTTGTCAGTAAGAGCTTTTGAAACCAAGTCATTGACACAGTTTCGTTTAGCAATGGCGAGTGTGTAGATCTTTTCATGTTTGGTGATCTTTCTTTCGAGCCGTTTACCAAGTACAGTAAGGCCAGCTGATGAAAACCCTGAAACAGCAGCGACGCCAGCTAGTGGAGGGCTGGCGACAATCCCAATTCCAGTTAAGGCTGTTGCTACGGTGGCTGAAGATAGGCCAGAAGAGATGAAACCAAGGCCTAAGCCGAGCCATGGACAATGGAG
This sequence comes from Dendrophyllia cribrosa, assembly GCA_024195265.1. Lineage (NCBI taxonomy): Eukaryota > Metazoa > Cnidaria > Anthozoa > Scleractinia > Dendrophylliidae > Dendrophyllia > Dendrophyllia cribrosa. The sequence goes on from JAJLRJ010000009.1 coordinate 24,462,705, forward strand.
TGGGTTCTCTTGTACTTCTTCGCGACCTGCCTATAGTGGCTAGCCTCTGATTCAAGCTCTTTCTGCAAGTCTGAGATTTTTTTGAGACGGAAGGCGTCTCCACTTTGCAAAACTGGGATAAAGTGGATAAAGTAAGTGCTTGGTGATGTTAATCCTTTGACGAACGTTGTTGGCCACAGCAATTTACGACTTATACCAAGCAATTCAGATAGATCGTGGTCTAGTTTCACCTCTTCCTCATATTCTTTGTAAATGACCATCGACCCCAGAAGCGAGTTTGTCTCGATTGCAAATTTAAACTCTTCATTTTGGAATACGTTTTCTAATTCTTTTGCCAAAGACGCAAGAGTGTAATGGCCTGGGAGAAGTCTCCTGACAGTTCCTTCTTTTTTCCCATTACTAAACAATGTTATCTCTCCTCTTTGTTTCAAAGTATTCCACGAATTGAAAAGCGAACAAGAGACGAGCCGGTTGTAACTCGGTTTTGGAAGCGCGTGATCGAAGTAGATGGTGTGAGGGTTCAAAGGCGCGACGATTGTTAACACAACCATTGTGTATATAATACATTTAAAAAAAAAAATATATATATATATATATATATATATATATATATACAATCATGGAATTGGCTTGGTTAAAAACACCAGAAGCAGCAAAGCTCTCTGCAGCGGCCAAAGCCAAGGCGATATCAGACTTCAAAAAGCGTTTCCCACACGCTGATATGTCTAAGTTTGAAGTAGAAGTTGATTTTGATGATAAGCACAAAGCCACTGGAGTAGTGCTTTTCAAAAAGGGGGCTGGCTCATGGGCGCTTATTTCAGAAAAACCCCGCAAAGATTGGACTCAGTCCATGAAAAACGCTTTGGGCTTGCAACAAGACGGTGGTTTTCTAATTCCTTTATCAATCAACAAAAGTCCTAGAAGACCAATCCCAGCTGTTGCATTCTCTGAAAATGTGGCAAGCGTTGGAGATGTCTTGAACAAAGAGCAAAAGATCTACGTGACGCCACGGAGTCTTTTTCAACAAAATTCAGGCAGATCTTCACAAACGCGCAAATTAAGCACACAACTGGAAAAGAGGAAAAAAGGTGGCTTTCTGGGCCTAATATGAACTACAGGCCGCAACAGCTGAACTTCGCCCTATGGTGTGCAACAACGGGCTCTGGGGTCTCACGCGAGATACTTTTTTCATCTACCTATCTAGATCTTGCCCCACAGCTCCGGTCTTTTTATCTATTCCACGTTTATTTCACAACAAGGCGCATATTGTTTGAAATGGGTGGAATCCAGAGTATCAGTGCTTTGCCAGGAGACCTACATTTACCCAAACAAATAATAACTACGACATTGCATCATACAACAGGATCTGTGCTGAGTTCGGTGTTGACCCAAGCAGTGATTTCCGTTTCAAACTCGGCGCGAATCATGGACTCGGCAATGTGTTTATCTATATTTCCCGTGGTGGCATGATATCCACTGGAGTGAGCTACCCTGGAGCCCATGCTAAATTCAGCGACGAAGGTGGAAGTGCCAGCGATGGAACCCTTGTGCAGTTCATTCGCAATGACAATGGCGTGGACAGACAGTTCGAGTATTTTGTATCAACCTCCTCACAAGGGTTAACACAAGTTGGTTTGTCTCGTATGAACCAGTCAATCGAGGCCTTTGTCTACTGTGTTCTAGGAGCACAGGTCAACGTCCGTAGCAGCATTCTAGGTAGCGGTGGGAGAGCTAAGGAAACACAGGATGAGCTCCTCATCCTCATGGAAGACGCTATCAGAACGCCGGATATTTCAAAGAATGTTCAGCGCTATCAGCTAGCCATCGACGGGGCAAAGGTGCGCTTGGACTTTGCAGTAGCTCCCAGTACATGGCTTATGCCATCACGCATGGTTATAAACACTGAAAGCACAGTGGGGTATAACAATCAGCTAAAGCAGGCAACGCAAGGGATGAAGCTTGGTGTGAACAACGATGTTAATCTGGGCACAAAAAAGGTCTCTTTACGTCCCATGGCCGGCGGGCCAACAAAAATCAATCCACCAAACAGCCACCCATCGAACCCTATTCACAAACAGGCAACACAGGCGCAGGGTCTGGGTGAAAAGCCCGCAAAACCAACCCCATCACCAACCCCCACACCAGCCCCCACACCAGAGGCATCAAAAGGAACCAAAATCGAGCCGCATCACGTAAACAAGGCAGTCATTGCCGCTGGCGCGCTTGCTTTGGCAGACTTTGTTGCCTGGATGTGTTAACGCTTCTTCAATGTCTTTTCCACCGAGAAGGCCACCACAACAAGGATTAGCAGCCAGGCATGCTCTCTAAGAAAGGATAAAACCTGTCCGGCCGTTTTGAAGATGTAGCTGCGATCGAGCCGATGAGGCCTGGCAGGATGGAGGCAATCTTCTTCCCTAGCTCTTTAAGCCCATTTCCAACAGCTTTCGTCCCCGCTTTCAAGGCGCTCATTGCAGAAAGCGTCACAGCCCCTATGACTACGCCAGCAGCCAGAACAACCGCCTGCAAGGTCCATCCATATTTTTTGAAGATATTTTTGATTCTCTCTCTCGAAGGCAGGGCTTCTTCCCTTTCTTGAACCTGTGTTCTTAGCCTTGCCAGTTCTTCTCGCTCTGCAACTCTGGCTTGCGCATCTGCTTTGTCAGAGGGAGAAGTGCTCTCATTTTCTATCACGCGCCTGTCTTCCTCGTTTTGTCGTTCAAGCTCGGCTTCTTGTTCGTTTAACTCATCCAGCGGTTTAGTGGAGTTCAGTCTTGCTTCGACAGCATTTCATTCTTTCTCTTTGGCAGAAAGTTGTGTTCTGAGTTTGTCAACCTTTGCCCGCTCTTTGTCTGTTTGTTTTTGTATTTTTTGAAGAGCGCCTAATTCTTTTTTCTGGTTTTCAGTATCTCCGAGGAGATTCTTTTTCAGCAGTTTTAATCTATCTATCTCAGTTTGACTCTCAACGCTTGAACCATGCTCCTGTTCCAGAGCGTCAATCTTCGCTTGTTCTCGTTCGATTCTGTCCCTGAGGTTTTGCACCTCATTTGCTGCTTTTTGTTGTTCATCAGCAAGCCTTTCCGCCTCCTTCATTTGTTTCTCTGCCTCCTTCAATCTTTGTCCTTCTTCCCTTATTGATGTACTGTCTTCAGAGATAACCTCTTCAGTGCTTGGGCCAAGAGCCCCTTTGAACTTGTCTGTGAACGATTTAAGAAGGCCTGAATTATCCTGCCTAACAATGGGAGTCTCGCCACCCTTTGGTCCAAAGGAAACTATTCTGCCTTCATTTCCTACTTTTTTACCGTAACCAATTGGGCCTAATCTGTCGTAAGCTACTTTTGGAAAGCGTCTTTTTATCCAGTCCCTAGCTCTATCAAGCATTTTTTGTTTGTCTTCTACATGTGTGAAGTCACTAAGATTAGGAACCTCGGGAGGCAGGAGCCCACTTTGTTCGGTGGGAAAATCTCTCATTTCATGCTGCTCACCACCATGGTATGGGGTGGATGCGGAGCCTGGTGTAAACCCAGTTGTTGTGTCAACTTCTTCTTTTTCTTCTTCTTCATTATCGTCATTGTCATCGTGGTGTAGCTGCCAATAAAGCCCGGTATTCTCATTCTCACCAGGTATATCAAACTCGCCGCCTTCTGCCATGTTTTAACAAAGTATATATATATATATATTTTTTAAATATATATATATATAAATTTGTCACAAATGAAGACGAACCAATACTTTTTTTTCTGACACCTATATTTCGACCACATTTAGTGGTCTTCTTCACCCTGAAGAAGACCACTAAATGTGGTCGAAATATAGGTGTCAGAAAAAAAAGTATTGGTTCGTCTTCATTTGTGACAAATTTATATTATTTTTATGAAAGACTGGACAAGTGGATGCTTGTGACAAGTTTATATATATATATATATATAATCCAAGAAGGAAAATCACTCAACTTTGATGACCATAAGTTTAATACAAACTTGTTTCGTAGGTGTTGCCACCCACTCCTCAGTTAAACTTACAAGTTTGTAAGTTTAACTGAGGAGTGGGTGGCAACACCTACGAAACAAGTTTGTATTAAACTTATGGTCATCAAAGTTGAGTGATTTTCCTTCTTGGATTATTCTGCTCCTACACTGTAGAGCACTTTATTGGATTCGCCGGTGAATCTTCAACTTGGATATATATATATATATATATATATAGAGAGAGAGAGAGAGAGAGAGAGAGAGCGCCGTAAAGCGCATCTCATTTGACCGCGATGAGGCAAATCCCGGCGTGACCCTTTACGTTTCGGTGACCAAGCTCGACGGAAATGAGGTTATCGTGTCGGGCTCTCTTGCCTTGATTTTTGACATCGACCTTACCGGCGGTCACGCAAACAACTATCTCTTCCAGAATGTTTCCCGGGCGCTGGTTGACAGACTCGTTGTGAAATTTGCCGCCACCACTCTCCAGGACACCGTTGGTTACGATATTTACAAAATATTTGAGGATCTCTTCATCCCCGTGGATGAGCGCAACGACATGTTGCCAGAGGGCATTCAGAGTGTTGATTTGTGCACGATCCGCTCTGGTGCCGGTGACAAGAAGTCCTCTGGTGTGGACGCGAAAAACAAGCTAGAGATTGTGTACAAAAACAAATACCGCATCAACATGGACCACCAGATTTTGACTGGCCACGGTGTTTTGTACCCACAGGCACTCTACAACGATCTCACCTTCGAGCTCACGCTTGCCCCCGCATCTCAAGTTGTGCGGGGCTCGGATGCAAGTAAGCTTAAGTATAAGTTGACAAATATCCAGCTTGAGTACGAGTCAATCCGCAGCAAACAACTGGCTGACGAGGCGACGAGCGTTTACTCTAGCGGAAGGGGGTTCGCCTACGACCATATAACGCGAGAAAAGGTGGTGCCATTTTCGAAAGGGGGAGACGCTAGGCTGAACATTAAGGTGAACCCACAGCGCAGATCACTCAAGGCCATTCTTCTGCTCTTTATCGAGTCCTACGCCGCAGGCGCCAGGGACTCTGAAAAATACTTCAACCCCGACATCACCAAAGTGAGTGTAACCATAAACAGCTCTCCAAACAGGGTCTACAACAAGGGCATCGATGGAAGTGACATGTGGAGAGAGGTCGGCCGACTATTCGGGAAGAAAGCCAAAAGCGGCAGACCCAACATGACTCTGACCAAATATCTCACTGACAACAAGTTCGGCCTCCTTATCGATCTTAGATCAATGGCTGATACAACCCTGCACGGTAACGGCCAACGACTCGTCAACACAAAGGACGGTGTGAACCTTGAGATTGTAAGAACAACCTCCGGATCTGGAAATGCGCACTGCCACATCTACACCATCAGTGACTCACAGATGAATATCATTGGCAGACAGCTGCAGGCGGTTCAGTATTAAGCCAGCTGCATCAAAGACACATATATAGAGAATGGACCCACGAAAGCTACCCTTCAATGCCCTAATTATTGGGCCCACTAACTCTGGCAAAACACAGTATCTCATAAACCTTCTCCGAGGCCCCTTCAGGGGCAAGTTTGACTATATCGTGCTGCTATGCCCAACCTTTGTCAACAACAAGACCTACGATGGTTTTGTGGATAATGAGCCCAGCATTTGCGTGATATACTGCCAACAGCATGATATTGAATGGTGGCTAAAACTAGCTAGTTTCCATTTCAACGGGACGAACACGCTCATCATTCTCGATGATTGCGCCGCTTCGAAGGACGTGAAAGGTCGCGCGGGTCAGCTGGTGCAACTCGGATTCAGCGCGCGCCACAGTGGCATATCCGTGTGGGTGCTAACCCAACAGATAACCAGCATTGCGAAACCCTTTAGGGAAAACGTGGCAGCAATCGTGCTTTTTTACACCCCATCAGGCAAAACAACGAAGGCCTTCTTTGAGGACTATGTCGGCGAGCTTTCACACGAGGAGTACAAAGAGCTTATTGCACGGGTTAAGGGGCGCAAGTTTTCCCACCTAGTTTTCTCTCTGCGCCATCCATATGGGATTGAAGTGAAAATGTGAAGATTTTCTTAAAAAATATTTATATACACACGATGGCAGCAGCAATGAATGCAGAAATCCAGAAGCAAATAAATGAGGCCGCCACAATGCTAGATGCGGAATTTCCTCTAGATTCAATTATTTCGGATCCCGAATTTATCGAGTTCATGCAGTTTCTGGAGGCAGCCGAGAAAAAACAAAAACAATATATACACAATGGAAGCAAACTCAGGAGAGGAGGCAGCAATGAATGAAGTCATGCAGATGCTGGAGGCAGGCCCTGATAGCTCCATGCCATCAGCGATTCCTGAAGTCTTCACAGATGGCAATAACATTTCAGCTCAACGCGAGAGTCTGGCAATTCTGGTCTCGACTGGCAAATCAAACGAAGCTATCGGCGTCCTACTCACACACGAGCAAGTGAAACGCCTTACAGACAAGGATGTTGAAAAATACTACAAAAGGTATGAAGCCTATGTCGGCAACAAGACGACCGAGTCTCTGATTGACAGTGTTATAATGCTTATAACCAAAGGCGCTGGCATGGTTGCTCCGATTGACGATGTGAAAGAGCTGCAGAAAGAACTAAAAAATGACTACATGATCCAACATGAATTGTCATCTCTTGCTGGAAACCTTGCACTGCGATGCGGGCGATGGTTAGCGTTGGCCAATGCTGCTCTGATCACTACAAAACACATAGACTTCAAAAAAGAGCCCGAAGAACTCATACCACCCACACCTCCTCCTCCTGCGCCTCTCACACACCCAAGCAGAGACAGTGAAGGCTACCCACTAAAGGGCTTTGAAGAAGTTGACAAAAAATCTGACAAGAACCTGAAAGGAACCAGATAGGAATCTGATAGGAATCGCATAGGAACCAGATAGATAAATTTTTAAAAAACTTATATATACACACGATGGAAACACAAGCCGTGCAATCGTTACCGACGATACCTGAAGAAACAACAACCAACACGCACGTTACCTCTGATACCTTAAAGACTGTTCCAGCAAAAAACCCTGGTCCTGTTGCTTCTGGCAAAAGACTAGCAGAGCGCAACCGTATGGCTCGCGAAGCAAAAAAAACAAGCTTCCAAAGCAACAAACGAGCCCACCCCAAACCAAACTCCAAACCCATCCCCAAATTAACTCGACAAATGACTCACCTAGCAGCAACAGCAACTCAGGATACTACATTCTGGCTGTTGGTGGTTTGATTGTCTCCGCTATGGGGGTGTATTACCAGCGTGAGGCCATTATGAAAACTCTTTGACGCAACAAAGCTCCAACCCAACCGCCACCAGCAACGGAGGAGGCTGTAACTACTCCTCCAGTCAGACCGAAACGAAAATCTGGAATTCGCGAGATGGAATAAAAAATACATATATATATACTTACTCAATGGCAAACCTCGTCCAACTTTTCGTAAACGGGGCTGCAATAGGAGGTGTTCTTCTTGTTTTGGTTAATTTCAATATAACCGCTTTAAAAACAATTTGGCAATTAGCAACACAACCAATCAACAAAAACACAGACCCGGCGCATAATGAGGAATTAATCGAAATATAAAAATCTCATATATAACCAATGTCTGACAACAAGCTCGTGAAATCAGTTCTCGATGCCGCCACAATCACTGGCCTTGTCGCCGGTATTGGATGGATCGCTAAAAAAGTCGTCAAAGAGCCATTCACATCTGACCCCAGCTCGAGTGTGATGAACTACGTGAAGTTCACAGCTGTCATGACTGGGAGCATCGCACTGAAGAAATGCCTTGAGGATCAGAAAATCCTTCCAACCTCTATGTAAAAAATATATATATATATACACAACAATGGCCAGTGCCGTGGCCATGATGATTGGTGGAGCAATTCTCAATGCAGCCGCTTTCACTGGCGGCAACTATCTGGCAAAATATTTGTCTGGGGATAGCGCCCAAGCCGCCCTGGATGAGAAGACCAGGCACGACAAAGCGCTGGAGGCCTATAACGCAGCTTATACGAAATATCAGAAGGACCGCACAAAGCTCCTCGACTGGATTGCTGCTAATGATCGGGTCAAAGATCAGGCAAAACAAAAATTTGCTAGCACCAACCAAGCGTTTGTGCTATACAACCAAACCCACAAGGACCAACAAATAGCGCCCCCCAAAGAACCAGTGTTCTCTGACTTCTATAAACCAAGTCCACAGCAGAAGCAAGGCGAGCTCTTGTTTATCGGCACTGGCGCACTTGCCCTTGGGTACGCAGCTTTTCGCTTTCTTTAAAACCCTATATTATATATGGATGCTAAACTCTCAAAGATCTACTATAGTCCCAAAGGCTATTGGAAAGGCATTGCCGCTGTGAAAAAAATAGCTGCGGCTTCTCGCGTCTCTGATTAGGTAGCGACAAAATGGCTCGTCAAGCAAGCCCTTTGACAGATTTACTTCCCTGCGCCACGCCACATCCCTCGGCCAAAGTTTGATGTCTTCACGCCCAATGCGGTACATCAAGCAGATCTACTTTTTTTGCCTCACGACAAACTTCCTCATGGTAGAAAGCTTTACAAATATTGTTTAACAGTTGTTGATGTGGCTAGCCGTTACAAAGCAGCAGAGCCCTTGACATCGAAAGAGTCTCTAGAGATTGCGAAGGCATTCCAGAAGATTTACAGACGCGGGCCTTTGAAATGGCCACAACGGTTGCAGGTTGACCCTGGGCGTGAATTTATGGGTGCTGTGACTAAAGAGATGGAGAACAACAAAATCGCTATTCGTCGCGGGCGGGTTGATATCCACAGAGACCAAGCGATAGTTGAAAGATTCAACCGAACCCTGGCTGAACGCCTGTTTGGACACCAGTATGCGGTTGAAATGCGCCTTCCATCTGGTCAGAGATCGACTGAATGGGTACGAAGGCTGCCAGACGTTGTTTCTGCTTTAAACAATGAAGTGACAAGATTGACTGGCAAGAAGCCCGCGCAAGCAGTGAAGGAGAGAGAGGTTTCATCCAAGCCCTCTACCCCCTATTCGAGACCAGTGGGGGAGAAGGAGAAGAAGCTCCCTCCCCGGGTGAGTGTGAGATATTTGTATCAGCCTGGCGAGCTGGAAGGCGGTGGTAGGCGGGCGACCGATCCGATCTGGTCGATGAAGGTCTACAATATTGAAAAGGTTGTTACCAAACCAAACGAGCCGGTCGTTTACTATATTTACGATGGGCCCAAGCGGGGCTTCGACCGTGAGGAGTTGATGGTTGTGCCGCCAGATACTCAGTTGCCACCGATATCTTTGTGACCATATGCCAGCGTGTGGACGCCATCCTCCTTAATCCAGCGCTTTGAGTCAAATGGTGAGAGCGTTGTCCTTTTTAGATGCACGCCGTAGATCTGGTGATCTACACTTCTAAGCATGTCCATCCCGTGTTTGAAGACCTCCTTTTTGAAGAGGGCGTCCTTGTAGTTCTGGTGGTTGATTTCTTTATTGGTTACTACTTTGGTCGTGCCCTTCACTTTTTTGATGTTCTTCTGGCTGTCAAGCAAGATTGAGTACATCTTTGAGCGCAAGCATACAACCTCAGAGATTGGCTTGCCAGTGCACTCATCCTTCATCTTGCCGATGGCCTTCTTGGTGTGATGGGTGGTCTTTCGGGTAATCGCATGTGTCGTAGAGTTCATCCAGACGATTCCCCATGTCCTTGTAGACATCCTCTGTCTTGATCTCTAGAAGCAGGCTGTCTGTGTCTGTATAGAGTAGATCACATCGCGAGCCGTACTTTAACTTGAGGTGCTTATAGTAGAAATCGTACATCAGGGTCTTGGAGAGATCCAGTATGCACATGCCGGTGTAGACTGGGCGTTTGAGTAAGATTTTATCCTTGTGCATTTGAATCCCGGCAAGATTTTCACCAAAGACTGTTGCTCTGGCAAACAGGGGGCTTGAGATAAGCTTTCTCAACTTTACAAGGCTGTAAATTTTTAAAAAACGTATATATACACACGATGGAGACACAAGCCGTGCAATCGTTACCGACGATACCTGAAGAAACAACAACAACAACAACCAACACGCACGTTACCTCTGATACCCCAAAGACTGTTCCAGCAAAAAACCCTGGTCGTTTTGCTTCTGGCAAAAGACTAGCAGAGCGCAACCGTATGGCTCGCGAAGCAAAAAAAACAAGCTTCCAAAGCAACAAACGAGCCCACCCCAAACCAAACTCCAAACCCATCCCCAAACTCGACAAATGACTCACCTAGCAGCAACAGCAACTCAGGATACTACATTCTGGCTGTTGGTGGTTTGATTGTCTCCGCTATGGGGGTGTATTACCAGCGTGAGGCCATTATGAAAACTCTTGGGCGCAACAAAGCCCCAACCCAACCGCCACCAGCAACGGAGGAGGCTGTAACTACTCCTCCAGTCAGACCGAAACGAAAATCCGGAATTCTCGAGATGGAATAAAAAATACATACCCCTTATTCGATGTTTTGGGAGATAATACGCGCGGATATTTTACGAGTTGTGTAGTAATTTTCCGAGCTCCCCGGGGGCGAGGAAAAATGCGAGCAATGAGTAAAATGTCCGCGCGTATTATCTCCCAAAACATCGAATAAGAGGTTTATTATACCACACTGAATTTTTTCTGTTATCAATCATCTATTTTTTCAGTACAGAAAGCGGCGATTTTCTCATTCTTCGTATGGCGCGCGTGAGTGACGTGAGCAAACAAAAAGCCAGTAAAATGCATTTTATTTGACAAATGACATGTTTTTGACACACGGCGATTAAAAATAGCTTTGCGTCGTGTCAGATTTTTCATTCATTCATTTTTACACGACTGAAATAAGTTTTCAAAAAAACTCCGTAAATAGTTCTAGCGGCCGTGAAAGTTATGTTCTAAATCGGCTAAACAACACTACAAAGTTTCTTTAAAGTTCATCGTCACTATCAGAAAGAGGCAAGATTCTCTTAAATTTTTTCCTCTGAAATAAGCTGAATTGCTCGCCAGTTTCGAAGCCATGTGCATCGACGGTAGAGGTGAACTGACAATTGTTGAAGACTGCTCCAGTGAACATATTTTTGGCTCCATCATCGTGCTGGCCATTTGAAGCAATCTGAGGCTTCAGGATGTTGCTTTCAACTGGAGTTTTGCTGACATGTCCTTTTGCTGCTCTGTGGAAGTGCTGGAATAGCTGTCTAAGGACTTCAGATTTCTTTGTCCAGCGAGTGCAATGATGTTTAAAGGCTCGACGTTCTCTTTCCAAAGAGTTGAGATCATGGTTCATGATGGTTCTTCGTACGGAGTGGTTGGTGTGTCGTCCGGACAATCCTGCGGCCTCGCTCATAGACTTCATATATGAACCAAGCGAGTTCTTGCCAAGTGGCTGTTTCTTGTACCAGATCGTAGAAGCAGGCTTAGTAATGGCTGCCAGGTAAAAGGGGGCGTCTTCACTGTTCATCTCAAGTGGTCGCCTGGACAGATATTCTCGGAAGATTCTCACTGGACACCGTGGTCCCTCTGTAGCGTACATTTTGGGGTTGAAAGAGCGGTCGGGAACAAATTCATGTTCACCAGTGCGGGTTTTGCTTCCACGCTCGGTAATCCACTCAACGTACTCTTTTCCGTGGGGACCGTTTTCTCGTTTAATCTTAAAGTCGCCAAACTTAACTCGGTGGTGTTCATCACGAGCCCGCGAGCCAAAGAACATAGTGTTGTTAAACCAGATGGTACGCAAAAGGCTTTGCGGAGAATGGTCTCCCAACTGTTTTTCTTCCCACAACTGATTGATTTCATCCTCGCTCAGTCCGACGGTTTTATTTGGCCTTTGCCCTTTGCCTGCGCGACGTAACTGTTTTCTTTTGGAAGACAAAGCTTCTCTGGCCGTGGAAAATTGTATGTCTGTAAGTATACTGTACTTTTTTCCTCGTTCACGTAAAAAACGGTCAATGCTTCTAAACAGTGAAGTTAGCGTGTCAGGCTCAAACTCGTCTCCGTTTTGTTTACGTACTTTTAAAACAAAGTGAGCTAAAATCTTGTCCAGTTCTTGTGGCTGTATGTCATGCAGTCGTCTAGTTTCGTTTACAGATTTGGCCCATCTGTAAAAGACGTTAAGGTCACTTGCTGTCTTTTTGGTTGTATTTTTGTTTCTGTTCTGTTCAATAAATGTTTTAATATCAGTATCGTTAAGTTGTCTGTCTTCAGTTTGTTCAGTTTGTTCACTTTCCTCAATAGTAATACCAGTTTGGGTTGTTTCAGTGTTTTCTGTATGTTCAGTTAGAGAGTCGGCTGCTGCAATAAGTTCGTCGTCTAAAAAGTCAAGTTGAAAAGTTGTAAACAAGTCGAAATTTGGTTCGTCCAGTCCGGCCATTTTTTTCTTCGTCCTCCTTTAGCTAAAACCGGTCAAACCGGGATTTTACAGTGTAATACGCTGGCATATTTTGCGTGTTCTCTTGCCCTTATACGGTAAAATGACGCAACAGTGGTATAATAAATATATATATATACTCACTCAATGGCAAACCTCATCCAACTTTTCGTAAACGGGGCTGCAGTAGGAGGTGTTCTTCTTGTTTTGGTTAATTTCAATATAACCGCCTTAAAAACAATTTGGCAATTAGCAACACAACCAATCAACAAAAACACAGACCCGGCGCATAATGAGGAATTAATCGAAATATAAAAATCTCATATATACACAATGTCTGACAACAAGCTCGTGAAATCAGTTCTCGATGCCGCCACAATCACTGGCCTTGTCGGCGGTATTGGATGGATCGCTAAAAAAGTCGTCAAAGAGCTATTCACATCTGACCCCAGCTCGAGTGTGATGAACTACGTGAAGTTCACAGCTGTCATGACTGGGAGCATCGCACTGAAGAAATGCCTTGAGGATCAGAAAATCCTTCCAACCTCTATGTAAAAAAAATATATACACAACAATGGCCAGTGCCGTGGCCGTGATGATTGGTGGAGCAATTCTCAATGCAGCCGCTTTCACTGGCGGCAACTGTCTAGCAAAATATTTGTCTGGGGATAACGCCCAAGCCGCGCTGGATGAGAAGACCAGGCACGACAAAGCGCTGGAGGCCTATAACGCAGCTTATACGAAATATCAGAAGGACCGCACAAAGCTCCTCGACTGGATTGCTGCTAATGATCGGGTCAAAGATCAGGCAAAACAAAACTTTGCTAGCACCGACCAAGCGTTTGTGCTATACAACCAAACCCACAAGGACCAACAAATAGCGCCCCCCAAAGAACCAGTGTTCTCTGACTTCTATAAACCAAGTCCACAGCAGAAGCAAGGCGAGCTCTTATTTATCGGCACTGGCGCACTTGCCCTTGGGTACGCAGCTTTTCGCTTTCTTTAAAACCCTATATTATATATGGATGCTAAACTTTCAAAGATCTACTATAGTCCCAAAGGCTATTGGAAAGGCATTGCCGCTGTGAAAAAACTAGCTGCGGCTTCTCGCGTCTCTGATGAGGTAGCGAAAAAGTGGCTCGTCAAGCAAGCCCTTTGGCAGATTTACTTCCCTGCGCCACGCCACATCCCTCGGCCAAAGTCTAATGTCTTCACGCCCAATGCGGTACATCAAGCAGATCTACTTTTTTGCCTCACGACAAACTTCCTGGTAGAAAGCTTTACAAATATTGTTTAACAGTTGTTGATGTGGCTAGCCGTTACAAAGCAGCAGAGCGCTTGACATCAAAAGAGTCTCTAGAGGTTGCGAAGGTATTCCAGAAGATTTACAGACGCGGGCCTTTGAAATGGCCACAACTGTTGCAGGTTGACCCTGGGCGTGAATTTATGGGTGCTGTGACTAAAGAGATGGAGAACAACAAAACCGCTATTCGTCGCGGGCGGGTTGATATCCACAGAGACCAAGCGATAGTTGAAAGATTCAACCGAACCCTGCGCTTTATCTCCAAACTACTCCGTAATTTTTCTACTAGGAGCCAACAAATGTCTCATCAGTTATGACAAACAAACAATTTTTTTCCATCTTATTTTTCCATCTAAACAATTGCGACCAAGTAATGCAGCTCAAATACACTGAGCCGTTATAACGCACGCATTTTGGTTTCAGATAATTGTCACGATTGCCCCTGCCTCTCCAGAGAACAATGGCAACTTTGATTTCAAGCTAAACTGTAATCCACTTCAAACCTTGCAATCCTGCGCTTTATATCCAAACTTCTACTTTTGTTTTGTACCAGACGATGTTTTTATCCAACTAAGTTGTATATTTCGTGCCATTTGGCGATATAACGTGAAAATAAGCTAAGCGACATTTTGCCATTTCGGCGGGACAGTGTCATCAGTATGCATTTACAAAGAGTATTTACGATGTGCGACGGCTAAAACCGAAAATGCCCGAAATATTGGCGAACAGGCTCCGTAATGTTTCTCCTAGCAGTCAACAAATGTCTCATAAGTTATGACAAACAAACAATTTATTTTTCCATCTTACAAACATTTTAATGTTAAAACTAAGTAAATGTTAAAAAAACATTTTAATGTTAAAACTAGTTAATGTTTTGATATGTTTCGATATGTTAAAAAACATTTTAATATTAAAACTAGTTAAAAGTAAGCAAATGCAACGAAGTTAAGCAGCTCAAAATAAACTGAGCCGTTATAACGCACGCATTTTGGTTTCAGATACATGTCACGATTGACACTGCCTCTCCAGCAAACAAAGATAACTTTGATTTGGAGGTAAACTATAATGCACTTCAATCCTTGCAATTCTGCCCTTTATCTCCAAACTACTACTTTTGCTTTGTACAATAGGATCCTTTTATCCAACTAATTTGTATACTTCGTGCCATTTGGCGATATAACGTAGAAATAAGCTAAGCGACATGTTGCCATTTCGGCAAGACAGTGTCATCAGTATGCATTTACAAAGGGTATTTACGCTGTGCGAAGGCTAAAACCGAAAATGCCTGAAATATTGACGAACAGGCTCCGTAATGTTTCTCCTAGCAGTCAACAAATGTCTCATAAGTTATGACAAACAAACAATTTATTTTTCCATCTTACAAACATTTTAATGTTAAAACTAAGTAAATGTTAAAAAAACATTTTAATGTTAAAACTAGTTAATGTTTTGATATGTTTCGAAATGTCAAAAAACATTTGAATGTTAAAACTAGTTGAAACTAAGCAAATGCAAGGAAGTTAAGCAGCTCAAAATAGACTGAGCCGTTATAACGCACGCATTTTGGTTTCAGATACATGTCACGATTGACACTGCCTCTCCAGCAAACAAAGGCAACTTTGATTTGGAAGTAAACTATAATCCACTTCAATCCTTGCAATCCTGCCCTTTATCTTCAAACTAGTACTTTTGCTTTGTACCATAGGATCCTTTTATCCAACTAATTTGTATATTTCGTGCCATTTGGCGATATAACGTGGAAATAAGCTAAGCGACATTTTGCTATTTCGGCGGGACAGTGTCATCAGTATGCATTTAAGAAGAGTATTCACGAAGTGCGACGGCTAAAACCGAAAATGCCTGAAATATTGACGAACAGGCTCCGTAATGTTTCTCCTAGGAGTCAACAAATGTCTCATAAGTTATGACAAACAAACAATATATTTTTCCATCTTACAAACATTTTAATGTTAAAACTAAGAAAATGGTAAAAAACATTTTAATGTTAAAACTAGTTAATGTTTTGATATGTTTCGAAATGTTAAAAAAACATTTTAATGTTAAAACTAGTTAAAACTAAGCAAATGCAACGAAGTTAAGCAGCTCAAAATAGACTGGGCCGTTATAACGCCCGCATTTTTGTTTCAGATAAACGTCACGATTGACACTGCCTCTCCAGCAAACAATGGTGTCTTTCTGCATGTAGCGTTATACATGGTCTTCTTTTGTTTGTGAGGTATTGTATTTTTGGTCTTGTTTTGGATTTGTATTGTTGTCGTTCTTTGTTCCTTTTGTTTTACATGATGTGTGCTCCGGTACATGCAGAATCTACCAAACAAAGGCAACTTTGATTTCAAGCTAAACTGTAATCGACTTCAATCCTTGCAATCGTGCGCTTTATCTCCAAACTACTACTTTTGTTTTGTACTATAGGATCTTTTTATCCAACGAAGTTGTATATTTCGTGCCATTTGGCGAAATAACGTGGAAATAAGCTAAGCGACATTTTGCCATTTCGGCGAGACAGTGTCATCAGTATGCATTTACGAAGAGTATTCACGAAGTGCGACGGCTAGAACCGAAAATGCCCGAAATATTGACGAACAGGCTCCGTAATTTTTCTACTAGGAGCCAACAAATGTCTCATAAGTTATGACAAACAAACAATTTATTTTTCCATTTTACAAACATTAACTAAGGAAATGCAACGAAGTAAAGCAGCTCAAAATAGTCTCAACCGTTATGACGCACGCATTTTGGTTTCAGATAAATGTCACGATTGACCCTTCCTCTCCAGCAAACAATGGCAAATTTAAATTCCAGCTAAACTGTAATCCACTTCAAACCTTGCAATCCTGCGCTTTATCTCCAAACTACGACTTTTTTTTTGTTCTACAGGATCTTTTTATCCAACGAAGTTGTATATTTCGTGCCATTTGGCGAAATAACGTGGAAATAAGCTAAGCGACATTTTGCCATTTCGGCGAGACAGTGTCATCAGTATGCATTTACGAAGAGTATTCACGAAGTGCGACGGCTAAAACCGAAAATGCCTGAAATATTGACGAACAGGCTCCGTAATGTTTCTCCTAGCAGTCAACAAATGTCTCATAAGTTATGACAAACAAACAATTTATTTTTCCATCTTACAAACATTTTAATGTTAAAACTAAGTAAATGTTAAAAAAACATTTTAATGTTAAAACTAGTTAATGTTTTGATATGTTTCGATACGTTAAAAAACATTTTAATGTTAAAACTAGTTAAAACTAAGAAAATGCAACGAAGTTAAGGAGCTCAAAATAGACTGAGCCGTTATAACGCACGTATTTTGGTTTCAGATAAATGTCACGATTGACACTGCCTCTCCAGCAAACAATGGTGTCTTTCTGCATGTAGCGTTATCCATGGTCTTCTATTGTTTGTGAGGTATTGTATTTTTGGTCTTGTTTTGGATTTGTATTGTTGTCGTTCTTTGTTCCTTTGTTTTTACTTGATGTGTGCTCCGGTACATGCAGAATCTACCAAACAAAGGCAACTTTGATTTCAAGCTAAACTGTAATCGACTTTAACCCTTGCAATCGTGCGCTTTATCTCCAAACTACTACTTTTGTTTTGTACTATAGGATCTTTTTATCCAACGAAGTTGTATATTTCGTGCCATTTGGCGAAATAACGTGGAAATAAGCTAAGCGACATTTTGCCATTTCGGCGAGACAGTGTCATCAGTATGCATTTACGAAGAGTATTCACGAAGTGCGACGGCTGAAACCGAAAATGCCCGAAATATTGACGAACAGGCTCCGTAATTTTTCTACTAGGAGCCAACAAATGTCTCATAAGTTATGACAAACAAACAATTTATTTTTCCATTTTACAAACATTAACTAAGGAAATGCAACGAAGTAAAGCAGCTCAAAATAGTCTCAACCGTTATGACGCACGCATTTTGGTTTCAGATAAATGTCACGATTGACCCTTCCTCTCCAGCAAAAAATGGCAACTTTGATTTCAAGCTAAACTGTAATCCACTTCAAACCTTGCAATCCTACGCTTTATCTCCAAAGTACGACTTTTGTTTTGTTCTATAGGATCTTTTTATCCAACGAAGTTGTATATTTCGTGCCATTTGGCGAAATATCGTAGAAATAAGCTAAGCGACATTTTGCCATTTCGGCGAGACAGTGTCATCAGTATGCATTTACGAAGAGTATTCACGAAGTGCGACGGCTAAAACCGAAAATGCCCGAAATATTGACCAACAGGCTCCGTAATGTTTCTTCTAGCAGTCAACAAATGTCTCATAAGTTATGACAAACAAACAATTTATTTTTCCATCTTACAAACATTTTAATGTTAAAACTAAGTAAATGTTAAAAAAACATTTTAATGTTAAAACTAGTTAATGTTTTGGTATGCTTCGATACGTTAAAAAACATTTTAATGTTCAAACTAGTTAAAACTAAACAAATGCGACGAAGTTAAGCAGCACAAAATAGACTGAGCCGTTATAACGCACGTATTTTGGTTTCAGATGAATGTCACGATTGACACTGCCTCTCCAGCAAACAATGGTGTCTTTCTGCATGTAGCGTTATCCATGGTCTTCTATTGTTTGTGAGGTATTGTATTTTTGGTCTTGTTTTGGATTTGTATTGTTGTCGTTCTTTGTTCCTTTTGTTTTACTTGATGTGTGCTCCGGTACATGCAGAATCTACCAAACAAAGGCAACTTTGATTTCAAGCTAAACCGTAATCCACTTCAAACCTTGCAATCCTGCGTTTTATCTCCAAACTACTACATTTGTTTTGTACTAGAGGATGTTTTTATCCAACTGAGTTGTATATTTTGTACCATTTGGCGATATAACGTCCACAAAGGTTAACCGACATTTTGCCATTTCGCCGGGACAGTGTCATCTGTATGCATTTAGGAAGAGTATTCACGAAGTGCGACGGCTAAAACCGAAAATGCCTGAAATATTGACGAACAGGCTCCGTAATGTGTCTTCTAGCAGTCAACAAATGTCTCATAAGTTATGACAAACAAACAATTTATTTTTCCATCTTACAAACATTTTAATGTTAAAACTAAGTAAATGTTAAAAAACATTTTAATGTTAAAACTAGTTAATGTTTTGATATGCTTCGATACGTTAAAAAACATTTTAATGTTCAAACTAGTTAAAACTAAGCAAATGCAACGAAGTTAAGCAGCACAAAATAGACTGAGCCGTTATAACGCACGTATTTTGGTTTCAGATAAATGTCACGATTGACACTGCCTCTCCAGCAAACAATGGTGTCTTTCTGCATGTAGCGTTATCCATGGTCTTCTATTGTTTGTGAGGTATTGTATTTTTGGTCTTGTTTTGGATTTGTGTTGTTGTCGTTCTTTGTTCCTTTTGTTTTATTTGATGTGTGCTCCGGTACATGCAGAATCTACCAAACAAAGGCAACTTTGATTTCAAGCTAAACTGTTATCGACTTCAATCCTTGCAATCGTGCGCTTTATCTCCAAACTACTGCTTTTGTTTTGTACTGTAGGATCTTTTTATCCAACTATGTTGTATATTTTGTGCGATTTGGCGATATAACGTGGAAATAAGCTGAGATACATTTAGCCATTTCGGCGGGACAGTGTAATTAGTATGCATTTACGAAGAGTATTCACGAAGTGCGACGCCTAAAACCGAAAATGCCCGAAATATTGACAAACAGGTCTGTAATTTTTCTACTAGGAGCCAACAAATGTCTCATAAGTTATGACAAACAAACAATTTATTTTTCCATCTTATTTTTCCATCTAAACAAATACAACGAAGTAAAGCAGCTCAAAATAGTCTCAACCGTTATGACGCACGCATTTTGGTTTCAGATAAATGTCACGATTGACCCTTCCTCTGCAGTAAACAATGGCAACTTTGATTTCAAGCTAAACTGTAATCCACTTCAAACCTTGCAATCCTGCGCTTTATCTCCAAACTACTACATTTGTTTTGTACTAGAGGATATTTTTATCCAACTGAGTTGTATATTTTGTACCATTTGGCGATATAACGTCGAAATAAGCTAAGCGACATTTTGCCATTTCGGCGGGACAGTGTCATCTGTATGCATTTAGGAAGAGTATTCACGAAGTGCGACGGCTAAATCCGAAAATGCCTGAAATATTGACGAACAGGCTCCGTAATGTTTCTCCTAGCAGTCAACAAATGTCTCATAAGTTATGACAAACAAACAATTTATTTTTCCATCTTACAAATATTTTAATGTTAAAACTAAGGAAATGTTAAAAAAACATTTTAATGTTAAAACTAGTTAATGTTTTGATATGTTTCGAAATGTTAAAAAACATTTGAATGTTAAAACTAGTTGAAACTAAGCAAATGCAAGGAAGTTAAGCAGCTCAAAATAGACTGAGCCTTTATAACGCACGCATTTTGGTTTCAGATACATGTCACGATTGACACTGCCTCTCCAGCAAACAATGGTGTCTTTCTGCATGTAGCGTTATCCATGGTCTTCTATTGTTTGTGAGGTACTGTATTTTTGGTCTTGATTTGGATTTGTATTGTTGTCGTTCTTTGTTCCTTTGTTTTTACTTGATGTGTGCTCCGGTACATGCAGAATCTACCAAACAAAGGCAACTTTGATTTCAAGCTAAACTGTAATCGACTTCAATCCTTGCAATCGTGCGCTTTATCTCCAAACTACTACTTTTGTTTTTTACTATAGGAGTTTAATATCCAACTATGTTGTATATTTTGTGCCATTTGGCGATATAACGCAGAAATAAGGTGAGATACATTTAGTCATTTCGGCGGGAGAGTGTCATTAGTATGCACTTACGAAGAGTATTCACGAAGTGCGACGGCTAAAACCGAAAATGCCCGAAATATTGACGAACAGGCTCCGTAATTTTTCTACTAGGAGCCAACAAATGTCTCATAAGTTATGACAAACAAACAATTCATTTTTCCATTTTACAAACATTTACTAAGCAAATGCAACGAAGTAAAGCAGCCCAAAATAGTCTCAACCGTTATGACGCACGCATTTTGGTTTCAGATAAATGTCACGATTGACCCTTCCTCTCCAGCAAAAAATGGCAACAATGATTTCAAGCTAAACTGTAATGCACTTCAAACCTTGCAATCCTACGCTTTATCTCCAAAGTACGACTTTTGTTTTGTTCTATAGGATCTTTATATCCAACGAAGTTGTATATTTCGTGCCATTTGGCGAAATAACGTGGAAATAAGCTAAGCGACATTTTGCCATTTCGGCGAGACAGTGTCATCAGTATGCATTTACGAAGAGTATTCACGAAGTGCGACGGCTAAAACCGAAAATGCCCGAAATATTGACGAACGGGCTCCGTAATTTATTCTACAAGGAACCAACAAATGTCTCATAAGTTATGACAAACAAACAATTTATGTTTCCATCTTATTTTTCCATCTAAACAAATGCAACGAAGTAATGCAGCTAAAAATAGACTGAGCCGTTATAACGCACGCATTTTGGTTTCAGATCAATGTCACGATTGACCCTTCCTCTCCAGCAAACAATGGCAACTTTGATTTCAAGCTAAACTGTAATCCACTTCAAACCTTGCAATCCTGCGCTGTATCTCCAAACTACTACATTTGTTTTGTACTAGAGGATGTTTTTATCCAACTAAGTTGTATATTTTGTACCATTTGGCGATATAACGTCGAAATAAGCTAAGCGACATTTTGCCATTTCGGCGGGACAGTGTCATCTGTATGCATTTAGGAAGAGTATTCACGAAGTGCGACGCCTAAAACCGAAAATGCCCGAAATATTGACGAACAGGTCTGTAATTTTTCTACTAGGAGCCAACAAATGTCTCATAAGTTATGACAAACAAACAATTTATTTTTCCATCTTATTTTTCCATCTAAACAAATACAACGAAGTAAAGCAGCTCAAAATAGTCTCAACCGTTATGACGCACGCATTTTGGTTTCAGATAAATGTCACGATTGACCCTTCCTCTGCAGTAAACAATGGCAACTTTGATTTCAAGCTAAACTGTAATCCACTTCAAACCTTGCAATCCTGCGCTTTATCTCCAAACTACTACATTTGTTTTGTACTAGAGGATGTTTTTATCCAACTGAGTTGTATATTTTGTACCATTTGGCGATATAACGTCGAAATAAGCTAAGCGACATTTTGCCATTTCGGCGGGACAGTGTCATCTGTATGTATTTAGGAAGAGTATTCACGAAGTGCGACGGCTAAATCCGAAAATGCCTGAAATATTGACGAACAGGCTCCGTAATGTTTCTCCTAGCAGTCAACAAATGTCTCATAAGTTATGACAAACAAACAATTTATTTTTCCATCTTACAAACATTTTAATGTTAAAACTAAGGAAATGTTAAAAAAACATTTTAATGTTAAAACTAGTTAATGTTTTGATATGTTTCGAAATGTTAAAAAACATTTGAATGTTAAAACTAGTTGAAACTAAGCAAATGCAAGGAAGTTAAGCAGCTCAAAATAGACTGAGCCTTTATAACGCACGCATTTTGGTTTCAGATACATGTCACGATTGACACTGCCTCTCCAGCAAACAATGGTGTCTTTCTGCATGTAGCGTTATCCATGGTCTTCTATTGTTTGTGAGGTACTGTATTTTTGGTCTTGATTTGGATTTGTATTGTTGTCGTTCTTTGTTCCTTTGTTTTTACTTGATGTGTGCTCCGGTACATGCAGAATCTACCAAACAAAGGCAACTTTGATTTCAAGCTAAACTGTAATCGACTTCAATCCTTGCAATCGTGCGCTTTATCTCCAAACTACTACTTTTGTTTTTTACTATAGGAGTTTAATATCCAACTATGTTGTATATTTTGTGCCATTTGGCGATATAACGCAGAAATAAGGTGAGATACATTTAGTCATTTCGGCGGGAGAGTGTCATTATAGTATGCACTTACGAAGAGTATTCACGAAGTGCGACGGCTAAAACCGAAAATGCCCGAAATATTGACGAACAGGCTCCGTAATTTTTCTACTAGGAGCCAACAAATGTCTCATAAGTTATGACAAACAAACAATTCATTTTTCCATTTTACAAACATTTACTAAGCAAATGCAACGAAGTAAAGCAGCCCAAAATAGTCTCAACCGTTATGACGCACGCATTTTGGTTTCAGATAAATGTCACGATTGACCCTTCCTCTCCAGCAAAAAATGGCAACAATGATTTCAAGCTAAACTGTAATGCACTTCAAACCTTGCAATCCTACGCTTTATCTCCAAAGTACGACTTTTGTTTTGTTCTATAGGATCTTTATATCCAACGAAGTTGTATATTTCGTGCCATTTGGCGAAATAACGTGGAAATAAGCTAAGCGACATTTTGCCATTTCGGCGAGACAGTGTCATCAGTATGCATTTACGAAGAGTATTCACGAAGTGCGACGGCTAAAACCGAAAATGCCCGAAATATTGACGAACGGGCTCCGTAATTTATTCTACAAGGAACCAACAAATGTCTCATAAGTTATGACAAACAAACAATTTATGTTTCCATCTTATTTTTCCATCTAAACAAATGCAACGAAGTAATGCAGCTAAAAATAGACTGAGCCGTTATAACGCACGCATTTTGGTTTCAGATCAATGTCACGATTGACCCTTCCTCTCCAGCAAACAATGGCAACTTTGATTTCAAGCTAAACTGTAATCCACTTCAAACCTTGCAATCCTGCGCTGTATCTCCAAACTACTACATTTGTTTTGTACTAGAGGATGTTTTTATCCAACTAAGTTGTATATTTTGTACCATTTGGCGATATAACGTCGAAATAAGCTAAGCGACATTTTGCCATTTCGGCGGGACAGTGTCATCTGTATGCATTTAGGAAGAGTATTCACGAAGTGCGACGGCTAAAACCGAAAATGCCTCAAATATTGACGAACAGGCTTCGTAATGTTTCTCCTAGCAGTCAAGAAATGTCTCATAAGTTATGACAAACAAACAATTTATTTTTCCATCTTACAAACATTTTAATGTTAAAACTAAGTAAATGTAAAAACATTTTAATGTTAAAACTTGTTAATGTTTTGATATGTTTCGATACGTTAAAAACATTTTAATGTTCAAACTAGTTAAAACTAAGCAAATGCAACGAAGTTAAGCAGCACAAAATAGACTGAGCCGTTATAACGCACATATTTTGGTTTCAGATAAATGTCACGATTGACACTGCCTCTCCAGCAAACAATGGTGTCTTTCTGCATGTAGCGTTATCCATGGTCTTCTATTGTTTGTGAGGTGTTGTATTTTTGGTCTTGTTTTTGATTTGTATTGTTGTCGTTCTTTGTTCCTTTTGTTTTACTTGATGTGTGCTCCGGTACATGAAGAATCTACCAAACAAAGGCAACTTTGATTTCAAGCTAAACTGTAATCGACTTCAACCCTTGCAATCGTGCGCTTTATCTCCAAACTACTACTTTTGTTTTGTACTATAGGATCTTTGTATCCAACGAAGTTGTACATTTCGTACCATTTGGCGAAATAACGTGGAAATAAGTTAAGCGACATTTTGCCATTTCGGCGAGACAGTGTCATCAGTATGCATTTACGACGAGTATTCACGAAGTGCGACGGCTAAAACCGAAAATGCCCGAAATATTGACGAACAGGCTCCGTAATTTTTCTACTAGGAGCCAACAAATGTCTCATAAGTTATGACAAACAAACAATTCATTTTTCCATCTTATTTTTCCATCTAAACAATTGCGACCAAGTAATGCAGCTCAAAATAGACTGAGCCGTTATAACGCACGTATTTTGGTTTCGGATAATTAACACGATTGACCGTGCCTCTCCATCCTCGGAGACCCAGGGGCAGTTAGTCGGGGCGGGACGAAGTAAAATCTCGGCAAAAATCAGCGCGACGAAAGTTTTCAAGAGCGAGCGAACGAACGAGCCCCTGGGTTTCTACACTTACCGAACCAGTTCCACGACCATTTGAAATCCCCGTCTCTGATTGGGCAGAAAATTTCTGGCATTGTATTTTTCTGCCCAATCAGCGAGCTGCATCTATCGCGCCATTTTCGTGCCTTCTTACACGAAAATTGTTTTTGCTTGATCGCCATTGCGTTGCTCGTTCAACTGGGTGATGTCAAATGAGGCGGCTCGCTTGGAAAGTTTCTTAAAAAAATAATGGCCTCAAAGCCGAGAATTATCGCGAGATTCAGCGTGGCCGCATCGAAATCAAACACTCACTGTTGCATTCGGGGCCGTGGAGAGGTCGAATGTATTGTATCCTTTCAACTCGTTAAATTGTTTTTTTGTTAGACTCGAGAAACAGTCATGGGTCTGCATTTCGTAGTGAATCCCACGCCGAACATACACTAAAAGTTTTCAAAATCTACGCCATATAGAGTTCTATGAAACCTGAAATATGAATGAATCACTGATCACAAGCCGGAATACTATACGCCAAAGACTGCAATAGTACGCCGCAGCCCTTTGAAACCCACGCCAATTTTTTGGCGAATTCTCCAGTAATGTTTCGCTTCCTTTCCTTTTCCAAAAACACAAAACTACACAAACGGCAACAGTCACCGATATCATTTGGGATTGCTCATGTTAACACAATCCAAGCTTACTAAAAATGCAAAGGTGTGTGGAGTAAATTCTCGGGAAAAGCAAGAAGCCACCTACCCGCTCGATCTGCATACTTGCGTGACCCGTGCAATAGAATATTCCTTACATTGGAAAGTTTCAGTCAGAGAAGCGATCCACTGCCCGTTAATTAAACAGGAGAATTTCTTTTTGGCCAACCAAACAATTTTAATGATAACTTATTCCAGAACAACCTCTGAGTTAAAAGGACTTAGCTTATAGGCTGAAGTTAAGAAACCTTCGAGTTGAATGCCTCATTGAGTGTTTGTGCCTCCACGTTGCATTTTGTAAATAATGTATTGATTTCGATGCAGCTACGCTGAATCTCGCGATTATTCTCGGCTTTGAGGCCATTATTTTTTTTAAGAAACTTTCCAAGCGAACCGCCAACTCAATGGCGATCAAGCAAAAACAATTTTCGTGTAAGAAGGCACGAAAATGGCGCGATAGATGCAGCTCGCTGATTGGGCAGAAAAATACAATGCCAGAAATTTTCTGCCCAATCAGAGACGGGGATTTCAAATGGTCGTGGAACTGGTTCGGTAAGTGTAGAAACCCAGGGGCTCGTTCGCTCGCTCTTGAAAACTTTCGTCGCGCTGATTTTTGCCGAGATTTTACTTCGTCCCGCCCCGACTAACTGCCCCTAGGTCTCCGAGGATGGTGCCTCTACAGCAAACAATGGCAACTTTGATTTCAAGCTAAACTGTAATCCACTTCAAACCTTGCAATCCTGCGCTTTATCTCCAAACTACTACTTTTGTTTTGTACTAGAGGATGTTTTTATCCAACTAAGTTGTATATTTCGTGCCATTTGGCGATATAACGTGGAAATAAGCTAAGCGACATTTTGCCATTTCGGCGGTACAGTGTCATCAGTATGCATTTACAATGAGTATTTACGATGTGCGACGGCTAAAACCGAAAATGCTCGAAATATTGGCGAATAGGCTCCGTAATGTTTCTCCTAGGGGTCAACAAATCTCTCATAAGTTATGACAAACAAACAATTTATTTTTCCATCTTACAAACATTTTAATGTTAAAACTAAGTAAATGTTAAAAAACATTTTATTGATATGTTTTGAAATGTTAAAAAACATTTGAATGTTAAAACTAGTTAAAACTAAGCAAATGCAACGAAGTTAAGCAGCTCAAAATAGACTGAGCCGTTTTTACGCACGCATTTTGGTTTGAGATAAATGTGACGATTGACACTGCCTGTCCAGCAAACAATGGCGTGTTTCTGCATGTACGTTATCCATGGTCTTCTATTGTTTGTGAGGTATTGCATTTTTGGTCTTGTTTTGGATTTGTATTGTTGTCGTTCTTTTTTCCTTTTGTTTTACTTGATGTGTGCTCCGGTACATGTGGAATCTACCAAAGAATGGCAACTATGATTTCAAGCTAAACTGTAATCGACTTTAATCCTTGCAATCGTTCGCTTTATCTCCAAACTAGTACTTTTGTTTTGTACTATAGGATCTTTGTATCCAACGAAGTTGTACATTTCGTACCATTTGGCGAAATAACGTGGAAATAAGTTAAGCGACATTTTGCCATTTCGGCGAGACAGTGTCATCAGTATGCATTTACGACGAGTATTCACGAAGTGCGACGGCTAAAACCGAAAATGCCCGAAATATTGACGAACAGGCTCCGTAATTTTTCTACTAGGAGCCAACAAATGTCTCATAAGTTATGACAAACAAACAATTTATTTTTCCATCTTATTTTTCCATCTAAACAATTGCGACCAAGTAATGCAGCTCAAAATAGACTGAGCCGTTATAACGCACGTATTTTGGTTTCGGATAATTGACACGATTGACCGTGCCTCTCCATCCTCGGAGACCCAGGGGCAGTTAGTCGGGGCGGGACGAAGTAAAATCTCGGCAAAAATCAGCGCGACGAAAGTTTTCAAGAGCGAGCGAACGAACGAGCCCCTGGGTTTCTACACTTACCGAACCAGTTCCACGACCATTTGAAATCCCCGTCTCTGATTGGGCAGAAAATTTCTGGCATTGTATTTTTCTGCCCAATCAGCGAGCTGCATCTATCGCGCCATTTTCGTGCCTTCTTACACGAAAATTGTTTTTGCTTGATCGCCATTGCGTTGCTCGTTCAACTGGGTGATGTCAAATGAGGCGGCTCGCTTGGAAAGTTTCTTAAAAAAATAATGGCCTCAAAGCCGAGAATTATCGCGAGATTCAGCGTGGCCGCATCGAAATCAAACACTCACTGTTGCATTCGGGGCCGTGGAGAGGTCGAATGTATTGTATCCTTTCAACTCGTTAAATTGTTTTTTTGTTAGACTCGAGAAACAGTCATGGGTCTGCATTTCGTAGTGAATCCCACGCCGAACATACACTAAAAGTTTTCAAAATCTACGCCATATAGAGTTCTATGAAACCTGAAATATGAATGAATCACTGATCACAAGCCGGAATACTATACGCCAAAGACTGCAATAGTACGCCGCAGCCCTTTGAAACCCACGCCAATTTTTTGGCGAATTCTCCAGTAATGTTTCGCTTCCTTTCCTTTTCCAAAAACACAAAACTACACAAACGGCAACAGTCACCGATATCATTTGGGATTGCTCATGTTAACACAATCCAAGCTTACTAAAAATGCAAAGGTGTGTGGAGTAAATTCTCGGGAAAAGCAAGAAGCCACCTACCCGCTCGATCTGCATACTTGCGTGACCCGTGCAATAGAATATTCCTTACATTGGAAAGTTTCAGTCAGAGAAGCGATCCACTGCCCGTTAATTAAACAGGAGAATTTCTTTTTGGCCAACCAAACAATTTTAATGATAACTTATTCCAGAACAACCTCTGAGTTAAAAGGACTTAGCTTATAGGCTGAAGTTAAGAAACCTTCGAGTTGAATGCCTCATTGAGTGTTTGTGCCTCCACGTTGCATTTTGTAAATAATGTATTGATTTCGATGCAGCTACGCTGAATCTCGCGATTATTCTCGGCTTTGAGGCCATTATTTTTTTTAAGAAACTTTCCAAGCGAACCGCCAACTCAATGGCGATCAAGCAAAAACAATTTTCGTGTAAGAAGGCACGAAAATGGCGCGATAGATGCAGCTCGCTGATTGGGCAGAAAAATACAATGCCAGAAATTTTCTGCCCAATCAGAGACGGGGATTTCAAATGGTCGTGGAACTGGTTCGGTAAGTGTAGAAACCCAGGGGCTCGTTCGCTCGCTCTTGAAAACTTTCGTCGCGCTGATTTTTGCCGAGATTTTACTTCGTCCCGCCCCGACTAACTGCCCCTAGGTCTCCGAGGATGGTGCCTCTACAGCAAACAATGGCAACTTTGATTTCAAGCTAAACTGTAATCCACTTCAAACCTTGCAATCCTGCGCTTTATCTCCAAACTACTACTTTTGTTTTGTACTAGAGGATGTTTTTATCCAACTAAGTTGTATATTTCGTGCCATTTGGCGATATAACGTGGAAATAAGCTAAGCGACATTTTGCCATTTCGGCGGTACAGTGTCATCAGTATGCATTTACAATGAGTATTTACGATGTGCGACGGCTAAAACCGAAAATGCTCGAAATATTGGCGAATAGGCTCCGTAATGTTTCTCCTAGGGGTCAACAAATCTCTCATAAGTTATGACAAACAAACAATTTATTTTTCCATCTTACAAACATTTTAATGTTAAAACTAAGTAAATGTTAAAAAACATTTTATTGATATGTTTTGAAATGTTAAAAAACATTTGAATGTTAAAACTAGTTAAAACTAAGCAAATGCAACGAAGTTAAGCAGCTCAAAATAGACTGAGCCGTTTTTACGCACGCATTTTGGTTTGAGATAAATGTGACGATTGACACTGCCTGTCCAGCAAACAATGGCGTGTTTCTGCATGTACGTTATCCATGGTCTTCTATTGTTTGTGAGGTATTGCATTTTTGGTCTTGTTTTGGATTTGTATTGTTGTCGTTCTTTTTTCCTTTTGTTTTACTTGATGTGTGCTCCGGTACATGTGGAATCTACCAAAGAATGGCAACTATGATTTCAAGCTAAACTGTAATCGACTTTAATCCTTGCAATCGTTCGCTTTATCTCCAAACTAGTACTTTTGTTTTGTACTATAGGATCTTTTTATCCAACTATGTTGTATATTTTGTGCCATTTGGCGAAACAACGTGGAAATAAGCTAAGCGACATTTTGCGATTTCGGCGAGACAGTGTCATCAGTATGCATTTACGAAGAGTATTCACGAAGTGCGACGGCTAAAACCGAAAATGCCCGAAATATTGACGAACAGGCTCCGTAATTTATTCTACAAGGAACCAACAAATGTCTCATAAGTTATGACAAACAAACAATTTATTTTTCCATCTTATTTTTCCATCTAAACAAATGCAACGAAGTAATGCAGCTCAAAATAGACAGAGCCGTTATAACGCACGCATTTTGGTTTCAGATAAATGTCACGATTGACCCTGCCTCTCCAACAAACAATGGCAACTTTGATTTCAAGCTAAACTGTAATCCATATCAAATCTTGCAATGCTGCGCTTTATCTCCAAACCACTACATTTGGTTAGTACTAGAGGATGTTTTTATCCAACTAAGTTGTATATGTTGTACCATTTGACGATATAACGTCGAAATAAGCTAAGCGACATTTTGCCATTTCGGCGGGACAGTGTCATCAGTATGCATTTAGGAAGAGTATTCACGAAGTGCGACGGCTAAAACCGAAAATGCCTGAAATATTGACGAACAGGCTCCGTAATGTTTCTCCTAGCAGTCAGCAAATGTCTCATAAGTTATGACAAACAAACAATTTATTTTTCCATCTTACAAACATTTTAATGTTAAAACTAAGTAACTGTTAAAAAAAACATTTTATGTTAAAACTAAGTAATGTTTTGATATGTTTCGATATGTTAAAAAACATTTTAATGTTAAAACTAGTTGAAACTAAGCAAATGCAACGAAGTTAAGCAGCTCAAAATAGACTGAGCCGTTATAACGCACGCATTTTGGTTTCAGATACATGTCACGATTGACACTGCCTCTCCAGCAAACAAAGGCAACTTTGATTTGGAGGTAAACTATAATTCACTTCAATCCTTGCAATCCTGCCCTTTATCTCCAAACTACTACTTTTGCTTTGTACCATAGGATCCTTTTATCCAACTAATTTGTATACTTCGTGCCATTTGGCGATATAACGTAGAAATAAGCTAAGCGACATTTTGCCATTTCGGCAGGACAGTGTCATCAGTATGCATTTACAAAGGGTATTTACGATGTGCGAAGGCTAAAACCGAAAATGCCCGAAATATTGGCGAACAGACTCCGTAATGTTTCTCCTAGGAGTCAACAAATGTCTCATAAGTTATGACAAACAAACAATTTATTTTTCCATCTTACAAACATTTTAATGTTAAAACTAAGTAAATGTTAAAAAACATTTTAATGTTAAAACTAGTTAATGTTTTGATATGTTTCGAAATGTTAAAAAACATTTTAATGTTAAAACTAGTTATTGTTTTGATATGTTTCGAAATGTTAAAAAACATTTTAATGTTAAAACTAGTTAAAACTAAGCAAATGCAACGAAGTTAAGCATCTTAAAATAGACTGAGCCGTTATAACGCACGCATTTTGGTTTCAGATAAATGTCACGATTGACACTGCCTCTCCAGCAACCAATGGTGTCTTTCTGCATGTACCGTTATCCATGGTCTTCTATTGTTTGTGAGGTTTTGTATTTTTGGTCTTGTTTTGCATTTGTATTGTTGTCGTTCTTTGTTGCTTTTGTTTTACTTCATGTGTGCTCCGGTACATGCAGAATCTACCAAACAAAGGCAACTTTGATTTCAAGCTAAACTGTAATGGACTTCAATCCTTGCAATCGTGCGCTTTATCTCCAAACTACTACTTTTGTTTTGTACTATAGGATCTTTTTATCCAACTATGTTGTATAGTTTGTGCCATTTGGCGATATAACGTCGAAATAAGCTGAGATACATTTTGCCATTTCGGCGGGACAGGGTACAAACATTAACTAAGCAAATGCAACGAAGTAAAGCAGCTCAAAATAGTCTCAACCGTTATGACGCACGCATTCTGGTTTAAGATAAATGTCACGATTGACACTGCCTCACCAGCAAACAAAGGCAACTTTGATATGAAGCTAAACTATAATCCACTTCAATCCTTGCAATCCTGCGCTTTATCTCCAAACTACGACTTTTATTTTGTTATATAGGATGTTTTTATCCAACGAAGTTGTATATTTCGTGCCATTTGGCGAAATAACGTTGAAATAAGCTAAGCGACATTTTGCCATTTCGGCGGGACAGTGTCATCAGTATGCATTTACGAAGAGTATTCACGAAGTGCGACGGCTAAAACCGAAAATGCCTGAAATATTGACGAACAGGCTCCGTAATGTTTCTCCTAGGAGTCAACAAATGTCTCATAAGTTATGACAAACAAACAATTTATGTTTCCATCTTACAAACATTTTAATGTTAAAACTAAGTAAATGTTTAAACAACATTTTAATGTTAAAACTAGTTAATGTTTTGATATGTTTCGATATGTTAAAAAACATTTTAATGTTAAAACTAGTTAAAACTAAGCAAATGCAACGTAGTTAAGCAGCTCAAAATAGACTGAGCCGTTATAACGCACACATGTTGGTTTCAGATAAATGTCACGATTGACACTGCCTCTCCAGCAAACAATTTATACTCTTGCAAAACCAGCGAAATACATGGTTGAACAGCGTGACCAATATTTTGCGTAAGCCCACTCCCGCTTCTGGAGTCCCTGTTAGAATGGCCAGTGAGATAGCAGCCAAGATAGAATTCTTAACTTTAACTGATATTACCTTAAGTGATGGGAAGATTGTATCGATGTCTCAGTTACAAGCTGCATACAAAGAAATTCTTAACGCAAACAACGTCGCCAATGAAACCATGAATCGTAAGGCATTGAAGCAACTACTCCAAAATGACATTGCCGACATCGAGTTTCACAGGCCGAAGCGAGTTAACGAATCGGAAAGGGTAAGCGCGAAGAAAGGAAGAGATAGAGCGACTAGCGATCCAAAAAACTGAAGATCAGGATGATATGAAAGATGACGAGATGAAGTCGTTCCATGGCACTGCAATGGCGATTTACCAACGCACGGATGCGCAAGACCAGGTAGTTCATGTTAATGTCGACCCAACTCTGGAAGGCCGTTCAATAAAAGATCTGCCAGATTCCATTACCAGTCTCGTGGAATGCCCTGCCCCGCCATTGAAGTTCAAAGGTCCTGTTAATGCCAAGTTCAGTCTTGCCGTGAAAGAACTTCCAATGCAAGATGCTGCGTGGCTTCTCGGGAGAAATGTGACAAGAATCCAAGCAGACAACATCCAAGCAGACAACTCCCAAGCTATCGAGGCATCTGAGTAGCTAGATACTCAACCAAAGAAGATCACCAGCATCCCAGTGGTAAATCGCCATTGCAGTGTCATGGAACGTACGCTTGCCATTGGGAGTATCTTCGGCGAATTCGACGTTATCAATCGCAAAGAACACATGCCGTCCCTTTACGATGTCTGGAGGGAGATAGACACTAACATTCTGCTCCATTCGTTGAAGGACATTTGATTCGATCTGGGATTCTATTATTAGCACTCGGTTGTAATCTACTGACATCCCAAACCCGTGGAGTAAGCTGATTAACTCTTTGCTGCGCACAGCTTGATGGACAGCAAGTCCAATAGCCAGTTGTCTGACTTCTTGTGTTTCACCTGGCGATCTGATAGACACATGGCCACGGTACTTTGAGTAAGGCTTATTGCACGCTTGTGTACCTTACTGGACTTTTTCTCTAACGCAAGCAAGTCAAATGGGCCCTGTATTACCCACCTAAAAAAGCTGAAGAGTTCCATGGGTAAATTTTCGTCAGTGATGTTATCAAGAGAGCCGGTAAATACCCACTTCTTACACTTTCTGATAGACTTTCTAATCAGTGTCTTCATCTCGTCATCTTTCATATCATCCTGATCTTCAGTTTTTTGGATCGCTCTATCTCTTCCTTCCTTCGCGCCTACCCTTACCGATTCGTTAACTCGCTTCGGCCTGTGAAACTCTATGTCGCGGGCAATTTCATTTTGGAGTAGTTGCTTCAATACCTTACGATTCATGGTTTCATTGGCGACGTTGTTTGCGTTAAGAATTTCTTTATATGCAGCTTGTAGCTGAGAAATCGGTACAATCTTCCCAACACCTAAAGTAATATCAGTTAAAGTTAAGAATTCTATCTTGGCTACTATCTCACTGGCCATTCTAACAAGGGACCCCAGAAGCGGGAGCGGGCTTACGCAAAATATTGGTCACGCTGTTCAACCAACAGTTTTTGTGGTACTCGATGTCGATTGAATGCGCATCATTGGAGGCAATGGCGGAATTTTGCTTAACGGCGAGCTTCTCGTTACCTGACAAAGTGATGGCTTTACGCAGCGATTCTCCGCCAAATAGTGTCCTAACATTAAATAACATTTCCCTATAACTTGCTTGGCCATCACAAAAAAGCAAGCAGCTTTGTTTAAAGGTGAAGTTTGCGACCGAGTCAGCTGAGAACGCTCTGAAGTAATATTATCAGCCCCTGATCGAGACTTACGCCTGGATTCGTTTGGGCCAGATAACTGTCTTTCATACCCTCCTTCGCTCTCTTGATCATCCCTGTGTGGGCAACACCCTTGTTGCAAGGTCGATGCCATGAAGAACCCTTTCCCTCAAGATCTTTCACTGAAATATCCTGCAGCTTAACCCAAGCCTCCGAGTACTGTTCTGTACTGTACTCCGATAACTAGCCCATTCTTTGACAAAAGCTTAAACTTTTCCTTAGGAATCGATTGAAGGTTTGCAAACAAGACTTTCTTTCTCTCCCTTCTGGCAAATAATGCACAAATCAAATTCTAGATTTGTCTTTTCGGGGTCTAGAGAAGCAGAAACATATAAATTCGTCATAAAAGATCATGACAGTGTGAGTAGCTTCACTACACTGACTGGCAATTCAAAATGGCGGGTCGCTAAAATGATGAAAAAGACCGAAACGATTTGATAAAAAAGCAAGGCTGATAAACGGTACGGAAACGACTATATTTGTAAAATATCCAATATTTCGAAAGGCATAGCCTTTCTTCTTCAGGGTCTTACAGATAATGACTCGTAAGGCAAAAAAACGTTACAATTTAAATTTGAAAGGGGGCGGGTGATAAAATATAATACTATACGTACAACAACATAAACTATAGTGACAAAGTAAATGTAAATCACCGTGTAAAATAACAAAGCAATAGAAATAAGAAAAACCTGCAACATGACACCACAGTAAATATAAGTAATGGAAACTTAGAAGAGATGTCATGTTTCATCTCTTCTATAGAGTTTGTAGACTATCACCTCAAACCTCTAGTACAGACTACACGATCCTTCATTAAAGACACTACACACTTTCTCAATAAACTCGAACAACTGGGACAACTACCTAACAATGCTTTTCTTGTTACTCTTGACATTTCTTCTCTCTACACTAATATCCCCCACAACGAAGGCATTAATGCCTGTCGACACTTCCTCGACACACGCAACCGCAGCACTTCGACTGTCAGAACTGAAACTCTTTGTGACCTCATACGCATGATCCTTACTATGAACAACTTCTCATTCAACGACAAACACTATCTACAGATGCACGGTACTGCCATGGGAACTAGAATGGCGCCTTCTTATGCCAATCTTTATCTCGCTAAATTTGAGACAGACGCTTTATCACGTGCCCCTTACCAGCCACACACATGGTGGCGTTACATAGACGACATCTTCATGATATGGACACACTCAGTAGACGACCTCCAAACTTCACTACTTATCTTAATGCCATTCGCCCTACCATTAATCACATGTAATCATTCTTTCACATCTATACCCGTTCTAGATGTTAACGTCTCACTGGATAACGGTAAAATCACTACTGACCTTTACACTAAACCTACTGACAAGCATCAGTACTTGTTACATTCTTCATGTCACCCCAAACACACTAAACGTGCTATTCCATTCAGCTTAGCTCTTAGACTTCGTCGTATTTGTTCTTCTAGCGAGACTTTTACACTCCGCACTAATGAACTTAAATCCTATCTTAATAAACGTGGGTATAATCTGTCTTTCCTTAACCAAGAAATTAAACGCGTTCACAACATCACACGTACCGAAGCTATTGCACCTAAAGACACTTCTGAAACTAACCAACCCATACGAGTACCCCTTGTTATCACCTATAATCCAGCTCTTCGCTCTATATCATCCATTATTTACAAGCACCTAAACATCTTGTCTTCATCTCCCCGCTGTACTAACGTTTTCAAAGCTCCACCCATTGTTGCTTTTCGCCGAACTAACAATCTTAGTAATTTATTGGTAAGCTCCAAACTACGTAATCCTTCACAAAATAACCAACCTTGCGGTTCTTTTCAATGTTACAGCAACTGTTTGACATGTAACTACATAACGGACGGACTTATCAATTATACATTTCATTCTACCGGTGAAACAAGACGTATTAATCATTACATCGACTGCAACTCCAAAAACGTCATTTACATGGTACAATGCAATCGTTGTCACAAACAATACATAGGAGAAACCAAACGACGACTTAAAGACCGCTTCAACGAGCATCGTAGACCAGTTGACAAACAAACCAACATCTCTAAACCTACTGCAGTCTCAGAACATTTTCTTTCTAACGACCATACCGCTTCTGATATGCAATTAATTCCTCGTGAACTCGTCAAAACTAATCGTGACGGTGTACGTAAAGCAAGAGAAGCATATCTTATTGAAAGAGGTCTGACACTAGAACCTTTAGGTTTAAATAGAAGAGATGAAACATGACATCTCTTCTAAGTTTCCATTACTTATATTTACTGTGGTGTCATGTTGCAGGTTTTTCTTATTTCTATTGCTTTGTTATTTTACACGGTTATTTACATTTACTTTGTCACTATAGTTTATGTTGTTGTACATATAGTATCATATTTTATCACCCGCCCCCTTTCAAATTTAAATTGTAACGTTTTTTTGCCTTACGAGTCATTATCTGTAAGACCCTGAAGAAAAAAGGCTGTGCCTTTCGAAATATTGGATATTTTACAAATATAGTCGTTTCCGTACCGTTTATCAGCCTTGCTTTTTTATCAAATCGTTTCATTATTTTATAGCTGATTAGATCCGTTACCACAGGATCCGGTGCTTCTATTTCGTTAAGGTGGTCCGTTGCAAATTACAGTTACTTGAAAAAGACCGCTGACCAAAATTATCGAATAAAAAACCGCTGACCACCAATTATGTTAATTTCGATAATTATATCAGAATTCAAAGCAGGTATCATTGGGAAACAGTGACAGTAATTTTTGAAAGAATATTATATATTAATATGCCGGATATAAACCAATAATATATATAGATAGGCTTAGCCTAACAGCGGAGCTCTCTGAACAGAAACGATGATGATAAGCTTAACTTAGGTGAAAGGTCGGAAGCACAAGAAAAATTAGAATTAAGATTGATGACCAGGCTATTAATTTTAGCAATTCTCAAAAACAGTAAGCTTATTACGAGACCGTCTGCACAGAACATTTAGACTGCACAAATTCCACAAAAGCTCACTGTTTGAGAAATGTGAAACCTCTCTTGAGTAGCAAACCGCGAAAAAAAAGCAGGAAAAAACGATTTTGCAAACCGTTTTCTCCGCTAAACACAACATTGTTTTTTTTTTCTTTTAAAATGTTTTATTTATCAATAACAAATCCCTAAAGTTTACAATATTATCCTGAGAGGCTAGTCATTTCCGGTTACAAGGCATCCTGAGTTAAAGCTAGTCATTTCCGGTTACAATAATACAAGGTCAGTTCCGGTTTGCAGTCCTTTCTGGTTTGCACATGATTACCTTAGTCATTTCAGGTAATGAATGATGAGTTGCCAGTAGCTAAATTATTAGAGTCACAAGCTTTGACTGTTGTATTTCACAAATATTCGGATGACACCACAAAGCAGAAAATTTCTGTTCGCGGTGGGGGGGGGGGGGGGGGGGGGTACTCCCATATATGAGCTATATAGGTATGTGCCGCTGTGAAGGGTATGGTTTTCAGGCAGTTCAGTCTGGGATAGGGTATAGTAATCAGAGATTTTTGGTCTAGAATAGGGTATCATTTTCTACGAAACTGATCAATTGCATGAAGAATTTAGTCTAGACGAGGTTTACTGACAAATGGCATTTAATAATCGGTAAGGTGTGCTGTATGACATTTTTACTGACCCCTGGTATCTTAGACTGTGATAGTGAATGAGTTTCTGCAAAATAGCGAGTCTAGAAAAGGTCTAGGATAGGGTAGGATTTTTCGGTGTTTAGTCTAGAATATGGTTGCAAAATGCAGCTAAAATGGTCTAGTATAGGTTAAGGGTCTCAGAGTCCCAGCAGCACACCCCCGCCCAAAAATTTGCAAAGTACCCCCCCCCCCCCCCCCCCTCGGTCAATTTGCAACTGTGTTGTGATGTCATTCCTTATGTCCCTTACAGTGGCCCGAGAGTTCTCGGTGCTATTGTGAAAAGTTGCTTTATTTCGAAAAACCCATATACCATAAAGTATGGTCTTAATGAAAAAGCGTGCTCGCATGTCATTCTCGTCGACAGCAGAAGTCCATTAGGTAAAAGAAAATAGTCTTAACATTAACTAAAAACCTAGTATTGAGTAGTGCCGATAGGGTGGGAGTGAAAACACCCCACACCCTTCCACAGGTTCAAATTTTAATCTAGCTTGGAAAGGCGTGGTAAACAGTTATCTGGTTCCACATTTGCAGTACCATTGCTAAACCAGACACCCAAGATTCGCATTCTTGACACCCACGTCAGGCCATAAGGAGTGTCCGGACGTTAGCACCAAGCTCCTAACTTCATGGCTTAAGTACTCTTTGCCACATTTAATTTAGTCCCTGTACCTGTCTCGTATTTGTGAAGTAAGGTAAACAATTTGTCTAAAGAAAAAATGTCGTTTACAAAACATGTGGAGTTATCCGCATATTGGCGAATTTTAAAACGCTTTCCTCAGGCTTCTGGAAGGAGAAAACCTTCAATAGTATCATCCTTTCTTATACTGGTAGCCAAAACGTCTGCGCATAAAATGTACAAAATCGGGGATCTCCCTGCCTCACCCCCCAATCGAGTGGAATTTCTTTAGTCAAAAAACCATTAACTATAATTTTCATATTTGCTTGACAGTATAATGTAGATATTCAGCAAGATACCAGTTTCATTGGTAATATTTATATAATCTAGAGGGTCACGCAAGAGAAATAAATTCTCAAAAATCGTCCTACCTGGGAAGGAACAAGTTTGACCTTCTTGAAATAATCGAGGGTAACACTTTTGAAAGTCTGTTTGTAAGAGCTTTTGAACAAATTTTGTAATGAACATTGAGTAGCGAAATGGCCGGGCCACCAATTTTTGAGGTTTTTCTTATCATCTTTCTTGTAAAGTAATCTAGTCACGCTTCCTTACATTGAATCACTGAGAGAATTATTTTCCAAACTAAATTTATAATTTCGAACAGAATAGGGCCTAAAAGATCCCAGAATTTAGCGTAAAATTCTTGAGGTAATCCGTCTGAACCGGGGGTTTTCCCTGAAGAAAGTCCACGCATTGCGTGGGTAATTTCAGCCAAAGATAAAAATCCTTCGCAGGATAAAATTTCGCTCTCACTTAATCTGTTTTCAAGTTTGTTCAAAAATTCGGTTTGGACTGTTAAATTAACAGGTTCTTGCAAGTACAAATTACGGTAAAAATCGAAATGAGCCGGAGAAAAGGAACAAGCTTAACTAAGGTGAAACTTAAATTAAGGTGAAAGGTCGGAAGCATAAGAATTAAGATTGACGACCGGGCT
The DNA here is from genome assembly GCA_024195265.1 of Dendrophyllia cribrosa. Taxonomy (NCBI): domain Eukaryota; kingdom Metazoa; phylum Cnidaria; class Anthozoa; order Scleractinia; family Dendrophylliidae; genus Dendrophyllia; species Dendrophyllia cribrosa. The sequence goes on from JAJLRJ010000009.1 coordinate 24,502,039, forward strand.
ATTTTCAATTTTAGCAATTCTCAAAAAAACAGTATTACCCGACAGTCTACACAGTACATTTAGACCGTAGAAAAGTTCACAAAAACAACTTTTCTCTGTCTAGAATAACTAGTACGACTACTTTCCGAATAAAATACAGTTTTTGTTTGTCAAAAATTGCCCGAGAAACTGATTTGGAAATCAAAATTGCAAAAATACACAAACATGTTTGCATAAGGCGACGCGAGTGAAGACAGAAAATCTAAGTCTTGTTTTGTTTACATAAAATCGCTTTTCAATCTATGTAATGAATGAACAAACACATAAAAATGGACAACACAATCTTCTTTCGAAAAATTTTATTCAAATCTCCATAAGTTTATGTTCAAAAGCAAAACGCGAACCATTAAGAGCTCATGATTCGAGGCCGAGATGTCTCCGATGAAAGAAATCAAAACAACTGAATTCAATTGAGCGCGTTCTTAACAATTCTCCCGAAAACTAGCGAGAACACAAAAAAGTCAATCACAGATTGATATCAACATAAATTCCCATCGAAAAATGTATTTTGTTTTACCTTTAAGTCCCTCCACTGCTTGGAAATTGTTTTAAATCTCCGCTTCTTCAGTTCTGAAACCCGAAGTGACAAACATCTTCCCGCATTGCTCCCATCCTCGAAGCAAGATTTTATCTCTGAAAGCTCTTCTATTTCCACTATAGCGGCTTCTGAATATCCCTTAATTAGTATCCCTGTCTTGAGAAGCAAACCGCGAAAAAATTCAGGAGAATAACGACTTTAATTTAAACGGTTTTCTCCGCTAAACACAGCAGTGTTTTCCCAGGTGACGTGAAATTGCAATGTTGTTGGGTGGCGTCATACGCGCATGTTTTGCGACGGTCTACGCGCCTGCGAGTTAGCCCTAAGCGACGGCGGTCGGCGACAGCGGCGGGCACACAACGCGCCCGCGAAACATTCCGCTAGCCATGACCATGAAAAATGACGGCCATGGGTTCTATGGTTCTCTGAGTATGGAGCTGCGCAGCCGGGCCTTCGGCACGGCGAGAGCTCCGCTATAAACCGATTTTTCTGTTGGAGCCTCGCTTCCATGTCAAAAAGGTGACGTGACTATATGTATTACTTTAATGTTAATCTGAGCAAGTTTGGTTCAAATAAGCGATAATTATAGGCCATCTAATGTTAGAGCCTCGCTCTCATGTCAACATGGTCACGTGACCTTGTTAACTATCATTATGACTATTGTCATGTTAGATATCATCCCATAATAAAACTGAGCACGTTTGGTGACATTTGGTTGCAATTATCGATAGTTATGAGCAATTTAAGTCTCAGCCTCGTTTCCATGCTGAGCCATACAGGGCCTATTTTAAAACCACCATAGCAGCTGCCGGTGCAAGTCGCAAAATTGCCGACAACATTTTCTGTGTTCTTAAGGGTCCCCTTGACACTTTTAGATAGGTGGCTTGTTATCTTCAATAAAGTTCCACGGGACTTTAAATCGCGATATATGCTCCCTGACTATTCGTCCCCTGGAGCTAGAATGAGGTTGAGAATTGGTGACAGTGGACAGACGCTAATCCTTCAGCAAGTGATGGACACTGTTTGAGTACCGATAATGAATTCCTGAAGCTCGCCATGATCAAGTGGACATGGTGATGATCACAGTCTTTCCTTTGGGTCTTGGAAAAATAGTTTAAAAACCGTTACCGTATTTATTCGATTAAGCGCCCAACCTCGAATAAGCGCCCACCTCGAATAAGCGCCCACCCTGAAGGTAGGAAAAGTTAATAAGCGCCCAGCCTCGAATAAGCGCCCACGCCTTAGTGACAATGATATTGAAATTGATTAAGTACTACTAAGAGACTTCCCCGAAGACCGAGTTTTCTTAGTATTTTAAAGAAACTTTCAATGAACAGTTAAAATTCTGCTTTGGTACATCTTCACGTTTTGTTAAAATTTATTGTTTTGTTGCAAAATAAAGTTACTACTTGCTGAAAATGGTGAAAATTTAATAAGCGCCCAGTCTCGATTAAGCGCCCACCTCGAATAAGCGCCCACTCTCAAGGTCCAAAAATTTAATAAGCGCCCAGGGCGCTTAATCGAATAAATACGGTATTTGTTTTCCCTTCAAGGAATCACTCAAAACTTTCCTATGGGTGTTGTGGGCGCACTTCCTGTATGGGCAAATGAACTTAGTCCAATACTTAGTAGTTTTATCTAAAAAAAAAAAACAGCAAAATGACCGTGACATTTACCATTGTTATTTCTTTATCGACACCTAAAATGTATTCTAAATTTTATTTTAACGATTTGCCATAGTAACTCTGTCAACTCTTTCCCAAGCACTAAAAGTGTAGAACTTGTCAAACAAACGAAATCTTGGCTTTCAATGTAGAACTCCGGTTTGACCTGCTAAGGGCGCGTTTTTGGGGGACATATTCTGGTCATTCTGAAATCAGAATACGCTAACAGAACTATTTTGTTTACAATCTCACAAGCCAAACATTTTCGAGGTGCACATAGTTAAAGTTGCGACTTCTTTCCATATTTTACGAGAGGAATAGGCGCAATATTTAGAGGTATTATGTTTTTTAAAATTGTCGCTGAAAAAAAAAAACGCGCCCTAAAAGGAGAACGAACTGCCGCAAACATTTCACTCCCAATAGAATTCACAAAACATTCCTCTCTTTGGGAAATGGTCACAACTATTGTCCTCGGACAGGACTCACTGTTCCACAAAGATGATGATGATTTCTTTGTGTATCGCCCCTCCCTCACCTTAAAACATGGTTTTTTGGTGGTATAGTCCCCACTCTAACAAGGAGTAAAAACTGAGAAAAAAATCAAGCCTCCCTGTGCCGCCGTTTTACGAGCAATACAGTGGGTCCTCTTCGAGTATACTTGTTATGACCACTTCCCTTTGTGTATATTGCTGAAACGTTTTGAAAAGAAAAATAGAAACAAAGGAAAAAAAGTAGAGTAGTGCAACGCGATGTAATAAGCCACTCATTCTATGAAAATAATGCAATCCATTGAAACCAAACTTTATGAAACCAAGTGTACTTTTAGTACACTTGGTTTCATAAAGTTTGGTTTCAATGGATTGCATTATTTTCATAGAATGAGTGGCTTATTACATCGCGTTGCACTACTCTACTTTTTTTCCTTTGTTTCTATTTTTCTATGATTTTCGCTCATTTCAGATTACAATTGTAATTATTACTCGTAGTCTCTTTTTTTAATTTTGTAGAGAACTGACAAAACAAATTTCAATGCCAAAATCGAAAAATTAAATGCCATGAAACATCTCTCTTTAAAAGTTCCAAAGCTAAGTTGTCGAGAAAATTTCCGTACAATAACAAGTCATGTTTATTAAATAAATCTGGATGCTAGAAATTCCCCATAATCGGCTGACCTCAGCTTTAGCTGAAGACCAAAGCCTAATTTAAAGCCAAGTTAGAACCCTTTAAAACCCAGCAGAGATTAGCATCTTATTTGTCCTTCCAGTTTGACTACATGGTCAAACATACAGTTCACAAGAATAAAGCGAATAAGAGCAGTTTTCATTTGAGTGTCGTAAAACCAAAACCAAAGTAATTTATTACTCTGGCCAATCACAACTGAGACAGACAATCCAATGGACCAATCAGAACTCATAGCAAATACAGGTAACCAGTGCCAAGCGTGGGAAAACGTGTGCGAATAAGCCATGATTGGTTGGGAAAGTGGTGCAGCAATGCAAAACCAAAGCAATTGCAAAATAACTTTGGACACTCAACTGAAAACCGCAAGATGAGATAAATCATGTTAATGCTTTTTAAAGAAAAAAGTTCCCCCGACACTAAGTGCTATAAGGAATATAAAGAGTCTGACAAGTAAAGAGAATTTACATGCTGATATTGGCACTTAAAGGGTGGATAAAGCATTACATTAGATACAGCACATAACAAAGACCAATATTCTGGAATGGAGTGTAGTGGTCACATTGGGGTTGCATTGTGTTACAAGTTTGGAAAATGTTACATGTAAAAGCACTGCACCACTTGCAACCGGATAACCTGACGATTCATGATTAGCCTTCTCAGACGTTTTTTTTTTAGATTTGGCAGCACTCCATTCTGGCCACCAAAGTGGGAGGGAGGAATGATTGGGAGACGAGCCCAAAGGATGTTTGTGTAGGAGGCTAACTCATGGTTTGACTCCCAATATCAGAATACAAATTCTCCTTTCTTGTGCCCAAACATTTTTTATAGAAGAAGCGAGAAAAAGTTGTTTAAATATCAAGAGAATTCACCTTGGGTAATCATGTGCTTAATTCTCATGACCTCTCTGATTGATTAAGCATTGATATGACAAGGAGAAATTTGATTATGATCACTTTTGGAGATTAAAAGGCTAAGGCTTAAATGGTGTGGTTACAATAATGTTCCATGTGTATACAAAATATATGATTATGTCCAGCCACAGTGTGTTTGCTTGTGCTCATATTTGCATCCATGAATTCTCTGTAAGAGGCACCGCACATGTACACCCTACCGATTAGCGTCGATCACTGCTTTGCAGCTTTGGCCACTTCAGCAGCTGTGGTGAAAGAAAAACATACATATTAACCTTTATCTCCCAAAAATGTAAGACTTACTTGAAAAAAAGAAAAAGAAAAAAAAATGGTCTTCGCAGTGGCTTAGTTCAAAAACAAGTTTCACTTTAGAATTTCATTTACAGACTCAAAATTCAAAACGACCTTGCACAACAGCAAGTAACAATGAAAAAATATTACTTGTCATGAACATTCATCAATAGAATTCTTTGCAATATTTTCTAACAGAAATAGAAAACTGATCTAAGAACAAACGTTTTAGTCCTCCCAAACTTGTTGTCCTATTTGCAGTCATCTTTGTAAAAACACAAATAAACTGTCTTTAAGACATAGAATAATCTGTTGCTTGTTCAAGCATTTCAAAATAAATATTAGATTAAGTGTAAATCACTGTTTCAATGCATCCAGCATCATTATCAAGAATAAAGTTTAACTGTCAAAAGTTTTTGTTTAAAAAGAGAGTTGAGATAAATTAGCATTAATTCCAGTGTCTTTAGTTGTTCATTTCGAAATTACAATTTAATGTAGTACTGCCAAGATATGCATCCCCATTACATTTTGCTACACTTTTCATTAAATATAATTGTACCTTTTTTCTGTTCGTCTCTTTTCCGTGCAGCTTCTTCTCTCTGTTTTCTAATAAGTGCTAGTCGTGCCAGGTCACTTCGAGCTTGATCTGTCTTACCCTCCTCTTGAAGTTTTCTCTGTCGCATTACATTTCGTTGCTTAGCAATTTCTTCCCTTAAAAGCAAAATTAAAAATAAACAAATTATTTATTGACAACTGTAACTTGAAGTTGCTTGAAGTTGAAGTTGAACTTGCTTTTAAAATTGAGACAAATTTCATTTACCAGGGATTAATGATACATGTTCTTTACAAATGTAGCAGTCCCTCCTGGTTAGCCAATCAAGTATGTTAGCTAATAATACATGCAAGAGAAGGTCATGAGATGGCGCTTGGAGGCAGCGAGAGGGATTGCCCACCTCCTTGCTCCCTCAAGTGACCTTCACTCATACCAGTGTGATAAGCTTACTCAGTAGACTTTCCAGGGAGAGACTGCTAGCATTCTATTACAACTGCAATGAGTGCGAAATTTTTTGTGGTCCCACCAGGAAACCTTTTTTTGATTGCACACTCTGAATCACTATCTCCTCCATGGGATTCCTCAGACTGAAAAGAGAGATTCCTTGTGGTCCCACCAGGAAACCGTTTTTGATTACACACTCTGTAATCTCCATCTCCATCTCCATCTCCATCTCCATCTCCTCCATGGGATTCCTCAGACCGAAAAGTTCTTCCCAAATGGGACAACTGGATGTCTTGAACTTGTAAGAATCCTAATGTTTTTATAAGTTATTATAAAATGCTCAAGGAAATGTGCGCACTATAATTGGTTAAACCAAGTTCATTATAACTCGATAAAGCGCGCACGAGACGTAAGGTTCATTGTAAACCCTTTTTTTAATAAAAGAAATGAAAAAATTGTTCCCCGTGCATTGTTGAGTTATATAAGCACTTGTAAATTTTTAATAACATTCGAGAAGTGCGAGAAGCATTTGCACTTGGCGCGTTTTTTTATTTCTTTAATAAATTATTTTGTAATTACCATACCTTGTATACCCACAACTGAACATTACATCTGGCAGCAGACCTCAAATAAAGGGCAGAAGGCCTCAAATAAAACCCCTGATTAACAATAAGCAATGTTATCATATGACCCGTATGGCTCCGCAAGCCTTTTCTTTGCAAAACCATTGATGAAAGTCCTGTTTGAGAGCCATATGCATTTGCGTGAGCAGGGCTGGAAAAAGCCTTAGGGGCCTACTACAAAAGCGTATGGCCTCGCATGTTAAAATTTCAAGCAATTTTGTCCCCATTATGATAAGATACGTATTGGGTAAGTTAGGTGGGGCCAGATGGGAAAATATTTGGCTCTCGGTCATGGCGTAAAGACCGAGCGTGGACGAAATATTTTCCCATTCGGCGCTCCCACTTAGTCAATAAGTACATAATAATTAATTGGGGGAGCAGGGATAACACAGTTGTGAGAGCCTGGACCCTGCTCAGGGGATTTTTCTTCAGATACTCTGCAATTCCTCCCTCTATAAAATCCTTCTTTTCAAATCCTAATTTCATCTGGAAAAGAGCAAGCACACAGCCACTCTAAGAATTTTCAACACTTTCCCATTTATTTATTGATTGATTTATTATTTAAATATTTTTGACAATGTATGCACAATATTCCTGGAGTGAAATCTGAAGCATTGAGACTACAAACCTTTCCCTCCGAGATAGCTGTGGTTTACCATCTTCATCCTCTAAGTCACCTGCTTTTTTTGTTTTTTGCACTACTCTATTAGGATTTTCTATTTCTATAAGACCACTGACACCTTTAGGTTTTACCTAAAAGTAAAAAAAAAGAGTTCTGCTGACATCTTGTAAGGTGGGTCTCAACAAGGGTTATCCAGCAGTAGGGCCAGCTAATCCTGGCACACAAATGCTTGTAGAAGATAATAGATTGACTAAGAAGGGATTGATCCTTGTCAGTGATCAGACCTAGGCATTAGCTAATGGTGGTTCTAGACTACATTTTAAGGGGGCAAGGAGGGAGTAGATAAGGGGAGGGGGGGGGGGAGGGGGTGGGGCGGGAGGGAGGGGGGGGGGGTATCCCCTAGATACATCACTGGTAGCTGACCTGAGCTTGGGTAGTTTACCTGCTCTTCCTCACTGTCTGATTCCTCATCACTATCAGATTCAGGTTTCTTAGCAACCGCACCATCTTCACCTGAATCTTCACCCTCTTTCTTTTCCTGAATACAGAATAATGAATCATGATACAGTCAAAACACAGTCAAACCATAATAATACAGGAAAATATAGACCCTATACACCTTTTCCACCATTTTGAATATGGGACAAATAGGTCACAAAATACAGTCTTTTACGGGAAGGAAAGCAGAATTTGATGTCAAATAATTTTCATCAAATTAGATATCTGAGAAATTTATTGCTGATCACTCAGTTTAACCCACATTGAGGGGTGTCACTAGTTAGTGGTATGGCTGTGAATTTAGGAGTTTTGATACAATCTTTAGTTTAGGGCCTAATGCACTAAAGGACAAAACAGATTTTTAGGGTGTCAAAAAAAAATCTATCATCTTGATGAAAAAACAGGTGCGATTGCATTTTTTTCCTGAACAAAGTTTGTTCACTTCCGAACAAACTTCAAAGAGGCTCTCCAAAGCAGGCCAAACACATACAAATCTTGAGAAACAATAGGCGAGGGTGTTTAGATTTGACATTGAACTGACAGGTGATTGGTAACAGATTCTCCATGCAAGAGGTTTTGCCATGAAACATGACCAGAGAACCATGAATCCAGACGAATATTTGCAACATTCATAGTATTCGCAATATTATCCACCACGAGGCTTTTTGGATTGAACTATAATTATGTGGACACCAGATGGAAGGACTGCAAGTCCAGCTCCTTCAAATGCCAGCTCTGACTCTTGGACAGGAGAATCACAACTATCAACAAGCGCAATGGTATCATCGACAGCATCATCAGAAGGCGAACATCCATTTTCTTCACAAGGAAATAACAAAGGAAAGAAAGCCCAGTGTGAGAAATAGACCAAACAGGAGGAAGAGCTTCTGATTCAACTGTGGGCAGAAAACATGATCAGTTGGAGAGTCGAGAGAGCAGGAAAACGTCGGTAGAAACCACATTTAAATAGATCACAGTAGGATATCTGGTTGATTGGTGTATTTTATTCCCTAGTGCAAGCACGCTTTTGAGACAAAAGTTTCGCTGGCCAATTTCACCCTAATTTTGTCTTGATATTCTGAAACTATTTCCTAACAATATTGTTCTCTAGTGCGATTACACCCTTAAGCCTGTTGGCCATGTGCCACATTGTTATGGCTGTTAATAGAAATGGAACAGTTGATGAAAAAGTTATGGATAACCCTGGAAATACTGTATGAAAACAGAAAAGACAGAGAAGTGTTTATTCATTACAAGTAGAATAAGGTGATGGGGGAAGGGGTTCAGTGGAAAATCTTAGTTACACCAGCAAGATAGTGAGCAGAAGTTCAATGGGGGTAACCATATGGATTGGATAATTTTAGGAACCACATTATTGTACATTGTATATCAAAGGCTCCTGTGAGCCAACCTGTAAATAAGAAATGGTCTACACATCACTGGCTCATATTTGAGCGACCCTTCCTTACAATCAAAGGCTCCTTAGTGAGCCAACTTGTGAATATGAAATCCCCTAAATGAAGATTCTACACCAAATGTGCAGAGGCTATAAGTACAACCCAAGGGCAGTACTTTGTTATTTATTACTCATGCGCGGAGCGGCATGAGTTAAGGTTTGCCCTCTGGTTTTCTTTTTTATTTTAGTGCATACATTAGTGCATGCAAATTTATGCGCCAATATTTTAGTTTCATTATTCCGTCGCGTAACCAACTCCGGGCTTCCACATTTCCCTTGGTCAACACTGTACCAGTAATGCCAACAAAATAACGTCACTGCCAACCCCCAACCCACACTACACTTTAGTCTATTATTTTAATCTTCAAATTTCATATTTATAAGGTTCCAACGAATTGCTGTTTTTTTTATGGTAACCTTCGTTATAAAAGCAATTAAAACTAGAAACGTGGTTTACACAGATGCACATTAAGTGCAATGGATAATTCTTGGGAACATGCGGGTTCTTATCGTCTTATTGCTTTACAAAAATTGCTGATTTTTTTGTTACATTAAAACATACAGCAAATGTTTCTTACACATGCGCATGACATACGTTTTAGGTAATTTGGTGTTATTGGTGTATAAGTCAATCCTGTAATTCTCCTTTTGAGGTGAATGTTACTTTTATACACAGCATACAACTTGAGGCAGGGCCGTAGCAAGCCTTGAAAAACTGGGGGGGGTGGGGGGACAAATAATTCGGACCCAGCCTGTCCTTTCTAGGGGGGGGGGGGGGGGGGGGGAGGGGTTGAAAATGAAACACCGGAAACTGCATTTTGGGCTTTTAAATTTCAAGTTTTTGACAGATGAAATCTATTTCAAAACTGACACTTATTAATACTTGTAAAGCATCGAAAATTTCCATGATCCAAAAGGTTTAGTGAAGTAATTACGCATGATCACACAAACATCTATCTATTTCCATCGATTTTTCTTAAATATTCCCAATAAAATTCAAATGATAGTTGCCAAAAATAAAAAATCATTGACGGTCTTGGTAAAGGTAAACACAATAGTTGAACAGAGTCAATTTATTATTACATTTATTATTTAATTTATTATTTACACTGTCTCAGCAAACCAATGAATATTGAAAAAAGTAAAACACTTTGTAATGTCAATTATCAAACAAAAGACCCGACTGCCTCAGTCTGTATCTTGACTTGAACCAGCCACTGTTTCACCTGTCAGAGTCATCAAAGAAAGTTAGACTGTCTGTCGAGTTCCCTTAGCGGCAAATACAGACTTCATTGGAAGGTCGTTCTTTGAAAACTTCCCAAGCTTGCGTCGCTGGTTGTCCCCCACAAACAAATTGGCAACATCCACCATGTCCAAACCATCTGCCAATTTCTCATGGACATGCAGAACCATGAGGTGATTGAGCCTGGCCTCTCCCGGTCTTGACACGCTTTAAGGCGGAGAAGGAGTGCTCGCTGACGGCGTTGGTAGCTGGCATGACAAGCATAAGCTTACCAAGGGTGCAAATCTCACTCAGTAAGAGTTTGCAATCATTTCCAAGTGACTGAAATCAGTTTTATTTTCAACATTTTATATTTGTGTTTTTAAGTAGCAGTCCCGCTAAAAGCGATCCGCTCGATTTCGCGACCAAAAATAGTTTCCCTTTATTTTTTGCTGGTGAAAAGGCTTTGGTACACATGTATGAAATACACAATTCTTTTTTTCAAATTCTTTATTTTTGCCCTGCTACAAGCAAAAAACGAATTCAGGCCGTCTCGGCCTTTTCGACATTGATCGTAAGACTAAAATTGATGGTTTTTGAGAGGCGCTCTTCGTAGAAACAAATGCAGTTGAAGAAATTTTGTTTAGGTCATGTTTCTAAGCTAAACTTGAGTAGTTCACAGGCAAAGTGTAAAAAATTCAATAAAATGTTAAGCAAGTTGAGGCAACTTAAAGACAACCCACTCTGAAGCCTATATTCAGACACTGAAAATGAGGCAAGAACGAGGGAAAATTTCTCAAACGTTGCGGCCTAAACTTGGCAAGCAAGAAGAGATTATAATCAGCCATATTTGCCAGTGTGTTTAAATAATTATCGGTCGTGCCAAAGGTCATTTGCATTACTTATCGGCTCTTCCAAAATGTTTCTTTTGAGGCTTGAATTCGTTTGTAGTTCTCCAAGATAAATGTCGACAGCTTCTTCAATACTTCTACGTCAGAATTAGATCGAGAACAGATGTAAAAGTTACAATAAGTTGAATAATCTTCATGGAGGTGACACTGGGCTCGATCGACAAAGCAAACAACGAAGCTTTTTGCATGTTTCGGAGAAATCTTCATCAAAATCAGTACTTGATCCAAATTCTCTGCTCCAGTAACGAATATTAAAGGTTTTCAACGTCCCTACAATAAAAAGAAAGTCACAGTTTCTTCTTATCCACGATTTTATACTGTTGAAATTCACCCGTGGTAAATACTAAACTTGACCATGGCAAATACTATAGAAATAATTTGAAAAAAAAATCAACGACAACCAGAAATTTCACTGCAATACATGAACTACTCACCGGTGAGAGGTTGAAATATATAAATAACTTGAGTTTCAGATTCGTTTTTAAGGGCTTCTCGCCAAGCGACTGCAGAAAGTTTTCTTAGCTTGAAAATGTGTAGATCCGAAATTTATTATGGTATTCCCATATAAGTACATGGTATTACCTTATTAAAAATAATTAAACCTAAAACTAACAAGAAGCTGTACACAGCTTGAACTCGTGGCGTTTTTAAATTATTGCAGCATTGTTTCCCGAGTGTTTTGAGTGCTTTTACGGAGAAACAGAAGCTTAAAATTATGTCTAATCTAAGGCTCCTAAGAGACAACCCGTGTAGAAGAAATGCGAACGCGTAACGCAATATTGCCGTAAGCTTACGTTTCCACACTGACACGGTTCGATATTTAAAAAAAAAAAAATTAAACGTAAGGATTTTTGACGAACGGGAAAAAAAAAACAGAACATCACTTTCATAACGTCCAGTCCAAATAAAAAAAAAGAAAAAATGAAGTCTCGAGCGTGACTTGAACTCGGGCCGTCCGGGGCTAAGCCAAAACATCTATCCACTGCGCTATCGAAGAACACTTAGTCAATAAAGTCTAAATTTTAGTATTTTAAGGTAGATACGCATCAAAACGCGTGTCTCGGTTGAAAAATCCTTTTAAATAGATTTTAACGTTGCACTAAAAACTCCAAATGCGAAACATCTTTAAGCTTATTGTAGTTTATATTCATATAAATCAAATTAATTATTGTTATCGCTGGATTCACATTGTTCTTGTTACGAAATGTATTCGTAACAAAGCATTTAATACTCACGAAGTTTACAGCTGATGGAATTGAGGAGCGAGTGAGTGAGTGAGAGAATTTTATTTAGTCACCGTTTCCGATAACCCGTGTATTATGCTTGCGTGTATACACGGGTTTAAAAGTAAGACTACACTACATTCACTACATTCAGTAGCCGACACTTCAAAGCTCGATCGCTAAGCAAATTGCAAGTTATATAAAACACAAAACTTGCCGGAACAAAAATCCCACAGGAATAATATCAAACAGTCCTATCCAACCACGAACGCCTTGCATTGTCTTGAAAACGTGCAATAATTGTATGCTGTAGTTCTTTACTTTGCTTGTCACTGTCAACACACGGAGAAATTCTGCGGTATGTATTTCATGGCTGAAAGCCATATAGTCGTCGACATAAACTAAAATATGCATGCATAAATTTGCATGCGCTAATGTGACACGAAAAAAAACAAGAAAAGTCAAAGCCGGATTTACAACTCGTGTGCTTCGCCACGTATAATAATAAGACTATCAAATTACAAGAGATTGCCTTAAGTCCATACATAAATGAATATAGGCAGCTGTAAGTCGACAAATAAAAGGATCGACATTGTTTTAAAAATGATTTTTTAAATTTTTGTCTAGATTATTGAAATGGGGATATTTGTTGTTTATATCCTCATAAAACTTGGAACGGAGGTTATCGTAAAGTTGGCAAGAAAGTATAAAGTGTAAGAATTATTAATGTTCAACTTCATTCAATTGACAGAAAGGACAGATTCGGAGATTGTCTGGTGTTTTAGGAATTGTGTGTCTGCCAGTCTCAATCCGAAATTTGTTTACGGTTTTTTTATAGAGGGGATTGTTAATTTTATTCAAGAAGTCAGCTTTGTGACAGTCGGTTCTGAACTGCGAGTAAAACATTATTTAACTTCTTGTTATGTTTTATCAAATTTAATTGATGTTCAGTAATCTTTTTGTTTAAAGATAAACGAATTTGCGAGAGGAAAGACGAAGAATCGTATATAGCTAAATTTAATGGATTTAAATTTGACATTTCAGAGGTTGTTAACTTTTTGCATAAGGCTGATGAAATTTTTATCAGCTACAGCCTGTAGTTCTTTTGATATTTTTAGACATTTAGTCTAGCGATACTATCTTCCGGTTGATTTTCTAAGTGAATCCAAAATTTTATAATATTTAAATCGGCTATTTCTTTGAGTGGCAATCAACCAAGTTCATTTCTATAGGCTACATTTGGACATCGTTTATTTACGCCTAAAACTTGTTTGCAAAGAAAGATATGCGCTTTTTCGATTACATCTTTTTCCCATGAGTTATAGTTATCTTTATCATAAATGCTCCAAACTTCAGAGCCATACATGAGAATAGGGAGGTATAAAGAATTAAATATCTTATTAATAACATCAAGTGGCCAGTACCTTTGTGACGCGATCTTGATAACTTTGTGTGACAAGTTATGAAACAAGCCAAGTGCTCGAAGACCTTGTAACGGATCTACACATTTTCAAGCGAAAAAACTTTTTGCTGTCGCTTGAGTAGCTCTTAAAAATGAATCTTAAACTCAAGTTATTCTTATATTTCAACCTCTCACCGGTGAGTATTTCACGTATCGCAGTGAAACTTCTGGTTGTCGTTGATTTTTTTCAAATACGATATTTTTAGGGGGGTTCACACTAGACATTTCAAGTGCACTTGAAGTGAGTTTGAAGTGCACTTGAAACGCACTTGTGTGTGAACGTATCAAAACGGGTCTTGTTACACTTGACTGATCGTACTTAGTCGCCACGGAAACCTCAAAACTTCAAAGAGCCGAAGTGCACTCTCAAGTATGGTCTCGACCAGGCGGTGTGCGTCACGACTTGCAATGCCCCATGGGTTAATTTGCGTAGCAACTCATTTTCCCTTCGTCTCGACGGAGTGAGCATCTCCCACGTTTGCGTTATTTAGCCTGAATTTGAATCTAGTGCCTTTTCTTTGGTAAAGTAATCAAATACAAATGCAAAACTACTTCGTTAAGGCCGGTTTTTCTTTTTCTCAGAGACACTATTCCGATTTGAATCGAAACATACAATCCGTTAATAAACAAGACAACCGGAAAGATCAAATTTATGCACGGGTCAACGCCACGAGACCTAAATCACGCAAAGACCGCTCCATGTATTATACAGAAGAAGCACTGCAAACACCGACAAAAGAAGTCACTTTGAACATCAAAACCTATGAAAGTTTGAATGTTTTCTTCCTTCAACTATAATTGAGGAAAAATAGGCCGAAAAAACTAAAAGACCAAACAAGAAGATGATAAAGGACACGCGTGACCGCCGCGGGGGCGCAGAAAATTAATTGTTACTCACCAGGAGACCTAGGCGAGTTGGTGAACTTATCAATTTTGAACGGCTTCAACCAAGAAAACTAAAAGGGGTAGACCCAAAATTCTCAAAGAAGAAAGGCTAAATTAACTGTACATGTCCCAAATTATTGACGAAAAACAAACGTGTAAAGGAATGAGAAGTCTAAGAAAAGGTGTGAAAGTTCAGTTTACGATAATGTGGCAATAGTGTGTGTGCAGATGACGTCACAAACTTACCGGTGGCCATGTTGGAGGACTGACGTAATCAAAATGGTGACTGAAACAGCATGGCTTGAGCCTCCGATGCTGTCAAATATGCTAAAATCTCGAAAGCCTCATTCAGAAACATCCTGTGAGTATTCTATCTTTGTTTGGAAATGCCAAGCGCTTCAAAAAATTATTTTGGTTTTCTAGTTTACAAATTCTCCGAGCTTGTGCATACTATAAAATAGCTATGTTGTCGACACTCAGATTTTCTAAGTGTCGAGAACACAGCGATTTTATAGTATGCACAAGCTCGGAGAATTCGTCAACTACAAAACCAAAATAACTTTTCGAAGCACTTGGCATTTCTAAACAAAGATAGGATACTCTTAGGAGGTTTAAACGAAGCTTTTCGTGAAAATTCTGTGAGCATTTCTGAGGCATTTATGAAGACCCAGCATGTGAAGACTTTGAAGACCGTACCCGGCTGCCGGGCTCACGCTACTAATCGCTGAAGCTTTTCCACTAGTTCAACCCAAATCCCCTGAAAATCAACCGTACCTTTTGCTTTCCAACCGAAAATACCAGTTTTCTTGGCTAAATAGTAAGCACCCGGGGAACAAGTTCCCCACAGAAACCACTTCAAAACAAAATTTCGTGCAGACAAATTGCAGCGTGCAATCAAGGAGCCGACAAACTAGCTAGAGAGACGCCACAAGACTGATTGTACGATTTGTCGCGACCATGAAATGATTCCATTTTATAAGAAATATTGTTGACGTAAAACCGAGTTAATAAGTGTGGCTGATTTTCTACTCTGTGATATAAATGTTTTCAAGGTTTAAAAAAATCGGGCCGGCAAATCGGCAAATCGAATTGATCAAAACAAATACGGCCCTAATTATCGTAAGAAAAGGGTTTTTTGGATTTAAATTAGCACAAATAACAAAAAAGCACTAGCATTAGTTACCTTTTCGATTTTAATTCACAACGTTAAAGGAAACGCGAGTTATGATTTCAAAAGCGCTCGCACTGCCTCCTCTCTAGAAGGTAAACACAGGGAAAACCCATCAAAGTGGTCCTCCAACATGGCGGACGGTAATTCCAGGGTCACATGAGCGCACACACTCTATTGAACCGAGTAGGTTTACTTTGAGATCAGCTAAGGCAGTCACTGTGCTCGAATGTAACATTTAATTGCAGCCATAACGAAGAAGGGATATTTCTCTTTAATTCTGCCTGAAAACATTTTCAATTGACATCGCTGAAATCCTTGAAAAGGAACAATTTTTTCAACTCCACGCGCTGAAATAGCTTCTTGTTTGCCGCAAGGACTATTGTTTAAACAACGGCTTGCTATTGGTCAAATCTCGTGACGCACACCGCCTGGGCGAGGAGGGTTTTAAGAAGATTAAACAAAGTTTCCCCTACTACGATTATTTGGATACAATCATCGGTCAACGTGACCTTTTGACCCGGTTGAAGTGAACTTCTGTTTCCCGAGAGGTCCGCTAACATGATTGACAGCAGCGAAATTAAAATGTAAATCGTTGGTTGCATATGTGTGAACGACATTTCTTGACAAAAATCTAAGTGCACTTCAAGTACACTTGAACTCAAGTGCACTTGAAGTACACTTGAGGATCTAGTATGAACCCACCCATTTGAATGCCACGGTCAAGTTAAGTTTCAGCCACGGGTGAATTTCAACAGTATAAAATCGATAATAAAGAATTTGAAAAAAAGAATTGTGTTTTTCATACATGTGTACCAAAGCCTTTTCACCAGCAAAAAATATAGGGAAACTATTTTTGGTCGCGAAATCGAGCGGACCGCTTTTAGTGGGACTGCCACTTAATTTTTCTTTTTTCAAATGGCTACTGATAATTTGAAGCTTTCGTGCGTTTGAAATATTATACCCCATTCTAGGAAAGCTCTCTAAAATGGATACCCAGTTCTTGATCAGGAGTCCCAAAAATCACGACCTTGTTGGGCGGTACCGTATAGGTATTTTTGGGGAGTACCACCCCGGGCTTCCAAGGCTTAAGCAAAACATTGATCTCTCTCGCTCTTAAGCATATTGTCAATTTATTCCACATTTTATTGCCAATTCTTTACAATGCCTTGTAGTAGCAGTCCCCCCTGTCTGTAGTGAGTAATTTCAAGACTTTTTTAACAAATAAACAATAGAAACACATGAAAAAATGACGTTGTTTATACATATCAGATTAAAAGAAATTTAGAAAGAAATTTAGTCTGTATTGAGTAATTTCAAGACTTTTTTAACAAATGAACAATAGAAACACATGAAAAAATGACGTTGTTTATACACATCAGATTAAAAGAAATTTAGACTTCGGGACTGGACTTTTGTGGATTATGGACTGTGGAATGTATAGCATATTAATTTAATATTTTGATTTTTACTGATTTCATTGCTTTTAAAAGTACAGGTGTAGTCTTGTAAAATGTAACAGAAATAATTCATGGTTTGGGAAGTATTAGACAAGTGTAGATTTGATAGGGAATCAATAAATTAAATATTCAAAGCGAGTAGAGAAAAATTGGTAGCCTTAATCAACATGTCTTAGAATCTTAAGCGCATGAGTATAGACTACTTGGAGCCTCTTGTTTTGTGAATAGAAAATAAGTTCTGTAAAGAAGTATCATAGGATTTTGCATTACCCGATTGCGAATGCAAGTTGAATAATATTTAATCGAGTCAAGTCTTAAGACTGCGATGGGAAAAGAATCCTTACTTTGCTGGAGCCATAAATGCTGCTAAAGATGGAACGATATTACAAAATTAATTAAGTTCATGTTCCATCAAAGAACTCCAAATGCAAAACATCGGAGCAGACCCTTTCAAAATGTCCCCTTTTATATTCCTTTGCATTTGCCACCAGAACCTTGTGCACTGGTCAGCGGAATTACTGAGAAAAGTTTACAGCTGATGGAACAGGGGGGGAGGTGAACTCATCAATTTGTTTGTCCCTATGATCATGGCCATCGTGATGTCACGAAGAGAGAAGCGTGCGAGTTTGTCGAGTTTTTAAAAATGGCGCCATTGCCATTTGCAAATACAACTTTTTCAAGCTGTTTTTTTTTTACTTATTTAAGCTTCAAAGTGTTTGGTGTTTGGACAGAAAAGTGTGATTTTTCTTTCTGTAGAGGTAAGCCAATTTTTATTGTAGTTGAAAAATCATCCATAGAGGAGTTTTAAGGAGTTTAGCAAGCCCTAGGATTTCACATCTTGTGGTAAACAATTTTTCGGTTCCGTTCCCAGAGATCATGGGAACCCTTCAGTAACTTTTTTTCGGTTCCATCAAATTTCATGGTAACCCATTTTGATATAAATGTTGTTACAATACTTAATAGAATTTCACTTTTGTCCATAATTTTATTCTAAAAAACGATCAATTAGGCGCAAACAAAATGACTATTACACCATAATAGAGAATGCCTATTAAAGTGTTAACAAAATGTCCATTAAAGTGTAAACAGGATGTCCATAAGGTGATCACTGTGGAAGAAAAAACAAGCAGGAGGGAGATTTGATCGTCATCATCTGTTTCCACTGTGAAATCCTCACAAAAAGACCACTTTTTAAAGGTTCTTAAACTAACAGTTTCAATCTTTTTTTTCTTCGCGCTGGAAGCCATTTTAAAAGTCGATTTAGAATCTTTCAACCGTGGAAATGGCGGTAAAACTTAACTACGTGCATGGGCGAGAGCCTGGGCTACAACTACCGCGCAATGCACTATGGGAACGATACAAGATGGCGGACGAGAGAAGATAAACAACGTTTCAGTTTCGTATATGTTAACCAGAGAAACCACCAAAGAATTGCTCTACTAGTTGAGAATCACATTGAAAAAAACTTATATCAAGTGAATTTTGATCAGTAAGGTTTAATATGTCAATGGGGAAACTGTTTTTCGGTTCCGTTATTTCTCGAGCACGGTAACGACACGGTACCGGAAACGATCGTTACCGTGAAATCCTAGGGCTTGTTTAGGTCATTTTCCTCGAGTGGAGAAAATGTGGTTGCTTGCACAATAAAATTGCTTTTTTTTTCGAGATCGGTTCAATATAGAAATGTGAAATTTGGTCCAACAATAGATTATTTCCATAGAAAAACACTTCAATTGAAGTTTATGTTGAAGAATCAGCAGAAAAAATGATCAGTGCATTTGAGTGTCATACAGCAGGGTAAAAATTTAATATAAATCTCTGAACTAGCACCAGTACTTATAATAAGATGTTTTCTTGTTAATATGTCAAATGGTCATGTGAAGCATTCACAAAACTCTTTGTCAAGGCAAGGCACAAGGGATCGACTTTTAGCATGTTGCAGAATGTAAATAAAGTACGGTAACTTCATGTAAGAGCTTAATTTGACTGTCATGAATTGTGTAAATTAAGACTTTAAAGTTACATGTAATACCTGTTCCACTCGTTTATGGCCTGGGTCATTACAGAATGAATTAGTTCAAAATTTTGAACTTCTTGATGATTGCTGGCAGTAAAAATTTTTGTGACCCCCCTCCACTGTGATGGAAGGAGCGAGTGAATAAGTGAATTTGCCACTGTTTCCAATAACCGGTTTGTTACATGTGCGGGTATTCACAGGTTAAAAAGATGCATTTTATTTCAGTTGTTTATGCTTCAGTGGTTGATTGAAAACTTTGGATAACAATGGCTGAGTAACAGCAACTTTTTACTGGATCCTATTTAAGGCTGAGGTACAGTGTATTTTAATCTAACTAGAACTCTTCGAGTATTATAGTCACGCTGTTTAGGGTTTATAATTTTCTGATAAATTGTAGCCTTTTCCTTAGTATCAACAATTGTGACCTTTTGTCCTGCCTAGATTTTAGGTTAAAAATTATGATTCGCTCTCCCTACCACTACTTAAATAAATTAACTGTTATAACTACATGTATCTCAATAAATGCCACTTGACCTTTTCCTGCGTAAAACAGTTGTTTGTGGTATCAGCCTTGCCTTTATACTATGTTATCAAAGTGACTGTTGATATAAAGATCATGTTCTATATCTCATTTAATTAAAATTGAAGTTTTCCAGACTGCCCCAACATTTAACGCTCGATCTCCTATCTTAGTTAGCTAACTAACATTAATACACCAGAACATGAAAATCCAACCAGGATAGGTCTTGTCGCTCAGTGTTGAGCATTTAAGACCGCTCTAGGAGAAAATATTTGGGAGGTTGATTAGTTAAATTATTGTGCAATGTGTTATTTTGCTGGGTGAAAGAATAGACAAGGATTTTGTAAGAGAGTGAAAGTGTTGTAGATTATGTAGTCTATGTAGGGCAGTGTGTAGATTGAAGGATGGAAGCGATCGTGGTTTCAAGTGTCGGCTACTGAATGTAGTCTTACGTTTCAGATATAATTTTGTTTCTCCATAAAAGCACTTAAGGTGATTCCATTGAAAAAGAAGTTGTAATGAAAATTTTTTTAACTTTACGTAGTAGATAAAATATGAGTGGGAGATCTGTATGGGCGTTTACATTGTAAACGCCCATACAGATCAGACGCGAATATTTTATCCTACTTATGAAATGAAACAATGAGTAGAGATCTGTATGAAAAGTTAATGCATACTAATTAGCTGAGCAGATGTCTGTATCAAAAGTTAATGCTACTGTTTAATAATTCATCAACTCAGTTGATTTGTATTGAGGTTTACAAACCTTCATTAAATTTTCATTTCTTTTGTACTTTCCTTATGAATTATTAATGAATTTTATAAAGTTATTTATTACATCTAGTACACCAGAAAAATACAATGAAAAGAGGGGATCACCATGCCCGTTTTCAAGCTATAGAGTTGTAATATATAACTAATTTGCTAGCTTGTGACGGCAATATAGAAAATCCTAGCCTTAAGCGAGAGGCAACCATTATTTCCAGAAAGTAATTATTAGCAAAGAAAAATTAGTAGTATTGTTATGATAGCAGAACAATTTCATTGTGAAAAGCCTTAAAGTTACCGAAAAAGAGAAACTAATGAAATAATAGGGCAATTTTAGCATCTGCACGCTCCCAGTGAAACGCTAAAAACTAGATTGTAAAAGTGATTTCATAAGAATATCTCAAAATCTACTAATGAAAAATTCTTCAAATATGTATATATAACGGAGAGTAGTATTTTCTTCAAATACATGGAATAAAAAAGATAGGTCACCATGCTCGTTTAGGAGAAAACTACCACTTATTTACTAAGGTAACTGACTTCTCAAAAGAATTCTCAAAGGAAACCCTCTTGCGCTAGTGCACGCACAAATGACGCAATTTATTATGCGCAGTAGTGATGCGCAATGCAATACTACGGAATCACCTTAAAGCACTAAATAATGCACTGGGTTTAATAAGGGCGCCACAAGTTCAAGTGGTGTACAGCTTCTTATTTTAAATGGTTTCAATATATAGGTAGAGCTAATAAAATTGTATTTTGTACTGTATTCCAAAAATAGCATTCAAGGTTTAATTTCTTATCTTACTATTTATCACAAATTCTTTTGAACCTGTTTTATTAATGGAACGTTGTTCAGTACTTGTTTTAAATTGTATAATGGAAAGAAATTTTTCTTATTCGAATTTGAAAAAAGAACATTCTGTTCTGACATGTAATGTGCGAGACCGTTAAGGTCAACCGGAAATTTCATGCAATAGGTCATTATGTGACTTGAATCGCACATAAGTTTGATTTACACAATTTGTGTTTTATATAACTTTGCATTTCAGTTAGCGCTCGTGTCGGCTACTGAATGTAGTGTTACTTTTCGGACATAATTTTATGTTTCTCGGTGAAAGCACTTAAAACACTCAGGAATCAATACTGCAATGGGTTAAAGCCATGAACGATTGTGCTGTGTACAGCTTCTTGTTGAAAAAAATCAAGCCAAGAACCCTTAATCAATTCAAAAATTGTTTCATGATTCCATCAAATTACTATAAACAGCAAATACCCTTTACATAAACAACTTTTCAACCAATTTATTAGCCTACGCAGCAAGAATCAACAACAGCCATGATCCCCATATACATCTGCTGCGCCACCTATTAATTTATCTACTCTCAAATCTCCAAAACACTTGAAAATCCCAGAGGGGGACTCCCATATAAAATGACAGCAGTACTCGTCCAGATTCAAGTACCTTTTAGGGTGTTTTTCAAAAATTTCCGACGAGCACCCTTGTCATTTTTATATGTGAGTTACTCCCCCCCTACAGCAGTAACTAAAGGGAACAGGTTACACACAAAGGCACTCACAAGCTTCAAAAAGGAAATTTAATTGAGACAGCAGGAATTACCTGTATTCCTGATAAACAAACGCTCACCCAATCAAAATAAACAGAACACCACTGCATATTGTCCTGGACCCATGTCCACAACAGTACTATACATCCACTTTCAGACCAATTTTCTTTCTGACAAAAATTAATGAAGATAGGTTGGGGGGGGGGGGGGGGGGGGGGGGGGGGGGGGGGGGGGAAGAAGGGCCCTAGGATCTTTTGGTTCCCAGTCCCATAGCAGTTACAGCTCAAAACCCAAAACTGACCAGTACCAGTTCCATTTATTATAATTTAGGAAGACAGGGCACTAAGTTCAAGTTAAATGGAAGCGACTTGGAACGACAATGTCTCAACTTTAAGTTTCGGGGCCATTGCCGGCATGCAACCCAACCTTTCCAGTCAAATCAGAAATTCCATCCCTCCCTCCCACATCGCTAAGTGTATCCTCTCCCGAGCTTCGCAAGGTTCTGCGAGACACGTATTTCTAGTAAAGGAATATTTCGTGTCACACCTGGGAAATATGGCGTTGCTTATATTTTCGTCTTTGAAAATGTAAACTAACAACCACGCACGCATTGCATCACGCTGTTTCAATAGTCCCGGCATATAAGTTAACTTTGAATGAAAAGTTAAAGCTACGAAAACATCCCTTTACACATTAATTGAATTGTTTAAAATGCCTTTACGCATGAAAACCAGCAGATGAAAAATTTTAGCCGTTTTACCCTCCAGTCCTGCTTGCGTTTCTCTCTTTCCATTTCCACTCTTAATTCCTCGGCATCAGTAAAATGGCGCCTTCTTCCTTTGTGATGTACTTTTCCTCGTCCTAACACAACCAAACAGTTGGGATTTAGGGACCGAAAAATTAACCAAAAAAGAGAAAATTTGTTCACCTACCTCCCCGTCGCGACATTTTGCTACAAAATGAAAGATTTTGACGAAAATTTGTGGTAAAACTAAATTGTAATCTGAAAAATCCCGAATTCCGCTATGAATATGGACAAGAGAGACTTGCTGTGAAAGCCCGCGATACTGGTCAGCATGCATGTTCTAGCTAAGCAGCCTGGCAGAACGCCATGAGGAATGTTGTTTGAAATGGTCTTGAAATTTGCGTAGAACAAGCGAAATATAATTGGATGAGGTGATTGTCAGAGAGACTTGAGAGTGCTGCTGTTAAAATGGAGGAAATTGTGGCAAGCGTGGCAGATTTGAAGTTCGAGATAGAGCTGCAACTGTACGAACAAGTTGGAGTGCAGCCACTTCCATTCCCAGGGATGGACAGTACCATTCATTCTCGCGTGATATCTTTTATAGATTATTTGCTGTTCGTTCTAAAACTTAAAGGTGCTTTGCACTTAGTTAGTGTGGAGGTAAATGGCTTAATCCACAAAATTAATGAGTTTGTTCTGAAGTAACGGACTGTTAAATATACTAAATGTCAAGGCGTAACATGTCGATAATTTCGAAGTCGATAAAAATCGATCGTTGTCAATTGAATTCGATACTAATCAATCGACAGATATCGGACATCGATAAAAATCGATCAAAAGATTTCTTGTGATTATCGATTTTGATCGAGTTTCAATGTTACAATTCGATTTTAATCGACAAGTATCAAAATATGAAGAAGATGTATGGCGGGAGACAAGACTGTACTGCAGTCGAACGCGAACTAACGAAGCGGGAGCCAATTGGCTACACCAAGACTTCATTTAACTGTATTCTAACACTGTATTAGAAGCTCAAACAAACATGAGGCGCAGCAAAATAAATCTTTTCAGATCAAATCTCTGAAAAAGTCTATCAGGAATGTCAGTTCGGGTTATTACAGGGAACGAAATCGAGCACAATCGAACGATTTAGCTCAGCTCAATGAAAAATTTTAACCATTTCTCAAGGTAAACATCCTATCGATCCTATTCTACGTTGAATAACAACTGCACTTATAACAAACCACTTGGTTGCTCAGTTTTTATTTAACTTTATTGCCATACAGATTTACTTTAGAGCTGTTTACACTTCTATAAAATGCTGTTCGAGCTATTGATTATTGGTCTGGTTAATTTCGCAGCCGATTAAAAATTGTCCATTTTTGTCGATAAAAATCGATAATCAGTTTTAAAATCTTGTGATTATCGACTTTTATCGACAAATTAAACTTGTCGATTGAAAATTATCAACAAATATCGAGTACTATTGACTTATCGACTACGTTTTCGATGATCCATTTTGATCTACATGTTACGCCCTGTAAATGTGTATGAAGTAAACTACTTTGTCATTGCAAATGTAATGAACCAATATTCTAAGAATCAGTTACCACCGGCGATAATGTCAATGTTTAAAACTAATGAAGAAATACACAGCTACAACACACGGTCAAGTAAAAAAACGACATAAACCAAAGAGCAAAACAAATATTAAAAAATTCGCTATATGCAATAAGGGAGCAGATATTTACAATACTGTAGTTTACCATGTGGTTTAAAAGGAAATCAATGCAACTTTGAGCAGAAAGTGAAAAAGTTTATTCTTACAAGCCAGTATCAGGATTACTTACTCCTATACTATTCTTATTATTAGCATTATTTTATATATGAATCTAGCAAGTGTATAGCCCTTCAATTATAATAATATAATAATTATAGTAATTTATTAAAGTCATCAAGTAGTATTGTAATACTAATGAAGGGGGTCTCCTACATGTAGATAAGCCTGATAAGGCTTCCAGCTCAATGTCATGACTTTTGTTATGAAATCAAATGTGTAAACTCAATTATATATACTGTTTGTTAATTACAGCTAATGGGGGGGGGGGGGGGGGGGGAGGGGGTGTTTCTTTATTTAAAATGGTCAGCAAAAAATGAACCCCCTTCAAATTGGGAATATCGAAAAACATACCCCCCTGAACATTTTCTGTTCATTTTTGGCCATTGTTGTCAAAGCCAATAGATGGCTCATCAGACTATGCTTAGCTTTGGTTTCTGTAGCATGAAGTCACTATTTTGAAGTTTTACTACATGAAGTTCTCCAGGATGGTATACATTCCTTCATGGGTTTCTGCAATGGTTCATTGGGAACCATTCATACACTGGGGTAAAGAAATACAGCAGTGGCCCATCTAGGAGAGTGCCCCCTCCATTATCTTGCAATAAAACAAATTTTTGTTGTATTTCATTTCACTCCCCCCCCCCCCTCCCCTCTATGATGGTGTCTGGATGTCGCAAGAAAACAACACAATGCAAAGGTCAAATCGTAACCACTAATAAATTATTTAAGTTCTGCTCAATTTTTTTTTTGAAAATTTTCTGATTTAAATGACAGTTTTTGCTTGTTGTTCTGTTTTCTTCTCGTCATCTATTGTTTCACAGAGTCTGGTGCAGCTGTATGTGAATTTTTTATGAGGAACATCTGTAACCGAGGCGCAGTCTGCCCATTTAGACACACCAAGGGTGAGAAGACAGTGGTCTGTAAGCACTGGCTGCGAGGGCTGTGCAAGAAGGGTGATCAGTGTGAGTTTCTGCACGAGTATGATATGACAAAGATGCCTGAGTGCTACTTTTATTCCAAGTTTGGTGAGTTTGCATAGTTATCATCATTATTATTATTGTTCTTGGACAAAAGCTATTTCATTTAATCTCGAGAGCGTATTTTGGCGAGAGCGTCTCAACAATTTTGCAACTAGTTGTAGCTTTGGGATGAGTGGCGGGAAGAGGAGGGGGGTGGGGGTGGTTGCAATAGTTGCATGACTTCACACTTTTAACTTGAAGTTCCTTTAGTCAGATGAGTCCTCATCAATGCCAACATGTGACAGTGCTGGAAATAACAGTCGGTCATCGGACATTGTCCGACCAAAATCCGAAAATGTCCGACCAATTTTAAATTATGCTCGGACATGGTGACCGAGCACAAAAATTACTTAGCTTTTGCCTTGAAAGTCTTGTTAACTCATTGCATTTGATTCCAAAAACATTACAATAAGAATTTACGCTGTTTGTATGAAACGGCTCTCTTGATTCGAGAAAATTCAGGAAAGGCTTGTGCTCCTTAAAAAAATGGTAGACGCATCCTATAAAAAGAAAACGACTCTGCCTTCACACAAATATACTAATCACGACAAGGGAAGTCACCACAAGCGCTAAGTTAACCGGAACCATACCCTGTTTTGGACAGATTCAGAACCTGTTTAGGACAGACTCACATTAAATTATATACCCTGTTCAGGACAAAAATGCCAAAAACCATACCCTGTCCAGCGGCACGTCCCCCTATAGGTCATATAAGGGAGACCCCCCCCCCCCCCCCCCCCCCCCTCCGGGGAAAGGCCGTGTCATTTGAAATCGCCCTACAATGTATTGCAAAACTTCTTATAGCACATCATGTATGCTTACCGATTGTGTCTCAGGAAAAATCCAAAATAGCGGATGTCCGACCAATTTTGTAAAATGTCCGATCAAAAGGGAAGTTTGAAAGGACACATGTCCTTCTAAGCAAGAAAAATTATTTCCAGCACTGTGTGATGTCCTAGATTCTTATCTGGCTCCAGTCAAAGCATGCCACACTGTCTCTGTTCATCCAGGTGATTATCTTGTCTTGTTTTTCTTCTTCTAAATTTTAGGAGAATGCAGCAATAAAGAATGCCAATATCTTCACATTGATCCAGAGTCTAAAATAAAAGACTGCCCTTGGTATGACAGAGGATTCTGCAAACATGGTGGGTTGGATGTTACTGAACATTTAAAACATAAAAAAATATTACACATGCTTACATAACCTAATGCAAACATTCGAGGAACTTTGGGCTGAGAAGTCAAATGTTCATGCAAAACCAAGTCCCAGGTACACTGTTAAGGAATTACATGTAACCCTTTGACTCCAGAATTTTCACCAAAAACTGCAATTTATAGCCACAAATGAGTGTGGTGTAGTGCTTTTTAAAATTCTTTCTGCTGGAAAAATTTTCAGCTTGTTTTCTTGTACAGATTTATGTAACAGCAGCACTTTCGATGGTAACTTTAAATATGGAGTCATGAAAGCCCATGGAGTATGTGTATCCAGAAAATCGCTCAAAAACGTAAAAATTCTCAGGAGTGAATGGGTTATCCATTTAAAGTAACCATCGAAAGTGCTGCTGTTCTAAAACACTGAAGGCTCGAGTTTACTGGAAACGTCATTGTGACGTCATTTTGCTTCGTTGAATTGCAATAAAGGCTTCAATATGGTGTTTCTGCGATTTTTGGTACGTTCACAGCCATTTCTTGACCTACCACGGCATATTTTGGAAGTTGCGACCACTGAAGAACACAACAAGCACGAAATTTCGATGGTAGGTCGGAGTGGCTGTGGACTTAGTATAAATATGAAATGTGTGGGGAAAGAAACAAATGCTGTCAAAAATTGTGGCTATTTCCCAGCATGCAGTGCGGTGGTGATGTTGAAAATTGAGGCAAGGTCAGTATGCACTAGAAGGAGAGGCTGTAGCTCGGCCCGAGCAACGAATAAGAGCAAACAAAATCACTGCTAAGCTAGGACTAGGACTGAATTTTGCTGTGAATGTTGACTTTTGGGTTTGCCACGATGATTTGAATAAAAAAAAAACTAAAGGCAAAAACTTGATTTTTGTTGTTTTTCCATGACGTTAAAAACGGTCATTTTTGTTATTGTCCAAATTCAAACGCTGATATTCTGCAAAAATCGTTGACTTTTTTGTGTTTATTGGGTATCTCAATTTGAGGGCCTTCTTAGTCAATGCTCACAACTGCTAGTTAAGGCAATGTTCGCGCGATTGAGAAAGTTGCCATTTTTTTAAAGCTGTGGAGTCTTGTACGGCCAGTTTTGGCCGGTGTAGGAGCGAATGGGTTATTTAATAAGTAACAATTTATAAAAACTTGTCCAGGCAAGTAAAACTCAAGACTTGCTTGCCCACAGGTCAAGTTTAAATTTTACTTTTTTTCGAGCCCGGCTGAAGTGTACCGAAAAGCATTTTTAGGAGTCCTAGGGTTAACTTTTGAAATCATCCTTCCGTTACATCAGGTTATCTAAGCTCAAAGTGGTCATTTAACAGTTCTGTCATTAAATAAAGTTAACAAAACATTTCTTGACATCATTTCTTAAGCGGACTTTAAACAACTACAGTGCACAACCACCTACATTGCATGTGTGTCAATCAGGTGCACCTAAATGGGTTCTTTTTTTTTGCTGTTACTTTTACTGGTTCACACTGATAGAAACTATTCCCGGACAATTTTAGTAAAATAAAGTTCACATTGATTTCTTATCTCGAATTTTGTTATCGATGCAGTTAATTAGAAATTAGACTTCGTATATTTGTACAGTTCAAAGACAATTATGCTCATAATTTGAAATCGTCCTTACACAATCACCCGTTTAGCTCCCTGAATTATACCCCACTCAGTCCAATTATACTATATAAACTAATTTTGATTTTGAGACGGCAATACTGCATTATATTGACGGCTAGTTGGGAGAAAATATATTCCGTATTGGGTGGAGTCGCGAATATGGAGAATATATTATCTTCCAACGCCGTCAATATAATGCAGTATTGCCGTCTCAAAATCGAAATTAGTTTTGTATCACGATTCTACTGTTTTTTGGGCAAAAAGAGAGCAAAACTGAAGATAACTCGTGCTGATCAAAACTGAAATTCTTACTAGTCACAAGCTGACGTACACAACGTTTTGTACGCGTTATCATATTTTTGTTCAGCAAAAAAGTTTCAAAAACACGGACTTTTCACGCTATAAATTGCTCATTGAAATAGAACAAATTTGTTAGAACATCTTTTCGAAGTTTTTCAAAGTTGCAAACATCGAAAACATAAATTAAAATTAAGTATTAAATAACACAAACTTGCCGAGGTTTTAGCCCAAAACCTTTTTTTCAAATTATGATGGCGTGATAGCGCGCGCACATCATAGCTCAATGTAAACAAACGGTTCAAACGAACAAAAGCAGCTTTTAAACTCATCTTATCGTTAACTTTCGATAGAAAGGGCCGTTGCATTGAATACAGCGTTGTTTATCTGCCAAACTTGACAAACTAATCAACATTTTTGCCCCTCCTTGGAAGATAATTTTAAGTTTTGGTTTTCTACGCAAGGAACCCATTAAATTGCCGCAGGAAATTTTTAACCAATCACAGGCTGGTTTTTGAGACGACAATACGACTTTATATTTACGTCTTAAAAGCAGACAAAAGTATCTGAGAATCGTGATACTAACTGATAGTGCTGCAACAATATACCACGATACCCATATATCGCGGTATTATTTCTCCTGATTCAAATATTGATATTGAAAAGAGGTATCGATACATGGTACATTTACATTGAGTTAATTTTGCTTCATTTTTTTCACTTTTCACTTTTCAGTCCCACCATAACACAATGAAAATTTTTGTTTTTCTTTTCAACTTTTTTTTTACTTCAATTTATCCAATGAGTTCATAATAACATAAATCGCTATAATTTACAATGATGTAAGCTCACTGAATCTCGAAATACATGTAGCTGGCTGAAAACTGCCCAAAACCCAGCGGCCATTACTCAGTTTGCAAAAGTCGAGCCTGTGATTATTCTAGAAGAGACATGCCGATTTGTCTTGTGAGGTCATATTTGAAATGAAGATTGTGGTCATTTCTTTGACAACAGCGAAAGAAATCACCAAATTGAAAAGGATTTTGCAGTAAAAATTAATGTACTTTGTGGGAAAGCGTTGCAGAGGACAATTTTGGCAAAGAACTCTATGAATTCTCAGGATAATTTTGTTTCACGAGGATTTGGAAACGTATGGCTTCAGAGAATAAGCAGCTGAAATGCAAGGAAATAATGGCTCGAGAAGCTGAAGAAGACCATAAATTTCAAAGAATATATACTCAGGAAGTGGAAGTAAATAAATGGTATGATAAGCAAAATTTAAGGAGTGATTACAGAATGCAGGGACACTCAATTTTACATGTGTGGCAACTCTTTGTAGAACAAGGTATAACACAATAGATGCTTAGGTCATTCAATGAGATGCAAATAAGTAGCCCTGTGTTCTGATTTTATTAATAATACTTAAGGTGAAATTTTTGCCATTTGAGTTTGGTAAAGGGATTATTATCACTGTTTGACCTTTGTTTGCATTACGTGTATTATTATTCCACATGGTTTAACAGTTGCATGCCTGAGGCATTTTGACAATCTTTTTCCGTCGTTTCTATCCACAAAAGGCTGTAGACAGGAAATAATATAAAGCATATAAAGAAGAAATAAAGACAACTACTCAATTACCATTTCTCACTGAATTCAGTTCCTTGAGTTTCTTCATTGCAAAACAAAAAGAATATATAGTTGTTGTAGAAAAATGAACATTGTATTACTGTTGTTGCATGATAACACTGCAGACATCTAGTGCACAGCTCAGGAAGCTGTCATCTTGAATAATAATAAAAACCATCAATGGAGTCCCAGTAGCATCTGCATCGATTTCACCTATTTTACTAGACCAAGGATGCAAAAATCCGAGTGAAACAAGCAAATCAGTTACTCATCCTCGGCGTATATATATTTTTTAATTCTCCCAAAATCACACAAGGTTACATGTAGGTTACACTAAAACTTTTGTATGCACAAAAGTTTTAGTGTGAGTTATGAACGGATGAACATGCTTTCATGTATAGAGTTTGTGTGCACTCACGTGACCCTTGAATTACTGTCCGCAATGTTGAAGGACCACTTTGATGGGTTTTCCCTGTGTTTACCTTCCAGAGAGTGGGCAGCGCAACCACTTTTAAAATAATAACTCGCATTTTGCTTAATGTTGTGAATTAAAATTGTTAAGGTAGCTAATTTCCAGTGCTTTTTTTTGTCAGTTGTGCTAGTTTAAATCCCAAAACCCTTTTTTTCGATTCTTAGGACTGTATTTGTTTTGATCACTATGATTTGCCGCCCGATATTTTTTAAACTTGAAAACGATATCACAGAATTAAAAATCAGCCAGACTTTTAAAAATTTCTTGTCGCAATACCTACAAGTTAAGATACCAGGCCGGTAAATCATAGAATCTGTCTGGCAGCGTGTCAGTTTACATGATACAAGTTGTTGCTGCCAGTTTGTCGGTTCCTTGATTGCTCGTGCAATTTGTCTGCAGGAAATTTTGTTTCAAAGTAGTTTGTGTGAGAAAAATTGCCTTGATCCCTGGTGCTTACTATTTAGCCATAAAAACCAGTATTTTGGGTTGGAAAGCAAATGGTTCTGTTGATTTTCGGTTGGAACTAGTGAACAAAACATTCAGCAATTAAACTAGCATGTGAATGAGTCATTTTGTTCAATTGTTGTTTATGGAAACAAGAGTGACAAGTTTCCGAATGTAGCATGTATTTTGTGTTCATATTAAAAGTTTTAACAAACTAATGAGAACAAATGGAAGGGTCGACACTTAAAGGTAGAATAGGACACTTGCTAGTCTTGCTGTGTGCGAGCCACACTCACCAAGTCCAATCATACACCCTGTAAAATGTGCTGACACATAGTACCTTCCTTGTTTGTTATAATCCACAACTTACATTAGTTGCCTGAGTTGTGCTAGTGAATCATTTAAGTGAGTAGGGGGGGACGGGAACTGGGCCACACTTTGCTATTTTAGCATTAATTTATTTTTAAATATCACTTATATAGGGGTCTCGTGAATGAAAATATTTTATCCCCTAATTTAGCACTATTTTACAAGAAATATTAATTATTTTAGGGCGTATTTTTTAATGTTTTATTATAGTAAATTACACTAAATTGTTAGTCACAAATGAGAGTGGCAATAAAACTTAAAATATTAGTGTTTGGTGGGTTTAGAGGCAAATCAAGAAATTTTAAACCTGTTAAAGAAATGGGGGCTGTGTTGTCAAAGAAGTTTCACATCAGAAATCAAACAATGATGAGGCATCCCTAACTTAACACCAATTCACAAAAAATATGACATTTTTTAATGTTTTATTATAATAAATTACACTAAATTATTACTTATTTCATTGGAGTATAGCAAACATAATATTATGTGAGTATATTTAAAACTGGTGGCCACCAGAACCTCTCAAGAAGGACTTATTCTTTTAATTTCCCACCCTGTCCCTACCTTGAAGTGATTAAATTTATCCTGTTTTGAGTCAGTGATCACGGTGGCCGAGTGGTTTAAAGCGCGGAATGACGGCCAAAAGGCGCGAGTTCAAGTCTCGCTCGGGACGTCCTTTTGTTTTCTTTTCTCTCTTCTTCGTACTGAACATTATGAAAGTGATGTACCATATATTTTTTTTGCGTTTGTCAAAAATCCTTAAATTTAATTTAAAAAAAATATTGATCAAGTGTGTCAGTGTGAAAACATAAGCTTACTGCAATATTGCATTACGCGTTTGCATTTCTTATTCATGGGTTGGCTCTTAGGAGCCTTTGATTTTATTTCTTTGTATTTTTTTATGTGCTTGTACAAAGTGTGGAGTGGGGACAAAATAACTCCGAAAGGTGCATGGGCAAAAAATCATTTGGAATTGGTTTTGGAACGGGTCAAAAGGCGAACTAGTTTTTTAATCGTATTATTTTGTCATTATGAGTTGATGGCATGACAGTTTGGTTTGCTCATTTCACCTTTACGTGACTCTTATACAGTAGTCAATGGAAATCCTACTACTCGGTGCAACGGAAGAGTAGGGAATTTAGCACAGACCCTCATTAAAAGCCATCAATGTCTCTATCTCGTGGGGCTGTAAGTCAGATGAAACAGTGTCCCTGAGACCCACTTTTAACCCTATTCGGCCTGGGCTTTTTTTGAGTTCCTGAGCCTGGGGGGGGGGGGGGGGGGGGGGGGGCACATTGTGCCCCCCCCTTCGTAACTTCAAGAACATTAAGGCTATGACAATAAAACCTATAGGGTACATAGTACGTCCAAAACTGTCTCCTTTGCGGTCCGCACAATGGAACGATGACGTCATATGACGTAGTTATTAGGTAATAAGTTATACGGCCGCCATCTTGGATCCGCCATCTTGGATTTCTGAATTCTTTTAAAACCTCTTAAAAACCCTCCAAATTGACGCAAAATTAATCAAAACCAATAAATAAATGCTAAATGACGTAAAAATACAAAATTTATACCAATAAACATTGTTTTTCTTCATTTAAAGATACAAATATGCAAATTTCCAAAAACATGGCTGTCAAAATCTTGTTGCCATGGAAACGTCAAGTCACGTGATCAAAAAATTGTCATATGAAATTGTTGCCAGGTAAATTTTAGGAAAAGTCACAAAGTTTGATGGCATTTGAATTCATATTTAAGAAGTTATGAATGTTGAAAGTTAGCGCGGGCACTTTGTGCCCCCCCCTCCCCCCCCCCCCGGCCAAATAGGGTTAAATAAACGCCCTTGATGTTAATTGGGAAAAAAATTTAACGCTTTTTTTTGGTTGCAAGATTTGGTTTTCTGAGCTCCTTGCTTTTTTAATAGGTGTTTTTTTTATTGTAATTTATTTACATGTATGTTTTTTGGTTACAGTTCATTAAATCCAATTAAATCCAGTATTTCAAAAACCATTGTACAAGTAAAAGATATCATTTAATGTCATAGCCGCTCCTATGATTGATACATGTATGTCAAATTTAAGATAAATGTGTCTCACAAAGTTCTTGAAAATTCCAATTGTTTTTAATGAAAAACAACATTTTTAAATTATCTTATCACGTCTTTTAGCCACGTTGTAGTTGAGTAGCAATTTTGAATTGGAAAAGGGTAAGAAAGTGCTTGAGAAGAGATTGAGCTATTGTGATATGACACAAAGACTACCTTTTTATGATGAAAATGTTAAAACTCAGAATCACTTAACTTTTGATTGAAATGTGTTTACCTTTACTATGATAAAATTAACCTTACCTTGTTTCACATTAACGAGATGGCTCCAAGAGCCCTTTGATTCAACCATATGATGTATTTACAGTACTTTGCAAAAGATACACAACAATGTATGAGAGCGAATTTCGACAAATTTCGAGACTTTTCGTCACTTTTCGACGAAAAACAACGAATTTTTAAACAAAACGAAATTTCGACGAATTTTTGGAGCCGCTATTGTCTCGACATTTTCCAAATTTCGAAACTCACTCGCGAAAGTGCGAGCGAAAATTCGAACGAAACTAAACGAAATTTCGGAAAGGGTCACAAAATTTTGTACGCACTGTTTCGAATTTTCAAACAGCATCGCGAATTTTCGAAGCGTTTAAGAGAACGCTACCCAAAGCACGTGCGAACTTTCATTTTAGTTTGTGCAATGCAAGAAAGACTCACGAAGTACTCAGTTAATAAGAGCAATTTGGAAAATTTTGATAAAATTTGAACTTTAATTTCCTTCAAACTAAACAATAAGAAAGGGGGGCAAAAGTTTGACCCAAACAGTTCTTCTGTGGTCAAGAATACTGTATGTATCCATCATAAGCACTGCAAAATTCTAGTTTGTACGCGGTATGCGTACCGCCGTGGAAACAGATCGTTTTCGCTTGTTCAAAATAAAGCTGTTTTACAGGCAATTTTTCCTCGTAAATTCAACTTGATTAAATGTTGTTATTATTTGGAATTTGTCAGAACTAATGCCGTGATTGTCTTATTGTCTTATTGATTGTCTTATTGCATTTAGCCATCACATTTAGATTGACGCCATTTTGTTTCGTGGCACGTGATTATAACCTTACGATGTCTCACATCATAAACTGAGATTGCATAATTACTTTAAACGTTTGAAAGAAACGAAACAAAATTTCTGGAAGGGTCACGAAATTTCGTTCACACTGTTTGGAATTTTAGAAGAGTATCGCGAATTTTTTTATGTTCGCACAAACCTTATAGTATAATGCTCAGTTTTATAAATCTGATACTTGTTGTATAGAAAAGTTTGAACACGTATGTGCAAACTTTTCTACATATATGCATGCTTAAAAGGTTTTTGGCTTTGCTTACTTAGGAATAAACCCCGCTTTATTATTGCTTTAACTGTAAAACAATGTCAGTGGCAATTTCACTTTATAATCTGACAGATAAAGAAAAAGTTAGATTAAACATCGAAACAATAGAGTTCAAGTGTGAAGGGGGTTTTCCCTTTAACTCCGTGATGTGTGTTAATTAAAATGTGTCTGAAGGGTCAGTTAAAGCGTGACAGCTTTTTAACAACAAAAGCGAGGAACCAGAGTGTAGTTTCTCAAATCTGGCTTCGATTCTCTAATATTTTTTATTTTTTTTTTAATTCTTTTCTCGTTCTTCTTCGTGAATTTGTTTTCTCAATTTCTCAAGATCTGGCTGGGTAGGTTTAGGTTTTTGGTTTGTTT
This sequence comes from Dendrophyllia cribrosa, assembly GCA_024195265.1. Classification (NCBI taxonomy): domain Eukaryota; kingdom Metazoa; phylum Cnidaria; class Anthozoa; order Scleractinia; family Dendrophylliidae; genus Dendrophyllia; species Dendrophyllia cribrosa. The sequence goes on from JAJLRJ010000009.1 coordinate 24,537,461, forward strand.
TGTCTTTTAATTTAGAATGCACAGCCCCTTTAATCTTGTAGTATTGTTCTAACTCATTATTACTGGTGGTGCAGCCCACGAGTTGTAAATTCCGCTATGAGTTTTCTTTTTTTTTTTTTCGTGTTACATTAGCGCATCAAATTTATGCATCCATATTTTAGTTTATGTCGTTGTTTAAAAAACAAGCAGTAGTGTATTATCAGGTTGAAAAACTTGAGGCGAAGCCGAGAGTTTTTACACCTGATAATATACGTACTACGAGTTTTGTGAACTGCTTCAAAAACATTCGTTCGAAAGCGTGTCCCTTCGTAATTAAAACAATTGCGCTTTCTGCACAGAGGAAATTAGCATACAAGAAAAACAAGTAGACTGATTAGCATACAACACATGTGCTACGTCTTCGATGAAGTGACCATTGTTTCCCGGCTCCTGTCGAAAGTTTTGGGATTTTACAGTTCTGAGGGAAAAAAAATGCTAAAATACCAAAGTTGACAGGTACGGTAGATAAAACGTCTGACAATTTTTTTTTCAGTGGTAGAGAACGAGTAGAAATAAGCAGCTTGCATCTCCGAACCAGTCGCTTACCTGGCAATTTACGTGAGGGTGCTGGAGTCATTTGAATAACAGCTCACTTGTTAAACTGTTGGTTTATTTTATTGAAAAGATTCCAATTAGAATGGCAAAAGACTAGATATCGTAAAACAGTACTGAACAAAAATATTAAAGTCACCATTTGTTGTACTAAGAATCCTGAATAATTACTACCCATATTGGTATTCTTTATATAAAGATTATGTGTGATCTTTATATAAAGATCACGGTGGTCTATTGACTAACACAGAATGTTTAGAAAAATTAAAAACAATGGCACCAAATAAAAGTCCTGGAAGCGACGGTCTTCCGGCTGAATTTTACAAGGTTTTCTGGGAAGATATTAAACAATTCTCACTAAATGCCTTAAATTGTGCATACGTAAAGGGATGTCTATCAATCACACAGAGGAGGGGACCGATCACCCTCGTACCCAAAAAAAAGAAACCTGCCCATCTCTTAAAAAACTGGAGGCCAATTACTCTCCTCAACTGCGACTATAAAATTGCAGCCAAATCCATCGCTAATCATATATAAAAAATTCTTCCAAAGATAATTAATAACGACCAAACCGTTTTTTTAAAAAATAGATTCATCGGAGAAAACATCAGGCTCATAGACAGTATTATCAATTACACAAATACAAAACAAATCCCTGGCCTCTTGTTATTCATTGACTTCGAATAAGCCTCCAACACCATAGAATGGTCTTTTATTGAGAAAACATTAAAACATTTTAATTTTGGAACGTCTTTGGTGACACGGATTAAACTTTTCTATACAAATATTAGCAGTTTATTCAAAACAATGGATGGTCTTCTGATTTCTTTACTTTAACTTGTGGCGTGAGACAAGGGTGCCCGCCTTCTCCTTATCTCTTTATTTTATACACTGAAGTCCTGGGCAATGCAGTTAGGAAAGATGAAAAAAACCGTGGTATTAAAGTAGGTGGCACTGAATGCAAACTTTCACAATATGCAGATGATACGACAATGATTTTAGATGGCTCAGAACTCTCCTTCTCCAAAACCCTATATCTACTCGATATATTTGGCTTGAAAGTTAATTACGAAAAAACCGAAGCCCTCTGGAAAGGCTCATACAAAAATTTGAATACTATTATCACTTCAAACAAACTGATAACTTGGGCGGAGAAGAAAGTTTACGCCCTGGGAGTCTGGTTTTACTTTGGTTTTACCCCCGTAAAAAAGCCAAGGCAAATGGCTTTCTCATTGAAGACAATATAATTGGAAATGTGGAAGTGAATTGGGAAAACACCTATCGTTTGCCCTTTTTATGTACAACAGAAACAAAACTAAGAGTTTTTCAGTTTAAATTTTAACACAGATGGATAGCTACAAATGACCTTCTTCATAAGACAGGCGTAAAAGAGGTACTAGACTATTGTTCTTTTTGTGGAGATTGCACCGAAACTCTTATACATTTGTTTTGGAACTGCACATATACCCAGACTTTTTGTTAAAGCGCTTTCAATTGGATTTTCCAAATCTTACTCTGACGAAAGTAATTTCCTTCTCCCCAGCCCTCTGCCTTGGCTTTATTGATAGTATATCAAACTCACTGCTTCATTACTTTCTTCTCATTGCAAGACACTATACACACACTTGCAGAAAGAAACGCCCTCCCTTAGCTACAGGTATACATACAATCTACTATGAACTCCATGGAAATTGAAAAACAAATAGCTCTTGACAACAATAATATAACTTCTTTTAAGAAGAAATAGGCCACTTTTAAATACTGCCCTGTCCCCCTCCAGAGAAATAATTAAAACTGCAAGTTTTAAATGAAACAAAGGTCACATAGATACTGAAAACCAAAGCAAAGGCACCCATTCGGACATGTTATTCTTATGTGGAAAATATTTTATGTAAATAGTACTAGTGTTGTTCTGAGATATGTTAAATGAACTGTAAGTAGTGTTTTAAGTAACATTTGAAATGTTAATTTTGTAGTAAGTAACTTATGTACTAGCGTAGGTGTGGTATGAAGTGTAAGTGTGTGGTCATTTTAAAATCACTCATTAAAAGTTTAGCGATGATTGCATTGTTTGCACATTCAGCCCCGCACTCCCCTGTGACTGAAATCAAAGCCACCACCAGGCTTTTCATAATGACCGTAGATCACCAGGTATAAAGGTTCATACACATGATCGATTTGCGTCGTGTGATAGGCTGATATGCTCATGAATTATTAATGAGTTTTTGAATACATTTTAAAAACCAAAAAGTTCATCTTGCTTATATATGTGGAGCTCTGCTTTATGGACATCGCTTATTACAGATAATATTCATTATTGGGACAATTTCCCCTGCCCCTACAGAATTAAATCCCATATGTTTTCTCTAAAATTGCCCTCCTAACGGTGTTCATATAAAAGAGATCTAACAGCATTCAACTGTACCTGTATAAGAAAGCATGATGGCTTGGCAGGTAAATAGTTATCTGACATGTTCATATTCTTTTTCCTTGAAGTTATTTACATAATGGGGTCATAATGGGTCTGATTCTCCATTAACAGGAAAGTAAATGAAAGGAGGCATTGCAAACACACACAAAAAGTGGCTGGGCATTCAGCATTGCTCACTAGATCACACACACTCTGAGTGCTCGGAAGAGGCCACCTTGGTGGATATTGTCTCATATTTTCATTCTTTGGGTAGATTTCAATGTTAAATCCAAACATATAGGGGCTCAAAGCTACAAATTTCAATGGAGTATGCTATCCTGATTTTACCCAGAAATGTTTCATACCTAGGACAATGTAACCTTTCTTAGTATCACTTTGAAAAGCCAAAAAAAAAACATATTAGTATTAAAGTAAACAATCAAACTATAACTAAGCATCTTTGACTGTGGATGGCCTGGATGGACTGCAACTTGAAATTTAAAAAAATGTTCTTGTTTTGTGTCTCGGAAAAATCACTTAAATTCTATTATGACTCGTTTCACTTTATATTTTCCTCTTGTTGCTCTAAAAGCATTTTCTGTAAGAGCCAAAGGTACTTGGTCAAATATTTAGACAAAGTACAGTTTTGCATAATAAAGAAAAATCCCCTTGACATTGCCTCTTCAAAATGTAAAAACAATGTTTAGTACAAGATGCATCCCATTGCACTGTGTTTTTCCGTAGAGTTCCAAAAGTAGCGGCCCTCCGAAAGTAACAGCTACCCGAAAGTAACGTTAATTTTCGGACCTTTTCAGTAAAATTATCCCAAAGGTAATGGCCTACCTGAAACTGGCTGGCAGACAATTTGTTTAAAGAAATTCTGGCTTTTGAGAATATTTTGGTGCTTGTGTGGAAAGAAAATTACCAGGAAGCATCTTCTTGAATGTTAACAAAAATATATTCCATGTAAAGCAAGCCCTAGGTACACCAACATAAAAGAAGGTCTTGTTTATGCGAGATCAGCCTTTCCACACAACGAAGCGGCCATTGTTGTATTGCGAATATTATGTCAACTTCCACTTAACCCAACTAAGTCCAGCTGTCGATGTGGTTCTCAGCCATTTTTGAATCAAGTAATGGCAGCAAGCCAAAGCTGAAGTTTACGTTTAAAATAACTGCTCTTCCGGTTGGAATTTGAACTTAAAATTTGGCATGGTAAGTGTTCAGCATTTCTACTTTTTCAAAATTGCAGAGAAAGGGAAGTGCAAAATTTTGATCATAGTACCACTTTAAGGAAAAAATGCTAACAACAACATGTGGCAATATCACAAAACACTGTTCCGTTCAAATTCAAGAGGGTACATCCCTTGTAATGTCGTGTTTGAAAATAAAGAGGAATAAAAGATAAACATGTTTGATTTCAAGACTATTGAGCTTTGTTAGTGTATCGTATCATGTATCTTATCGTCACAGCTGTATCGAGATGTGTATGATTCATATTGTGAGAAATTGTATCATTGCAGCACTAATTACTGAATTTTTTTTCTCTCCTTCATTCAGGTCCAAGTTGTAGGCACCGACATGTCAGAAGGGTTATTTGTCTCAACTATATGTGTGGGTTTTGTCCAGAGGGCCCCAAATGTAAACACATGCAGTGAGTACCGGCACATGTACAGTGTATTTATAATATATATAGATAGGCTTAGCCTAACAGTGGAGCTCTCTGAACAGAAACGATGATGATAAGCTTAACTTAGGTGAAAGGTCGGAAGCACAAGAAAAATTAGAATTAAGATTGATGACCAGGCTATTAATTTTAGCAATTCTCAAAAACAGTAAGCTTATTACAAGACCGTCTGCACAGAACATTTAGACTGCACAAATTCCACAAAAGCTCACTGTTTGAGAAATGCGAAACCTCTCTTGAGTAGCAAACCGCGAAAAAAAAGCAGGAAAAAACGATTTTCCAAACCGTTTTCTCCGCTAAACACAACAGTGTTTTTTTTCTTTTAAAATGTTTTATTTATCAATAACAAATCCCTAAAGTTTACAATATTATTCTGAGAGGCTAGTCATTTCCGGTTACAAGGCATCCTGAGTTAAAGCTAGTCATTTCCGGTTACAATAATACAAGGTCAGTTCCAGTTTGCAGTCCTTTCTGGTTTGCACATGATTACCTTAGTCATTTCTGGTAATGAATGATGAGTTGCCAGTAGCTAAATTATTAGAGTCACAAGCTTTGACTGTTGTATTTCACAAATATTCGGATGACACCACAAAGCAAAAAATTTCTGTTCGCGGTGGGGGGGGGGGGGGGGGGGGGTACTCCCATATATGAGCTATATAGGTATGTGCCGCTGTGAAGGGTATGGTTTTCAGGCAGTTTAGTCTGGGATAGGGTATAGTAATCAGAGATTTTTGGTCTAGAATAGGGTATCATTTTCTACGAAACTGATCAGTTGCATGAAGAATTTAGTCTAGACGAGGTTTACTGACAAATGGCATTTAATAATCGGTAAGGTGTGCTGTATGACATTTTTACTGACCCCTGGTATCTTAGACTGTGATAGTGAATGAGTTTCTGCAAAATAGCGAGTCTAGAAAAGGTCTAGGATAGGGTAGGATTTTTCGGTGTTTAGTCTAGAATATGGTTGCAAAATGCAGCTAAAATGGTCTAGTATAGGTTAAGGGTCTCAGAGTCCCAGCAAAACACCCCCGCCCAAAAATTTGCAAAGTACCCCCCCCCCCCCCCCCCCCCTCGGTCAATTTGCAACTGTGTTGTGATGTCATTCCTTATGTCCCTTACAGTGGCCCGAGAGTTCTCGGTGCTATTGTGAAAAGTTGCTTTATTTCGAAAAACCCATATACCATAAAGTATGGTCTTAATGAAAAAGCGTGCTCGCATGTCATTCTCGTCGACAGTAGAAGTCCATTAGGTAAAAGAAAATAGTCTTAACATTAACTAAAAACCTAGTATTGAGTAGTGCCGATAGGGTGGGAGTGAAAACACCCCACACCCTTCCACAGGTTCAAATTTTAATCTAGCTTGGAAAGGCGTGGTAAACAGTTATCTGGTTCCACATTTGCAGTACCATTGCTAAACCAGACACCCAAGATTCACATTCTTGACACCCACGTCAGGCCATAAGGAGTGTCCGGACGTTAGCACCAAGCTCCTAACTTCATGGCTTAAGTACTCTTTGCCACATGTAATTTAGTCCCTGTACCTGTCTCGTATTTGTGAAGTAAGGTAAACAATTTGTCTAAAGAAAAAATGTCGTTTACAAAACGTGTGGAGTTATCCGCATATTGGCGAATTTTAAAACGCTTTCCTCAGGCTTCTGGAAGGAGAAAACCTTCAATAGTATCATCCTTTCTTATACTGGTAGCCAAAACGTCTGCGCATAAAATGTACAAAAGTGGAGACCGGGGATCTCCCTGCCTCACCCCCCACTCGAGTGGAATTTCTTTAGTCAAAAAACCATTAACTATAATTTTCATATTTGCTTGACAGTATAATGTAGATATTCAGCAAGATACCAGTTTCATTGGTAATATTTATATAATCTAGAGGGTCACGCAAGAGAAATAAATTCTCAAAAATCGTCCTACCTGGGAAGGAACAAGTTTGACCTTCTTGAAATAATCGAGGGTAACACTTTTGAAAGTCTGTTTGTAAGAGCTTTTGAACAAATTTTGTAATGAACATTGAGTAGCGAAATGGCCGGGCCACCAATTTTTGAGGTTTTTCTTATCATCTTTCTTGTAAAGTAATCTAGTCACGCTTCCTTACATTGAATCACTGAGAGAATTATTTTCCAAACTAAATTTATAATTTCGAACAGAATAGGGCCTAAAAGATCCCAGAATTTAGCGTAAAATTCTTGAGGTAATCCGTCTGAACCGGGGGTTTTCCCTGAAGAAAGTCCACGCATTGCGTGGGTAATTTCAGCCAAAGATAAAAATCCTTCGCAGGATAAAATTTCGCTCTCACTTAATCTGTTTTCAAGTTTGTTCAAAAATTCGGTTTGGACTGTTAAATTAACAGGTTCTTGCAAGTACAAATTACGGTAAAAATCGAAATGAGCCGGAGAAAAGGAACAAGCTTAACTAAGGTGAAACTTAATTAAGGTGAAAGGTCGGAAGCATAAGAATTAAGATTGACGACCGGGCTATTTTCAATTTTAGCAATTCTCAAAAAAACAGTATTACCCGACAGTCTACACAGTACATTTAGACCGTAGAAAAGTTCACAAAAACAACTTTTCTCTGTCTAGAATAACTAGTACGACTACTTTCCGAATAAAATACAGTTTTTGTTTGTCAAAAATTGCCCGAGAAACTGATTTGGAAATCAAAATTGCAAAAATACACAAACATGTTTGCATAAGGCGACGCGAGTGAAGACAGAAAATCTAAGTCTTGTTTTGTTTACATAAAATCGCTTTTCAATCTATGTAATGAATGAACAAACACATAAAAATGGACAACACAATCTTCTTTCGAAAAATTTTATTCAAATCTCCATAAGTTTATGTTTAAAAGCAAAACGCGAACCATTAAGAGCTCATGATTCGAGGCCGAGATGTCTCCGATGAAAGAAATCAAAACAACTGAATTTAATTGAGCGCGTTCTTAACAATTCTCCCGAAAACTAGCGAGAACACAAAAAAGTCAATCACAGATTGATATCAGCATAAATTCCCATCGAAAAATGTATTTTGTTTTACCTTTAAGTCCCTCCACTGCTTGGAAATTGTTTAAATCTCCGCTTCTTCAGTTCTGAAACCCGAAGTGACAAACATCTTCCCGCATTGCTCCCATCCTCGAAGCAAGATTTTATCTCTGAAAGCTCTTCTATTTCCACTATAGCGGCTTCTGAATATCCCTTAATTAGTATCCCTGTCTTGAGAAGCAAACCGCGAAAAAATTCAGCAGAATAACGACTTTAATTTAAACGGTTTTCTCCGCTAAACACAGCAGTGTTTTCCCAGGTGACGTGAAATTGCAATGTTGTTGGGTGGCGTCATACGCGCATGTTTTGCGACGGTCTACGCGCCTGCGAGTTAGCCCTAAGCGACGGCGGTCGGCGACAGCGGCGGGCACACAACGTGCCCGCGAAACATTCCGCTAGCCATGACCATGAAAAATGACGGCCATGGGTTCTATGGTTCTCTGGTTCTATGAGTATGGAGCTGCGTCGCCGGGCCTTTAGCCCGGCGAGAGCTCCGCTATTAACTATCCATAGGGTCCCTATGGATACCGGCCTAGTTTTTGACTGGATTGCTTGCTTGCTTGTGTTTGGTGTGCATGCATGTGTGCTTGCATGTGTGCGTGCACATGTTTACTAATCTAAGTGAGCTTATCCAGAACTGGCCGGCCGGACCGATCCGTTTGTAATGAAATATAGGTCCATGAAGACCTGTTCTTACAATTCCCTTATAATGGTGAACACTATTTACGAATTGGCAGTCCGTCCAGCCTGTTTTGGTTGGGTCAGCCAGTTCTGACAAATGGTAAGCTCCTTAAGATGAATTTCCCTTTTTGAGAAATGTTTTTTTATAAAGATTGCTGGATAGCTTGAAATCTCCTTTATCAGTGAGGTTTGTCCCATATCATTGTAGTCATAGTTTTAATCTTAATCGCAAATAAGACTGGTACATGTTTTACTGGTTGTCTTCCTGCTTTTCAAATATATTTCAATGTTTGTCCACATCCTGCCTACAAAGTGTGATTGATATTGCTAGTGGTTAGTTTGGTTGACTTTACTTAAAGCCAGGCTTAACTAATCAATGACATCAATGACATCAATGTAATCAATGGGTAATCAATGAGTAATCAATTGATTACTCATCGAGTATTGCCAATACTCAATGAGTACTCAATGACTAATCAATGACCCACAAAATTTTTGGTCATTGATGTCATTGATTAGTCATTGATTTGCATGAAAAGAGGTGTTGACAGGCCAGACACGACTCGTATTTAAAGCTCGGGATAACGTGGAGCGTGACCTTTAGAGTTTTTCTCTAACAAGTACAGTGTACACTGTATATCCCCCAAGGATTTTCCTTTTTTGTTTGAGATAAGGGGAGGTTCTTTGTATATTTCTCTTAGCAATGGTTGGTTCTGTGGTTGTACGTTGTTACGAAAGGCAGAATTCTTTTTCGCACGTTCTCCTTTTGCTGCAAAGATGACTTCCGTTCATTGAATTTTACCTCGGAAATTATTTTCTCAATGAGATTGTGAGTGTAGCCTCTAGCACGGAGGCGTGCTTTGAAGTTGTTGATATTTTCACTGAATGATTTCGCTGAGTAATTTGTTTTTAAAAGTGTCAGGGCTTCACCTTTTCAGAGCCCTTTTCTGACCCCTGGTGGGTGACAAGAAGATCGAGAAATGGGTGTACTGGAAGGTCTCTGTTGGCTTAAAATGAGTAATCAATGACCCACAAAATTTTTTGGGTTCGATTAATCATTGATTACTAATGATTAATCAATTGATTACCCATTGATTACCCATTGATTACTCATTGATGTCATTGATCATTTATTAGTTATGCCTGGTTGAAGTTGGGTGGTGTGAAATCTGTCAGGCCTTGTTTATTTTTTAACAAAATTTTATTTGCTTTTCACTACACAAAAGCTTACAAACAAGATATATTGCAATTTAGGATGTCTGAAAGAAAAAAGGACTAAAGAAAACATTAAAGAGAAAAAACATGATTACAACCATTTTTACAAAAAAAGAACTTAAGTGCATAAATATAAATATATCTAGGGAATAGTATAGAGATAGTAATGAATCATTTTTATGTTGGGCCTTGTATGTCGGGCCGTGTGGAGGTGTGGTGGTGTAGTGGTTAGTGCATTGGAGTTTCAACTAGAAAGTCGGTGGTTCGAGGCCTGGATGATGCCATCTTGTTGTTACCTTAGACAAGAAACTTTGCTCTACATTGTCTCTCTCCACCCATGTGTATAAATGGGTACATTGCCAGTGTGTTGTTTCCTTAGACAAGAAACGTTACTCCACATTGTCTCTCTCCACCCATGTGTATAAATGGGTACATTGCCAGTGTGTTGTTTCCTTAGACAAGAAACTTTACTCCACATTGTCTCTCTCCATCCATGTGTATAAATGGGTACGTTGCCAGTGTGTTGTTACCTTAGACAAGAAACTTTGCTCTGCATTGTCTCTCTCCACCCAGGTGTATAAATGGGTACATTGTCAGTGTGTTGTTTCCTTAGACAAGAAACTTTACTCCACATTGTCTCTCTCCACCCATGTGTATAAATGGGTACATTGCCAATGTGTTGTTACCTTAGACTAGAAACTTTGCTCTGCATTGTCTCTCTCCACCCAGGTGTATAAATGGGTACATTGCCAATGTGCTGTTACCTTAGACAAAAAACTTTGCTCTGCATTGTCTCTCTCCACCCAGGTGTATAAATGGGTATTGGCGACATAATGCTGGGGGTAACCCTGCTATGGACCAGCATCCCATCCAGGGTGGAGTAGCAATACTCTAGTTGCTTCATGTTGTGGAACCCAGGTTAAGCCCTGGCCATGTGGGCTTGCTGTGGCTTGTGTGTGACTTTACCTTGTTAGCTTTTGGCCAACAGAGGAAGTCAAGTTTTTAGGGCTTACTAGCTAGTAGGAAGCATGTCACAGTCACATGCACAAACATCATTTCAATAAAACTTTATTGTGTATTGGTCACAAGAAAAATAATCTTATGTGCTACAAGCTACAGTGAAAGCTCCCGCAAGCAGACACTCTCACAAAGCAGAAATAGTGATCATTACTGGAGCTGGCTGCTAAATCAGAGAGCTTCGACTATATCTGGCATAACAAAATTATGCATTTGTCTCTGATAAAAAGTCAGCTAGGATTTATCTACTGATACTTGCACAATAAGATACATGTAGATTGATTTGTTTTCCTTCAGTCCCAGATTTGAACTTCCTGTGAAAGATGAAGCAGGTGAAAAGAAATCAATAATGAACATTGTTTGTCACTACTGCAATCAGCCTGGACACAAAGCATCAAGCTGCCCAGCCAATCCTCACAAAGAAAACTTTAAGGTAAAAATCATGCTCTATTTCTGACACAGTTGAAACTCCCGTAAGCAGACACCCTCAGGAAGTCAAAAAAGTGTCGGTAATTGGAGCTGGCTGCTTATGGCTGGCTGCTGGCTGATTCTTGTGAGTTCAAACAGGGTTTTGTCAAGGTAGCCATATGTGCAGCTGTCCTCTTGAATGTGAGAGTGTGAGTCAAGAGAGCTTCAACTGTAATCACAAGTGTCATTACTCGTTGTAACATTAAAAATACTTGATTTATATCATACCATACCATACCATACCATACCATACCATACCATACCATGCCATGCCATGCCATGCCATGCCATACCATGCCATGCCATGCCATACCACACCATACCATACCATGCCATGCCATGCCATGCCATGCCATGCCATGCCATACCATACCATACCATACCATACCATTTTATTGTTAAAATAAAACTTCCCAGAAAACAAGGAACTCGAACTGTGCATGTTTTTGTTCTATTTAACATTTGCATTACTTGTGTAAACCAGGGGTCAATTCAATAAAACTTTTACAAGTGTAATTTACAAGTGTAGCTATTGTTTTCAACCTCTGAAACAATGGCCACACTTGTAAATGACACTTGTAAAGGTTTTTTTGAATTGACCCCAGGCTTTATAATTTTTTTCTTAACAAACATCACTTAATCTTTCATCACGTCACTTTCATCACTTTCATCACGTCTCCTTCACCAAGGGTTCAAATCTACGCTCCTTCGTAAATCGTTTGCTAAATTCTTCAAACGCCACGGTGCTATCATTGAGAAGTATGGCACTACACTACGGGAGATGAGACTAGCAATCCAGAATTGAGAGATACTGCCGTATCCTTTATTATTTTAGATCCTTCATATCATCCTAGCGCCCCTATTTAAGTAATGATCCGCATAAGAAGGATAGCGCCAACGGCAATGGAATGTCAAACACGATGGAATGTCAAGAATTTTCATTGTTAAAACTAGTGATTTCATTGGCCTAGACTCAAAAACCGCTAAAAAGTTAAGGTTCAAGGTGCATTTTGTCTAATTTTTTTAAGGTTTCAAGTAATTTGAGACCCAATCGCACAACATACAATTTTTAAAAGAAATTGTATTTGGGGAACTTCATCAAAGAAGCAAAATTATTAGCTATTGTCTTCTGCTATTCTGATTGGTTAAGCACGAACATTTCCTAAAATTTATTTGACGCAAATGGATTTTCTTTATTTTTATAATGAAATATAATTATTAACCATCAGGTCCTCCTCTATTCTTGAAATCAAAGATATTCTATGTGGGAAAGAGCCAATGCCGCAGAACAATGAAGTTTGCTATCGTTCTTATGTGGAACAATACTTAATTTCTATATTGCTTCCATTCAGTTTGATGCAGGTGCGCGCGCGCGCAATTTTCCTTACGTTGAGTGCGCGTGCTTGGCTTATTTAGTTGACGCGTGTGCTTAGTTCGTTATTTAACGTACTACATTTGTTTTGCATTGTTTTCCTTACTAATATGTCTTGTCAGTAACTGTGCTCACACTGTGGGTGGCTCCTCCTAAAATGTTCTACAATTGGTATAGGATTTAAAGTGCCCATAACGTTTATTTTTTTATTTTCTCATCTGAATGTAAACATCACACAAAGAACCGCTGCGAAAAAATTTCGCGCTTTGCTCAAAACGCGAATTTTTTATGAATATTTCAAATCTTCAAAATCCTATTTTTTTGCGGTATACCCGTCCCACTGTTAAGAAGGCCAACGGGCTCACATGTTCCTTAATCTACGTCACAGTTCCTTTGTTTGAACTCACAAGTTCCTTTGTTTGAAGTCACACGTGTTCCTTAATCTACGTCACGGATCCTTTGTTAACCGAGAGGGACCGAGAGGAGACTAATGCGAATGGTGGACCAAAATGGCGGCAAATTTCGAAGACTTAAAAAAATCATAAAAAATTCACGTTTTGCTGAAATCAAAAATGTTTTTCGCAGACGTTCATAACGTGACGTGTAGATTTAGATAACAAAATAAAAATAAATCGTTATGGCCACATTAATGGAGTCGAAACCAATTGTGGAATTGCACACATTTTAGGCATCCTACTGATGAACAGTTAGAAAATTCAGATATGTTTAGCAGCCACATTTATTTGAAGTTTGTCCCCTTTGAATCCAATAACAAAATGGTAACAAAATGGTGCATACAGTGTGTAACTGTTTTATATTAGTTGTAATTATATTAAGATAGTTGGCCCACATATAATAATAATAATAATAATAATAATAATAATAATAATAATAATAATAATAATTTTAGCCTGGTACCTATGACAATGGAGGGGTGAATGTTTGTAAGTAGTGACCTTGAAAATAACTGCTGAAATTGAAAGTTGTAAGAGCGAAACAATTTCTAACATTTCAATTTGATTTTGGCATGTTTTTTTTAGATGAACTTTAACAATCAATCCAACATACATGTTGTTCCTGTCTCGATGAATACACAAGTAGAACATGAACGAACAATGACGAGAAGACCTCTGGAAACTGTAACATGTTACAAGGTTTGTTTGCACAAGACCATTAGGGCATGATTAAAGCCAATTTTCTCAATAATTTCCTGAAATATTTTTTAACCCGTGAATACGCGAAGCGTAGTAAACGGGTTATTGCAGACGGTCGCAAATTCACTCCATCAGCTGTAAACTTTCCTTGGTAATTCCGCTGACCGGTTCATAAGGCTTTCGTTGCAAATGCAAAGGAATATACTGTAGAGAATAGTCGACCGCCGAAAAAGTGGACATTATGAAAGCGTTGCTCTGATATTTTGCATTTGGAGTCCTCCGATCTCTGCTATCTGCAGACCTAAAATGGATTTTTCAACAGAGACACGCGTTTTAACGGGTATCTACTTTGAAATAAACATAGGCACGCATTGCGTGCATGAGCTATTTTGAAAATTCCCTAAATGATATGAAATGGTGAAAGCAACAAAACAGCTGAAGAAAACTAGCACAAATAACCGCTTGCAGATACACGTTTTTCAAATCCTCCGGCCCGCCCCCCACCCAAAAAAAAATACCGAGATCACGAACTGCGTCCCGTTTCTCGAAAGTCCCGATAACTTTTCGGGCCCGGAAAGCTATCTTATGTGCGCAATGTATTCATTAAAGATTAAAATTTTGTTGATTTTGAAAGCTAAGCAATAAAATTCTAAATTGACAAAACAAGTCGAGCTGGTTTGAGGGCTAAAAAATGCATCACCATTTTATAGATTCTGATTTTACTATGAGTTGCGGGCCCGAAAAGTTGTCGGGACTTAAGAGAAACGGGCCCTCTGGGACCAAAACTCTATTTAGGTGGAAAAATGCAAAGTTTGCTTTTGTATTCTAGCCTAAAGGGTTAGGGTATGAAAATAGGTAGGAAGTTTTGGTTAGCTTTTTCACGGGATTTTCGGAGTTATTTTATGACGAAACTACAGCCCCAGTGAAATGAGCAACTTGTTTCAGTAATCAGTGTATTAAATGTCAGCCAGAAAAGTCCTGCACAGAAATTTGATGCATCCAAACTGAAGGATTATTATTTCTTGAAAATTTGTATCTAGTCTTTTTTTAAAAAGTTGCTTTTATTATTTACAAAAGAAACGTGGAAATGGTTCCCTTTGGCCTAGAAGACGCAAACGAATTAAATTAAATTGTTTTCAACTCTAAACCACAAGCTAATTAAATTAGTGACACGAAAATTCTTTGAACCACCTGTTTCTGTAATGTCAACCAGAAAAGTCTTTAACAGAAACTAAACGCATGTAAAATGAATATTGGTAGTCTCCTTGTGAATTGCAACTAATAGTATTTAAACAACTGTTTTTATTCTCCACAAAAAAGTCGTGCAAATAGAAACAGAAGCTAATTAGATTAAATTGTTCAACTCAAAAATAGAATTAGTTACACGAACATTGTTGAGGTTAACATTTGGAACCAAACACCTTTTCCTGTAATGTCGACCAGAAAAGTCTTAAATCAGAAACTTAGCGCATCCAAAATGAATTTTGCAACTAATAGTTTTTTAAACAGGCGTTTTTTAACGCACCATAACAATTAACGTTTTCTCGAAAACATGTTGAATTCCATCACGTACCAGTTTCTATAAGAACAAAGTTCAACATTTGCACGTGCACACAACGTGACTTCTCATACAAAATACAGTCGCTACTCGCTTGTAGTAATCGCTTGGGGCATACAATTAATAACCTACACATCTGCTCACATTAATTCAAAGAAAGATAAACATTTTAAATACTGTAAATTGTATATTAATTGCATTACGTTTTCTGTGTTGAACTCCATGCATCCCGGACAAGTTTCTATAAGGACAAAGTTCAACATTTTCACGGACAGACAACGTGACTGACAAAAAAAGATACAATTTCAAATAGTAATCGCTTGAAACCTAGGTTTGAAACATACAATTCATGTTCCGCATCACATTATTTGAAATCCGCTTGCCGTTTTTGCAATAAAGCTATACTTTCTTACTTCAGTACAAGCTCGCCTATAAACGTAACCGCAGTCGGTCCACATTTTTTGGACGTCTCATCCCTCGCAGACCATTAATTGTACAATTCATGCATAGAGCACATTTTAGGCGGTATTTCCGAATAAATGCCCTTGCCTATTGCCATGTTAGCAAGCCAGTCGGGATTAGAGCACAGTTCCCAACCAACAAATCTTCAAAACTTTACACTTTTAGTGTTTGATGCAACAATCGCGAAGATTCAAGATGGCAGATTTTCAATTCATGTCAAGTGCCCTTCTTTGACCTTCAGTAATACCATTTTAGAAGCGAGAATTTGATTGGCTGACATAGTACACAGTGTACATACTAGAGGCAATCTGATTGGCGTGACATAACCCAAGACATACATACAAACAAACAAACATACTAACATACTAACATACAAACATCACAAACCAACCTTTGCGCCTGCTAATGAGCTTTTTTTTTTTTAAAATAGCTCAAATAAAATTGAACGCTTATTACTTATTTAAAATGGTCTTGTGGTAAAAGACTTGCCTTTCAGTGCAGACAACGCGGGTTCGAATCCTGGAGGGATCGGCCCATTTATTTATTTTTATTTTGTATTTCTTTTTTTCTTTTTTTTTTTCCCCAACTGGACATTGTGAAAGTGATGTACCGTTTTTTTTTCTTTGCGTTTGAAGTCGTTCAATTTAAAAAAAATATCGAACCGTGTTTATAACAGCATAAGCTTACCGCAATATTGCGTTACGCGAGCTAGGTTCAAATGACATGCTGGAATTTATATCATGTTACCTTTGAAATAGGAGAGAACTGGACAGGGTTTGATGCGCTAAAGGTCATATGTCGTCAGTGGATCTGTTCCTCAAGTGAAAATATATCCTTGCATTTTTCTACTGAACAGAATTTGTAGACCTTAATATCATACATATCATATCGTGGATTACGTAATGTTTAAAACACGAACAGCAGTGTTTTATCAAGTTTAAAAATTCGAGCGCGAAGCGTTTTATCAAGTGTTTGATAAAACACGTGCTGTGAGTGTTTTGAACGGCTTCAAACACGAACCGCCAAAAGCGTCTCTCTACGGAGATCAAATAAATGTGCTTTTTGTGCAAAGAGGACCGGCATTAGCATACGAGGAAAACAAGTAGACTGATTAGCATACAACACATGTGCCACACTGGCTTCGACGAGGTGACCATGGCTTCCCAGCAACTGTCGAAAGTTTTGGGATTTTAAAGTTCTGAGGAATAAAATAATCCATGAAAACTGCTATACCAAAGTTGACAGGTACGGTGGATAAAATGTCTGATAATTTTTATTCAGTGGCAGCGAACGAGTAGAAATAAGCAGCTTGCATCTCTGAACCACTCGCTTTCCTACCAATTTACACTTGGGCGCTGGTGTCATTCAAATAACGGCTTACTTGCTAAACTGTTGGTTGCTAATTTTGTTGGAGAAAATTCTATATAGAATAATCTAGAATGGCAAAAGGCTACATATCGTAAAACAGTACTGAACGAAAATATTAAATTCACCATTTGTTGTACTAAGAATCCTGAATAATTACTACCAACATTAGTATTCTTTATTTAAAAAACTCATTAATAATTCATGACCATTTTGTCCAATCCGATGCTCCTCTCTAGTCACGATGAAAGCACTCTTTACCACATAAAATACGCTTGAAACTAAAAAGCCCGGGGAGGATTTTGAATGTGGCCCAGGGGAATAATGGGGTATAATAGAAAAACAATGGCATACAAATGAACGTGAAGCATTATATAATGACACACGTTGCATTATCTATCAATATTCATATATAATGCCACATGTGATATTATATAATGCTTCAAGTTTATATACAGTAGGAATTAAATACTGAGAACAACCATTAATTTCACGCAACACATTTATTTTGTGCTAACTTTCCAAAAGTTCAGGGATTCTGCATTCATATTGGCAATATTCGTTTCTAATGACTGTACTTTTTCCACGTCCACCTCAAAAGAACGCTGCTCTTTCGAAGGATCATTATTGTTGTTCAATTCCCAAATGCAAACAACCTTCTTTTGTTTTCTCATATCACTCCACATAGTTTCATCGATATTGGACAAAATGGTCATGAATTATTAACGATTTTTTTTAAGTCCTTCAATAAACTCATTCAATAAACGTGTTTTAAGTCATTTAACAAACTCGCGCACGTGTTTTATCAGGTATAAAATCCCTCGGGCTTCGCCCTCGGGATTTTATACCTGATAAAACACTGCTGCTCGTTTATTAAATGGTACATAAAGAATACTAATAAGGAAAAGAAATCTATTGTCTTTTACCCTTATTAGTATTTTTTATATAAAGAATACTAATGAGAGTAACTTTATTATATAAAGAATACTAATGAGGTAAAAAACAATCAGCCCCGCACTACCCTGGGACTGAAATCAAATCCGCCACCAGGTTTTTCAGAATGACCACAGATTTTCAGGTATAAAGGTCCATGCACGTGATGGATTTACGTCGTGTGATAGGCTAATATGCTTATGAATTATTAATGAGTGTTTGAAGGTATTTTTAAAGATATCGAGCCGTGTTTATAATTTAAACATACCGTACATTGCGTTACGCGATAAAAAAAAAATTGGCAATAAAGCTTCCACGAACTCGAGTGTCTCCTCAACCAAATCGACTAAGCACATGTCTAAATTCGAAATTTCTATTTAACTACATTTTGATACCTTTTTGTAAGAAAGGGTCGCTCAAATATGAGCCAGCGTTGTGTAGAGCATTTCTTATTCACGGGTTGGCTCACAGGAGCCTTTGATTCTTTCTCAAAAGGACACATGTCATTTCATGCCTTTGATTTGATAAAAAATTGGTGGACATTTTGGATTTTTTCCCTGAGACACAACCTGTTAGTGGTTTGCAATGCATTATGGGGCAATTTCAAATCATAGGGCCTTTTCAGAGCTTCTTCGAATCAAGAGCATACTTTTATAATGTGTTACTTAATGCATGTGTTACATTTGAACAT
Organism: Dendrophyllia cribrosa; assembly: GCA_024195265.1. Lineage (NCBI taxonomy): Eukaryota > Metazoa > Cnidaria > Anthozoa > Scleractinia > Dendrophylliidae > Dendrophyllia > Dendrophyllia cribrosa. The sequence goes on from JAJLRJ010000009.1 coordinate 24,556,113, forward strand.
GGACAACTTGCAGTCTTGAAAGTATAGGATCTTTAGTGCCAAACATCTTTACCCCATTTCATTTGCTCCCTGCACTGGTGTATGTATACCTTATTATTGGAAATAAACACTTGTGTTTATTAACTTATTTGAAATTAACGAAACTTAAATTAACGCAGATTGAAGTAGAAAATAGTTTTGTATATGGTAAATTAATGCAATTAATGTTTTGACAAGCTGAATGCAGATTGTCGAAACGTCAGTCATTGTCAACAACAACAACACCAGTTCTTTTCAGAACTACAAATCAACAGACTACCAAACAGTCTACTGTCACTAGAGTTGATGGTGGAGCTAACACTTCAATTCGTGAATTGACAGCCATGGGTGGCAGGATGACTCCCAGCATTTTGTTTGGTTCCCAACAGTTGCCTGGAATCCATCTACCTTATTATAGGAAATCAACGCTCCATGAAATTCATGCAAATTTAAAAAAGATTGCGTTAACTTAAGGTGTTTCCCTCCAGTTTCCATGCAGTCGCACCGACCATTTTTAAGCGGCCGTTTAAGGTTACAGTGTACCGTCAGATCGAAAATTTATTGAATTTTTTTTGGGGGCGTCAAAATAAAGTTTACAGAATGAACTTTCATCCAAAAAAAAAATATCGAAAAATAGTGAAAATTGACGGAGAAATGACGGTATAACTTTTGTGGGCGGAGTTTGTTTATGAAGCGATATGTTTTTTTAAGCGCTGTTTTCTCAAAGTTAATTTTTCGCTTGTAGGGGACACTTTAAAGAGCTACAACTCAAAGGGAATTTGTTCGATTTTCCTCAAATTTGGACAGAAGCTTGACTAACAATAATCAACAAAAACGTGTCGGCGAATTTCTTATTTCCGAAAACTTTTTCGTCAAGAGCCATTTCCGTGCGATCACTCCAACTTTTTTTCTCCCTTTTTCGAAAATATTCTGTAACTTTTCATTGCAATTGAATTTGGGAAATCGCCGACACGTTTTTTTAGCGCTTCGTGTCCGGAAACCCGAGAACAAATCAAATTAGCAAAATACAATAATCGCTTTGAGTTATAGCGTTTTAAAGCTGATTCGGACGTTCGAATTTAGACGTCGTAAAAAATTCGACAATTCATTTTCTTACCAAGTGGTTTTCATATTTAGATAGCCAGCTTTATAAGCTTTAATTTGATATCTGGGTTTAGGTATATTAAGTGTAATCTTAAGACGTTAGAGCTGTTATACTGGAGACACCCCCGAAGGTACACTGTAACCTTAACTAACTTTCCTTTATTGAATTAGTATGAAACTTACAAAAAATATTGTACGAAGTTTGAAGTTTATAAGAGTGTAACAATTTTGTTAATCGGATTTAAAATTGCGGAGATAAACGAGAAACATTGAAATTACTTGAGTCTAGATTCCGAGCGATTGCGATGGCATCTAGAAAAATCAAAACTATTACGATAAACTATGACATATGGCAAACAAAATATCTAAAAATTAGAAACTTTTGTCAAGCCGATTTTGAGTAAATCAGAAAAACATTTCGAACTTGTGATTTTGCATGTGTATGAGCACATCAATAAGTTCCTCAATTAAGCTTATAAAAGTTTAATTTCTCAATCTCAAATTTACGCCAAAATTTGTGTTTAGAGTATGAGATGAAACTATGAAAGTTTGAAAGCGTTTCTCGTTTTAGTTATGGAGATTCGATTTTCTATAGGAAACCATAGTTTTTTTGACTGAGTCCTTGATATTGTAGTTTTAGGGCTTTTCTATATAGGTGGTTTTCATGTTACGTCATCGCCGCCATGCTGGTGGACATAAACAATAGTTCTCTCATTAGCTCCTTTTGTTCGTCCACCAGCATTTGTTCGTTTCACTATTGTTATCTATGTCTCTAGAGATTGGTTGCAAACCACCTATATTTCAAAAACCGCGAGATAGATTTTTTTTAAACTTTTATAGTCGTTTCTTTATAATATGAACAACATTGTCTTAAAGTTTCATCTTGATTGAAACATTGCAACATGGTCAAATAAAATAATAAAGTTCACCCAAAACGCGATTGAGACTTTGTGCTTTGATTGCACGGTTGAAGGCGCACAATGACGCTTTAATTAATTAATTCAGGTGAAGCGCAACGCATTTCTGTGTGACCATCATGTTTTGCGGAGTAACGTTAGGGGCTGTGTTCCACGTTATTTTTATCATTCCCACATATTTCAGTGGGACCATTATTTGAGAGCAGGTTTTTTATTCGCATTTGACGTGCACTGGACACTTTCGGCATTTTGAATTGTAGAGAAAAGAAAGAAGTCAACGCGATTTGCATAATTCTCAACACGCAGAAATGCGTTACACTTCACCTGAATTAATTAAAGCGTCTTTGCGACGTGCGCCTTTAACCGTGCAATCAAAGCACAAAGTCTCAATCGCGTTTTAGGTGAACTTTATTATTGTATTTGACCATGTTGCAATGTTTCAATCAAGATGAAACTTCGAGGCAATGTTGTTCATATTATAAAGAAACGACTATAAAAGTTTAAAAAAAATCTATCTCGCGGTTTTTGAAATATGTAGAAAAGTGCTAAAACTACAATATCAAGGACTCAGTCAAAAAACTACGGTTTCCTAAAGAAAATCGAATCTCCAAAACTAAAACAAGAAACGCTTTCAAACTTTCATAGTTTCATCTCATACACTAAACACACATTTTGGTGTTAATTTGAGATTGAGAAATTAAACTTTTATAAGCTTAATTGAGGAACTTGTAGATGTGCTCATACACATGCAAAATAACAAGTTCGAAATGTTTTTCTGATTTACTCAAAATCGGCTTGACAAAAATTTCTAATTTTTAGATATGTTGTTTGCCATATGTCATAGTTTATCGTAACAGTTTTGATTTTTTTAGATGCCATCGCAATCGCTCGGAATTTAGACTCAAGTGATTTCAATTTTTCTCGTTTATCTCCGCAATTTTGAATCCGATTTACAAAATTGTTACACTTTTATAAACTTCAAACTTCGTACAATATTTTGTGTAAGTTTCATACTAATTCAATAAAGGAAAGTTAGTTAAACGGCCGCTCAAAAATGTTCGGTGCGGCTACACGGAGGGAGGGAAACACCTTAAAGGGGCTACAATGTATATCATGGCGGTTTTTATGTTTTGTCTCAGAAATGCTCTTAGGCCCGGTTCAGACGCCGTACTTCACATGAGCCGAATCGAATTCAATGAATTAAGTTCATGTGAAGTACGGCGTCTGAATCAATTAAGAACGGCCGATCTAATTCAGGTCGGCTCAGCAATTTTTCCCGCCTGGCTCAGCCGGAAATAACGGCTGTAGACCGGCTTTGATTCAGACGCCGTACTTCACATGAGCCGAATCGAATGCATAAATTATTATAATGTATTTTTTCCAGCGGTTTTTCCTCAAAGCATGCGTAGAAGAGTGTTGAAGAAAAAACATGGCGGCCTGGCGGGCAAAACTTTCTGTTACGAGTTCCAGCGAAGCTGACATGTGTAGTTCGTGTTTTAGCACGACGAAATATAAATGTTTGAAATGTAACGGCTGTATTGATGCGTAACTGTCATTCGACGCGACATGACCAAAAGAAGAGAGAGTACACATATGGTTATCTGCAAAATAGGTTAATACGGTTTGCATTCTTCTTCTTTTTGCTGAGTTTTCCAGTATTTTTCGCAGAAAAAAGGCTTTTGTTTGCATTTTGTTGCCAGCGTCCGCCATGTTTTCAAGGGATGTTTCACCGCTGACCCAAATCCGCAATTTTTAGGGGAATTACTGAATTTCGGCTGAATTAAGTTCGGCGTCTGAATCAATTCAGCCGGGATTAATTAATTTGGGTCGGTCTAAATTCGAATTCGATTCGGCTCATGTGAAGAACGGCGTATGAACCGGGCCTTAGAACACCAAGAACAAGATATTGTTGTGAATTGCTTTAATGATATTCCATACTTATCTAACAATTCATCACTCAAGACTAAAAGCTTCACGTGCATGTTCTCACGCTTTAAAAACGTGCCTCACAAAAAAAAAACCAAAAGTCATATGATCCCTTAGCGTCACAAACTCCGGAAATAAACACTAATTAGCGCCACACCTATTGCATAACATCAATTTCCGACACACTTCCCCCATATGTCTCCGAAGAAGATATATGTCTTTCAAATGAGTTTGATCTATATCAAAATATAATCACAACGGTAATCATTTTCGAAGTAAACAAAACAAACGTCTCAGTCTATAGTTCTAATCCTTGGGGTCAATGTAAGCTTATGACCATGTCTATTTGGACTGTTCATTCTTCATCTCGGGCAATCTCCTGTAAACGCAGACGCGCTGCGACGGCGGCGTCCCGACTTGGGCGGAACGGGGCAACCTCTGGGTTCATCCTGACAGGTGCAGGTAACTGCCTGTCACACGAAAGTTCCAGGGGATACAAGTGTTGGACAGCTCGCTCGACATGAGACTTACCCGCGCGCAATCTCGCGCCTCTAACAACTCCGTCGTTTCCCACGATTAAATTCTCGACGATGCCCAGCGGCCACTTCCCTCGGTTACTTTCCTCTGATTTGATGATTACTACGTCACCAACAAGGTTTGTCTCCCCCAGTCCCCGCCTGTACGCGATGTCTCTCGCGAAGGCTGCGCAAGTACTCCTGGGACCAACGGCTCCACATTGCTTTCTTACATTTTAGCAGGTGTTTCGCTCGCTTGCGCAAAAAAGTGGTCTCGACATGATGCGGCTGTAACTTGGGAGCAAGTTACTGTTGAGGAACAACATAGAATTGGGTGTTAGGAGAGGCAACTGTACGTCATCTTCTACATAGCTTAATGGCCGGTTGTTAAGGTTGATCTCAACATCCTAAAGAGCTTCCTGTAGTTCTTCCCAACGTAACAGTCCGTTCCCTATTGTCTTGCTGGGGCACGGCTTAGGTTGAATTGCCATTTGATCTGATTGGTGGAGAGGTAGGTCTGCAGTCGTTCGTCCTTCGTGGCAGCTTTCATCCACTCTGCAGCACCAACGAAGGTTCGGCCATTGTCTGAGTAGATCCGCTCTGGTCTCCCCCGACGCGCGATGAACTTCTTCAGGCTTCTCAGGCACTCTGCCATTTCCAGGTTCGGAAGGAGATCTAAGTAAACCCTTCGGGTGAGACTGCATATAAAAGGACGTATGCCTTCCCTTCTTGTTGAAGACGAATGCTGTTGTATGGCAAATAAATTGGGTACTCTCCTTGTACTCGGCCTCGGCACTCCAGTAACCCTTCCTGATTGGGCGCCACGCGATCTCGTTCGATGTCACAACTCTTCTGGGCCTGCCTCTCCCAAAACAGTCTCTGGCGGTCTTTTTCTTCGGTGGTCAGCGGTCCCACAATGCGAGATGTTCCTCGGCTACGGAGAGAGTTGTGTGCAAATCTCCTCATCCACGCACAGACACGTATGGCTTTCTGTAACTGGAATTTGCGTAGTATTCCTTCAATCTCATTTTTCTCGTCCAATGTGGCTGCTAGCACCTTTTACACGAGTTTAGCTTCGACTTGGCTTTCTTTGGTTAAGTACATCCGCTAGCCAATGCTCAGGAGTCGTGAGCCACTCGGTAGCATGCCACCACAGATGAGATCTATTTACACGCCCTCCGCGACTTCCAAGATCGGCAGGGTTATCTACTGTGGGAACATAGCGCCAGGTCACTCCCTCGTGACTGTTAATCTTCTTCACGCGATCAGCAACGAACTGCTTGTACTCTCCTTGTCTCCTGATCCAGTACAAAGCTACTGAACTGTCGCGCCAACAGTGTGCTGTTCACAGGAAGCCCGTCCAGGGCATTTCTGACATTGGCCACAAGATTAACGGCCATGTGACCGGCGACTAGTTCTAGCCGCGGGATGGCCAGTCCTTGTTTAGACAGTCTCGATCTGGCTGCGATTAGGCCGTGGTTGGTCCCGGATGCTTGTCGGACGATTCCATAAACGCAGGCTGCAACTCCATTCCCACATGCGTCTCCAAATGAAAGCAGAAAGGGAGATGATACAAGACCGAAAAGGGCCCTGGTGAATCTCGAGTCTCTAAGGGTGAGTGTTCGTCTCGACGCCAGTGCATCGTGGTTGGTTTCTCTTACTCTCACTTGTAGAAACGCCTTCTGCAAGTCGCCATTGATGGCTACAGGATTGAACCTCCCTCTAACCAGTATGTTCCAGAGTTTGTTTTGTAGGGGCGGACCCGCATGTAAACAATCGTTAAGCGACGGAGCGCCGTTTAAGGCTCTCGCAGAAGCATCATAAACAACTCGTAGCTTTGTCGATTCTGCGGTGGCTCGCACAACCGGTTTGTGCGGTATGTAGAATTCTCGTCGACCCACACGCGGCTCCTCTGCTATCTCGACAACGCCCACTTTCTTCTGATCTTCAATAATGTATTCGCTTGTCAGGTTCTGGCGCTCAACCGTTCTGTTAAGACTTTTAAGTCGGCACAGGCTTCCCTCTTTGTTGTTCGGTAACACAGGATGATCGCCTCGCCAGGGCAGACCCATCGTATACCAACCCTCCTTATCTCGCACAAGCTGTTCTTTGAATTCAGCATACACGCCACTTTGGTCGTTCGGGGGTGTGTCAGAAAAGCCAAGTACATCAAGGCGACAAAGTTCCTCGTAGTCCACATGTGATGTTTGCGTTAACAACACGTTTGCTAGGTCTAGAGGCTCCTTTCCTGTCTTGCGTTTCTCAAAACTCCCGAAGACTTTTCGGGCCCGAAAGCGATTTTTGAAATTCAATCTCTTTCAAGTGGCGGTGAAATTTTAAAGCCCGAAAACCAGTGCAAAGTTTTTCGTCGACTTTTATTTTATAGCTCAGCTTTCAAAACGAACGAAAATTGAATCTCTGTTGGTAAATAGCCTGCACATAACATAGCTTTTCGGGCCCGAAAAGTTTTCGGGAGTTTTGAGAAACGCACGCCTGGCAACATGATGATCCAGCCGAATTTTGTCAACTCAGCAACAGGCTGACCAGGCTCGCCGATTTTCGGCGCTCTCCGTTTTTAGTTTGGCGTATTCGCCGGCTCCAAGTAGCAAGTGCACTGGTCACGGGCGACACTTTGTGTCCAGATCGTTGATTACGACGCCTGACAAGTGCGGATACCTTGCAATCATTTCCCAATACTTTGGGTTATCAAGGGAAAGCAGCTCCCCTTTGTCTACTCTAGTGACTTCTACAGGCATTGAAAACTTTCTATTTATGTCAGAAATCTCATTCATCGTCAGCTCTACTTCTCTCGTTGACGTGTCCAGCAGCATCTCAATCTTCCGGACTTCTTTCTTTCGCTTACCACTTGATATACGGTCTAAAAGCGCGGCAGATGCGTAGGAACTTCCCACGCCTGTGTCCAACAAAGCTCGACATTTAATTCCTTGCACTTCGACGATCACAACTGGATATGTCACATGAGTCGTTGGAATTCCTGTGGCGACAAGGAGTGCATCGGCTTTGTTTTCTTGACAAAGGGACGTATGATGTTTTCGATGGCATATCTGACACCTTAATCTGCACTTACACTCATCCGCGCGATGCCTTGCTCCGGTGCAATTAAAGCAGTCTTTTCTCATATTGTATTTTACGCCTCTCATCCACTCCAGCGACCTCCGTGCAATCAATTGATCTGTATTCGGTATCTTCACAGTAAACACACTGGTTCCCGCCACGCGGCTCCTGCTGAGGATATTTTGACTGTGTTTTGAAAACACGCGAGCCCCGCGAGGGTGGAAATGGAAGCGAATCTCCTTTCCCTGTCCTGGGCTCTTTTCTGCAACACTCTCTTCCACAGGATTGATGTCGGTCCTTTTCTTCAGTTCTGTTAGTAGATCTTTAAACCCCCAGTCCTTCCAGCCTTCATTTCCACGCACCAGATCGGCTTTGATTCCTTTGAGCTTATCCAAAGTAGATTTCACGTTTCCTTTGACATCCGCGAGCCGTCCAAGCGTATCCAAACTTTGCACATGAATCGTAGTTGCTTATACAACTCTTTGACCCTTCTTGGATTGTTCTTGGAACAACGCTAAAATAAGGCTACAATCGCACCCTATTACCTGAAAGCTTGATGCAACCGAAAACTTTGCTGAATAACCGGAAAAAATCGGAAGCTCCCAGCAAAAACTATGAGCAAAGAAAGAACAACATGTTTATAGTGCGTAATTTATGAATTTCAAGAAATTCAAGTTTGTTCGACTCCGATTTGTTTTCTGGTATTTTTAAGTGTGATAACATTCAGTGTATGTACAAACGGCCTTACCTACAACCCTGGCCAATACTTCTTGGGACACTCACTGAAATTACACGCAAAAATACGCTTCCCTAATATATTTTTATCCTACTATTCAGTATGCTTCTGAATGTCGTTATCACATGCCATTTCAGTCCTCCCCCCTCCCCACAGCAATGTTGATTGCCGTGAAAACAATTTGTTACCCGTGAGGTCAACATTGCACTGGGGAGGGGGGAGGGGGAAGGGGGAATGCTTAAAATTGCAGAGTTATTTCGGAAGTGTCCCAAGAGTATTGGCCAGGGTTGTCCGAAAACGTCTTTGTAAGGAAAAGGTTTTAATCGTGAAAAAAGCACAAAGAAAGGTGGGTAAATTGTAGGTACGGAAGTGCACTTTAAGTAGTTAAGTGTTCTCTTTGTGTGTATTGCAGTACTGTGCGTGCCTAGGCGGGTCGCCGGGTTAACGTTCGACCATTCGTTTTAGAATTTTGACTAAAATTTAATGATTTCACATGCGGCTGATTGCAAAGTTGGTTTTACGCCGTTTAAAATATGACAGTCTCGATGTTAAATCGCTATTGCGAATTCTATGGTAGGAGTGATGCCTTGGGACGGCAAAATAATGGAGTGGAATGCCTAGCGTCCACATTATATATTTACTTTGAAAGCATTGCGTGACAGCAACACGTTGTAACAGTTCTCACTATTATTTCTAGTCATTTCTCGCTATTTCGAAGAGACCTGCCGGACAGCCAATAGCTTTTTTAAAAATAAACTGGCATGGAATTCTATCGCTTGTGTGTTATCTTTGTTTTGTACTCGTTTTCATATCGCACAGGAACCGTGTGGCTATTTATGAACATTTCTCACCAAAATGGCAGTAAAATGATTTAATTAAATTTCATTTTTTGTTATGTTATTGAAGTGAGAAATGTTGAAAATCATACATATCGGCCCTAATGTGTAGAGAAATCCATCTCATGAACAAGATCAGATGATAGCGACACTATTGACGCTCTTCGACAGATCAGAAGTTGATTAAAAGCATTTCAAAAATTACTTTTCTTTGGTGAGAAATGTTGCCGAGAAATGTTGCCGAGAAATGTCACGAATAAAGTAAGTCGACATGATAGACACAACATGTCACGCGCTATCTGAGCTGCGTTATCAAACTGAAAATAAACTTAGCGAAGCAGCGACCACATGGAATTAAGTCTTGCTGTTTTTCCTGTGGTATTTGTCTCCAGAATCGCCTAAGTGGCAACGCTTACGCATAAAGAACAGACGCCACAGCGCGCGAATCGCGCGTAAATTCGACCTCATTTTCGTGATACAGAATTCTAAAATCTCGTAAAGTAGGCACAAAAACAGGCGACACACGATCAATGAAAGCACATAATAGCTTGTCCGCCAAACTTGTAACACCACTGTTACAAATGAAAGCTTAGTTACAATAACGGACTATGTAACAACACGACAATCCAAATATGAGCTATCTTCTCGCTAACAGGCCCTTGAAACTGAGTCACATAGCTCAGTGCATATATTGCGATGTTCACCAGTGGAGATAAATGTCAATTCTTTGCGATCACGATTACAAACATGGCTACCTCGACTGTAATACCAACGAAAATAACACCATAGAAGAACAGAAAGACTATTTCTATTACAAAGCCTATTTCAGACATCCCTGGCCAATACTTCTTGGGACACTCACTGAAATTACACGCAAAAATACGTGTCCCAAGAGTATTGGCCAGGGTTGTAGTTTCATGCGTATGGTCTCGACGAAACTCGGCAAATTTGGGTCGTCAAGTTTGCTACTTCACGTCGTGTTTCGTAAATTATTCAAAGGTGCCGCATTCTGGGATTATTTGCCACTTGGGAATCACTGATCATCGTTAATACAATAGGCCATTTGCACGATTGTGACGTCATCGTGACACTAAAAAAGGTGACATGGCCCCTTAAAGTTGTATCAATTTCTATGAGCGTTATTCTCTGCGATCTTAGAGCGCTTTCCATTTGTTAGAACTGAACGCGTCAGTTCCGAGAAGTGGCGTGCGTTTCTCAAAGGTCCCGAAGACATTTCGGGCCCGAAACCCATTTTTAATTCTCAGTTTCTATCAAGTGGAGCTACAGTTAATAGCCCAGAAGCCTGCCCGACGTGTTTCGTCAACTACGAATTTTATTTCTAAGCTTTCAAAATAAACAAAAACTGATTTCTTGTCAATTACACTGTGCACAAAATAAAGCTTTTCGGGCCCGAAAAGTTTTCGGGACCTTTGAGAAACGCACGCCAGAGGTTCCGGACAGACTGGTCCTACTCTGCGTGGCGTGTAGAACCCACCAGTTCTGCCAGTTCTATCCCACAATGCACTCAAACGGCGCTGCAGCCGCGCGAAAAAAAAAATCCATCCTCCGCCATTACGCAGAAACGGGATGAAGGAACCATCATTAACTTCGTCGGGACTTCCGAAAACACCAAATTACTATAAATATCCGTAACTCGATAGCTGTTCAAACTGCTTGATCTGTTGAAAACGAACAAGCACGATTTTCTGAAAATGTCTTCTAATAATTGGCTTTGAAATATGGCATATGCTTTATGCTTCCTTGAAAATGTTCCTAAACATAGTTTGAAGCGGATTGGAACAGAAAAATCTCACCATCGCGGCTGTAGGAACTAAAACGAGCAAGTTTGTATTTTTTCGCATCACGAGCTGTTGTGTGCATGTTTTGTCGAACTCAATGCAGAAATAGTTTATAAACTGAAACGGAGACTCGCTGTGCATCTCAAAAGCCGTTGTTAATTGAGGAGAGAACAGCTTATGCTTTCAGTCTGGATTGACTTCTAACTTGAAATGTGTGGTGTAAAGATGCGGGTTCTTTAGCGAATGTTCCATGTCAAAACAGCAACGAGAACAATTCAACTCGTTTTATAAACTTAATTTTTGGAAAGCTGGGTGCTAAAGGAAGGGACTATAAAGCCACATCGAAGGTGCAGGTAACGTTTTTTTAGCGTTAATTTGTGTCCAAATGGATTAATTTTTGTAAGACTGCCTTGACTGTAGTTCTTTCAAATTGGATAGCTTTTCGCTCTGTTCAGTCGCATGCTTGTTTAGTTTGTTTTTCAATTCTGAATTGAAATCTTTACAGACACGATTCTCTACCATTTTACTGCTGTATTTCATGTAGTCTGCATGTCGTTTTATAATAGGTAGAATTTCCGTAGAAAACTTTTAGCGTAGCGTTGTTCACGAGTAAACTTATCGCCGCAAAGATAAAAAACTGACATTATTAAGCTGAGGTTTTTGGCATTTTCATTCAGTCAACAATGAAAATTGAGGTTAGATTGTGTAGACGTTTGCTTCAACCCGGAAATTTTCAGTGTTCTCGATTTAAAAAGCGTTAAAAACGGAGTGAGCGAAAAAAATTGTGCTCAGTAGCATGTAAACATTTACACACTTCATTTTTATGATTAATAATGGTAATAGGACTGAGTGGAGTCCAATTCGGTCTGTAATCATACGAGTGATTAACAAAATCGGACGACCACGAAGCGGAAGTCCGATTTGTTTAATCACGAGTATGATTACAGACAGAATTGGACGACACGAAGTCCTGTTACTAATTAATCATAACTATAACAAAATTCGAGGATAAAAAGTTAAATGGTTACACGTTTTGGTGATTAAAAACAACAATTGAGTGTTTTTGACCGAGATGCATGCCCGGAAAAAGGATAGCGCGCGCAAATGACGCGTATTGTCCAATTACATCATCCAATTACAAGCATGACGCGTAATCTGTCCTATTAATGCTCTAATCGGGTCTGCCGATAACCAATCAGATTCGAGAATTTTGTTATAGTTTTGATTATAAAAAGTTTTGTATTCGCTCGGGGCGTGCGTAGGTTGAGTTATGGATGCACGCTCGCGCTATTGAATTACATTGGGTGAATTTCCTAGCTATGTTATAATACCATTTCGTCGTCACTACCTACGAAAGACTCCTATATAACCAGGAAAGGTGGCATATTTTCTAACAACACCGCCATGTTTGTTGTTTACGTCACTTCTGTGCGAAATACACGCAATTCCCACGCGCGTGTTCACGCGGACCGGCCTTTTGCCTTTCCATTTAGACCAGTGAGAACCAGTTCTTTCGGGCCGGTCAGTTCTACCAAATGGAAAGCGCTCTTAATTAAATGAAGCATTAATTTCCACGACATCACTTGACTTCCATTCAGCTTGTCAAAACATCAGTCTTGTGATCTTTGAATATGATTTTATGTTCTGTTTCTTTTTAGTGTGGCGACAAAGGGCATTACGCAAACAAAGTAAGTTTAAATGTCATTTTTTTGTCTCAGTGTTTGATGATATTGATAACTCATTTTATATTAGTTATTGTGGCCTAATAGTAGCTTGTATAGGAACTGGTTTTTTATTTTATATTAGTTATTGTGGCCTAATAGTAGCTTGTATAGGAACTGTTTTTTATATTAGTTATTGTGGCCTAATAGTAGCTTGTATAGGAACTGTTTTTTATATTAGTTATTGTGGCCTAATAGTAGCTTGTATAGGAACTGTTTTTTATATTAGTTATTGTGGCCTAATAGTAGCTTGTATAGGAACTGGTTTTTTTTTTGCAGGAAAAATGAAATTGAATTATTTCTTCAATACTGAACAAAGGCATTAATCTATTGGTGTTTTTTTTTTCAGTGCCCCAAGTCAAGATCAGAGTTGATTGGATTATAAAGAATGTGTTCTTTTTAGAGCTAATTATCTTCAAATTTTAGCCTGGTTGGGGAGTTAAAATTTCGTTGTGATTGCATTACAAGCTCATTTGGCTACGCTGAAAATTCCAGCCCAGTTAGTCAGACCGGCCTGAATTTCGTCCTGGGTGGAAACGTTCTTCATGTATCTTCATGCTTGTTCAGTTTGTTTTTCAATTCTGAATTGAAATCTTTACAGACACGATTCTCTACCATTTTACTGCTGTATTTCACGTAGCCTGCATGTCGTTTTATAATGGCTAGAATTTCCGTAAAAAACTTTGGTTTGTGAAATTTTAGCGTAGCGTTGTTCACGAGTAAACTTATCGCCGCAAAGATAAAACAACTGACATTAATAAGCTGAGGTTTTTGGCATTTTCATTCAGTCAACAATAAAAATTGAGGTTAGATTGTGTAGACGTTTGCTTCCACCCGTTGAAAATTCCAGCCCAGTTAGTCAGACAGGCCTGAATTTCGTCCTGGGTGGAAACGTTCTTCATGTGTCTTCATGTAATCGCAAACCTCTTTTCAGTTCAGAAGATTTGTCAAAGAATCCAGGCTGAAATATCAGCCCCCCCCCCCCCCCCCCCCCCCCCCTCACCTCACCGGGCTAAAATTCACCATGTAATCGGCCTTGTAGAGTGATACCTAGTTGTGGTTTACACGTTTAGATCTCTTTTAACCTAAGAAGGAAGAAAAAAAGGCTTTTGAAGTGTTCAAATTCCTTCCAGGATAAAACATTCCTATAAGTAATGTATATGGTTTCCGTCTAGAAGAGGTTCTTTAAACAAGATTTGACCAAGTGGATCAACAGTCAGTACAAGAAAATAAAAGTCCTGGTCACTGTAGAGATGTACCTATTGTTTTCTGCAATACTTTTTTTTTCGGGGGGGGGGGGGGGGGGGGGGGGATGGTACTGGAAAACGTAGTTCAAGAAAAAAAACATCTAGTTACAGAAGTTACATTTGCGAAGGTTTGGGAGAACTTTAAGGTGACTCGACTGGGTTTTTGAGTGACGATACCTTTTAACTTTGAAGAACTTGTGTATCACCATAAACGATCCAACGGAAAACCGATTGCCACAGCTGTACTAGAGAAAGATTAAACTTTCAGTTGAGGTAAGTTTTATCAAAATCGGAGTTGCCATAGCAACGTTATGACGTCATTCCCTGTTTTACATAATACCGAATTACTCGTCATCAAGAAATGATTTTGGAAAACGCTCGCTGGATCTTCGACCTGACGTACTTGTCCAAAGGTCTGCAAAATTGTAAGAATTCTTTGGAAGCGTTTTCGAGATAATTTTGAGTAAAGTTTTAGGAGCTTAAATATAACCAAAAACAACAATTTTGAAATATTATTTAAAATTATGTCAACAGACTTGATGAAATAATATTTTGGTCTTAAATGAATTTTATACCATCCAAATACCTTGAGTAAAAATCACTAGGAAATCGCTCCGTTTGAATTTCAGAAATATTGGCTTGAATATGAAGTGGCCTGGACTGTTATTTCGCTTTCATATCAAAAATTGATCCCACATTTATTAAAATCGTCACGAATTAAAAAGCGATCGATGATTTTTTTAAAAACTTAGACCTAATGAAGATTAATTAATGTTTAATACAATCTCCAAGTTTCAAATTCACTGAAACATTCTAAGGTTGTCAATTTTTAGTACCAACTCAGGAAAATATTGAGCTGATTTTCGCGCTTGTGGCTGTTGCTCATTAGCATCTCCATTGTATCAAATCGCCGTGGAATTGTTACTTTTCAGTACATCATGAATTCATGTAACACCTAAAACAAAATAATGAAGTATTTATGAATTCATTATTTACTGAAATTTACAATTGCATGGCGATTAGAAATAATAGAGACGCATAATGGGAGCAACAAACCACTGGCATAAAAATCAGCGCAATCTTTTCCTATGTTGAGGCTGAAAATTGACAGCCTTACAAAGTTTGTATGAATTTGAAACTTGGCAGTTGTATTGAATATTAATTAATCTTCATGAGCACTAAGTTTAAACAAAATTCATCATTCGCTTTTAAATTCGCAACCATTTTAATAAGAGTAGGGTCAATTTTTGATAAAAAACACGAAATAACACTCCAGACTAGTTCATATTCAAGCCAATGTTTATAAAATTGAAATGGACGATTTCGCAGAGATTTTCACTCAAGGTATTTGGATGATGTAAAATTCATTTCAGACCAAAATATTATTTCATCAAGCCTTGTAGACATAATTTTTAATAACATTTCAAAATTGTTTTGTTTTCGTTGTATTTTAACATCTTAAAACTTCTCCCGAAATTTTCTCGAAAACGCTTCCATAGAAATTTTAAACATTTTGTAGACTTTGAGACAAGTATGTCAGGTCGAACACGCAGAGAGAGCGTTTTCCAAAATTATCTCTTGGTGACAAGAAATTCGGTCTTATGTAAAATGGGAGATGACGTCATAGCGTTGCTATGGTAACTCCGATTTCCATAAAAAGTACCCCATCTGAAACTTTAATCTTTTACTTGTACGGCTGTGGCGATCGATTTTCCGTTTATGATGGTACACAAGTACTAGTTTCTCAAAGTTACAGCCAAATTCGTTGTATCGCGATGCGCGAAATGCAAACTTCGAAAGTTTTCTGTTTTCTTTTTTCTGTTCCGTCAATCATCTCAGTGGGGGTGGGGTGGGGTATGCATTTGCTTAGGCAGTTTTAATTGAAGACTGAACATGAGATCGATTTATGAAAAATTAAACGAGCGAAATGCAAGAAATACCTGTAAACTGTAAAACCTGTAATCGGCGTGATTAAAAGACCAAAACGGAATTGATCAAATTTCTTTGCCCGATTCGAAAGAGTGTACCATACGTATAAAGACAAACTTGTAGCCGAAAATTCTGTCGATGATTTCAACCTCAAAATCATCTTCAAGATGATTTCTTTCAAATATTTAGTTCATATTCAATGACATCGCATCTTGTTTTTGTATGTTTTCTTTTATTTTTCGCCGTTACTACATTCGTTTTCTACATACTGTCAGTTTACATTTGCATATTATTACCGTTGATGCGTGACCGGTCGACCGTAACTATCTATATGAAATATTCCATGGAAGTTGAAGAAGGTTTTCCCCATCCCTAGTCGAATTTTTTTCGATGCAAACTTTTGAAGCCGATAAAACGTCCAACGCTAGCGGAGCTCACTAATTTATATGCCTGATGCAAATCAGATTTACAAGCGAAGAAACGAATTCTAAGGTAAAAATCGACGGATAAAATTAACTTTCTGAATTCCTCTCCTGTGTCCATCTTCTTCGATTAAAAATCCTTTCTCGCCAGCTCTCCGAATTAAATTTCTCGCCATTGAACTCTCCCAGTCGAGCCACCTTAAACAGCTTGAGTTTCCACTGCTTTTCTTCTTCTTCTTCTTCAAAATTTCCATAACTCTGGAGACACAGAAGGCAATTTCTATTTCCTTTTTTTCAATATACGCTTAAAGCATTTTTCTTTGTTTCCGAACAGTTATGGTAAGTTGTTTTTGCAATATTATTTCATTAAATACACAACAACTCATTGGGGGTAACTGGGTCTTTATTGCCTATAGATCATCGTGATTCCCCAAAACCCCCAAATAGTGGCCGTGGTTGTCAGTGAGTGATAGCCCTACTCATCATATTTACAGCTTTCATTTTATACTGGAGTGAACAATCGAGATAACTTTCATAGGCGTTAGAAAGCCAATCGCCTTGAAGTTTAATGGAATGCCCGGGCACACCACAGCTCGGCAAACGTTGCTCCTTCTCGCCGGAATGAATGGCCAGAGTATGAGTTGCTGTCGATACCACATTGTTCAAGAGTTTTCTTGAGTTTGTGCGTGAAAACAGCACAAGTCAACTGTTTCAAAAGAGTCCCAGATCTGTACACGAAGGCAGGACCAAGTTGGTGATCCTCAGAACTAGATACGCCCGCAAGTTGAAACGCGTTTATAATTGCTGTCCGCGGGCACAGCGTAGAGTGCTCTACCCTCGGGACGGGCACTAGTAAGGAGCGATTACGATATTGAATTGTTTCAGACCAGCGGACTAGGGCCGGTTGCGGATTTGTAGTTGGTCGCTTCTGCTGGTCGCAGTTCGCAAGTCTCGGTCGCAGTCGTCAGTCAAGTTCTCTGTCGAGGTAAGTCATGCGGTTTGAGTTGAGGTTATGGAAGGGATAATGCCCGTGCACCGAGGCCTTCTTAAAAATATTATTTTTATGAAGGCCGAGGAGCGAGGGTATGATCTGTTTTAATGCACCTTTTCATTGTTTTAGAACAAGAACTCTGCGAGTATTATAATCGGTATTTACTACTAAAGAGGAACGTTGTATTTATAATCACATAACATGTTATTCTAAAAACCTGATCTATATGATCTAATGTAAAAATTGTTTTAAACGTAATATACCGTGTCAATACATCGGAGAAACAAAACGCAAACTAAATGAACGCTTTGGTGAACATCGCCGCTCTGTAGAGAATCAACTTCATCTCAGCTGCCCTACTCCTATATCAGAACACTTTAATCTACCGGGACACTCTACTAAGGATATGCAACTTATACCACTGGAATTAATACGTAATAGCAGAGACTGTACGAAAAGCGCCTGAAGCATTTCTCATAGACAAAGCAAAGACGTCAGAACCACTTGGAATCAACAGACGCGACGAACTTCATTAACTTTCTCACCACTAGTCAATTTACTTTATCACCCGTCAAACCCTTCACCAATCATATTCATTGTTTTTGTTATTCTTTAGTTTTTTCAAAACTACTTGTATAACGGTTTTACAGTTGTAATCATTTATAGTGCTAGCCCCTGAAGAAGCTTTGTTTTGCAAATCGAAATATTGGGCACTATTATATTCCACTTTTATTTTATTTTATTTGCTTCTGCTTCTGTTTTTCTGCCGTAAGGATCAGTTTGCCGTTTCTTTTGTTTTACTATTATAATCGGGCTGTTAAGGATATCTTCACTCCTTTGACTTCAAAATTCGAACAATTACGTCCCAAATACAAATTTTCAAAATACTCTACCGTAACTCTTTAAGAGAACTAACTTCAATCAATACACACGTCCCACATCCGGTTCATTCATTCCTGTACGATCTCTACTATGTGAATCAAATACTTTGAATACACCATCTCTTGTCTCAAAAATAGCGACCGTAAAAATTATTATTGTCAAAATAAATGACTTATAATTATCACGTAACAACGATTCAAAAGCCTCAAACAAAGGTAAACAACAACTCTCATCGTTATACTGTCATTTAAATAATGTACATTTCCATAATAACTTTCACTATACTGTAAATTGAAAGTTAACTCTCCCATACAAACATCAGGAACTTTGGTTAACATAAGGCAGTCTTTTTGTGTTTAATTAGAAAGATACGTATACAACTCATTACCAAAATTCATAATTTCAACAAGATCTGACGCACATGTTATCATGCGACTAAAATTATACAATATAGCTGTTAAAGTCATCGCTACACACACATTAGAACCAAAAACACTATTTCCTTGGCTATAAGGAGCACAAATATTTTTAGACGAATCTACACCAAATGGACCAGGATTAGTCTCAATATCTCCCGAAAGATTAATGGCTTCAAATTTTATTCTATGATTTACAGTCTCATATATAATTTTTCCCATACATACAGTTATTTTTTCATATTGAACTTTAAGTCTCCCTGACAAGAACAATTCTTTACGAATATCAACACTCCTCATAATTTCGTTATAAACTGACAGAAGTCTTAGGATTAAATTTTAAAATATAATTCCGAACTTTAACCTCTACATTTAAACACTGCAAAGACTGAGGGAATGTGGCTTGGTTGCTGGAAAAATAACGCCGAAACGCCATTTGACTTTCGTTGGCCTCGGGACCCAATAAAAGCTCTTGGCGTTTTCTTTTCTTACGACTCAAACAAAACCAATGAGTTAAATTTTGCAGAAAAAATCCGAAACTTAGAAAAGACACTAAATAGTTGGAAGAGAAGAAACCTCACACTTTACGGGAAAATAAACATTGTTAAAACGTTCGGACTTTCTAAATTAATTTACAACGCGTCTGTTCTCGTTATCCCAGAAAATTTTATCAAAGAAATCGAGAAACTAATTTTCAATTTCATTTGGGATGGAAAACCAGCAAAGATAAAAAAGTCAACTATTATAGGTGAGAGAAAACACGGCGGACTCAAGATGACAGACTTTAACATGATGAATAAAGCTTTAAAGGTTGCTTGGATACCACGTTTGCAAACCAGGACTGATGCATCCTGGCAGATCATCCCTGAAGCCGCGTTGGAAAACCTCGGAGGACTGTCATTTCTGACACGCTGCAACTACGACATTAATTCCCTGGAAATTAACCACCTCCCAGACTTCTACCGTGAAGTCTTGAAACATTGGCAAAGCACAAAACACGCCTTTCAAAAGGACACTTCTCCCCATAACGAAATAATTTGGAATAATTGCAACATAAAAATTAATGGTAAAGCACCCTTTTATAAAAGCTGGTTTAAAAAATATATTGTATGTGTCGAAGACCTCCTTTACAATGACAGTAATTTCCTTTCTTTTAATCAATTTTCCAAAAAAATTCATTTTCAAACGCCTTTCACTCTTTATTTTGGATTAATTAATTCTATTCCGACCACCTGGAAATTAGCAATGAAAAGTACCCATCAGCAATCGTCGGAAAATGAAAATAATACAAACACAATTTCCACTAAAAATGATTACTCTGTTATGTTAAAAAATGTCTTTTTACCTCCCACCGCGGAAAGTAAAATTTTAAGATATGGTTTTACCCGAGAAAACATTCATAGAGTTTATGAGCTGCCCTTTCAAATAAAAAATGACATAAAGATAACAATGTTTCAATATAAAATTATTAACAATATTCTTCCAACAAAAGTTAGTCTCTTTAAAGCTAAAATATCCGATAATGATATATGTCCTCAATGTCTCACTGACAGGCATTCCTTAGATCACATGTTTTTGCACTGCCCTTCAACTTTGTCATTTTGGGGCTCATTTCAAAACTGGTGGGCCAGTAAAACTAAAGAAAACATCACATTATCAAAAAGCATGATTCTATACGGAATATTTAACAATATGAAGCAAAAGTACTCTTTAAACTATTCGCTTCTCATCGCGAAGTACTCCATATATAATAGTTGCTTACACGATAAAAAAATCTGTTTTGACAGTTTTCTTGCATTCCTAACAGACAAAATAACTATACAACGAGAAATAGCTGTTCAAAACAACGAACTTGCAAGGTTTAATGATATATATGGAAATCTGTTGCAATTTTTTTTCTTTCTTCTTTTTTTTTTTTCACGTGTGTCTACTTCTAAATACTAATATTGTAAACTTTTTTCCTTTTATTCCTGTAATTAATTAGTATTTGTAATTAAATAATTAATAAAAATTTAAAAAAAAATGTCGAAATGTTGCATACGAATGCCTTCCTTGCGACGTTCACTGTATTTGCAGTCATCAAAGCCTGTTCCTAAAATACGTTAAAAGGCACTTGGGGCATAGTCACGTGACTGATGGCGTCATCGCACTTAGTCAATTAAAATAGGTATTTTATGGTAGGTGCAAATAGCATGCGGTGTAGTATCCTCATTCCCTCAAAATTGACAGAGTTATTTGGCATCGAAAATTTTTCTGGTACAAAGGGTGCTGGCAAGGTCATTATAATTATAATATTTTATTTTAATTATTATTATGAGACCATGGAAATCTTCCGTAACTTGCGAGTCCTCGGTGCGTACCGCCGCGACCGTGACTCTAATTTAAAAGACTCCTTGGTCTACAGCAATCTTCAGTCCAGCATGAATACTTGGGATGCTTCAAATTGAACTTTTTCCTGTCGCCGTCCACGTTGTAAGACCTGCGCTGATCACTACCCTTGGTGGACCGCTGACAATTCGACAGAAGTTCGCATGTACAACTAGTAACCTCGTCTACATCCTTACTTGTCGTACATGCACTCTGTGTTACATCGGCGAAACTGGACGTAGGCTTGGCGACAGATTCTGCGAGCATCTCAGATCGGTAAAAAAAATGCGAACCTGCCCGTAGCGAAACATTTCTTCTTCCCCCGCCCCGACACACATGGTGTCCGTGGCGAGAACAGGATTCAGAACACTATAGAAAGACGCAGCGCGGAGGGTCGACCGATTTTCAAATGCCAAACTCTTCAACCACGCGGCATGAACATTGACTTTAGTTTATTTAGACTTTATCCGCGCTGCAATGTTGCAACATGGCCGCGACATTTGGAACTATTTAAATAGCTGACGCGTTTTCAGTTAACGGCTATTCACTGATGAAGGGACAAAAGTACCGAAACGTCTGAATTTGCAGTTTCCAATGCGCCAAAATAACATCTTTAATTGAACACATTCATTTTTTGATTGGCGCAACACAGTTTATATCAACTATGATTTTGTTACAACACAAGACAGCGCGTACTAACGTCACAGTCAAACACAACACAAGACAGCGCGCACTAACGTAACAGTCAAACAACACAAGACAGCGCCCACTTACGTAACAATCAAACACAACGCAACGCGTACTAACACTGAAACACATCACTCCCGCTCTGACCACTTGCTAGAGTTGTTTCATGCTAGACCCATTAGAGCAGTTTTCAATTGAGTGTCGAAAGTAATTAGAGCAGTTTTCAATTGAGTGTCGTAAAACCAAAACCAAAGTAATTACTCTGACCAATCACAGCAGTCGTAAACAATCCAATGAACCAATCAGAGCTCGAAGCAATTACATGTCGCGGGCGCCAAGCGCGGGAAAACGCGTGCGAGCAAGTCACGATTGGTTTTGGTTTTACTTCTGATTGATTCACAAAGCGTAGCAATGCAAAACCAAAGCAATTGTGTAATTACTTTCGACAGTCAATTGAAAACTGCTCTATACAATTGCTTTGGTTTTGCATTGCTACGCTTTGTGATTGGCTAAAAAATCTCGCGCCACTTTCTCGACCAATCAGAAGTAAAACCAAAACCAATCGTGACTTGCTCGCACGCGTTTTCCCGCGCTTGGCGCCGCCGACATTTAATTGCTTCGAGCTCTGATTGGTTCATTGGATTGTTAACGACTGCTGTGATTGGTCAGAGTAATTACTTTGCTTTTGGTTTTACAACACTCAATTAAAAACTGCTCTATTATTATGTCTTAAGATTAAATTGAAGCAGAAATAAGCTTATTGTTGTGGCCAAAAACGGGTTCCTTTATTCTACTTTCAAAGATATAAAGGGAAGCTTTGACTACCGCGACCTTCTTGAAAATTAAAAAAATACTATTTGTTGTATTAGTTGTCCCATTGAACGAAATATTATACTATGAGTACCAATTGTTAAATTCTTGGTCCAAACACATGAGATAAATCATACAATATAACTGCCAGTATTATAAGCTCAGAGCTTTGGCTCCATCAGCTGGGCTCGTCACCACACATGTTGCCTTGTTTTCGTACCCCTCCTGGTAAACAATGCAAACAGTAAATAATTAGTAAACAGCAAACATGCTTATTTGAAGAAAGCAAAAAATTCTAGGACATTGAAAAATTTTTGATTTTAATATTGAATCCCCTCAGACCATGAAACACATTGGGGATGATTTTTATGTATATTAGTAGGAAACCGAGTTATTATGTATTTATTATGTATGTATATTATTAGTAAGTATTTTTAGTATATGTAAATTAACTTTTTAATATTTAAGTTTTGTAACACGACCCCACAAGCGTCAGCTTTAGAGTGGTTTTACTTAACCCGTGAAACATTATCTAACAATTAGTGTGTGATAGTCCAAATTAAACAAAAAAAAAACAATGGAATTATAGTGTAATAGTGCATACTATTCTACTACCACGGTCAAAGTAAAATCACTAATTTTTATCGTGTTTAAATAAAAGATACTGTACTGTACTGTACTGTACTGTACTGTACTGTACTGTACTGTACTGTACTGTACTGTACTGTACTGTACTGTACTGTACTGTACTGTACTGTACTGTACTGTACTGTACTGTACTGTACTGTACTGTACTGTACTGTACTGTACTGTACTGTACTGTACTGTACTGTACTGTACTGTACTGTACTGTACTGTACTGTACTGTACTGTACTGTACTGTACTGTACTGTACTGTACTGTACTGTACTGTACTGAACTGAACTGAACTGAACTGTACTGTATTGTAGTTGGGCAGAATGCCAAGGCTGCCAGACTTATAAATTCACTTTTATTCTCCATCAGAAAAGTCTTTTTCAAGTGTTTTTTCAGCCTGCGGCTAAGTGTTTCTGTTTCAATGTTTTTTAGATTAAGAGTTTAGATGAATTGATTAAAAGGTTGGCGCTTTCTAGAAGGGCATCACATTATCGTGTTGTAGTGTTTACCAAAGTCGTTGTTGTGGTTGTTCATGGCAAAAAGTACAGTTAGGTGATTGCGAAAGAACGAAACGAAAAAACTTCATTTGTGAAGGCAATGTTGTTTAGAATTTTGTATTGAAATTCTCTCAGTTTGGAATTAAGTGTAGTGCGGAAGGGTAGAGAGTAAAGCTTTTCCCAATGAATAACTGCATCTGAGTACTTGTCTGTTAATCTCCGCTTAGCTGTCCGAGGGATTTGTTTTATGGCGCGAAACAGATTCATATATCTTTTTCGAAGTGACATCAGAAATAGGCTGCAGCGCAGTTTAATTTAACGAGTGGTGTGCGAGGGATGGGTTCTATCGCATTTTTACTGACAGAAGATTTAATAATCGTTTTCCAGTCCGAAGGAAGGGAGTGAACGACTCACATGATAAAGAAACGTTGTTCAGGGGAAATCGGCGCATTGGAATCTTCTTGCATAAAAAGGTTGTTATTCGTAATAAGGTCACCTACCTTTAAAGTGTATATGACAGATTCTTTTTTATTCCAGCTTGATGGAATCTACATGGTGTTCTTATAAGAAAATCGAAAAGAGTTTTTTCGATATCGATTTTCTTTTTCGTGTTTTAGCCGTCTAAAAACGTGAAATTTCACTTCCGGCGGGGTACAAAACCGCGCAAGAAGAAAGACTGGAAATAGTCCGCTGTGACGTCAATACAAGAATGTCGGTGTCGAGCTTTCTCGGTTCCTCACATTTTTTGGTGCGCCCGAGAAAGAAACATGGTTCTATTAAGGTGCGTTGTCTATGGTTGTAGCAAAACGCACCAAAAAACGGAGGAACTGAGAAACCGGCATTCTTGTATTGACGTCACAACGGACTATTTCCAGTCTTTCTTCTTGCGCGGTTTTGTAACACACCGAAAGTGAAATTTCATGTAGATTTCAACAAGCAAATGAAAAAAATCTGTCGTATACACTTTAAGATTCCCAGGTTTACTAGATCATTCCTATAGACAGACTTTTAACTTATTTTTCCAAATGATCTCGTTCATAATATATCATGAAAAGTGACAGGTGTACTACCATTTAAAGATGACCATACATCGAGGCTTTCTTTATAACATCTCAGAAACTGGACTTTCAATTTAACGGTGTCAAAATTACAGTGCAGAACTAGACTCCCGCCAACTGGCAAAATAAAACTGTTTAGAACCAATTTCCAAGTACTCGAGTAGTCTTCTAAACATTTCTTTAAACAGATTGTACGTCTTGAACTAATCATAGACTCGATGTCTAGCATTTTCTGCCCGCCTTTATCGATATCTTAAATAAGCGCACAACGCTTTACTTTATCTTTTCCATTCCAAATAAAATTATACAAAATCAAGTTGGCTTCTTTAACGAGCTCTTTTGGTATCGGGATTACCGATGTTCTAAACATTAAGAGGCAGTGTCTGTAAAAGCGTTCCACTGCATTTCGGGTCGGAAAAAAGTTTTTGCTCAAACTTTGCGCAGTAAACTATCTTGGGTCATAAGTAAATGAAATGACTTTAGTTTTTGGAAATAGGTTAAACTGTATTTTTTAGAGCTCGTAACAGTCAAAGCGGCAAAAGGCCTTATGTAACGTTTGGCCAGAATCGAATATTGCATAAATTGACGAGCTCGCTGCTCGGAAACCACCAAACGCAGCAAGAAATTATTATTATTCCTAAGTTGAGTGTTCCTTCATAGGTGTGAAACGCAAGTTAATTTTGATATGTTTTTAATTGGAGATTCAAGAAAATTAATACATTAGCACCCATTTAATCGCTTTATGAAAACATGCGAAAGTACCCTGTCTTCGCTGGCTTTTATTTCCCAAGTCCAGACCGAAACGCTTTAAATTTATATTGGATTCTGCTAAACAAATGTTAGTTAGCATAGAAATATATTATATATATATAGATAGACTGAACCTAACAGCGTCACTCTCTGAACAGAAAACCGATGATAAACTTAACTGAGGTGAAAGGTCGGAAGCACACGAATTAAGATTGACGACCGGGCTATTTTTTAATTTTAGCAATTCTCAAAAACACAATTACGCGACCGTCTGCACAGTACATTTAGACCGTACAAAAGTTCACAAAAACAACTTTTTCTCCGTCTGAAATAACTAGTACGACTACTTTTTAAATAAAATACACTTGTTGCTTATCAAAAATTGCCCGAGAAACTGATTTGGAAATCAAAACTGCAAAAAATACACAGACATATTTGCATAAGGCCACACGAGTGAAATTAGAACTATATAAAATCCAAGTCTTGTATTGTTTACATAAAATCGCTTTTCAACCTATGTAATGAATGAACAGACATAAAAATGGAAAACACAATCTTCTTTCGAAAAATTTTATTCAAATCTCCATAAGTTTCTGTTTAAACACAAAACGCGAACCATTTATAGCACATCGAGGCCGAGCTGATTGTCTTCGATGAAAGAAATCATGAAACGACTGAATTCAAGCACGTTTTATATAACATAATTATTCAAAATTGAAACCTTTTTAAATGCAAGCCAAAATTGCACAATATAGAACAGTAAAATGATGATAAGCTTAACTAAGGTGAAAAGGTCGGAAGCACAAGAATTAAACTCAAAAGAGTTTAGCTGTAAACAAATGCTTCGACGATCTACTTGCTTCAATTTAGACGAAATCAAGTTTAAAAATAAGCACTTAGCTCTATATTCCTCCAAAAACGATTGACTTGCAGAGTTACGCAGCCTCAAATGCGGTCTTGACCACTGTTTGACAAATGTGAAACCTGTCTTGAGTAGCAAACCGCGGATAAATACCGGGAAAAACAACTTTGCAAATGGTTTTCTCGGCAAAACTCCAAGGCTAACCAAACTCAACAAGAGTGTACAGCTGACGTGACATCGGCTGTGCAGCCGCGCGAAAAACAAAGCCTCGTTTCGATGTTACACAACGTCATACGCGCATGTTTTGCGACGTCATACACGCCCGCGAATTGGCCCTGCCCAACGCTCGGACACACATGTAAAGACGCCGCCCGCGAAACATTCCGCTGGCCATGACCATGAAAAATGATGGGCATGGATTCTATGAGTATGGGGCTACGCAGCCGCGAGAGCTCCGCTAAAAATACTATTCTCAGTACCGACAATAAAGCAAGAATATTTCCACAACAATAGATATCCCGTTGTATATATTACCAAAATTCTTTGTATTGTGCGCATTTGTCGAACAACATCTTAGAGTGTGGCCAGCGATTTTTTCTCCTCTACGCAGTACACGCGTCATGGCTGAACCACCGCCGCCTGTCGAACACCCCTTTCATGTACGTGCCCAAGACATAAACGAAGTAGAAGAGATGTGCCTGTGCAAAACGCCCCGGTGGCAGTTCCACTGAGTTCAAAATGCTCGTCCCGCTGAAGACCCGGCCGCGAGTAATGCTCCTCCCATGGATAATCTGGGCGCTGTACATGTTGTCCCATCGCTTGTGGTAATTTGTCCTGTTTTAGTGATTTTGTTGTTTAGCCATTTTGCTCTAGTTATGTGCGTGAGTGGGACGGCCACCGCACAAGAGTTTGTGAAACAAGGAATATGAGCGTGAGTGGGACGGCCACCGCACAACAATTTTGAAAGTCAAAGAATATGTGCGTGAGTGGTACGGCCACCGCACGAAAGTTTTGTAAATCGAGGAATGTGTGCCTGGGCGGTATTGCCACCGCTAAAATGTTTGTCACTGCCGAATAATATGTTTTGAGCGCCACGGCCTCCGCACCTAAATTTGTCTTTGTTTTAAACGGGTTTACGCGTCAGTAGTAAGACCACTGCTCGCCAAATGTGTGTTTTTTGTACGATCGCTGTTTCAAGTTTACTGTGCCTATATGAGACAATTTTGATGTAAGTACGCGTATAATGGGCCCCTGCAAAGCAGTTCTAGTATGATTTATTTCCACGTGCGGGTATGTTAAAGGAGTTTGTTGCCAAATTGTAGCCAAATTCCGCAATCTACAAGCAATTGCAAAAAGAGTTGAGACATTGTGTACTGTAGTGCATATTTCGAGGCTAACATGGTTTTCAGCAAGTCCCCACCCCCTCCCCCCTTATCAATGTTGTACCAGATCAAAAATGCCATTCAAACTAACAGTCATCAACATTGAAAGGGGGAGGGGGGGGGTCAGTAGCACATGGTATTGATTTGATTTATGTTACGCGGTCGCTTTTATACGGAATGAACATTTTTTCGAAAGTGTCTTAACCTTTTTGCAACTGCTTGTCTGAGTCACATTTCGCGATATAGCACTGGATTTGCTTTTCGGAAATGAATCATAGTTGATGTACGTTATCAATGTAATGACTTGATTTGAAAAAACAGTTTTTTATTCCACTGCGATTAGGCATTTAAGAATAGAAAGTCAAAAACGTGCCTTTTCGACATTTCTTTACGGCCTTAATTAGCGCGAATTTCAGCAAAAAAGGAACGTTTCTTCTAAAAGTTGCCGTAGTTTCTCAATATCGTTATGTATTTTTCAAAGAACGTTGCTATCTTGTTGCAATGACGCAAATTGTGTTATTTTCAACCTCTTGTTCTTTCTCGAAGGTTTGTTTGCGTTTGCTATTGACGCAAGAAACGATAAGCATTAGTCTGTGTAAATAATACGTCATGTTTTACTGTGATCGTATGTTCGCGCTGAAATAAAACGGTGAGCAACTTTTTGCTGGTCCAATTTGTCCAGTCAATTTCGGATTACACTCTAGTTGTGAAAATATTATCATTTCTTCGTCGTTTTGCTAGCTAGCTTTAATCTGGCCGTGTGTTTTGCACCGTGTATCCCAGTTATCAAGTTTCGTATATTTACTCAGATTTCGTGAAATTCTTCCATAGCAGGGTTTTCGCTATATTTTTTCAATCTTTAACCAGACATTCGCCAAATGCAGTTGTTTGAGAACTACGATATAAATGCCGAGTATATGGGCCGTCTACATCCGGTGGAAAGGAAGAGCGAGGCACAATTACTGGGACAGATATGATGTCCGTGCGCTGGAAAATCTTCCACTTTTAATAATGTGAGAATCGACGAGCAAAACCAAAAGTAGATTCCAAAATGTGCCAAATGTTTCGCAAGATTTATTTTGGAGAGGCAACAATTAGTGAAATGCGTACTTGCAGAATTCACTGACTGTAATTTAATACTCGCGTGAACGGTCAACGGTCTACAGTCTACAGAGAGAAATAAGAACTTACGTAATCTTTATTTGTTGCTAAGTGTAGACCGTCGAAAACATGTAGACCGTGGGGAAATTTTTATGAAACGAAAATGAGCGCCTTTTCTTAGTATAAATGTATTATGAGAATATATTGTTTCCATTTTTCTATAAATATATAATAAAAGCCGAAACAAGGTTTCTTTTCGGAAGAATGTTTTTATTCATTCCCTTATACTGTCACGAAAGCGTAACATGTAAAAGATGTCACGAAAGCGTGACACGTAAAAGCGCGAAATTACTGTAATAATTGGAATCATTATTGCCGCTAATTACAACGCACTGACCGTTACAGTATTTATCAGCACAAAATTTAATATTTTCTCTTTCTATTGATACATTTTAATAATATATTACGTGCCGGTTCCTCTTGCTATTAGTGTTTTAATTGAACTACTATTCAGACAAGCAATTGCAAAAAGAGTTGAGACATTGTGTACTGTAGTGCATATTTCGAGGCTAACATGGTTTTCAGCAAGTCCCCACCCCCTCCCCCCCTATCAATGTTGTACCAGATCTAAAATGCCATTCAAACTAACAGTCATCAACATTGAAAGGGGGAGGGGGGGTCAGTAGCACATGGTATTGATTTGATTTATGTTACGCGGTCGCTTTTATACGGAATGAACATTTTTTCGAAAGTGTCTTAACCTTTTTGCAACTGCTTGTCTGAGTCACATTTCGCGATATAGCACTGGATTTGCTTTTCGGAAATGAATCATAGTTGATGTACGTTATCAATGTAATGACTTGATTTGAAAAAACAGTTTTTTATTCCACTGCGATTAGGCATTTAAGAATAGAAAGTCAAAAACGTGCCTTTTCGACATTTCTTTACGGCCTTAATTAGCGCGAATTTCAGCAAAAAAGGAACGTTTCTTCTAAAAGTTGCCGTAGTTTCTCAATATCGTTATGTATTTTTCAAAGAACGTTGCTATCTTGTTGCAATGACGCAAATTGTGTTATTTTCAACCTCTTGTTCTTTCTCGAAGGTTTGTTTGCGTTTGCTATTGACGCAAGAAACGATAAGCATTAGTCTGTGTAAATAATACGTCATGTTTTACTGTGATCGTATGTTCGCGCTGAAATAAAACGGTGAGCAACTTTTTGCTGGTCCAATTTGTCCAGTCAATTTCGGATTACACTCTAGTTGTGAAAATATTATCATTTCTTCGTCGTTTTGCTAGCTAGCTTTAATCTGGCCGTGTGTTTTGCACCGTGTATCCCAGTTATCAAGTTTCGTATATTTACTCAGATTTCGTGAAATTCTTCCATAGCAGGGTTTTCGCTATATTTTTTCAATCTTTAACCAGACATTCGCCAAATGCAGTTGTTTGAGAACTACGATATAAATGCCGAGTATATGGGCCGTCTACATCCGGTGGAAAGGAAGAGCGAGGCACAATTACTGGGACAGATATGATGTCCGTGCGCTGGAAAATCTTCCACTTTTAATAATGTGAGAATCGACGAGCAAAACCAAAAGTAGATTCCAAAATGTGCCAAATGTTTCGCAAGATTTATTTTGGAAGGCAACAATTAGTGAAATGCGTACTTGCAGAATTCACTGACTGTAATTTAATACTCGCGTGAACGGTCAACGGTCTACAGTCTACAGAGAGAAATAAGAACTTACGTAATCTTTATTTGTTGCTAAGTGTAGACCGTCGAAAACATGTAGACCGTGGGGAAATTTTTATGAAACGAAAATGAGCGCCTTTTCTTAGTATAAATGTATTATGAGAATATATTGTTTCCATTTTTCTATAAATATATAATAAAAGCCGAAAACAAGGTTTCTTTTCGGAAGAATGTTTTTATTCATTCCCTTATACTGTCACGAAAGCGTGACATGTAAAAGATGTCACGAAAGCGTGACACGTAAAAGCGCGAAATTACTGTAATAATTGGAATCATTATTGCCGCTAATTACAACGCACTGACCGTTACAGTATTTATCAGCACAAAATTTAATATTTTCTCTTTCTATTGATACATTTTAATAATATATTACGTGCCGGTTCCTCTTGCTATTAGTGTTTTAATTGAACTACTATTCAGACAAGCAATTGCAAAAAGAGTTGAGACATTGTGTACTGTAGTGCATATTTCGAGGCTAACATGGTTTTCAGCAAGTCCCCACCCCCTCCCCCCTTATCAATGTTGTACCAGATCTAAAATGCCATTCAAACTAACAGTCATCAACATTGAAAGGGGGAGGGGGGTCAGTAGCACATGGTATTGATTTGATTTGTGTTACGCGGTCGCTTTTATACGGAATGAACATTTTTTTCAAGTGTCTCAACCTTTTTGCAACTGCTTGTAGAACTAGTCGCCGAATTTAGTAGCATTGGATTTACCGCTCAAAATAGTAAGGAGCGCTTAGCCACCATAGCAAATACCCCACCAAAAAAAGCGAGGTTAAGGAAGGCGCGAATCGACAAGATTTAAGTTTACAACGGTTTGTAATTCAGATTTTCGATACCCGGTTTGCCTAACAGTTTTCAAAGATTATCTTTGCTGTTTGTAAATTTGAATGACAAAGTTCCAGAGGCATATTTTTTTTGTTTTGAAGTTGTGATCTTGTCATTCAAATGATATTTTCCAAGCTAACGTCAAGTTTTCATGGCGACTAATCAGGAACTGCCGTGACACAGTCCCTTTAATACGTTTTTATTCTCATGCGGCCCGTTTCAAGATTTCAAGAGTTACGAAGTGCTCATTTTTGCCAGACAGGGACAGTTTGATCTTTGTAGTTTATAAACGGGTTTTGACTTCTTAATTGACGAACTGGTGCTGTTTGCTCAATTTTAATTTTCATAGCACCTCGGATTAAATTAGTGGTGTTTTTCGTGCACTGTAGCCTCTTGGGATTTTGATTGGAATATTTCTGAGCGCCTATAACTGAGTGCTGTTTATCAGTGATGACCAGGGGTCTTTTGTATTGTTTTTGTTTTGTTTCTCTCTTTTTTTCCCGTTGTTTTTTTTTTCTTGGTACCAGTTTGGGTTGAATGTGGCTTGAAACAGTGGTAAAACTCTCCTCCCGGTTTATCTGGGTCAAGCTGTCATTCCTCTTTTTCTGGTGGCCATAGTATCCGTGGTGTTTCCTTTTCTCTTCTTTACCTTTTCGGGATGTTATATTTCTTTTATGGAAGAAGCCAAGGGTGCTTCCTCTTGTTCTCAATGCAGTTTTGATCCAACACCATGCGTTTCACGTTTTTCACTCCAGGGTTTCCAATAGGCAACCATGGATATGTGGCCACTTGATGGAGGAATTACAGCTCCTTGTTATGACCGCAGTTAACTTTTATTTTGGAGAATGGGAGGATAGCCTAGCATTTAGGCCAGTTTTCTTTAGGGACAAGCTTGATAAGCGGTCAAGCTGGTGGATGTGGAGACTATTCTCAGTACCGACAATAAAGCAAGAATATTTCCATAACAATAGATATCCCGTTGTATATATTACCACCATTCTTTGTATTGTGCAATAAGGACAATGGGCGTACAGACTTAAATGCATAAAGCCCCATGGACCAAATGAAAATGATTTCTTTTTTAGCCAAAATAGATCTACACGAGAACGGAGGAGTTGAATGGGAAAACATTATTCGGGTTTTATACGCGCACACTTGTTATTAGCGCGCGCAATGTTCTGTTTCACAGTTTAAGGACGTTCGCGCGAAAATCTTCTAACATTGATTTTTTTATAAAACATTTGCTACAGCTAGGTTATGAGTAACTCGTGTCAGAAATGCAAAAAAATGAGGGGGTCACCGACTTCGTTTCTGAGATAAGCTATCTGAAAGGCGACCCTAATTTTGAAAAATTGGTCTTCCTTACGGGATGTGACCCCAATATCTGTTAGTTTAAAAATATTGCAAATGAATCTCTAAAATGCAATTTTCTTTCCCAAATTTTATGCGAGTAGGTTTGTTTAGTAAATTCATTCAACTGGTGACTTTCCTTGAAGTAAATTTCATCTTTAAACGACAGCATTTGCAAACTCTGACAGCCGCAAGTTGGCAAGATTCGACGGCGCGCGGGTAGAAAAATGGAAAAAAATTAAACTTCCTACATTGATTTTTTGTTCATTTTTTCACAATCTGTCGAGAATTGGCAAAGAAAATTATCTATGAAAAAACAATTGGGGGTCACCGACCATCCAAGCGAGTTAAATCTAAGCAAAGTTAATGCAACGGCTATCAGCCCTTTATGTGCTTAGATTTCTTCTCTTGCGCGCGCGCTCGTGCATGACGTAGCATGGCGTTGCGACATGAATTGCGTGCGCAGTAAGGATGCGCATAAACAATTAGCGCGAACGTCCTTAAGTCGTTATTTTACGTAGCGCGTGTTGTATGCTAACGTTTCAAATTCAAATTGTAACTTGCACGTTAGTGGCGTGTAACGCGTTTCACCGGCCATTCACCCTGATGAAGGTCGGTGTATCCGATCGAAATATAGGTGACTCACACAAAACACCAATTTGTGTATCTTCATTTATGTTTTATTTTTACTATAAAGAAGTCCATTAATTATGAATGCCTGTGTTGAGCACTCTGACTAACTCATCACCTATTGCCATGGAGAAGATTAATTTGGACTACTCGACCAAGAACATTCCACTGCCATCAAAGAGCGAATACAGGAAGAGATTCATTGAGAAAACGGAACATTTCTTACGGCGAATGCGATGGAAAGCTTACCATTTTCTGAACCAAACAGAAGCAACAACAAATGAAACATATGGATTTAAATCAAGAAACTCCCCTCCACAAATCAATGAACTTATACCTTTTGAAGACTGCATGACAAAACTCATCCAGAACATCAAATTCAAGAACATGAAATGTAGTTTCCAAAGCGACTGACTAAACACCGACATCAGGCATAAAATCAAGAAACCAAATACGTTCCTAATCCCAGCCGATAAAACCACTAACTTCTACGCAATGGAACCAGCCTCTTACGACAAATTGATAAAGGAAAATGTAATGAAAACCTACAAAAAGACAAATGATGAACTTGTCGGAAAATTAGACGCACAGTCTGCCAAAATAGCTGAACGACTCGAATTAGATGACCGCATTGAAAAATTAGCAAAGAAGGAAGCATTTATCACTTTAAAAGATCATAAACCTACATTCAAGACCATCCAACGTGTCGCCTAATAAACCCATCGAAGTCTGAAATCGGTGTAATTAGCAAGCATAATTATCCTCCATCATTAACAACATGCCAATCAACCAGTGGAAAAACACTTCCAGCGTTCTAAAATGGTTCAACAGTTTGGAAAACAAAGAGACACTCTCATTCATTCATTCGGCGATAACTGTCCCTAGGAGAAGAAATCTTCAAACAACCAATTTGATGTAACCATGGGATCTTTTGATGGAGTTGAATCGTGTGAGTTGGTTGGGTGCTACCTGTTGTCCCTCCTCACCAAAAAATATGGCCAAAACATCGGCCTATAACGAGACGACGGACTAGCAGCCTTCAACAAAAAACCGCAGGAGATTGAAAAGATTAAAAAAGAGCTCTGCAAAATTTTCCGTGACGACTTAAATTACAGTCGAAGCCAACCCAACGGTTGTCAATTTTCTAGACGTCACGCTTGCCCTCAAAAGTGGGAAATACTATCCCTACACAAAAGAAGGAAACATCTCACTATACGTACACAAGAAATCCAACCATCCACTGTCTATCCTGAAGAACATCTTCGATAACGCAAAATGCGTATATCAAGATGCACTCGTCAAAAGCGGTTACCACTACAACCTTTCATACAATACACCCAGCCAGACACCACATCCACGACAAAGCAGTGTTCGCCGCTTATTGCTGTGGGACTATTGTTCCGGGAAGTTGTGTGTTTTATATAACTTTGCATTTCGGTTAGCGATCGTGGTTTCAAGTGTCGGCTACTGAATGTAGTTGTACTTTTCAGACATAATTTTATGTTGCTCCGTAAAAGCACTTAGTAATAATAGAGCAGTTTTCAATTGACTGTCGAAAGTAATTACACAATTGCTTTGGTTTTGCATTGCTACGCTTTGTGATTGGCTAAAAAATCTCGCGCCACTTTCTCGACCAATCAGAAGTAAAACCAAAACCAATCGTGACTTGCTCGCACGCGTTTTCCCGCGCTTGGCGCCCGCGACATGTAATTGCTTCGAGCTCTGATTGGTTCATTGGATTGTTTACGACTGTTGTGATTGGTCAGAGTAATTACTTTGGTTTTGGTTTTACGACACTCAATTGAAAACTGCTCTAATAATAATAATAATAACTGTTTATTCACAAATGAAACGTGAAAAGGAGATAAAAGAGGTTATCCCTTTCTAGTTTATCTCCCTAAATAAAGCACTAAATAATGCACTGGGTTTAATAAAGACGCCACGAGTTCAAGCTGTGTACAGCTTCTTGTTTTATATTGTTCAAATTTTAGCTTTTTGTTAACATTGTTCCTTCAAAGCCCCTATGGAGTCTGATCAATAAAATATTGTATTGTATCGTATTGATAGGAAGATCCAACTTAGAGCGCTTACCATTTGTCAGAACTGGCCGGCCAGACCAGTCCGTTTGTAACTAGAATGCATCTTTTTGAAGGCTTGTCCATCATAAGCTTGTCCATCACAAGTCCATCATAAGGGTGCATACTATTTCCAAATTTACCAGTCTGGCCGACCAGTTCTGACAAATGGTAAGTGCCCTTAGTGTACTCACTGTCTACCACAGGATACCCACCTGAATGTGTTTTATAACATTGTCCACTGATGACTGTTTAACTAGTGTCACAGTACACCCACCAAAACCTCCACCTGTCATTCGGGAGCCATACACTCCATCTACCTCCAAAGCAAGTTTAACTAGTAAATCAAGCTCTTTGCAGCTAACCTCATAATCATCTCTATAAAAAGAAAGAAAAACAGCAAATTAACTTTTATATATTTAACAACATTTACTGTAAGGAAATCTTTGCTGAAGATTGTGCCTCATTGGCATATTTCAAAACAATTAGAGCGGTTTCTAATTGAGTGTCAAAAGTAATTTAGCAATTGCTTTGGTTTTGGTTTGTGATTGGCGAAGAAATCTCTTACCACTTTCTCAACTAATCAAAAGTAAAACCAAAACCAAAACTCACACGCATTTTCCACACTTGGCACCAGTTGCATTGATCATATTTGCTTTGAGTTCTGATTGGTTCATTGAATTGTCTGCATCTGTTATGATTAGCCTGAGTAATTACTTTAGTTTTGGTTTTATGACACTCAAATGGAAACTGCTCTAAAAGCTAAATGGACTATAAATTAAAAAAGCATATGTCACATTAAGGGAAGGCTAGTGTTGTATTTACATTTACCGTAGGGAATTATGACTTTCCACCATTAGCTTTCCAAATTTATCATAATCTTCTTTTTCAATTGCTTCAGCAGCTTTGGTAGTTCTTTGGATTTCTCCAACCACATGCCGTGCTCGGCGGAACACAACATCTTCCAACTTCCCCATGTTAGCTGTAAATTATTGCAAACAAAAAAACTATATTTAGAACAAGCAATAAATTGCCTGAGATAATTCAGTGATAGACACCCAAATAAGTGGATTTATGACTTGAGGCAAGCTATCCAAACCTCCTCAATACAGACACCAAAGAGACACACATGAAGCTGAGTGTCTGCAGTATGGAGGTGTCCACATACATACATAAACTTCATTCAATGTCAATAATATTTAGCTGTGAGGCTAATTGGGGACACCATAACAAAAGATATAATAATAAAAAATATATATTAACAGATATACTAGTAATTCATAAAATTACTTAAAATAATTTAAGAATATAAAATTTAAATGGGCTAAGAAAACAGAAATATTTAAATAGATAAGATATAAGATTCTATACAAACATAAAAAAAATACTATTAATATTACGTCATTATATATTTGCGACAGTTGTTGCCGCTACTCCTTCCAAGCTTATTTTAATGAACATGTAAGTCATTTGCACATTCCATCCAGTATGTCCAGTACATCAACAGAGCGTATTGCCCTACCAGCTCCTATATAAATGACTGAAGGCTCACCTGATTTCGTAATTCATTACTAATCTTTCCCCAAAGATTATAAATGCGGAGCTTATATGTTTTTGTTACCTTCAGGACCAAGTGAAATAATAGAGAGGCATCCTTATTACGGAGTGTGGTTTGACTGTGCATTCCAAAGTCAATTAGTGAGCACTTTTAGCATCCAACAAAGTCATACATGCTTCACAAATCTCCTGACTACATTGGATATGGAGTTGGCTGCACTAAACATAATTTATTCGAAAATAAATGCATTTATTATATAAACACCAATGAAATACCAGGTGAGCTTTCGCGCGTAAACATCATATCTTCACACGTGAGAATAACATGTTATCTTCACACGTGAAAAGATCACCGTTGCTACGTTGTTCTACTTTAGGACTACAAAAAAATATAAAAGTGAAATGGTTTGATTTCATTGGTGTTTATATAATAAACAGAACATTACATGGCCGCTTGAAGATACGAAATTTCTCTTCTCGTGTTGAAAAATATTTCACTCGTTCGCTGCGCTCACTCGTGAAATATTTTTCAACACTCGAAGAGAAATTTTGTATCTTCACGCGGCCATGTAATATCCTCTATAGATGCCAATATTGAATACCGGTAGATACTGATTTGTTCTGTATGTAGTACTAGAGGGATAACCAGTTTCAAGGTGATTTATATATGCCCCAGTGGAAATTATAAAAAATCTGTTTTTTTGAAAATTGACGTACATAACATATACATACATGTACGTACTTTATTTCACTTCCCCGACGAGGCTTTTCAACAAAACAGTTGCAATAATGTGGTAAATTCAATCTAGATAATAAAACTAGGTACTAATAACTGTTAAAAGTCTGCATCTAAGCAAGTGTGGTTAGTTACACAATAATAAAATAAATTCAAACTAAATAATAAAACTAAGTTAAAAGCTACTGGTCCATTAAAAGTCTGCGCCTGAGCAAGCGCTTGAACTTGGTTGCAGATTCTGCTGTCTTTATTTCTGGTGGCAGAGATTTCCAGAGTGATACTATTCTAGTAACCAGGAGCACCCCATGTCATGCAATTAAATGCTATAATAACATCGTGATAATACAGATGTTGCCTCACTGGAAAGCAGTTATTAAACTGCTTTAAAATATTATTGGTGTTGCGTGACCATACTTTCTGGCTCTACTTATTATGTGACAAGCACAATTTTGTACAGCCTGTATTTTACTGAGATTGGCTTCCGACGTGTTACTCCAAACTGGAGTGGAGCAATAAAAAAGTTTGCTAAAGCCTAAAGCGTTAATTATGATGATCAGAGTGTGCTTATCAAAACAATATTTAACGCTATTTATCTGGCCTAGACAGTAGCTAGTGCATGGTCATTGAAAGTCAAACTAGTGTCCAAGATAATGCCTAGCTATAGGTCTCTTGCAGCCTAATGACAGAAACAAGCTGCTTGCCAAGAAGAAATAGGAGGAAGTCAGTAACTTTAGTTGCAATCTGCCTGCTGCCTCTGTCTTGGCTGGGTTTAACAATAGCTGATTATTGAAACACCTGCAGTTATGCATTCTGAGAAGATCTTGGCTTATTTCTGAAACTGCACTGAGTTGATCTTGCAGTCAAAATGACATAAGGAGTTTTGTGTGGTCTACGTAGCACTTGGTGGATCGAGCAATGCTGTGGAGCTACAGGCAAATTGTTCACATAGACACTGAAGAGGAGCAGCCCAAGCATGCTGCCCTGAGGCACACCTCTGACCACCTGTAGGCGCTCCGACACAGCTGTATAAATTCTCACCACCTGATACCGGGATGTCAAGTAGCTTCGGAACCACTGTGTCACGCTGGGAGACACGACAACATCCCGCAGTTTAGTACATGTATGTAAGCAGTATTTTGTGGTCAATACTGTCAAAAGCCTTGCTTATGTCTAGTAACACGACCGCTGTCAGTTGTTTCTTATAGATCGCACTTAAAATCATGTTAGTACGTAGTTTGGATTACCGAAAAACAAAATTGTTTAGTGATTACATCTTTGTTCCTGATAAGTTCATACAACTAAATCACAATGCTCTTCAGACGAGTTGATTTGAAAGAAAATGTTGCATAATTTAAACCTGTCAGTGGTCATACCAACATATTCAATGTATTTAATGTATTTAATGTTTTCAATGTATAAAGCCTGATTTTCACTAGTGACATATTGTAAACAATAGCCATAAATTTTTATTTTTTATTTTTTAATGCTGACTTTTAATTTTTCACCTCTATTTTACATACAATCCCACAAGCTAATGTAGCTTTAAAATTTATTGTCTAAATAAAGGTTTACTACTACTACTACTACTACTGCTACTGCTACTGCTACTGCTACTGCTACTGCTACTGCTACTGCTACTGCTACTGCTACTGCTACTGCTACTGCTACTGCTACTGCTACTGCTACTGCTACTGCTACTGCTACTGCTACTACTACTACTAGTACTACTACTAGTAGTAGTAATTGGAAATTAGGGGAGTGCGTTCGACAGGGTGGGGTGATGGTACAGGGAGTGAGGAAGTGGGAGGTGGAGGTGAGGGCCAGTAGGCGGTGGTGGTGGTGGTGGTGGGGGGTGGGGGGGGGGGGGGGGGAGGGGCGTAGGTGGGTCAAGGAGTGGCAGTTATTATATCGTCATAAATTATTCTCGGGATATTTTCAGTTTAGAACTATACAATCCAAGTCTTGTTTTGTTTACATCAAATCGCTTTTCAACCTATGAAATTAATGAACAAACACATACAAATGGACAACAAAATCTTCTTTTGAAAAAATTTATTTAAAAAAATAAATAACCTGATTTGCCAAAAGCAGTTATTAGACTGGGACGATTTTCGCAAAAGTAAACTTCTAGCGGCAAATTCGAGGAAAAGTTGGTAAACAGACTTTTCTAAGTGAAAATTATGCGCTGAACACGAAAATCTTGTTTACCAAGCTTGATTCGGCCATTTAGGCCTCCAAATCAGTCATTTTTATTGGCTTACACAGTTCAAGACATAAAAGCGAGGCTAAATGCCCTATCTCCTCACAAAACACTCTTACACGGATTAAATCTAATGTAAATCAGAAGATGTTACATAAAGTATGTTTTTAAAAAGCATTTTGTGTTTACTACATGTTGGCCACGTGATCCTCTGATCACGTGACTCTTGAAAACGAGGCTAGAGTTTAACTTAATTTCTTGAAGGTAATTTTATACAAGTTCTCGAAAAAGAGTTAAAAACTGTAATCATTTACTTTTAGAATATGAAAACAGAGCATGTGAATGAATTTTAAGTTATCGTAACATCCACAATCGGCTTTGGTCACGTGACTTCTACGAAGATTGTCCTCTTGACTGGCCATCCTGAAACGCATGTCGATACTGGTTGTACAAATTGAATAGGAATTGAAGTTATTGACTAAAATCCTGGATGATATCAGGCTCCCACAGGTCGCTGGCACGTTCAGCATGTCTTGGTGTAAGTATCCTCAGAAATCTGCTGCGACAGTATTATTCTTGATATTTGACATCTGCCCCGTCCTACAGAAAGAGAGAAATGGAATTTTAGATCGGATATTAAAAAAAAAATAAATGCTCAAAGATGCTAAACCATTTTACTGTACTGTACCATTTACTGCTCTTGGTTTCCGATAGTATTGGCATTATTTTGGCAGCAGCTGTCTGTAGTACATGTACGTCTGCATTTGCATGCTCCTGTGCATGGCAGTCCAACAACGCCAGCAGCTACACTTCCTTGAATTACATCCTGATTTGCAGCCACAGTTAACCATCATCTCATCGCAGCTTTGAGGTACGGGGGCAAGAGACATCAGCTTTGGCACTAGCTTTCCATTCAGCCTAGTCCAACCCGAGCTTTCTGGAAGGGGAAGTGTGGGATGTGGAACATGGGCTTGTTTCCAGATCATTGCCTGGTAGTGCGCCCTTTGAATATGCCATCGCACTGCATTGCTCGTCGGAGGAAGGGCTTCTGGTGACCGGCATCTAGAAAACAACGTTGCGCGCGCTTCATTACAACTCTCCACCTCGGTTACACTGTAAATTCGGCAAATGAACTTTTCAACGGAGGTCACTGTGGAACTGTCCAGATCGCCACTTCCTAGGTTTCTCAGCAGCATGTGGTGTTCTGTGAACGCCTTCCATGGCCAGCAAAGTAGGAGACGGTATCACAGCCCGTTATTGCGTGAAAGGAGAGAATGCTTTCCACCTCAGGTATTGTTTGCTTTAGATTCTCTCGAATTGTATGGATTGGCAGATACTTTGGCTTCTTATACGTTCCAGCTCTCATCCACAACTGCTTGCATCTCATTCTGTCCAGGTGCGAAACTAGAAGGAGAAATACGTCCGTGTCTTGACTTGCGACGACAATGCACTCTGCATTTGAATGTACACAGTGGAGAATCATTCGAGTATCAGCCTCTTCATGGAAACCTTTAACCCTATTCAGCCTGGGCTTTTTTTGAGTTCCTGAGCCTGGGGGGGGGGGGGTGCACATTGTGCCCCCCCCTTCGTAACTTCAAGAACATTAAGGCTATGACAATGAAACCTAAACGGTACATAGTACGTCCAAAACTGTCTCCTTTGCGGTCCGCACAATGGAACGATGACGTCATATGACGTAGTTATTAGGTAATTAGTTATACGGCCGCCATCTTGGATCCGCCATCTTGGATTTATGAATTTTTTTAAAACCTCTTAAAAACCGTCCAAATTGACGCAAAATTAATCAAAACCAATAAATAAACGCTAAATGACGTAAAAATACAAAAGTTATACCAATAAACATTGTTTTTCTTCATTTAAAGGTATAAATATGCAAATTTCAAAAAACATGGCTGTCAAAATCTTGATGCCATGGAAACATCAAGTCACGTGATCAAAAATTGTCATATGAAATTGTTGCCAGATAAATTTTAGGAAAAGTCACAAAGTTTGATGGCGTTTGAATACATATAAAGAAGTTATGGACGTTGAAAGTTGGTGCGGGCACTTTGTGCCCCCCCCCCCCCCCCCCCCCCCAGGCCGAATAGGGTTAAGAGCGCTGGTGTCGATGTTTGGGCGGGAACACTTGACTGTATCTTCTTCCTTGAATCCGCCGCCAACAATGATGAGTTTATCAACTGGGGCTCCTGCAAGAAGCTTTTCTGAAAGGAAGCGTGCTAAATCTGCTTTATTTTCGTCAAGAGCGAGAAAGTTAGACCAGTGCTTAGGCAAAGGAACGGTGCCATCTTCAATTACTCTTTTAATTGGTGCATGACCTCTGTAACGCTTCTTTCTGGTTGCGCACTTGATTAATGTTTCTCTGTATCTGTCAAATGTTACGTCTATTCGATTAAAATCCTTTCCAGAGAAAAGAACAGCTTTCACAAACTTTTCGGCGAAATCGTCAAATGTATTGCTCTCTGAAGGTCTTCCAAGAGCCATGACTAATGCCTGACCATCTACTATCAATGTCGATCGTCCTGCGACTGGTGTGACCCGAGGACGTTCCAATCCTCTTGACAGTAGTTCTATCATTACTGACTTATTTCCAGTGCGCAGCTGGCTGTTTGTATCTGCGATAGCGAGGGGAACTGTAGTTAATTCATGGCTAAGGATTTGCGGCAAATCTAATTTCCTGCCAGCATCATACGCTGTAATGATGCGTTAAAGAATACTTCTGTCGGCTTTGATGGCAGCAGACTTCTCATTCTCTTTCTTTTCAGCTTCATAAAGAGAAGAAAATGGAGCGCTTTATTTTTGGGCAAAGGATCCCTGACCTTCTTCTTATGATTTCCATCTTCTTCCGGTGCCATAAGCCTTTCCTTCACAAAGGTCGCCAGCTCCTCCTGCCCAAGGCTGTTAGCTTGTCTGAGAGACTCTTCTATCTGCGTTGTTGTCATGTCTTTGGTGACCATGTTCTGCAACCTTTCAGGTACCGTTGGCTGTTTGTTTACATTGAAAATGTTTACTTGATGTAGTAACTCGAGCACTTTTCTCTCATCAGAATTATCCCGCAGTTTCCTTGACGGGTTAGACTCATTGCATGTTATCTCGTCATCATCGTTGACATGGTACATCTTCCTTGTTAAGGCAGCAATATGCGCACGAAGGTTATAGGACAAAGTCCATCTAAACAGTGCCGATGTCGTCATTGTAATCCCAACTATTCCTCCGCCCCTCTTTCCCGTACCATTAGGCCACTCTTGACTTTGATCGGGATCAACTTGATTAAATCGTCGAGGTGAACCTTTCACGACCCAATTTCCTTTGTCAGACTCTGTTTGGACCTCTTCTGGAAGCTGCATCATTGCGCAAGGTACACAGGACCCCATCGTGCGTAATTGGTGTGATCGTACCGATGAAAGAATGGCAGCATCTTGCCAAAGGCGTAAAGGTGTAAGCCCCAATTCCCCTCCCTTTGAGCTCTGATGAACAGGAATAGGATGCGGACCATATCCATGTACTGCAACCAGAAGTTGAAATTAGGATTCTTCCCCTTCTTCACGGCGATGAATGACGAAAGTAGGTTGCGGTATCTATCAGATGCCAGCAGGTCAAGCAGGTTCACTCCCTCCTCATTGGACTGGATAGAGTTCTGAAGACTTTGGATCAGTTCGTTGTCGTTCTCTTCTATGTAGACTAAAACTTGCGGCAAAAGCAGTTGCCACATTGCTTGAAGAGTGATCTTGTGAACTCGAGTAGCCTTGTTGTAGTCTTTGCCTGCGAGTGCGCGCTCTACGGTTCGTGGACCCAAGATACCGCTTTCTATCCAGATGGTCGGAAGTCCTGAGTCTTGGATGTGTTGGCCTAGCACCTTTAAAAAATTCAT
This sequence comes from Dendrophyllia cribrosa, assembly GCA_024195265.1. Classification (NCBI taxonomy): domain Eukaryota; kingdom Metazoa; phylum Cnidaria; class Anthozoa; order Scleractinia; family Dendrophylliidae; genus Dendrophyllia; species Dendrophyllia cribrosa. The sequence continues at coordinate 24,599,818 of JAJLRJ010000009.1, forward strand.
GGATGTGTGAAGTCCTCCAAGTCAAGGAATGAGAACTTCGTTGTACTCTGGTACGACCCATTTCAGTTCCATGAGTATTGGAAAAAGAGCTTGATCAACCGTCAAAACAACGTGCTTCTGATTGAACGATTCAGCAACTTCTATGATTCGTTGTACGATTGTGTTTAAAGTGTCAACATCATGCGCTGGAGCCAATACAATTGGCATATACCCAACTGTACTTACTTCAGGGTTTATCTCAGAATGTGCTTCATTGAAGCTTGTCCAACCAGCTGACTTGGGATTTTCATTTTGTCGTTCGAGGAAAAACGCCATATCTGTTGCTTCTGCCTTTAAAGCCGTTGGGCAATCTTTAATTTGTTGGTTAAACCATTCCTCTTTAACTCCTTTGAACTGTGGTTCGGCTGTACCTTCTCTGATGTACGCAGGCAAGATAGCGTTCATCTCATCTGGGACTTTGAGGGTCGCACTCTTTGTCGGTGTTATTTTGGAGGATGCTAATTGATTCTGGACCTCTCTGCCAGGCTGCATACTGTGTTGCATGAAATGTGTCTGCCCGTCGAGTGTTCCCTCGTTGATGTCTATGTTGTCGGCAGTGAAATGAATAAAGCGTCCTTTCGGCTAGACTTGAAGGGATCACTGTTCCATTTTCTGGGTTCATTGTTGAAAGTGTGTGCTTGGCGAGCGCAGTATCGACTCGACGAACGTCCAAGTAGCTAATTACATGACCAGCATTATGAAACAATTGTACCAGTTTCTTCGATCGTGTCGCCTGATGAAGACTACAGCCAAGACCGATGTGTTTAGGTGTCCACCTCCGGTCTCCAGTCACACTGTACACCAGATCCTGTGCGATGCTAAGCACCCTAGTTTCATCTAGATGCCGTTGTTTTCTCAAACGAGCTTTGTTTCGTTTGTTAGTCTGGTTTACTTCGTCGTCTTCAGCAACATTATCCCCATCTAGGCCACCCTCCAGGCCAACGTCATCTTCTTCGTCATCATCATCATCATCACCATCGTGATCAATAACGTCACTGTCTTCTACCTTGTCAACGTCATCACAATCACTCAGTCCATTCTCAAGGAGAGACTGTCCACCAAGCATAAGCCTTATGAACATGTACAAACTCTCTGGGACACAAGCGATAGCATCTTCCTTGCAGACATTTAGGCCCTTGTGTGTCGGCTGCCCTAATATATCAGAGCGAAGCTTCAATGCTACATGCACCATGGAAAGAAAATCATCTTTTTCGTCAGGTTGATAAACGGGGATAGCAGGCTCTGACTTAATTTGCTGATTCAAAAGTTGTGCGACGGGAATATGGCAGAATTTAATAGGCACTAACACTGTTTGGCGCTCAGAAATCGATTCGTTACGAAGAAAAACAAACTCATAAATGTCTGCAACATGTGGTGCGATGTATTCCTTGAATGTGGTCAGAGGGTGGGATGTCAATGGCTTGTTCCGTAGCTAGGGAGCAGTAACAGAGCCACACCTCCTTAAGCTCCAAAATATGGCCTTGCTCTGCAGACTGTTTTAACTCATTGATAAGCCACAACAACACTGTTCCACTATCATCTTTTGCCACATCACTTGACCAAGATACATTTCTCATGAATTTTTTATAGCAATTTGGGTGATATTTGCCCTCAGCGGCGATCAGGTCATTTACACTAGCCAAACGCAAGGAAAGACTGTGCTCGCACTTTGCTCCCTCAAGGATCTGTTGACTCATTTTCAAAGTTGTTACTGAACACAGTATTTGTTTGTTAGGCATTTCTTCGTGTTGACAAAACATGCATAGTTTCCAATCGGTTGGGAGAGTTCTGCTGCGAAGTGCTGAACTTGCAATTAGTCCAGGTGGCGAAAGCTTATTTGAAGAATCTAGTGATTTTCTTAATCTAACTGTGCATAGCAGCTCTTGTGCCAGTGTAATTCATCTGCTTGGTTCGTGTCAGTCGCATTTAAGATTCTGTCGATTGTTTCTGTGTTGGCAGTGTCTCTCAATTTTCTTCGCTCGTCAGATGATTCCTTCAATGAACGCAAACCTTGCTCTGTTGCACTGAAAAGGATATATTTTTTTGACCCCTGGCATATAATACATTCACTTAGAGAAGGAATAGGCGCTTCTTCCATGATTTACATGCTACCTTTCTGTTAACGCCATCTACCATGGAGTTCTCGCAGTCAACTAGTTCGAATTAGCAGCCAGGCAACTTTGCTTTGGTCGACCGAGACAGTAACGCGGGAGATGTAACTTACACCTTTTGAATGAAACTAAGCTATTAATGAATGAAAGAGTCTTACTCTTAAGCAAAAAATCAGAACTTATTGATTTTTCTACTTTAGAAGTCTTAAAATTGGCGGCTAATGTGTTTGTTTTTCGATTCCGATCCGTTTATTCAATTTTGCTATTACAGCGCGATTCCACCACGCATCAGAGCGTAAAGCATTTGAATGGGTTTTTGCTCTACGCGTGGCCGAATAAATAAGTAAAATAAAACAACGCAATTTTTTAAAAACTCTTTTTTCATCAAATCAGAAGGTACAAGTTAAAAAGGAACTTAAGAGTTAAATGTTAAAGCTCAAATTTTAAAGAAAGAAGTATTTTCTTAATTCAAGTTACGATAGCCATGGTAGACGTGTATAATGAAACAAATGAGGCCTACAGACGACAATTTTCAATCTGCCGTGTCTAAATTGAGCAGCCACTATAAAATTATATTTTAAAGACTGAGAAAATTATAATAAACCGTATTGAAAAAAAAAAAAAGTTTCGAAACTAGTTTTTAAAACAGCAAAACAGTTTGGCCTCGTTTCCATGCCCGGTATTTGGTTCCGTATATTTAAAGCCAGATTTTGAGAATAATACTCAAAATCAAGCTTGGTAAACAAGATTTTCGTGTTCGGCGCATAATTTTCACTTAGAAAAGTCTGTTTACCAACTTTTCCTCGAGTTTGCCGCTAGAAGTTTTAAAAGCAGCCTTTTCTTAAAAGTTGTCCCAGTCTATATTGTAAAATTTGACGTCTACAGAGGTCCATCTCTCAGTCATAGTCTTCAAGGAAGAAACAGCGTGACATTTGCGTTACTTTTTGTTCACATTTACATACATGTACATGCAAATATATCAAGCGAATAACATTGAATATTTGACAAACAGCAGCACAGATGTAATTAGGATGATGTGATTCAAACATAAACTTGCACGATCTACAATGAAACTAAACAAAATCATAAAGAAATCGAATGTTATTTAGTAAAATAGCAATGATAAGATAAGCAAACAAAGGAACACCGTGATGCAGCCGTCTATATTTTTAATACCTGAAAACAGCAACAACAGCGAGCAAAAACATGCGGGCATAAGTTACAGGGAAGATTATTGTTGGATCCAAACAGAAAAAAAAATCGCAGCCAACCATTCAGGGTGGGATGAAAATGAAAAAATCAGCTTGCCCTTCGGGCAAGCTGCTACTTTAGTTTACTAGCCCGGAGCTCTGAAGAGCTAGCCCAAAATTTAATTAATTATTAAAAACAAACAAATTTAAACAAGGGATGAATATTACACCAAGAGGCAAAAAATCTCCAACTGTGTGTTCGTTCTCGACGGCGAATGTTGCGGAATAAATTATAAATTACGAGAAAAACTTATTTTTGCGCTGGTTATGAAAGTTATGATCGATTGATCAATGAAACTAGTACTCTTATTCGAAGTCTTTCGCCTTTGGATGACGTAAAATATCTTGCAAGCCCTTTCGGAAGTTTGATACAACAAAAATAACACATTTTATATTATGTGACTTGCTTGCGAGTATTACGCACGGCGTTCTACGCGTACACGGCAAACGGCAGCTTGCAGTTTATTATCCTTACTTTTCCTCGAATCGTAAAATAAATCCAATAGAAAAATCGAAGTTAATTCACATGTTCATGAGTTTGAGAAACATGAAACTACTCACTTTCTCATGGAAATAGCAAATGGCAGACGGCAAAAATATTTGCCATTCGTGGAAAAACAATCTATCCAGTATCAACGACTGTGTCGGCAAACGTTCAAGTTGTCTAGCTTGTTTAAATAAAACGGTCTTAATCGACAAGACAGATCCTAACTGGTTTACTTTGAACTTAATACAATGAAAACAACAGCGATTTTAAAGACCTAAAAGCAGAGGAGTGAGAACACAATTACGGCCGCTATTGTACATATTATTTACGAAAACGCATCATTCAATTCCATTTCTTTTGTTCGCCGTTGATATTTTCTTACATTTTTAAAATGTTCCTCACATTCACTTTCACTAGAGAACTGTTTATTACACACTTCTTATTTTAATTCTTAACTTAATGATAAGAAAAGGCAACAAATATTGCTTGCCCGTCGGGCAAACTCCGACAAAAAGACACTAGCCCGATGGGTCGCTTCACTAGCCCCGGGCTATCGGACAGCGCTTTTGTCGCGCCCTGCCATTATTTCACTTGCCGTATGACAGAGACCGATGAATTGTGTAGAGATCGACGCGGATCGACAGCGTTCGTTAACAGACCCTGAAATGTACGTGGTTGATTTTGCCGTCAAACCTCTGCCAGGCTTCATTTCACTTGCATAAATATTTGATTATTATTATATTGTTATTATTATTATTACTATTAACAAGCAGCATCATAGCTACCTTCTAATTCTGCCATAGAAACGTCCCTAAGACTTGGCTTTCCAAGTGTTGCCGCTGCTGCTTCACACTGCTTCCTTCTTGTTGGATACTCGCTTCCTGTCAATTCATGCCGCACATTTGAATTGGTTACCAGGACAACTAAATCAGGGTTTGTCATTGAAACAAGCTTGGCCTCCATTGACCTGAAGAGTACAAAATCATTCAAAACTAAAAAACCTTTGGCCTGCAGAAAGCACAGTTCCATCCCCAGTCAGCAATTGAGACTAATATGCCCTGCATAATAAGAAACTTTATTCTTAAACTCATTAATAATTCATGACGAAAATACAAAGGAAATTAATGTTCAATGAGTGTTTGGAAATCAGTTGAAACACTCCTCATTTTTGCATCCTTTATTTCTCCTTCTAAAATCATTTTGTTTGAGAAGTAATATCAAACATTCAACACAGTATTTCATCAGATTTCCAAACACCTTGAAGTGGGTTAAAAAAAACTCAGCTGCACCTCGTTTTTCAACCCACTTCGCGGTGTTTGGAAATCTGATGAAACACTGTGTCTCATGTTTGATATATTACTTCTAATCAACAATTTATAAATATACAGCTGTAATTTATTATTTAAACACTGTTAATAATAACTCGGGTATGAGCAGCGATAACCTAACAGTTACATCCAATCATAGCCCATAAATGTTTGTATTCAGGGTGATTTATAAATAAATAAATAAATAAATATGCAAATACCTGCAGTCAAGCAGTAAAGCATTGCCTTTCTTGCCCATGACTGAAATGAATTGGTCCATGATTCCGCATGGCATGTGGGCAAAGTCATGCTCAGCCTTTTGACATGCTAGAGCTTTGGCTTTTAAATCTTTTTGCTCTTTCCCAGTGAGCTGCTCAAGGAATGTGTATGTGGCAACTTCAAGTGAAGCAGAACTTGACAACCCACCACCAAGGGGCACTGAAGTGGCAATCACTGCATCAAAGGCTGGGATTTGTCCAGGAAAATTGGCAATGACACCCTTGACATAGTTTGCCCAAGATAGTTTGCCAGGTGCCAGGGGATTTTCAGGGGTTGGGACAGGAAATGTTGTCACATGTGGCTCATCTAAACCTTGAGCGCATGTTCCTAAATGACAGACATCACCATCTGACTTTCTTCCTACAATTACAGTCACCAACTCCAAAGCCTGCAGAAAAAGTGATGAGTTACATTGTACCAATTACTGGTACAGTCAAACCTGAAGTTTTACTAACACCTGCTTAACATGAACGTCTCTTTACTATATACAGTTTTCTGGGTCCCATTCACTTTTTCTAAAATGTTATTATCCTTCTTAACCCTTTCACTACTGAAGCGGCCAATTAAACGGCCATACAAGACTCCACTGCTTTAAAAAATTGCAACTTTCTCAATCGCGCGAACATTGCCTTAACTATCGGTTGTGAGCATTGACTAAAAAGCCCTTCAAATCGAGATACCCAATAAACACCAAAAATTCAGCGATTTTTGCAGAATATCAGCGTTTGAATTTGGACAAGCACAAAAATGACCCTTTTTAACATCATAGAAAAACAGCAAATATCACATTTTTGCCTTCAGTTGTTTTTATTGAAATAATCGTTGCAAACCCAAAAGTCAACATTCACAGCACAATTCAGTCCTAGTACTAGCTTAGAAGTGATTGTTTTTGCTCTTATTCGTTGCCCGGGCCGAGCTACAGCCTCTCGTTCTAGTGCGTCCTGGTCTTGCCTCGATTTTCAACATCACAACCGCACTGCATGCTGGGAAATAGCGAGAATTTTTGACAGCGTTGGTTCCTTCCCCCACATATTACATATTTATACTAAATCCACAGCCACTCCAACCTACCACCGAAATTTCGCGCTTGTTGTGTTCTTCAGTGGTCGCAAATTACAAAATATGTTGTGGTACAGTAGATCAAGAAATTCATCAGTAGTCGAGTCCAGTTCCACGAGCAACAAGCCAAATTCGCAAACGAAGTACATCACCTACTGTAACTCGCTTCTTTGAGAAAGTGGACTCTTAGCTACCTTCACGCTTAATGATGCTCATCAGGCAGCTACTAAAGATGAAAAATGGCTGTAGACTTACCGAAATTCGCATACAAACCATATTTGAGCCATTATACATGTAATAGCTAGCTCAATGAAGTAAAACGACTACATCAGAATGACGTTTCTAGAAAACTCAAGCCTTCAGTGTTTTAGAACAGCAGCACTTTCCATGGTAACCCCAAATATGGAGTCACGAAATCCTATGGATCGTTTATTTACAGAAAATCTCTCAAAAACGTAAAAAATCTCAGTAGTAAAAGGGTTAATATCAAGGGGACCTAACAGCCAAGTTCATCAAAGGCTTTAGAACTTTATAATATTTCTTTTGAGGATTTAATGCTGTTTACAGGGATATTTGTTCAGCTACCAATTTTCGATCTGTTCAGATCTCCTTCATAGCTGAAAATTAGCTGAATAATGGGTGGAAAGTATTAGGAGCAAAATCCTTTTCTCCTAAAAATTTAGCTCATGTCTGATTTCCAATATTTGTTTTTGGGCCCAAAAATGTCATTTACATTTTTTGGTTTGCAAACCAAACTTTTCATCTAATAATTAGATGTAATCTAAAAATCTGAGGGTGGTACGAGCATCCCAAACACAGCTATTTGGTGAAAAAATTCATTGGGTGTCCCTGTTAATATAGACACCAATAATTTCTCTGTTCCATAAATTAAGTCTACTTTTAAATATTCCCTCCAAAAAAGGCAAATCCTGTCTCCTGAGAACTATGACACAAAATATTCCTACTTAGTACAAAGGCCCTGTGGAATGGGAGAGAGTGAGACAGTTTCAGGCCATTTTGTTTCATCTGAATGATGTTTGCTTGATTTCACACTCACTTGTATTTCAAAGAAAAGTAACAAGTGAGCCAGTCTTATGGGCGGTCAGTGTAAAACGCAGACTGCAGACTGCAGACTGAAGACTGCAGACCGGGGGTAAAATGCAGACTGAGGGTAAAATGCAGACTGCAGACTGCAGACCAGGGGTAAAATGCAGACTGAGGGTAAAATAAAATATTAATAATAAAAAACAAGACTTGGGAGTGTTCCTACGCGTACCCGTATATATATTTTTTTCAAAATCCCGAAAACTCAAACCAAAAGCCGTTTATTCGCCTTAGTCAAACATATTATCAACCTCGAGTTCTTGAACTCCCCATTTTGTTGAACCAAGTTTCCCACAAGCGCCCAAACTAATCGTAATTCTATGCATCTTACCTTTGTTTACGTGTCGGCCATTTTGAATTGTGCTTACGCGATTAGGTCTGGGACCGAGTAACTCTTTCAGGGTTCATATTCTTCATATGGCCTTGGAATTGTTCGGAACACAAGGCAAGCAAAACACGACAGCACAACAACAAAGCAAGGTAAACTTGTAGGTATCGAACATAGTTTGTGAAAGACATTCAATCTTTGTACTCGACTTCAATGTATCAAGAGGTTTGTGAATTGATATTTGCTGAAAGGTGACAGTGGGCTATCCAAACACGAAAATTATCGAAAATAATGCAATAACGCAGATAACGCAAATTATCGAAAATTACCATGAGATCGTCGTCCTCGTTTTCCGACATGTTTCTAGGGCCATGTGACTTGAGGGCCACGTGACTTTACTGCGTGAGGCGGCCTGCGTGAGGCGGTGTTTTTACACTTTTTATTTCATCCTTATGACTCGTTTTTTATTATTAATATTTTATTTTACCCTCAGTCTGCATTTTACCCCTGGTCTGCAGTCTGCAGTCTGCATTTTACCCTCAGTCTGCATTTTACCCCCGGTCTGCAGTCTGCAGTCTGCAGTCTGCGTTTCACACTGACCGGTCTTACGGGTGGTATAACAAGTGAGCCAGTCTTATGGGTGGTATAACAAGTGAGCCAGTCTTATGGGTGGTATAACAAGTGAGCCAGTCTTATGGGTGGTATAACAAGTGAGCCAGTCTTATGGGTGGTATAACAAGTGAGCCAGTCTTATGGGTGGTATAACAAGCAAGCCAGTCTTATGGGTGGTATAACAAGTGAGCCAGTCTTATGGGTGGTATCTACACACCTCAATTTGGTCTCTTTATTCTTTTCTTGCAAATTGCCAGTGTTGTTCCAGAAAATATCCATACCTCCCCCATGGAGGTATGGACACACACACACACCCCTCTGAAAATTCCAGTTTGACCTCATACTTTCTTTTAAAAACTTTGGCTTTTAATACCCCCCTCCTAAGAATTTCTAATGACCTTCTATAGGGGGAATTTGGATATTTTCTGGAACTGCACAATATAAATTTATCTGACCACTATTATTTATTAATCACTGCTCCAGTCCCTGCAAGCATTGTTCTATCATTAGTGATTTTTGCAAGTTCAATTTTGTCAGAAAAACATACAGAGGTTCCATATCACTTTTAGTTATGTGCTGAGTACATCAGCCATCCCCTGGGGCTATAGGTTAGTCAGAAAAGGTCTAAAAAAAATGTCATTCCAACCACTGTATTTGTGTTGGCAGTTAGTTTTAACCGAAAAAAATCTCACCCTCAAAAAAGGGGTTTACCTCGGTGTAAGAACCTGTGACTTTTTCCTTTGTTTTTTACCTTTGTAGTATTGCATTCCCAGTTGACTCTATTGTTGCTGCGAAGCACCAGCTTCGCAGCAGACTATTTCGAAAGGACATGATGACATCACGAACACACGATTGCTGGATACCAAAGTCCTGAGGCAAAAAAAATATGTTTGTCCCGAACTTTGTCATGCAAAATGCCTCGATTTTGTGCATTCAGAACGGCCTGGAACGGGATTGGAGAGAAGGGCCTTGCCGCCATGATGGATTCCGCAATACAAATGGATTCCACAATACAAACCGATTTGGTAAGTGAAAAAATATCGCAACCGCTTATAAAGATGTTGCCTAAAATGTTTATCAGAACTTTTATAGAAAGCGTCAGGAAACTCTGTACTTCCTGTCGTCGAAAAATAAGGAACATGTTCCGAGTAAGAGCCAGCAAAACTGCATCTTCGATCGTACACGTGTAGTGAAGCTCAGAACACAGAAACTACAAGTAATGACACTAATCACAACAATCTAACTTTAATATCAGCCTTTTTGGCCAGCAACTGAAAGGGCTCTGCACTCTGCGTATCAATTGTGATACTTTTTTTTATTTTCAGTCACGTCCTCGTTGTTTCGTGACACGACCGTCCGTTTGGTTTGTTTACAAATTTTAAATGGAAATAATTCGCGATGGCCAAATTCGCACATTTCTGTGCTACCGCTATAAAATATAATTTGAGAAAGCTTTAAGGATATAGCACCATTTTAATAGATTTTGAAATATCCATGCATTGTGAGTAAATTGTGACTTTTAAACTGCTGACAAACATGACGGACGCGCTGCTCTAATCCGGGTCTAAACAAAGTAATTACTTTGCTTTGGGATTTACGACACTAATGTGAAAACGGCTCCATAAATAAAAGTCATAAATCACATCTTCGCAGCAATTCACTTTCACTCATGCGTTTCACAGGTTCTTACACCGAGGATGAGCCCAAAAACGCTCACTTTGTAACTCGTTGGCGTATTAACGCCGCGAGTAATAAACACCACGCAAAGCTTACCATTGGAAAAACAAACCCATCGTTATAATCTGTGTGTTCGCCGATAAGATTTACTCTTCCTGGTGCACAGACTGCAAGTGAAGGACCAGCCTTGAATTGTTCTTGAAAATAATTCTTGGCTTCTTGAAGAACACTTTCAACTCCCTTCGACGCCATTTTGCCAATAATTTATTCTCAACTTGTCACATGACAAATGAAAATACGGTACGGGTGGGCTGGGACTGCCCCTCTGCCATCAAGTGTCCACTGCGGTTGCTCACACGATGCGATTTCATAGCGGAGCACTCGCGGGCCGAAGGCCCTCTGCGAAGCCCCCATTCTCGTCCCCAGAGCTCTACGGGTTTTTTTAAATTGCGTCTCGTGTAGCTCTGGTAACGGACAAAAATTTGATTTTTTTGATCGGCCGTTTAAAGGGGCTATGTCGCGAGGTGTCATTTCATTTCATTTTTTCAGATGTCACGCAAGCTACAATCTTGAAAAACGTCCGGTGACTGTTTTTCAAGTTTACGTCATCATCGTCGAATCCATTCAATCCTGCAGTGCTGTGTTCACCAAATGGTCTCAGATTTTTCACATATGTAAATAATCTATTTGTCTTGATTTTGGCCCGGTTATTTTTCCGATTCTGAAATCGTACTGCTAAATATCTCAATATGTACGGGTAGCGATAGAAATCAGTTAACCATGGAATGTCATGGACGAAGGTTCTTCTTCTCTGTTGGCTAAATATAGTACACTTCAGCATATTAACATGGTACCAGAGACTTCGCTTTGTACTTCTTTACCGCCACAGACAAACCTAACATTTATCTGATTTTGTTTCGCTTGAGAAAAGAGCGATGAAATTGTTGGACTTATTAAAATCAAAACAAGCAATAACTCTTGTGTAAGTGACCACTGGTTCCGTTTCGAGTCTTGTTTCGTATCAGCGAACAAAAGAATTTTGACAGATAAAAGTGTAAATTAAAGTTACTAAAATTAGGCGAAACCTCGCGACATAGCCCCTTTAAAAATGAATGCGCAACAAGGTAAAAAAAATTACGCTTCTACGCATAAGGTTTTATTTCCGGTTGAATTTCAGTAGTATAGGGCGTTGGGGGTTCGGGATCACCTAAAATAAGCTGCCAAACGCCCGAGTTATCGGCTCCTGCGGACTCATTGCATTCGTCCTGGGAGCCGGTAACTCGGGCGTTTGGCAGCTTATTTTAGGTGATCCCGAACGCCCCAACGCCCTATACTACTATTCTGTTTGCGTATGCTGATCCGGTACGAGATCGCCAATTGGAGAAATCTCACCTCCAGTATATACCCACCCACATGGCGAACGTGAAAGCTTTCAAGAGATTCCTGAAATCGCGTAAAACAGGTCTGATCCAAAAAAGCGAAGAATGGGTTAAGGCAAGACAAAATACAATCGGTGCATCGGAGATCTCTGCCTTGACAGGATCTTCACCATTTGAGAGTCAGTCAAGTCTAATTCGCAAAAAAGTAAAGCCCATCGATATGAGCAAAAATGTGGCCTGCGCTTGGGGCACATTATTTGAGCCTCTAGTCTGTGAATACTTTGAGAAGAAACATTCTGTCAAAGTTTTCGGATATAATGGCTCTCTAAATTTTGCAAAGGATCACCCTCTTTTTGGGAAGGTCACATGCAGTCCAGACGGATACTTCTCACACAAAGACGAGACAATCGTCTTGTTAGAGTTCAAGTGTCCTTACACCAGGAAGATCACAGTCAATAAAATTCCTAAACAATACCGTGATCAAATACAAACCGGTCTTGCTCTCAGCGGTGAGAGAGTTAACAAAGGCTTGTTTGTCGACGCCTATTTCAGAATGTGTTCTTTGAAGCAGCTTAACCTTAACCTTGAACACAATTCCTTACCAAACAAAGGGGTTGTACACAAAATAAAAAAACCATCAGCACTCGCCTTTGGTATTTATCTTCTATCTTGCAAGCAAAAATTATTTCCAGATCAAAAAAAATTACTTAACCTCGGCGCAACAAAATCAACAGCAATGTTTGAAAAAATTATGAGAGGAATTTCATCGGGAGATATCTTGTGTAGCGGTGATTGGTTTTATATGACATATGATGAGGATCAGAAACTAAACGATTTAGAATTTTTGAAGGACATAGGCAGAAGGACATTCAGAGAAGACTGGCCACCAAACTATTACAAGACAGTAGCCTTCTTCGCATGGAAGCTGCTGGACATAACAGAAATTTGGGAAACAAAACAACCAAATTTCTTAGAAAATATTCACGAATCAGTCAAAAGTTTTCATGAAAATTTGTCAAAACAGAAACACCTTGACAAAACCAGGCCTATTGAAACTTTTGAAAACAACATCGGTGATGACAGTGCCCTGTTGGAAGACTTTTTACTTAGCAGGCTGCCCCAGACAGCCCTTTTTGCTTAAAAGGGACATTTCGTGCCGCATATACAATATCTCACTTTTCCCGTCTCAGTCCCCACGCGGTCAGAGGCTTCGATATTCCTTCGGCCATTAATATCAAACTTTAGCCGATAAAATAACATCAGAGCTTCAATCTTGTTAAAATACACTGCAGATGTGGACGCAGTAGCTTCGAGAAATGCCATAGAAACTTTCAGAGTGAGAGAATCAGGATAAAGTGAAAAAATTACCGGATTTGCAGTTTTATAGATCGATCCACGATCGTGGAGGATTTGGCTTGTTTACTGAGTCGCTGACCTCTGGGAGCGAGGGCGATAACTCTAAGGAGAACTCTATTTTGGTACATTAATGTAATCATTACATCATAAAGCGGTATTTATTTTAAGAAATAAAGGGGAACCTTGTTTTTCTCGTGCCGGGATTTTCTCTTTATTGACGTAAACTTTGCCAGAATATTCGAAAATGACAGTTTAGTATATTTTTACTGCTGATGTGATTATCATGTGATTGTCATGTGATTAGTTTTAACCAATATTATGCTATGGGTTCAGCTGTTAACGTCATTCGAAACAAGTATGGACAACAACCAGATGCTCCAAGACGCTTTTCAAACTTTTTCAAGAGAAATACCCAAGAATTCAACCAAACCTGGAAAATGTTTCAAAGAAATTCAAGCAAAATATGCTGGAGACCAAGCCGCTTCAAGACAGACCGCTTGATGAACAAGAATGTTGGAGAGATGTGTGTATTTTCTACTCGTTATGTTAATTTTTAAATCTCATTGCACCAGTTTGTTGAAAAATATCTAAGATTTCGTTATTGTGCTGTTCTCAATTCGTACTTTCATGTTAAATATGAAAATTATTCGGGAAATTTTGCGGAGAAGATGCTACCTTCTGTAAGAACATTTGTTAAATTCACAAATGAAAAATATGTATCAATGATGTAATGTTTAAAAATAGCACAACACGTGATTTGATTGTCAAAAAGTGGGAAACGCGTTTCCTACTTTATTGAATCAATTAGTCTACATTTTACAAAGTTATGACGTCATGAAAGCTAGACACGTGATTTAATTGTCAAAAGTGGGAAACGCGTTTCCTACTTATTTGAATCTATTAGTCTGCATTTTTTACAAAGTTATGACATCATGAAAGCTAGACACGTGATTTGATTGTCAAAAGTGGGAAACGCGTTTCCTACTTTTTTGAATAGATTAGTCTGCATTTTTTACAAAGTTATGACTTAAGTTATGTTTATCTTAAGTTTACCCAATTAATCATTTGAAATTAATTAATATAAATATGGTTCGGCAAGGCACTGAATTTTATAATCATTTTATCACACAACTGTATACCATTAGGCGTATGAATGAAAAGAATAAATACAAAAACTCAACTAGATGTCTTTGATTTAAAACATAAGCAAGTCATGCTGCGTTCACTCACTGGCAAGCGGTTAAAGTCCTAGCCGAGGCTAGGCAAAGAACAGCCACCGGCACCCCCCTGCAATGGTTTTGTCACGCAAGGTGTCACGCGTGATAAGTAACGCAATGTCACACAACGTGACCCATCTTTTCAAGCATGATCTGCCATTTTTGCTCGTGTTTCCGCATTGAGTTTTGTGGAATTTGTAGCCAGAAGTAATTGAGAATAGCATGTTGTGATTGCCAACATTTTAGTATCCCGGCTAAGATTTTGTAGGCTACAAATGGCATAGAGATTCTATCCGGTAGATGTTCTTCGATGAAATTGAAGGCCTCATTTGCACCTTGTATTTCTTCGGAGGACAAGCAGACGTAGGCTTCACAAATTTTCAGATGTTTGTTGAGATAGTTTTTGAAGTTGTAGCGTTTGGTGGGCCTTCTTTTTTTGGTAATTTTGTAATCACCACCATAGAGCTCGTTATAATCGAAGGTCACACCATCCAGAGGCTCTAAGAGCCCGCAGTCCTCACAGCAAAGTTCTGATGAAAACATCCTGAGGTTTGATTTGCCTTTGCAGTTTTGACAAAATTTTGTCCTTTCATTCAAAAGGGTGAAAGGTAAGTGTGGGTGGTATTGTGCCTCGTTAGAAAGACACTCCTTGATGTGATGAAGGCGTTCTGGCAGACTTGAACACAGTATTTCCTTGTTGTAGTTTTCGAGTGAGCGTAGGAGGATAAATTTGTATTCTTTATCCAGCTCATCGAGTTTGGCTTTGTATTCGCCTTTAGTGTCCAAGCGTTGAACTTCAGCCAGTTGTTTAGCGAACTTCTCCATGGATATACATCGTGTTGTGTATTCAATTGGACGCAAAGGATTTATCTCTCAAGATTTGTAGGTTGAATCCAGAATTTAATCTCTCAAATCGGACTTGGATGCTGCTGTGAGAAGATTTATCTTTTTTTGAAATTCTTGTTTGACTTCCTTGCGAAGTTCGTTTTTGAGTTTCTCGAGGTCTGGAGCTTGTGTTTGAGTGCCAACGTCTTTTTTTACCTTCACACCATCTCTGATTGCAGCTTTGAGTTCGTGATATTTTTCCACCTCACGAGTAATTATGGTGAATTCTGTATCACTGATCCTCTTGTCTTCCTCTTGTCTTCCAGAGCTTCTTCTCCGTTTAAATCTAACAATTGAAACAAACAGGCCATACGGAGCCATGATCATTCAGAATAACAGCAGCAGTGTGACGTTTAGTAACAATCTGGCAGAATTACTTGGCATAAACCCTGTATTGCTTCCAATAACTTTCGTCAAGCGTTTAAGGGCACCAAGAACTTACTTCATTCACTGTGATCTGGTTGATAAAGAACAAAACCTCCTCAATGGTAAGCCTTCGACAGTTTTGGCTCGGTTTGATATTCGCGGAAAAGCTTTTGAGAAGGTTTATTATGAGACAACACAGCATAACGTCTTGCGTGACGTATCGTCTGGCGAATTTGTTAACTCTATCACACTGTCAGTGAGGGATGCAAATGGTGACCTCTTCAACTTCAATGACGCGCCTTTGCAATTTGAAATCGAGATAAATTAAAATCATATATATACCCACGCCATGAGTTCTGCGAACGTGCTTCCATCGGCTCCTGAATACAGCGAGACACAACAGCTCTACCCTATACGTGAGATCACTCAAATAAATGCAGAAGATTTCCGTCTTAAAAAGATCTCTGACTTGCTTAAAGAGTTGTCTGACGAAGCCGAGCACTACAGACAAGTCGCAAAGAAATACAAACGGACCCAATCATTAGTTCATTACTCGGCGGTTGGGCTTGGGTCGCTTTCTGTTGGGCTGTCATCAGGGGCCCTAGCCACTGCATTGACCGGATTAGGAATTGTTATAAGTCCAGCACTTGCCGGCGTTGCGACCCTCTGTGGGCTGTCAAATGTTGGCTTTACAGCTGCTAACAAGCGATTAGAGCGGAAAGTGACTAAACACGAGAAGATCTATACACTGGCCCTGGCTAAACGAAACACTGTCAATGAGCTAATCTCAAAAGCTCTGGAAGACAAGAGGATCAGTGATACAGAATTCACCATAATGTTTTTTTTTTTTTTTTTTTTTTACAAGAAGATTTGCATAGAGTTCGGTATCGACACCAGTTCTGACTTCCGTTTCACATACGGCAAGAACCACGGTCTTGGGAATGTCTACATTGGCGCTTATGGTTTAGGCAACATTTCTACCGATTACACATACCCCGAACCCGATCTAGCTCTGTTCAATGATGAGCGCGTGACTGACAGAAACGACCCCAACTATCGTGCAAATGGAATATCTTTCGTCCGCAACGACCAAGGGGCGGATACCCAGTTCGAGCACTTTGTGCCAAATTACGCACAGGGGCTAACACAGCCAGGGCTCGCGCGTATGAACCAATCAATCGAGGCCTTTGTATACTGCATTCTTGGTTCACAAGCTAAAACCCGCAGCAGCATCATTGGAAGAGGAGGCCGGGCGTTCGAAACGCAGAGAGTATTCCTCACCCATCTAGAGGAAGCCATAATACTGAACGACATCGCAACAAGCGTACAGCGATACCAGCTTGCCATCCAAGCAACGAAAGTGCGCTTAGACTTTGCGACAGCACCCGGAAGCTAGCTCATGCCATCACGCATGATTAGCAACACAGAGAGCGTGATCGGGTATAACAACAATCTACAGGAGGCAACGCAAGGGATGAAGCTGGGTGTGAACAATGATGTTAATCTGGGCACAAAAAAAGCCTCCCTTCGCCTCATGGACGGTGGACCAACAAAGATTAATCCATCAAACAGTCACCCATCAAACCCGATACATAAACAGGCTACACAGGCACAGGGCATCGCACCCAAACCAAGGACCACACCACAGCCCACGCCAACACCCACACCCACACCAGCCCCAACACCCAAACCCACACCACAGCCCGACTCACATCACGTAAACAAGGCACTCATTGCTGTGGGTGCGCTTGCTTTGGCAGGGCTTTTCGTTTGGTCGAGATAAGTGTTCAAGACTTCGCCCGCTTAGTGATCCTTTCAACAAGGAAGGCCACCACGGCAAGGATGAGCAGCCAGGCGTGTTCACCCAGAAAGGAGATGACCGACCCAGCCGCTTTGAAGATGAAGCTCACAATTGAGCCAATGAGGCCAGGCAGGGCGTTGGCTGCCTTTTTGCCAAGCTCTTTAAGCCCATTTCCAATAGCCTTGGTTGCCCTTGCCAGGCCATTCAAGGTGGCGAGTACCACAGCGCTGATGGTGATGCCAGCTGCCAGAACAACAGCTTGCAGTGTCCATCCGTATTTCTTGAAGATTTCTCTAACCCTCTCTCTCAAAGACATGCCCCTTTCCTGCACCTCAATTTCTGTAATGATCCTTGCCAGCCCTTCATCACATTCTGCAAATCCGGCTTTCGCGGCTTCTCTTTCAGAGGGAGACGTGTTCTCATCCTCTATCACGCGCTTGTATTCCGCTTTCTGCTGTTCAAGCTCTTCTTTGTCCTGTTTCAGTTCGTCAAGTGTCTTTTGGAGGCTATTTTTGCACTAAGTTCCTCTAAGCGGCCTGCTAAACCCCTTTTGTTAAGCATGGTTTTGTCGATTTCTTTTCGTAGCTCGTCTGCTTCTTGGGCAGCTTTTTGCGCATTGTCCAGTTGTTTTCGTTTGGCTTGATGCTCAGATTCAACAGCTCTCTTTTCATTTTTCAGTCTTTGTATTGCCTCCGTATCCAGTGGCCCATGTGCATCTTCCAGTTCCAGAATCTGGTCATCAATCTCTTTGCTTTTATTTCTGTGGGCATCCGTGTCGCGGTGAAGTTTTTGTGCATCAGCAGCCATTTGTTCTTTTTGTTGCAGTTGTTTTTGTTTTGCTTCCAGCTCTTGTTGCGTTTTGTCAAGTTCTGCTTGAAAGTCTTTCATCTGATCAAGCATTGACTTTCCAAGATAGCTTTTGATTTCTTGTGAAAGCTGTGGATTTTCCCTAAGTTGCCGTGTTATAAGACTTTGTCTAAACAGGGGATATGCCTTTTTCCCCCTACCAACCATTTTAACGTACAGCCTTCGTCCTTTTTTTTCTGCTTCGTAAAATGTTTCGATGGCTTGTTTGTTAGCATTTGGGTACATTTCTGTTAGGTCGTCCCAAGCAGAACTTTGCCGTCTTTGTTGAAGACGTTGGTCTAGCTCATCACCTGCAAGCAGAGGGTCTGTGTCAGAAGTGATTGGCAGCCCACTTTGTCCGTGAGGAATTGTATGCATTTCATGCCGCTCGCCGCCAGGGTATTGGGTGTTGGGGCCGGTGTCTTGGTCCTGGGCCCATTCACGGGCTTGTTGTTGTTCTTCTTCTGACATTTGATTCCACCTGGTGACAAGATCATCATCACCGTCATCCTCTGTGTCTTGGGTGTGACTGGTTGCCTCAGTTGTATCAGCTGGATTGTCTTCGCCGACTTCAGTCATGATGATATATAAATATAAATTTTAAAAACACAAATATATACCATGGCTGTGCAACCGAATCTACTTCCATCTCACATTGAAAAGACACTGGGCGCCATGAAGGCAGTGTGAACCGTTAAGCGCGTCACATTCAACCCATCTGAGACCAATCCCGGCGAGACACTGTACGTCTCGGTGCCCAAGATTGAAAAGCACGATGTTATTGTGCCCGGCTCACTTGCACTGGTGTTCAACATCAATCTCTCCGGGGGCCACGTTAACAACTATCTCGTACAAAATGTTTCTCGGGCTCTGGTGGACAGGCTCGTTGTAAAGTTTGCCGCCGACACTCTCAATGACATGGTTGGGTACGACATCTACAAAATCTTCGAAGACCTATTCAAATCAACCGATGAGCGGGAAAATATGCTTATGGAGGGCATCCAGAGTGTGGATTTGTGTAAGATTCGTTCTGGTGCTGGCGACAAGAAGACCTCAGGCGTGGATGCGGAAATTAAGCTGGAGACAATATACAAGAATAAGTACCGCATCAAACTGGATCACCAAATATTAACTGATCATGGAATCATATATCCTCAATCGTTATATAACGATCTGGTCTTCGAACTAACCATCGCACCCGCATCCCAAGTTGTCCGGGGCTCAGATGCAAACAAGCTCGTGTACAAGTTGGAAAAACTCCAGCTGGAGTATGAGACGATCAGAAGTAAGAGTCTGGCCGACGAGGCAACAAGCACTTACACTAATGGCAAGGAGTTCGCCTATGACCTCGTAACGCGACATCGGGTACTTACCTTCGCAAAAGGCGTTGACACTAATCTGACTTTTCGGGTTAACCCACAGCGCCGGTCTCTCAAGGGCATCCTCTTGCTGTTTATCAATCTCTATGCGGCGGGTGCCAGGGACTCTGAGCACTATTTCAATCCCGACATAACCAAAGTGAATGTCACAGTCAATAATGACCCAAACAGGGTCCACAGCGCTGGCATCAATGATACTGACATGTGGAATGAAATATGCCGACACTTTAACCCACACACACGCGGCAGGCCTAACATGAACCTGACAAAATATCTCACAGGCAACAAGTTTGGTCTATGGATTGACCTTCGGTCAATGGCTGACACATCCCTGCACGGCAACGGCCAACGACTCGTAAACACACAGGATGGCGTGCAACTCGAGATCGAACGAGACGCTAAAGGCTCTGGATACGCAAAATGCCACATCTTCTCCGTCTCTGACTCACAGCTGAACATCATGAGCAGGCAGTATGAATCTATCCAGTTCTAGGTAAACACACAACACGTGCATACGCACATATATATATACCACCAGCCCCCATGGCCACAAGAAGCAAGATCAACTTCTATGCTAAACCAGCTCCACTGCCATCCACCGGACCATTATCATACAATAAAATACAAAGACTTCTGGCAATGGCCCCCTCCCCACCAACACATGAACCAATTGTTTGCAAACCAACTAATATAGGTGTTGGTTATGGACCCAAGAAAGCTGCCATTCAATGCACTAATCGTGGGACCCACGAACTCTGGCAAGACACAGTATCTTCTAAACCAACTGCGAGGCCCCTTTAGGGGTTGTTTTGACTACATCGTTTTATTCTGCCCCACATTTGTCAAGAACAAGACATACGATGGCTTCGTGGACCGCGATCCTCACATCTTCGTGATTGCCTGCCAACAGCACGAGATCGAAGACTGGTTGAAGCTGGCGAGCTTCTTTTTCACATGCACCAACACTTTATTCATACTCGATGACTGCGCCGCCTCCAAAGATGTCAAAGGTCGCACGAGCCAGCTGGTCAATCTGGGGTTCAGCGCAAGGCATGACGGCATATCCGTGTGGGTCTTGACCCAGCAGATCACCAGCATTGCAAAGCCATATCGTGAAAATGTCGCAGCGATCGTGCTCTTTTACACACCCTCCAGCAAGACAACTAAGGCCATCTTCGAAGACTATGCCGGCGAGCTCTCCCACGAGGAGTACAAAGAGCTTATCGCAAGGCTCAAATCCCGCAAGTTCTCCCACCTGGTTTTCTCTCTGAGACACCCGTATGGAATTGTGTACAAGGTTTAAACACACATATATACATGCCATGAATGCGCCAACCAGTCTACACAAGCTCACTGTGCTTTCACAGCTTTTGGATGAATTGCACAAACACACACTTGATGCGCAAAACAAAATTATCAAAGCCGCTGGTGAGGAAGAGCTGCGCCTCATGCTTCTCAACAGATATCCATTGCGGTTGAATTCTATGCCAGACACCATGGCGGGGCTTATACGAGAGCTTGAAACTCTTTTGCCAGACATCAAGAGAATTATCGAAAAATAAAAAACATATATATATATACCCCTGATGATGGCAGAAGCAGCTGAAGACCAGACCGGTTTGAATGATGTAATTCAAATGCTGGAGGCCACCCCTGATACCACACCTCCCACAGGGATATTTGGTGACAATGACATTCCTGCCAAACGTGAGAAGCTGGCAATCCTTTGCTATCGTTGAGAAGTACTGCAAAAGGTACGAGGCCTACGTCGGCAACAAGACAACCGAATCCCTAGTTGATTCCGCTATCATGCTCATGTCCAAAGGCGTTGGTTTGGTGATCCCGGTTGAGAATGTTAAGGAGTTGCAGCAAGAACTCAAAAACGACTACATCATCAACCAGGAGCTGTCAAATCTTGCTGGGGCTCTTGCCATGCGATGCGGACGATGGCTAGCGCTTGCCAATGCTGCTCTCATCACAACAAAACACATCAAGCTTGAACGAGAACCTGATCACAAGCCTGATTTGATAGAATTGGAACCCCCAACCACACATCCAACCAGAGACAGTGAAGGCTATCCACTTGAGGGCTTTGATGAAGTTGGGCTGGGACCTGGGATAACCTCGCAGGAACCTTGAAGGAACCTGACAGCAACCTGACAGCAACCTGTCAGCACACTTATCACATTTTGTAAAAAATAAAAAATCATATATATACCCACTATGGCAACACCACTCGAGACGATCCCTGAAGAAACTCAAACTCCAACACCTGTACGTGTTACCTCTGAGACCCCCGAAAACAAAGCCTGCAACAGAAAACAACCCGGCCGCGTTGCTTCTGGCAAAATGCTAGCAGAACAAAACCGCCTGGCCCGTGAAGCAAAGAAAAAAGGGGCTCAACCTCGCAGTAACCTTGAAGGAACCGGCCGTGACCTTGTCAGGTCAAGAAGTGATCGAGACCTCGGCTTTCGTCGCTCAGAAACAGTACGAGATTGTTGGCGCGGCGACTTTCGTCGCCCAGAAACAGTACGAGATTGTTGGCGCGGCGACTTTCGTGATCGAGACCACGACTTTCGTGATCGAGATTGTTGGCGCGGCGCCTTTCGTCGCCCAGAAACAGTACGAGGTTGTTGGCGCGGTGACTTTCGTCGCCCAGAAACAGTACTTTTGTAAAATTTACATATATACCCACTATGGCCACACCACTCGAGACGATCCCTGAAGAAACTCAAACTCCAACTCCAACTCCAACACCTGTCCGTGTTACCTCTGAGACCCCGAAAACTAAACCTGCAAAAGAAAAGAACAAAGGCCGTGTTGAGTCTGGCAAAAGGTTAGCAGAACGCAACCGCCTGGCCCGTGAAGCAAAGCAAAAGGCCGAAGCGCAAAAGCCTGCACCCTCAACAAGTGGCACAACAAGTGACACAACAAGTGACACAACAAGTGACACAACAAGTGACAGCAACAACAACTCAATCTTTTATATTCTGGGGGTTGGAGGGTTGTTTGTCTCTGCTGCGGGTGTGTATTACCAACGCGAAGCCATAATGCAAAGGCTTGGACGCAAATCTAACACACCAGCAACACCAGCAAACACACCACCAGCAACACCCCCATCTCGAATTCCGGTAAGACAAGGAATTAAAAAAATGGAATAAAAAATAAACACATAAGTATGCTGACCATGAATCTTTTCAAGACTGTGATGAGTACTGCTGCAATCGGAGGTGTGCTTATTTTTTGGTATGAATTTACCGGGGCCGCCTTTGATACAATTTACAGCTTGGTAATGAACAGACACAACGAGCCCGAGCCCGAGCCCGAGCCTGAGTCCGAGTCCGAGCCCGAGGCCGAGGTCGATGCCCGAATCATCGAGGCCGAGGCCCGAGCCCTAGCCCGAGTCCGAGCCCGAGCCCGAGTCCTAGCCCGAGCCTATGCCCCAGTCTGAGTCAGAAAAATAAAAAATCATATGTATACTGCACACAAACCATGTCTGACAACAAGCTTGTGAAGTCTATCCTCGACGCCGCAACAATCACTGGCCTTGTCGCTGGTATTGGTTGGATTGGGAAAAAGACCATCAAAGAGAACTTCACTGCCGACCCCAGTGCAAGCTTGATGAACTATGTCAAGTTCACAGCCGTCATGGCTGGCAGCATCGCGCTGAAGAAATATCTCGAGGACCAGAAAATCCTCCCAGACAACTTGTAAAACCATATGTATACACAATGGCCTCGATTGCAATAATGGCTCTTGGCGCTGTTCTTAATGCGGCAGCTTTCACGGGCGGTAATTATCTAGCGAAATATCTGTCTGGTGATAACGGAAAGGCAGCAATGGATGAGAAAATCCGTCACGACAAAGCCCTTGAACAATACCAAGCGGCTTACGCCAAATACCAGAAGGACCGCACCAAGCTCCTTGACTGGATTGCAACCAACGATCGGATTAAACACCAAGCTAGCAAAAACTTCCAAACCACCGACCAAGCCCTGGTCTTGTATAACCAGATGCACCAAACACAACCAGATAAACAAATCAAAGACTACAAAGAGCCTCAGCTCTCGGACTTCTACAAACCCAGCCCACAACAGCAGAATGGTGAACTTGCGTTCATTGGAGGCACCCTGTTTGCGGGTGGGTATGTGGCTTATCGCTTTCTGTAAACAAACAACACAATACATAAGTATATACCCCTATATGGAGGTCAAACTCTCTAAGATCTATTACAGCCCGAAAGGGTATTGGAAAGGTCTTGTCGCTGTCAAAAAGCTAGCTGCAGCAGCCAAGGTCTCTGAAGAGACGACAAAGAAATGGCTGGTCAAACAGGCTCTCTGGCAAGTTTACCTCCCAGCGCCACGCCATATCCCTCGGCCAAAGTTTGATGTCTCCTTGCCCAATGCGGTGCATCAAGCAGATCTTCTCTTCCTACCCCATGACAAACTTCCTCATGGGAGAAAGGTTTACAAATACGCATTAACCCTTGTTGATGTGGCTAGCCGATATAAAGCTGCGGAGCCCTTAACTTCGAAAGAGTTTGAAGAGGTGGCTAAAGCATTTCAGAAGATTTATAGGAAGGGGCCTTTGAAATGGCCTCAGCTCTTGCAAGTTGATCCTGGGAAAGAGTTTATGGGGGCTGTGACTAAGATAATGGAAAACAACAAAACAGCCATTCGCCGAGGACGGGTTGATATTCACAGAGACCAAGCAATTGTGGAGAGATTCAATCGCACCCTGGCTGAAAGGCTGTTTGGACATCAGTACGCGGTTGAAATGAATATGCCCTCTGGCAGGTCTACTGCATGGGTCAAAAGACTGTCAGATGTTGTCTCGGCCTTGAACAATGAAGTAACAAGATTGACTGGCAAAAAGCCAAAGGATGCAATCAAAGAGAAAGCAATATCTTCCAAGTCCGCGACTCCATATACTAGGCCTGTTGGGGTCTATGAGAAAAAGCTCCCTCCACGGGTGAGTGTGAGATATCTGTACTACCCCGGCGAGCTGGAAGGCGGTGGGAGGCGTGCGACTGATCCGATCTGGTCTTTGAAGGTCTACAACGTTGAGAGAGTTGTTACCAAGCCGAATGAGCCAGTGGTGTATTATCTCTACGATGGCCCCAAGAGAGGGTTTGTTCGTGAAGAGTTGATGGTTGTGCCGCCTGGCACTCAGTTACCACCGGCTGGACTCTAGCGCGTATCTTTGTGTCCATATGCCAGCGTGTGGACACCATCATCCTTGATCCAACGTTTGGAGTCAAAGGGGGAAAGTGTTGTCTTGGTTATATGTTCACCTAAGATCTGGTGGCCTTTGCTTCGGATCCTGTCCATACCATGCTTGAAGGTTCGCCGGTCGAAGAGGGCGTCCTTGTAGTTCTGGTGGGTAATCTCTTTCTTTGTGACAACCTTGGTGGTGCCCTTTGCTTTCTTGATGTTTTTAGCGTCATCCACAAGGATTGAGTACATCTTCGAGCGAAGACACACAGCCTCCGAGATTGGCTTACCCGCGCACTCGTCCTTCATCTTACCGATGACCTTCTTGTTAAGCTGGCTGTAGAGTGGATGGTCCTTGGGATAGTCACTTGTGTCGTAGAGTTCGTCCCGAAGGTTCTCCATGTCTTTGTAGACATCCTCCGTCTTGATCTCGAGGAGTAGGGAGTCGGTGTCTGTGTAGAGTAGGTCAACTCGCGGGCCGTACTTCAGCTTGAGATGGTTGTAGTAGAAGTCGTACATCAGTGTTTTAGAGAGATCAAGGATGCACATGCCTGTGCAGACTGGTCGGTTGAAGAGGATTTTCTCCCTCTGCATCTGGATCCCCGCCAGGTTGCTTCCAAAGACCGCTGCTCGGGCCGATAATTTAGGGCACGGCCCGCTTGATTTTTGCTGTGTAAATGCAAAATGTTTGGCACGCGTGCCCAAAAATTTAGGCGGGCCGAGACCACCTCAGGAGGTGGTCTCGGCCCGCCTAAAAAAAGGCCCGCGTGCCAAAACGAATGCATTCTCGTTCCTGGCGAAAATAACTTTTGGCGCCAAAATTTCAATAACACAGGCGCAAACGTTTGTTGTTCGCGGAAAGAAAGATGGCCTCAAGAGGGAAAAGTACACACAAAGGTAACTGATACTCCAAATAAGTTAGCAATGGTTCTATATTCTGCTGTCGAGGCTAGGTAATACAAGGCTATTGCCAATGGACGATTTTGGAGTAACAGCCTTTCGCACTGGTGTGTCCTGACGAGATATGTCATCACAAATCTCATGGAGAATATATTCAAATGTCCCACGGGTTACTCTGAAGTTTGAGTACCACAGTTCATCCGGAAAACGTGATTCGACCATGTCGAATCAGGCAAAAGAATGCGGATGCATTCACACATCTCTCAACCGCGGAGGGTTTAAACAGCTCAAAATAGCTTGCATCAGGCCGTACTGTCGCCGCTTCAATGCCTTATTGAAGAGTGGTACAAGCGATGGCCTTGCTTCGTTCCTCAGTTGTGTTGGTCGTTTTCGCTTTTTAAAGGCATAAAGCGATAAAATTACTTTTCGCACTCGAGTATCCGCCATTTTGAACAACCCGCATCCGCGAACCCGAATGGAAACTATAATGAGGAAAAACAGCGAAGAAAAAATATACAACTAGAGAACTTGAGGTTTCCCGATATTTCGGACAGCCAAGCTGTCCTTCTTCAGGGGATATAAGAAGGACAGCTTGACTGTCCGAAATATCGAGAAACCTCGTTCTCTAGTTGTATATTTTTTCTTCGCTGTTTTTCCTCCTTATAGTTTTTATTCTAAGTACTTAAAAACAGCAAGATTTAGTTTGTGGTCGTTTTAATATAAGTTTCAACCCAAATGTCCCCGGGGACAAGCGAAGAACTATGTGAGCCGCTGTTAATGAGACCGGTCAGGCCCGCAAATTTAAGAGTGCCGTTCTCATTTTCGGGGTGCCGTTCAGAAATGAACATTGAAAAAAATCGAACATATTTTGACGTGTAAATGAAGCGGGCCGTGCCCAAAATTATCGGCCCGCGTGCCAAAATTTAGGAGTGCCGGACCCAAAATGAATGTCGTGTAAATGGGGCTTAGGTTACCCATTTTAAATAACAACAACAACGCTATCAGCACTCTCGTAAGCAAGTTATATTTTCTTTATTAGGTAGTACTCTGTGCTACAACTTAAAATACAAATCTAGGGAAACGACGGTCACTCGAAGCCCAATTAAAATAACATGAAACGAATGCAAAACAAAATTTCGATATTTCTTACCACTGTTCGATGAAATAAGCCTAATCAATGACCACAGCGTGTCCATCAACAAACTTAGCTGTCTCCAGCTCAGCAACTGATTTGGTCGGATATGATAGCGTTGAGTGGCGAAAAGATAAATACACAGCTCCCAAACGAAAGAAATCGGTTGACTTATCGAGGATTTTCTAAAACCAGCAGGCAAAATACAAAGTCAATCTTTCTTCTAAATAACAGCTGCACGTAAAGCTTTTCTTCTTTCTTTTTCAGCGCGATGTTTTCCTGTAATTGTTAAGCGGTCAGTACAAAATGCAGACTGCAGACTGCAGACTGCAGACTGCAGATTGCAGACTGCAGACTGGGTATAAAATGCAGACTAGGTATAAAATGCAGACTGCAGACCAAAATTGAGTATAAAATGCAGACCGTCCGATAGCAATGTTTTTAACGTACCCCAGTGTCACGCAATAGCTTTCCCGAGTTTATCAGCCGCTAAAGTTTCCTTCTTGGCGCTTTAATGTCAAAATTGAATTGAAAGGCTGTATTACTTGATTTTAAACCAGATATAACGTGCTAATTTGCCTCGGCGAACGAAAAAACAAGCCTTCTAACTTGCCGCGATTGAAGAACCCGTTGTAAGACTTAAAAGTTGATATCTGACACTGAGAATCATGTGACCAGGAATTTGTGGCATAAACACAACAGTCGCTGGATTGTCAAAATTGCCAACGGAGGAATTTAATATGAACATCGAGCTCCACGCAGTTATAAAGCAAAACGAATGGACGCTAAAATCACAGCCGTGACTGAGGCAAACGTCAACGCTGCAAGTTTTTTTAAGCTTCAACTCTCTTTTCTAAGCTTGCATCTTGAAAATTGTTACCTCTCACGCCTTTGCCTGTCGGTCAAATTTCTTCGGAACGGTATATATCCCTTCGCGTTTTTGATTGTTCGCTCAAAATTTTCGATTGCCGTTTTATTATATTTTAGCCGTTTACAGCCAGCCGTTCGAAATTTTTCGTCTGCCGTTTAGCCGTTCAGCGCGAGCCGTTCGAAATAACTCTTTAGCCGTTCAGCCGTTCACAGCCAGGCGTTGTCCCCGCTGTCCCCGTCCCCCGGGAGGGGGGGGGGGGGGGTACTCCCGACAATTTAGGATACAGGTGTGTGCCACCAATGCCAAGGTTCTCAAACCCTGACCCTATTGAAGGGTAGAAAATTGAGATTTTATATCCTTTTAAGGCCCAAAACCAGGCGTGTAGTACAGTTTTAACAGACCATATCGTTTCGTTTTGCGCGTTGGGGTGGATACTGCAATTTAGTGACCCTATCTAAGGAATATCTAAGGATCACAATACCAAAAATACCAAAAAGGATACCCTATTTAAGGACTGAGCACGTCAAAAACCCTACCCTATCGGGCAGCACATACCTATATAGCGCATATAAGGGAGTACCCCTCCCCCCCCCCCCCCCCCCCCCCCCCCGAGCCTGTTAAACCTATTTTACACTCGAACGTGATGTCTGTCATGTTTCAGCGCAAATAGACTGTTCGCAGTCTATGCCGGCAAATGGAGAGGGAATGCAAGCATACGAACTCGGAAAAGCGATTACATGACAGTGGGGTAAATTAACGATGAAAATATATCGCGTATTGCACGAAATGACAATTTTTCTCTCAGTCTGCATTATATACCCAATTTTAGTCTCAGCCTGCATTTTATACCCAGTCTGCAGTATGCAATCTGCAGTCTGCAGTCTGCATTTTGTACTGACCGAATTGTTAAGTCTTGTACAGTGGTATATACTTCATGCTAACACACCATATAGGGATCCTATTATATAGGGATCCTAAAAACTCATTTTAAAATGGTTAGCTTTTATTTACTGTTATGGGTAGTGATATCCATAACAGTAAATAAGCCCTAAATAAGTGCCGGATTCTTTGATGTGCAGAAATTAAAACCCACCATGAAGTATATCCCTGTACAGTCCTTTCGAACGCCATTCCACACACACAACATTCTCGTCTCCAGAGCTCAACCAAACGAAACGAGAGCTCTTGGGACGAGAATGCAACAACCCTACTCACATTAATAATGTTCACGTCAGGTATATATTAATTTCACAAGAATGACTGGCTTCATTGTGGTACAGCCTTCATTTATAAATTATTCAATAGTAACGTGGTTTGCAGGTACGATGACTGAATGAAAGGAGTAACTCTTCTCCATGTCGGACGTCTTCTTATCTTGTTTAAAAATATAAATTGCTTCTTTTCTTATGGTACTTTGAAATATAAGACAAATGCTTGATACGCATGCGCATGACAAACATTTTCCGTCATTTGGTCTTATTGGTGTACAAGTCAGTCCTGTATTTCTCCCATCGAGGTAAACGTTGCTTTTATACACAGCATACAACTTGAGGCGGAATTTGTCGCGATTCTGAAAAAACTAAGAGCTATTTTTAATCAGAGTTCTTCCGAGGCAAAAATGCCAAACATCGATCTCTCAACCTCGTTCCCAGGGCTTTTCTCTCGAAGGGAAAAGCCCTGGGAACGAGGTTGATCGTTCTCTCGCACTGATAAGCATATTGTCAATTTATTCCCTTTTTTACTGCCGATTCTTTACAATGTCTGTATCGGAGCAGTCCTCGCTGCCTGTGGTGAGTAATTTCAAGACTTTTTCACGAAAGAACAATAGAAACAAGCAAAACTGCGTCGTACTTCAACCCATCAGATTTAATAAAAAATTTGGACTTCGAGACTGGACTTCGGGACTGGACTTCTGTGGATTATGGACTGTGGAATGTGTGTCATATTAATGTCGATTTTTACTGACTTTACTGCTTTTTGTGGTTACTAGGTTACTAGTATCGCTCCCACTGTTAATCGCTCCCACCCCCTAACCTACCTTGAATAATCAACACCCTCTCCCTCTATCTCTCCTTTCTTTCACCCCGCCCTGTCAAGTTAAAAATTTACACCTTGAAAAGAAACAAGCCCACATTAAGTTTACTTGATGTGAGTATTTTATGATTAAATGGGATAAGAAAACAAAATATTTAGCTATAGGTCACGACTTCTAGTCAACAATATTTGAAATAATCCCCCCCCCCCCCCCCCCCGATATAATCACCCCCTTTTGGTGTAAAAATTATAATAATCGCCCCCAGGTATTATTTGAGGACAAACAAACACTGGTAAACAAAACCAGCACAACTTTCCTACCAAATAAGCTTTTGATTTGCTTGAGGAGGTCAAGTTGTCTTCCAATTGACATTACTCCTAGCTCTTTCAACGTTTCCCGATCCAGCTCACCCAACACTTTTCTTCTTAGATAAAGTTAACCTTACTTGCATTTTACATAACAAACTAGTTAAATCTAATGTACCAATCTATTTTCAGGAACAGGATCCACCACTGATAAGTTATAAGTACACGAATACCATTTCTAGGAGCGTCTTTAATTATAATCAAACCCTCCATAACGTTAATGTCGATGATTATAGTAATGCATCTTCATCTTGTGACTGCGCGTCTTCCACCTTTCGTTATGAGCCTCACGGCCATGTTATTACTGGAGATCTACGCATTGTTAAGAATAGAAAGCTTAGACGTCTACTAGAGAAAGGTCCGAAGTTTAGGGAGCAGAATACCGTCGATTGGAACCTAAACAAGAAGATATTGACGAAAGCTGTAGATGATTACACCAAGAACTGGAGTAAACGTGAAGGTTGTCATGTGTCAGCACTGGAAGAGTGGTCGGAGACAGTAAAGCTGATCATCCAGAATAAAATCAACAACCTACAGCGTCGTAATTTTAGACCCTGTCACAAACCCTTAGAAGACAGACATGTCATGGCACACTTAAAGGAACTTCAAGAAAAGTACGTACTAGTGCCTGCGGACAAAGCTGGCAATAACATAATTTTTATTTGCAAGTATTACTACATACATACCCTGATGGAAGAACTTGGCATTAATTCCGGTAGTACTATTAATTCCACATACGAAAAACAAGATGTTACAGTCGATGAGATTATACGGACCCACGCCACGATCTTAGAAAATGTATTCCACATCACCTTACAACAGAAAGAAAAAAATTTGCCAAAAATATACTGGATACCAAAACTTCACAAGACACCGTACAAAGCACGTTTTATTGCAGGTTCAAGTTCATGCACCACTACTAAGATCTCCAAATTGATTTCTGAGTGCCTTAAACTTGTCAAGAGTCACTGTACTTCGTACTGCAAGACTATTTTGGAACGAACAGGTGTTAACTGCATGTGCATGGATCATCAACAATTCGTTGGATGTAATTCGTACATTGCAGGACAAACAACTTTCGCTTAATCAGGTTAGTACTTGGGACTTTTCCACTCTTTATACTAGCCTTCCACACGCCAAACTTAAACATCAACTCCATGATCTACTCGAAAGGGTTTTTAACACCAGAGGAAAGAGATTCATAGCAACCAATAATTTCCACACATTCTGGGCTAATGATAGGACGTCTACGAAGTACACTTACTTCTCATGTAGGGAACTGTGTTCGCTATTGACTTTCTTATCGATAATATCTACGTCCGCTTCGGAAATTCAGTTTTTCGGCAAATTATTGGCATACCAATGGGCACTAACAGCGCACCTTTGTTGGCTGATCTGTTCCTCCACACCTTCGAGTATGATTTCATGCTCAGAACAATGAAGCAAGATATGACCAAAGCCGTCCAATTTAGCAACACCTTTCGTTATATCGACGATTTATTGAGCGTTAACAATGAGAATTTTGGAAATTACATCAGCGACATTTACCCGTCGGACCTGGAACTAAAGGACACTACCTTAACATCAAATGAAGTGTGTTATCTGGACACGAGAATCAAGAATGGTGACAACAACACACCTTTCCATCTCAGCGTCTACGACAAGAGGGATGACTTCTCCTTTCGGATTGTCAATTTTCCTCATATGGACAGCAACATTCCCGCCAATCCGGCCTAAGGTGTTTATATATCTCAATTGGTGAGATATGCTAGAATTTGCACATCGAAGTTGGATTTTATACATAGACTTCGCCGACTTTCATCACGTCTCCTTCACCAAGGGTTCAAGTCTACGCTCCTTCGTAAATCGTTTGCTAAATTCTTCAAACGCCACGGTGCTATCATTGAGAAGTATGGCACTACACTACGGGAGATGAGACTAGCAATCCAGAATTGAGAGATACCGCCGTATCCTTTATTATTTTAGATCCTTCATATCATCCTAGCGCCCCTATTTAATTTCTGTATTGCTTCCATTCAGTTTGATGTAGGTGCGCGAATTTTCCTTAAGTTGAGTGCGCGTGCTTGGCTTATTTAGTTGACGTGTGTGCTTCGTTCGTTATTTAACGTACTACATTTGTTTTCCATTGTTTTCCTTACTAATACCTTACTAATATGTCTTGTCAGTAACTGTGCTCGCACTATGGGTGGTTCCTCCTAAAATGTTCTACAATTGGTATAGGATTTAATGGAGCCGAAACCAATTGTGGAATTGCACACATTTTAGGCATCCTACTGATGAACAGTTACGAAATTCAGATTAGTTTAGTAACCACATTTATTTAAAGTTTGTCCCCTTTGAATTCCACTTATATGTTCCACTGCAATATAAATGCAGAAATTGGTTAAGAGGATGTCAATGTGATTAAATATACAGTTTTGAGTGTACTGTAAGAAAGAATATTTGTTAGCAGATGACCAGTGAACTCAATGAGCAACCATGCTTTATACAATAATTTTGTTTTTGCTAAAGAGTCAGCTTGCATTGACTAAAGAGTCTGCTCGAGGGCTTAATCTTACTTGAAAATAGTGGAGCTTCTTCTTTGAAGCCTATTTCACGGAGCCACTTCTCCACATCTCCTTCTGTCCAGTCTATAAAACAGGAGAAATCTTTTTTTTTTTTGGCGGTAAAACTTTATTAAGACACATTCCACTACACTAAATACAATTTACATACAATATTTATAGAAAAAAAAAAGAAAGCAAAAGAAGAAATATTATATATATACAACAAGTCAATATAGAAGAAATACAGTTTTATTTAGTTTTAACATTTGGTCTTTTCTATCGGTTACTATGTACTGCAATGTGCAAGAACAGTTTCACAGTTTTCAATTTTCCATTGCGTTAAAATTTTATGTTTCAGTTCACTAAATTCAGGAATTCCTGAAACAAAGGAGAAATCGATAAATACCCATCACATTCACTGAGTTTTCGCAATGGAAGTTTTGTCACAAAAACGTGCAACTGCGAGCATAGAGCACCGTCCTCGTACGTGGCGTGGCGATGAATGAACCTTTACGTTGTAGAATCCCTGCGAATATCCGGCTGTTTCAGTGCGTTTTTTATTCTGGACCAAAAGAGAGTTTTTTCACTATCAATTAATCAATCAAAGTGACTGAATTTCTTGAACAGTAAGTACTAGGTCTTCAAAATATTTGAAGTTCAAGTTTTAGCAAATGGTTCTCTATAATTTATATAATTCCCACCGAAATTTCGCAGAAGTCAAAACGCCAATTCGTTCAAGTTGTTGAGCAAGACAACTTCCAGCAACTTACCTTTTACAATTCTGGCACCAAACTCAAACTCTTCGCCATCATCTTTATCAGGCGGACTACTCTTTGAACTATCAGAAACGTGATCTAAATTGCTGTCTCCTCTCTTGCCACTTTCCGCCATCTTGACACTCTTGACCTTTTGCAAGTATGAAAAGTGGCGCCACAATACGTCATAATGACGTTGCATGACGCCGTGGCAGCGAGGCAAACTCGTTTCAGGGTTTTCTCTCTCCCCTGGGAACGAGGTTGGTACCTTGTTTTTTGCGGTCGCATCGATCGAAAACTGTGCAACGACAACAAAATGGACGATAATCAAAAAGGATATCCCCTTCACGGATGCAGATGCTCAGAGGGCCATGCCTCGGGATCTCAGTGCAGTCGACCTCATTTCCATTGTCCTTGTGATGTCTGTAATGGTAATGCTGTGTCCCTTATGACAGGCTGGATACACCGCGACATAAACAAAAAATAACTAAACGTTTAAACGCGCACGACCAAATGGATATGGATGATGAACTTGTAGCCTCTGGCACTCCACCTGAATGTGATAACACGGAAATGATGGCCACAAGTTTTTCAGCGTCTTATTCGGAGTTACCGAGTTATCTTGATCTTCCAATATTGGAGCATAATCTGTCAAAATGTCCAATAAATTACCAAATATATTCCAAGGAAGGATGACTTGTTTGATTAGCATTGGTATTTTCTTGGTATTTTATTGGAAACATTAAATTATGATACCAATGATTTTCCAATATTGGAGCATAGTCTGTTAAAATGTCCAATAAATTACCAAATATATTCCAAGGATGGTTGACTTGTTTGATTAGCATTGGTATTTTCTTGGTATTTTAATGGAAACAATAAATTATGATACCAATGATTTTCCAATATTGGAGCATAGTCTGTCAAAATGTCCAATAAATTACCAAATATTTTCTAAGGATGGTTGACTTGTTTGATTAACATTGGTATTTTATTGGTATTTTATTGGAAGTGTAAATGAATACCAATGATGATCCAACATTGGATTTCTAATTTCCGATGATGTTCCAATTTGGTATCTCTAATTTTTTCCTGTGTAACTGGTTTTGTATGTAATATTCCATCAATTTTGAAGATTTCTTCGGTCCAATTCGGTGAAAATCCTTTGTCGAATATTTTTCGCTTGTATTTTAAAATTCTAACCTTATCACCTACAGTAGTTAGGGACGTTGGTGATTCGGGACCACCCCCAAAGACCCCTATGGAGCCTTAATTTAATGATTGCCACCGCCACCCACAGGGCCGACGGGCAGGTGGGTGGCGTGGTGTGGTCTCGATTTTTTTGTGGCCCCGAATGCACCAACGTCCCTAACTACTCACTGTGAATGCTGGTCCGGTACGAGACCACCGCCCCAGGGAGGTATTACCAATTGGAGAAATCACACCCCTGTGCATACCAACCCACATGGCAATGGAATATCATATCACAAGGATAATGAAATCAGTGTTCTACAACTGCATCTCAAGGGGGAACGTTTCCTGGATCTACAAGATAAAAATACCGCCTGGTTTTCCCTATGTGCACCCTC
This sequence comes from Dendrophyllia cribrosa, assembly GCA_024195265.1. Taxonomy (NCBI): domain Eukaryota; kingdom Metazoa; phylum Cnidaria; class Anthozoa; order Scleractinia; family Dendrophylliidae; genus Dendrophyllia; species Dendrophyllia cribrosa. Next base: position 24,634,727 of record JAJLRJ010000009.1, read on the forward strand.
CGTTTGTGTTAAAGCCCCGCATACGCTATCAACACTTTCAATCTTGCACTAGAAAGATTACTAATTGCCTGGCGCCGATGCAAGTTGTGCGGCATCGATAATACACAGCCAAAAACCCACCCCTGAAGAAGATGACACGCCGGCGGTGGCGACGGGATAATACTGCGCGACATACTGTAGTAGATACTATTTAGCAAATAGGTTATCCACAGGCTAGCATAATCCACACCGGCCTGGTTTAGCCAATTGAAGAAACGTAAACCCTGTTTATACCCACCCACATGGCAATGGCAAACGTGAAAGCTTTCAAGAAATTCCTGAAATCGCGTGAAACAGGTCTGATCCAAAAGAGCGAAGAATGGGTCAAAGCCAGACAAAACACACTCGGTGCATCGGAGATCTCTGCCTTGACAGGATCTTCGCCATTTGAGAGCCAATCAAGCCTAATTCGCAAAAAAGTAAAGCCCATCGATATGAGCAACAATGTGGCCTGCGTTTGGGGCACATTATTTGAACCTCTAGTCCGTGAATACTTTGAGAAGAAACATTCTACCAAAGTTTTCGGATATAAGGGCTCTCTAAATCTTGCAAAGGATCACCCTCTCTTTGGGAAGGTCACTTGCAGTCCAGACGGATACTTCTCACACAAACAAGACAATTGTCTTGTTAGAGTTCAAGTGTCCTTACACCAGAAAGATCACAGCCAATAGAATTCCTAAACAATACCGTGATCAAATACAAACTGGTCTTGCTCTCAGCGGTGAGAGCGTAAACAAAGGTTTGTTTGTCGATGCCTATTTCAGAATGTGTTCTTTGAAGCAGCTTGGTCTTAGTCTTGAACACAATTCCTTTCCAAACAAAGGAGTTATGCACAAAACAAAAAACCCATCAGCACTTGCCTGTGGTATTTACATTCTATCTTGCAAGCAAAAATTATTTCCAGGCCAAAGAAAATTACTTAACCTCGGCGCAACAAAATCAACAGCAATGTTCGAAAAAATTATGAGAGGAATTTCATCGGGAGATATCTTGTGTTGCGGAAATTGGTTTCGTATGACATATGATGAGGATCAGAAACAAGACGATATAGATTTTTTGAAGGACATAGGCAGAAGGTCATTCAGAGAAGACTGGCCCCCAAACTGTTATAAGGCAGTAGCCTTCTTCGCATGGAAGCTGCTGAACATAACAGAAATTTGGGAAACAAAACAACCAAATTTCTTGGATGGCATTCAAAAATCAGTCAACAGCTTCCATGAAAATTTGTCAAAACAAAAACAAACCACCACTGTCAAAACTGTTCCAAACAATTTGGTTGATGACAGTGCAGTTGCGGAAGCCTTCTTACTCTCAAAGTTGCCCCAATTGGAGAAATACCATCCCAGTCTATATACCAACTGAGCCAATGGAGCAACTGGCTTTTGGTGAATCCCGTTGGGACTCTTTGGCAGACATGATCAAAGATTACATCCTCGAATTGGCTGAAAGAGAAGTCCAGCGTGACTTGGCTGCCAGGGCCCTTCATCAATGCAGGATGAAATCTGTATGTCGTGCAATAAAAAATCATTATCACTGGCAACACGATTGCTATTTCCCTATATTCACTTCACAAACATGTGATGAATGTCAAGAATACTTCTCGTCAGAAGTGGACATGGGTATGCACAGAGCCATCTGTCCTGGCCTGTCATTTTCTAGATGCTTACAGCTGGAATTGGGCATCGACAGTGATGACGAGGAAGACTATGACGGCCCAAGTGCTCACGAAAGTTTTTATGGCTTTGCTAGCTAAACGTGACCCATCTTTTCAAGCATGATCCTCCAGCTTTCTTCGTGCTTCCACATTCATTTTTCTGGGACTTGCAGCCAGAAGTAATTGACAAGCCGATGTGGCCCTTTTATCGCAATCAAGATTTTGTGGGCCACAAAGGGCATGGAGATTCTTTTCGGGAGATATTCTTCGATGAATTTGAAAGAATCATTTGCATGTTGTATTTCATCATTGGACAAGCAGACGTGGCGTTCACAAATTTTCAGATGTTTGTTGAGATAGCTTTTGAAGTTGTAATGTTTGATGTGCATTCTTTTTTTGGTAATTGCGTAATCACCACCATAGAGCCCGTTGTAATCGAATGTCACACCATCCAAGGGTTCTAAGAGGCCGCAGTCCTCACAGCAAAGTTCTGATGAAAACGGCCTAAGGATTAATTTGCCTTTGCAGTTTTGGCAAAATTTTGTCCTTTCATTCACAAGGGTGAAAGGTGAGTGTGGAGGGTATTGTGCCTCGGGAGAAAGATACTCCTTGATGATATGAAGGCGCTCTGACAGGTTTGAACGCCGTATTTCCTTGGTGTAGTTTTCGAGTGAGCGCAGGAGGATAAATTTGTATTCTTTATCCAGCTCATCGAGTTTGGTTTTGTATTCGCCTTTAGTGTCCAAGGCCCGAACATCAGCCAGTTGTTTAGCGAACTTCTCCATTGTTGTACAGCCGGGTTATGTATTCAATTGGGCGCAAATGATTTTTCTTTAGAAATGTAGAGATTAAAGCCAGAGTTTAATCTCTCAAATCGGATTTGGAGGCTGCGGTGAGAAGACTTATCTTTTTTTGAAACTCTTGTTTGACTTCCTTGCGAAGTTCGTTTTTGAGTTTCTCGAGGTCTGGCGCTTGTGTTTGAGTGCCAACATTTTTTTTAGCCTTTACACCATCCCTGATTGCAGCTTTGAGTTCGTGATATTTTTCCACCTCACGAGTGATTATGGTGAATTCTGCATCACTGATCCTCTTGTCTTCCAGAGCCTTTGAGACCAGTTCATAGACAGAGTTGCGTTTAGCCAGGGCCAGTGTGTAGATATTCTCGTGTTTGGTCACTTTTCGCTCCAATCGCTTGTTAGCAGCTGTAAAGCCAACAGAGGACAGCCCACAGAGGGTCGCGACGCCGGCGAGTGCTGGACTTGCAATTATTCCGAACCCAGTCAATGCAGTGGCTAGGGCCCCTGATGACAGCCCGACAGAAAGTGACCCCAGGCCAACCGCCGAGTAATGAACCAATGATTGGGTTCGTTTATATTTCTTTGCGACCTGGCGGTAATGCTCGGCTTCGTCAGACAGCTCTTTAAGCAAGTCAGAGATCTTTTTGAGTCGGAAGTCTTCTGCATTGATTTGAGCGATCTCAAGGTCAGGGTATATCTTTTGTGTCTAACTGTATTCGGGGGCCGATGGCAGCACATTGGCAGAACTCATGGCATGGGGTATATATATGATTTTTTAATTTATCTCAACTTCAAATTCCAAAGGCTCGCCATTGAAGTTGAAGAGGTTGTCATCTTTATCCCTCACTGACAGCGTGATAGAGTTAACATAATCACTAGACGAGACGTCACGCAAGACGTTCTGTTGTGTTGTCTCGTAATGAACCTTCTCAAAAGCTTTTCCACGAATGTCGAAGCGGGCCAACACATTCGAAGGTTTGCCATTGAGCAAGTTCTGTTCTTTATCAACCAGATCACAGTGGATGAAGTAAGTGCTTGGTGCTCTTAAACGCTTGACGAAGGTTACTAGCATCAATGCAGATCTTATGCCAAGCAATTCTGCCAGATTGTTACTTAACTTCACACTGCCGCTGTTATTATGAATGACCATGGCCCCATATGGCCTGTTTGTTTCAATTGTTAGATTTAAACTTCTGTTAAAGTCTTTTAGGCTTTCAAAGTCTTTTGTTAAACTCTCAATAGTGTGATGCCCTTCAAGTAAGGTCGCCTCACGTAATGAACCATTAGGGGGAGGGTTTGCTGGTGAAATCTTTGCTTCTTCTTTCAAAGTATACCAAGAGTTGAAAATTGAGCAAGAAACAAGACGGATGTATCTCGGCTTCGGCAGTGGGTGGTCGAAATAGATCGTGTGAGGGTTCGAATGTGTGACGATTGTTAACACAACCATGATGGTGTATATAATAACATTTTAAATTATAATTATATACAATCATGTTTGGCAGACGGCCTGGTGGATTTAATCCTAATTCAAATCTTGGCATAAACATCGGCGGCCACAATTACGGGCCCCCGCCTCCTTTTTATTCGCCTCCAAACGCCTATACTCATGTCGCGCCAAAGCCACCACCCCCTGATCCTGAAATTGCTTGGATTAGTTCTCCGGAGGCAATGAAGATCTCTGCCGCGGCCAAGGCCAAGGCGATCTCAGACTTCAAAAGGCGTTTCCCTAACGCTGATATGTCACACTTTGAAGTGCAAGTAGAATTTGGCGAGGACCACAAAACCGCCACAGGAGAAGTGCTTTACAAAGAAGGCCAAGGCTCATTAGCACTTATCACAGAAATAGCCCACAAAGATTGGACTGGCGCTGAAAGAGACGCTCTTGGCCTTGCCTATGACGGGGGTTTCCCTTATCAGTTATCGTTGGGTCAAAAAATGTCATCAATCCCAGCTATTGCTTTCGACACAACAATAGACAAAGACATGATGATTGGCGCAATCTTGAATGACAAAGAGCAAAGGATTTACTCACTCCAACTGAGTATTTCACAACGAAATACAGAAATATCTTCAGGGACACACAGATATCCTTCACAACCGCCAAATATGGCCGAAAGTGGATGGGTGGCCCGCATATGAGCTTTTGGCCCCAACAACTCTCCTTCGCCTTGTGGTGTGCAACAACCGGCTGCGGAATCTCGCGTGACATTCTCTTCGATAAGAAGTCCAGTCTATCTCTAACCACACAGCTCCGGTCGTTTTACCGGTTTCACGTTTATTTCACAACAAGGCGAATACTCTACCAGATGGGTGGGGAACAAAGCGTTAGTGCTTTGCCAGACGACCCCCCATTCTCCCAGAAAGACAACAAATACAACATCGACGCGTACAAGAAGCTTTGCATTGAGTTCGGTATCGACCCCAGTTCTGACTTCCGGTTCACACACGGCAAGAACCACGGTCTAGGGAATGTCTACATTTGGGTTTATGGAGATGGCCCCACATCTACCGATTACACTTATCCAGACTCTGATCTAGCTCTGTTCGATGATGAGCGCGTCACTGACAGAAAAGACTCCAATTATAAAGCCAATGGAATAACTTACGTCCGCAACGATCAAGGGGCGGACACCCAGTTCGAGCACTTTGTACCAAATTACGCACATGGGCTAACACAGCCAGGGCTCGCCCGTATGAACCAATCAATCGAGGCCTTTGTGTACTGCATTCTTGGTTCACAGGCCAAAACCCGCAGCAGCATCATTGGAAGAGGAGGCAGGGCTTTCGAAACGCAGAGAGTCTTCTTGGTCCATCTAGAGGAGGCCATAATCCTGAACGACATCGCAACAAGCGTACAGCGTTACCAGCTTGCCATCCAAGCAACGAAAGTTCGCCTGGACTTTGCGACAGCACCCGGAAGCTGGCTCATGCCCTCGCGCATGATTATCAACACAGAGAGTGTGATCGGGTATAACAACAATCTGCAGGAGGCAACACAAGGGATGAAGCTGGGCGTGAACAGTGGTGTTAATCTTGGCACAAAAAAAGCCTCCCTTCGCCACATGGACGGTGGCCCGACAAAGATCAATCCACCAAACAGTCACCCATCAAACTCGATACATAAACAGGCCACACAGGCACAGGGCATCGCACCCAAACCCACACCCGCACCCACGCCCACACCAACGCCAACACCACAACCAGCCCCACAACCAACACCCGAGCCACAGCCCGACCCGCATCACGTCTCCAAGGCACTAATTGCTATTGGCGCGGTTGCTTTGGCAGGGCTTTTCGTTTGGGCCAGATAAGTGTGTTCAAGACTTCGCCCGCTTGGTGATCCTTTCAACAAGGAAGGCCACCACGGCAAGGATGAGCAACCAGGCGTGTTCACCCAGAAAGGAGATGACCGACCCAGCCGCTTTGAAGATGAAGCTCACACTTGAGCCAATAAGGCCAGGCAAGGCGCTGGCTGCCTTTTTGGCAAGCTCTTTAAGCCCATTGCCAATAGCCTTTGTGGCTTTTGCCAGGCCGTTCAAGGTGGCGAGTACCACAGCGCTGATGGTGATGCCAGCTGCCAGAACAATCGCTTGCAGGGTCCACCCGTATTTCTTGAAGATTTCTCTGACCCTCTCTCTCAAAGACATGCTCCTTTCCCGCAACTCAATTTCTGTATTGAGCCTTGCCAGCTCTTCTTCACGTTCAACAACCCGGTCTTCAGCAGCTGCTCTTTCAGAGGGGGAAGTGTCCTCAGCCTCTTTCACGCGCTTGTCCTCCTCGTTCTGCCGTTCAAGCTCTTCTTTGTTCTGTTTCAGTTCTTCCAGTGGTTTTATAGCGTCCTTTTTTGCTCTAAGTTCCTCTAAGCGTCCTTCTAAGCCCCTTCTGTCAAGCATGGTTTTGTCGATTTCTTTTCGTAGTTTGTCTGCTTGTTTGGCAGCTTTTTGTGCCTTTTCCAGTTCTTTTCGTTTAGCTTGATGTTCAGCTTCAAGAGCTCCCTTTTCATTTTTCAGTCTTTGTATTGCCTCCTTATCCAGTGGCCCATGTGCATCTTCCATCTCCTGAATCTGGTCCTCATACTCTTTGGTTCTATTTCTGATTGCATCCATGTCGAGGCGAATTTTTTGTGTACCAGCAGCAGCTGTTTGTGCTTCTTGTTGTTGTTTTTGTTTTGCTTCCAGTTCTTTTTGTTTTGCTTCAAATGCAGCATTTGTCTCATTGAACTCTTCAGTCAAAGACTTTCCGAGAGCTCCTTTGATCTCTTTGGGTAGAGAAGCGTTTAGAGTCTTTTCGAAAGCCCCACGGCTTTTTGTGTAAAGAGGGTACCATTTGTCTCTTGTATGATATTTTACCTCGATGATGGCTCCGCCTGATTTTGGTTTCGCCTCGTACCGAAAATCAAGTTGATTTCTGTCTGCTTGGGTAAACTCTTCCTTAACCTCGGAAAAGGCCATGTCATCAGCTGTTATCACTCGCCGGCCGCCAGTAGCCCCTGTAATGAAAGAGGTTTCTTCAGTGTGGGAGCCTTGTTGTTCTGGGGGGAGTCTTGTTTTCATAGCCGTTTGTTCACCAGCCGGGGTGGAAGCAGCGCCTGGTTTAAAGGGTTGCGTGGTGTTGGAGCCGGGTTGAGTCCATCGGCGGGCTTCTTCCTGTTCTTCTTCTGTCATTTGATTCCACATGGTATCGACATCGACATCGTCATCGTCATTCCCTGTGCCTTTTGGGAAGAGAGGGGTTTTCTCAGTTGCATCAGTTGGATCGACTTCCATGATATATAAATATGAATTTTAAAAACACAAATATATACCAATGGCTGTGCAGCCGAACCAACTCCCAACACACAGTGAAAAGACACTGGGTGCCATGAAAGCAGAGCGAACCGTCAAGCGCATCACATTCAACCCAACTGCGGCCAACCCCGGCGAGACACTTTATGTCTCGGTGCCCAAGCTTGGCGAGCACGATGTGATTGTGTCCGGCTCACTTTCCCTGGTGTTCAACCTCTCCCTTGCCGGGGGCATGCAAACAACTATCTCGTGCAAAATGTTTCTCGGGCCCTGGTGGACAGACTCGTTGTGAAGTTTGCAGCCACCACTGTCCAGGACACGGTTGGGTACGACATCTACAAGATCTTCGAAGATCTCTTCAGATCAACCGGTGAGCGGGACAACATGCTCATGGATGGCATCCAGAGTGTGGATTTGTGCAAGATCCGCTCTGGTGCTGGCGACAAAAAGAGCTCAGGTGTGGATGCAGAGAACAAGCTTGAGACAATATACAAGAATAAGTATCACATCAAGCTGGATCACCAAATCTTAACTGACCACGGTGTTATATACCCTCAAGCACTGTATAACGATCTGGTCTTCGAACTAACCCTCGCCCCCGCAAACCAAGTTGTTCGAGGCTCAGACACAAGCAAGCTCGTGTACAAGTTGGAAAACATCCAGCTGGAGTATGAGACGATCAGAAGTAAGGAGCTGGCCGACGAAGCAACAAGCACTTACACTAGTGGCAAGGGGTTCGCCTATGACCTGGTAATGCGAGATCGGGTGCATCCATTCTCAAAAAGTGGTGACACTCGGCTGAATCTTCGGGTTAACCCACAGCGCCGGTCTCTCAAGGGCATCCTCTTGCTGTTCATCAACCCCTACACAGCTGGTGCCCGGGACTCTGAGAACTATTTCAATCCCGACATCACCAAAGTGAAGGTCACAGTCAACGGTGTTCCAAACAGGCTTTACAATGAGGGCATCAGTGGTACAGACATGTGGAGAGAGATAACCCGACATTTCAACCCGCACACGGACGGCAGGCCTAACATGAACTTGAACAAATACCTCACAGGCAACAAGTTTGGCCTCTGGATCGACCTGCGGACCATGGCTGACACATCCCTGCACGGAGGCGGCCAACGACTAGTCAACACACAAGATGGCGTGCAACTCGAGATCGAACGAAACGGTACAGGGTCGGGGAACGCACTCTGCCACATCTTCACCATCTCAGACGCACAGATGAGCATCATGGACAGACAGCTGGAATCTGTACAGTACTAATATACCATGGCCACAAGAAACAAGATCAACTTCTATGCTAAGCCGGCTCCCCTGCCATCCACCAGATATCTGTCACACAATGAAATACAAAGACTTCTGGCAAAGGCCCCCTCCCCGCCAGTTAACAAACCAACTAATATAGGTGTTGGTCATGGACCCAAGAAAGCTGCCATTCAATGCACTAATCGTGGGCCCCACTAACTCTGGCAAGACACAGTATCTTCTCTCCCAACTGCGAGGGCCCTTCCGGGGTTGTTTTGATTACATCGTTTTATTCTGCCCCACATTTGTTAAGAACAAGACATACGATGGCTTCGTGGACCGCGACCCGCACATCTTCGTGATTGTCTGCCAACAGCACGAGATCGAAGACTGGTTAAGGCTGGCGATCTTTATTTTCACATCCACCAACACTTTGTTCATTCTCGATGACTGCGCCGCCTCCAAAGATGTTAAAGGTCGAACGGGCCAGCTGGTTAATCTTGGGTTCAGCGCAAGGCATGACGGCATATCCGTGTGGGTCTTGACCCAGCAGATCACCAGCATTGCAAAGCCATATCGTGACAACATTGCAGCGATCGTGCTATTTTACACGCCCTCCAGCAAGACAACCAAAGCCATCTTCGAAGACTATGCCGGCGAGCTCTCCCACGAGGAGTACAAAGAGTTTATCGCAAGGCTCAAATCCCGCAAGTTCTCCCACCTGGTTTTCTCTCTTAGGCACCCGTATGGAATTGACTATAAGGTTTAAACACACATATATACCATGGCCATGAATGCGCCAACCAGTCTTCACAAACTGTGTGTGCTTTCACAGCTTTTGGATGAATTGCACAAACACACCATTGATATGCAAAACAAAATTATCAAAGCCGCTGGTGAGGAAGATCTGCGCCTCATGCTTCTCACAGATATCCCTTGCGGTTAAATTCTATGCCAGACACCACGACGGGGGTGGTAAGAGAGCTTGAAACCCTTTTGCCAGACATTAAGAGAATTATTGAAAAATAAAAAACATATGTATACCCCTGATGGCACAAGCAGCTGAAGACCAGGTCGTTTTTGACGAAGTAATGCAGATGCTGGAGGCCACCCCTGGTGCCGCACCTCCCACAGGGTTAGTTGGTGACAATGACATTCCTGCCAAACGTGAGAAGCTGGCAATCCTTGTTTCAACTGGCAAGGCTAAAGAAGCCATCGGCGTGCAGCTCACACATGATCATGTCAAGAGGTTGTCAGACAAGGACGTTGACAAGTACAGCAAACGGTACGAGGCCTACGTTGGCAACAAGACAACCGAATCCCTAGTTGATTCTGGCATCATGCTAATATCCAAAGGCGTTGGAATGGTGGCCCCGGTTAAGGATGTGGTGGAGTTGCAGAAAGAACTCAAGAACGACTACATCATCAACCAGGAGCTGTCAAATCTTGCTGGGGCTATTGCCGTGCGATGCGGACGATGGCTGGCGATTGCCAATGCTGCTCTCATCACAACAAAACACATCAAGTTTGAACGAGAGCCTGATCACAAGTCTGATTTGATAGAATTGGAACCACCAACCACACATCCAACCAGAGACAGTGAAGGCTATCCACTTGAGGGACTTGATGAAGTTGGGTTGGGACCTGTGGCGACCTCGCAGCAACCTTGAAGAAACCTGGCAGCAACCTGTCAGAAACCTGGCACATCTTGTAAAAAAAAAATTCACATATATACAGGATGGCCACACCACTCGAGACGATCCCTGAAGAAACTCCAACTCCAACACCTGCACGGGTTACCTCTGAGGCTCCAAAAACAAAGCCTGCAACAGAAAAGAACCCCGGTCGTGTTGCTTCTGGCAAAAGGCTTGCAGAACGCAACCGCATGGCCCGGGAAGCAAAGAAAAAGGCGCAAGCAGAAAAGCCTGCACCCTCAACAAGCGGAAACAATTCTGCAACAAGCGACACAACAAGCGACACAACAAGCGACAGCAACAGCAACTCAATCGTTTATATTCTGGGGGTTGGTGGGTTGATTGTCTCTGCTGCTGGTGTTTATTACCAGCGCGAAGCCATAATGCAAAGGCTTGGGAGAAAATCAAACACACCACCAGCAAACACAATCGCGACAACCACACCTGCAACACCGCCAGCAACACCACCATCTCGAATTCCTGTAAGACAAGGAATAAAAAATATGGAATAAAAAAACATATATATACTGCACCATGAATCCTTTCCAGGAGGTGATGAATGTTGCTGCAATCAGTGGTGTGGTTTTTCTTTGGTTTGGATTTAACGCGGTAGCCTTTCAAACAGTTTACAGATTGGCAATGAACAGGCACAACGAGCCCGAGTATGTGTACGTGTATGAGTCCGAGCCTGAGTCCGAGGCCGAGTCAGAGGCCGAGGAGCCCCGAGACCGAACCCGAAGTCGAGGGAGAGGAAGTCGAGTCTGAGTCAGAAAAATAAAAAAACATATATATATTGCACCATGGCTTTTTTACTGGGGGTCATGACTGGTGCCGCAATCGGAGGTGTGCTTCTTTTTTTTTGGCAAACTTAGGGTGACCTCAGTTAAAACAACTATCGGATTGGCAATGAACAGGCACAACAAGCCTGAAACCGAGCCTGAGGTAGATGTCGAATGGCTCCGAGAGTACAAGGCTGATGCCCGAGAGGCCGAGGCCCGAGCCCTAGAGGCCAAGGCCCGAATCATCAATGACACGGCCCGAGAGTTCGAGGGTCTAACCCTCTATTATGAGGCCCTATGGAACTATAAAGAGGTCCAAGACCTATATGACAAGGCCGTAGTCCTCTATGATGAGGCCCGAGTCCTCCATGATGAGGGTCTAAAGGATGCGTGTTGAGATTTAACGAGACGACAAAGGCACAAAAAATAAAAAAATCATATGTATACTGGGCATAAACCATGTCTGACAACAAGCTTGTGAAGTCTATCCTCGACGCCGCAACAATCACTGGCCTTGTCGCTGGTATTGGTTGGATTGGGAAAAAGACCATCAAAGAGAACTTAACTGCCGACCCCAGTGCAAGCTTAATGAATTACGTCAAGTTCACAGCCGTCATGGCCGGCACCATCGCGCTGAAGAAATATCTCGAGGACCAGAAAATCCTCCCAGACAACTTGTAAAACCATATGTATACACAATGGCCTCGATTGCAATAATGGCCCTTGGCGCTGTTCTCAATGCGACCGCTTTCACGGGCGGCAATTATCTCGCAAAATATCTGTCTGGTGATAACGGCAAGGCAGCAATGGATGAGAAAATCCGACATGACCACGCCCTTGAACAATACCAAGCGGCTTACGCCAAATACCAGAAGGACCGCACCAAGCTCCTCGACTGGATTGCAGCCAACGATCGGAAGGAACACCAAGCTAGCAAAAACTTCCAAACCACTGACCAAGCACTTGTCTTGTATAACCAGATGCACCAAACGCAACCAGATAAACAAATCAAAGACAACAAAGAGCCTGTCTTCTCGGACTTCTACAAGCCCAGCACACAACAGAAGAATGGCGAACTTGCGTTCATTGGAGGCACCCTGCTTGCGAGTGGGTATGCGGCTTATCGCTTTCTTTAAAAAAACATATATACCCCTATGGAGGCGAAACTCTCTAAGATCTATTACAGCCCGAAAGGGTATTGGAAAGGTCTTGCCGCTGTCAAAAAGCTAGCTGCAGCAGCCAAGGTCTCTGATGATGTCGCAAAGAAATGGCTGGTCAAACAAGCCCTTTGGCAAGTTTACCTCCCAGGCGCCACGCGCTATCCCTCGTCCCAAGTTTGATGTATCATCTCCCAATGCAGTGCATCAAGCAGATCTTCTCTTCCTGCCACACGACAAACTTCCACAAGGGAGAAAGGTTTACAAATACGCATTAACCCTTGTGGATGTGGCTAGCCGATACAAAGCAGCAGAGCCTCTGACTTCGAAAGAGTCTGAAGAAGTCTCAAGGGACATTTCAGAAGATTTACAGACGTGGGCCTTTGAAATGGCCGCAACTCTTGCAAGTTGACCCTGGGAAAGAGTTTATGGGAGCTGTGACTAAGACAATGGAAAACAACAAAACAACCATTCGTCGCGGACGGGTTGATATCCACAGAGACCAAGCAATTGTGGAGAGATTCAATCGCACCCTGGCTGAAAGGTTGTTTGGTTATCAGTATGCCGTTGAAATGAATATGCCCTCTGGCCGTTCGACTGCATGGGTCAAAAGACTGCCAGATGTTGTCTCGGCCTTGAACAATGAAGTAACAAGACTCACTGGCAAGAAGCCAAAGGATGCAATCAAAGAGAAAGCCGTTTCTGCCAAGCCTGCGACTCCATATGCTAGGCCTGTTGGGGTGAATGAGAAAAAGCTCCCACCACGGGTGAGTGTGAGATATTTGTATCAGCCGGTGAGCTGGAAGGGGGTGGGAGGCGTGCGACCTGACCCGATCTGGTCTTTGAAGGTCTACCAAATACAAAGGATTGTAACCAAGCCGAATGAGCCAGTGGTTTATTATCTCTACGACGGGCCTAAGCGAGGCTTCGTTCGTGAGGAGCTGATGGTTGTGCCGCCGGGCACTCAGTTGCCACCGATATCTTTGTGACCATATGCCAGCGTGTGGATGCCATCATCCTTGATCCAGCGCTTGGAGTCAAAGGGAGAGAGCGTTGTCTTGGTGATGTGCTCACCGAAGATTTGGTGGCCTTTGCTTCGGAGCCTGTCCATCCCGTGCTTGAAGGTTCGCCGGTCGAAGAGGGCATCCTTGTAATTCTGGTGGTTGATCTCTTTCTTTGTGACAACCTTGGTAGTGCCCTTTGCTTTCTTGATGTCAAGCTTTGCATTGATTTCTTTGCCATCCTTATCCTTCTTCTTACACACCTGCTGTCGTCTTTCAAGATGCTGTACATCTTCGAGCGAAGACACAGTCCTCTGAGATGGGCACACCCTCACACTCGTCCTTCATCTTGCCGATGACCTTCTTGTTAAGCTGGCTGTGGAGTGGATGGTCCTTGGGATAATCACTTGTGTCGTAGAGTTCATCCAGAAGGTTCTCCATGTCTTTATATACATCATCCGTCTTGATCTCGAGGAGCAGAGAGGTCTGTGTCTGTGTAGAGTAGGTCTACACACTGACCGTACTTCAGCTTGAAATGTTTGTAATAGAAGTCGTACATCAGTGTTTTGGAGAGATCAAGGATGCACATGCCTGTGTAGACTGGGCGGTTGAATTTGATTTTCTCTTGTGCATCTGGAGCCCCGCCAGTTTGGGTCCAAAGACCGTTGCTCTGGAAAACAGTGGGCTTGCGATAAGCTTTCTTATCTTGTCTCGCTCGTGCGCCCGGACAAGCTTCATGTCGATTCGATTTCTGAGGTTCTCCATTGTCTTACCGAAGACTGAGTTGTTCATGAGCTTGAAGAAGTTCTTCTCAAAGTCGGAAGTGGCCTTCTTCCTGAGCTCGGTGTTCAGGGAGATGTATGGCTCCATCCAAGCCCTCTGCTCGAACTTGAGCATTTTGTGGATTTTCGTCAACTTCATCCCAAGATCCAGGTACTGCTGAAGATTTCTGTAATGTAACACGTACCGGGATTTGTTGTTAAGGGTAAGGAGCAGCTTCTGCGTCTTGTCTTCTGGCTGTCCCTCTGCCAAGGCCCTTTGGTATGGCGACATCCATTCCTTTGGAACGACCTGACTTTCTGGGGCAAGAGGATAAGCGTTGTGCTCATCATGCAGCTCCTCGGGATACTCAAGATCAACCTCGAGAATGTAACCAATCTTTCTGTTTGGCCTCCACCTCCTGATCTGGTGTTGTGTTGGAAAGACAGAGCACCATGCGAAGTTGCCAACTGGGAGAGGTTGACTCATGGCCCATCCATAGAGATTGTTCGCGACGAGATACATGATGTAACTTAACTCTTCGTTGGGGTTGTAGTCACGAAGATAGGGGTTGTTGGCCTTACAGTGCCGCCTGCTCTCCATGGATATACCGCCTCGCAAGCCTCTTTCAACAAATAGGTGCATGTTGACGTCTGTGAGCAGCTCCAGGTTGATTTTCGTATACCTGAGAAGAGCGTCCCAGGAGAGACCAGGGCTTGTATAATAGTGTGCCTGGGTCAAGCTTGTAGTTCCACAGACATGTCTTTCTGAAGTTCTCGAAAACATCAGCCAGAAGAAGCACATCTGTCTCAAGGTAGAGGTCGTGGTAATCCCCAAGTCTTGCATCCAAATACCTCCCACACTTTTTGCGCGTGGGCGTATTCTTCGTCTGAGATGCCTTCCTTCTTGAGCTCGCTGTAGAAGGCATCCTTCGGCGGGAGAGAGGCCTCATCGAATCGAGCCAAGAGTCCATGTATTCGTATGGGTAAATCCCTTTTTGCAGGAGAAGGCGCGTCTGGCTTGGTTCTTCTCGTGGTTTGCCGTGATTGTGAAGGACTCTGGCTTGTTTGCATCAACCAGGGCACTGAGGCTTGACTGCATGAACTGCAAGCTGTCAATGAATCTCAGCTTGCCGAGAGAAAGAGATGTATTTCTCCATGTTGTTTGGGATGCATTTCAAATCGGAATTCACATCCGCAATTCCACTCATGATGTGGTGTGCATCATAACCCTTCAAGTTGTGAAAGATACCGGGATTATTTCCGTTTTCGGGTTGGTTCGGAAATGTTGATGTTGCAAGAATGGTGAGCACCCCGATATTTGCCTGTGATGTGGCAATGATCTTTGACTGCGTCTCGAACAGAGTCTTGGATAAGGGGCTCCTCACAGTAGAGACAATCGACTTGCTCTGGTAGGTTATCAGGAGGTGCCTTCCTTTGATTCCATGGCCCGACAAATGGAACACATCCATCTCACCATCGTAATGGTGGACAAAGACTTTGAATGACTTTTTGTAGCAGTTGTTGGTGTGGCGATGAACGAAGCCCTCATAATTACCGGTGTCTGAGTCATAGATCGCAATGGCATCCCTGAAGTTATCCTTGATGAGAGGCTTGTCACAGATGTGGCAATCTGTTGCACGGTTGAACTCTGCCCAGTCTGCTCTTGTCATGGAGAGTGGTGCCTTGTGTTTCAACTCGTCTCTGATCACTCCTTCCAACTGTTGAAGAGTGTCAAGAAAGACTGGCACGCGTCCTCTCCTCTGTAAAGATAAGGGCCCTTTGTCTCTCCATCAGAGCGAACAGCTAACATGCAGAACCCGCAGGGTTATGCACTGATGTTTCAGTGGTGCTGCTCTTTTGTGGATCTGGTATACAGCCGTGGACCTTTTCGACAATGCTTTCGAAGTCAGCATATATGACCCAAGGCTTCTTCATCTGGTTTTGGAAGTTCTTGAAGTGAGGAAGTTTTCGCCTTCTTTTGGCATTTCAGCTCGTGCCGGCCTGCCTTTGACTCCTCTGCAATAGAATAGATGATCGGTGAGAACCCGTTCTGAAGAAAAGGCTTGGAGACACCTGTCACAGTGATGCATGCACGCCCAACGTTGAACTCGCTGTGCAGAAGCCTGCTCATGCTCTTGATGAAACAATAATGTGAGGTGCGAGTATTTGTGAGCAACATCAGATTAATCCTTCGCAGATTGGGATCCTCTTGTTCACTGACTCTGATCACAACCACCTTATTGTTCTTGTATCCATAAATGTTGATTGGAAGGTTGTTTTGGCGTTCAACCTTGGAAATCTGACTCAATGGTGTTGGAAAATCGATTCCAGTGAAGTCTAGACCATCATCAATGGGATAACTGCCTGGCCTGTCTGAGTGAACATTTGCAGGGAACAATGCAGATCGCAGTGCCCAGCGCAGACACTGGTTATCTCTGTTCTTCACATTGATGATAGCCTGCTTTGGCCTGAGTTTTGATGGTTGGGATAAATGTGCCACCTCGTAGAGGTGGTATGTCCCGAACTCAAGGTAAACAGTTTTGATGTTCTCAATCACCCAACCAGAACCCAACTGCTGCCATCTGGCAATCTCTTCCTCAAAGTCATTGACAATGCCTTCCAGGTGCCCTCCTCTCGAAGCTGATAGAGTTGTGTAACAATCAGTGGATTGCGTTCCAAAAGAAGTGATTAATTTTTCGATTGTCCTCGCCTTCCATTGAAAAGTGAACATCGAATGACAAAGTGACCTTCACCCCGCCAAGCTCTGTGACTTCGCGTGCAATTTTCTGGAGAAAAGCCGCCCGATTAGTTATGAAGAATGAATTGAGGTCCTTGATGGGTAATCAACAGGGACGTTCATCTTATAACCATGCAACCAATCACCAAAGTAATCTTGGTTCCTTGGGTTGAAGTCAAGACGTTGAGCCGCCATGTTATATACAGGGGTTTTATTTTCTTCAATTGGTGTCTCGTACCGGGCTGTGCCATTGCCATGTTGGTTGATATGCACAGGGGTGGGGTTTCTTCAATTGGCTATACCTCCCTGGGGTGGCACTGCACGAAAAATCGCCTTTACGGACGATCAAATGTGTGGTGAAAGGCGTATCAAAGACCTCCTTTGCTACATCTTTCCACACCTGTGACGCGCGTCAAAGATCATCTTTGATGTCGCCTTTGACATAGTGGTAAAGGTGGTAAAGGCCGTCTTTACCACATCTTTGACATATACCTTTGACGCGCGTCAAAGATTACATTTGATTCACCTTTGTCCATTATCAAAGGTTTGTCAAAGGTTTAGTCAAATTCGTCTGTGATTCGTGACAAAGGTAGATCAAAGGCGTGTGGTCAAATCCGTCTGTGACGCGTGTCAAAGGTTGAACAAAGGTGTTTGGTCAAATCTGTCTGCGACGCGAGTCAAAGCTGATCAAAGATGTAGTCAAATATGTCTGAGACTTGTGTCAAAGGCTTGTCAAAAGTGAATCGTCTTTGCCATGTGATTTACACACATTTGACACTCGTCAAAGGCCATCTTTGATCCCGCCTTTATATAGTGGTAAAGGTGACAAAGGCCATCTTTACCACATATTTGACATATGCCTTTGACGCAAGTTAAAGGTGATATTCAATTCGCTTTTATTTTGTCCACTATCAAAGGTTTGTCCAAGGCGTAATCACATTGTCTACGATTGGTGTGAAAAGTGTGTCAAATATCTTGACCACTTTTAGAAATTAAAAAAAATACTGGTGTTACGTCAGCAATATTCATTATGATAAATATACAGGCCATGATGACTGTTTTAAAAATTCAATTTTAATGATGTCAAAAGCAGAATACACTCTTTACTAAATTAAAAGTGCCATAAAACTGTCTCAAATAGTATCAGAAAATACATGGTTGAATTAAAAATTAATTAATGAGGCCTTAACTGCAATAGTGTACAAATGTGTCACAAAATTATCATGCAGTAGTACTAATAAGAAGCAAATTAGTAAAGGTAATACAATGGTTTCAAGGGGTATTATTTGGGGTATAAATACCTCGAGTAATATTTTAAAATTGTCCAAAATATCACGAGCCGCTTGGATTATTTGTTTATACTGCAAGGCTAAGAAATTTCTCTTTTTCTAACGCTCACACGTGTGATCAGCGATTCGGGACCAAAAGATTACTTCAAAATAATTTTCTTAAGGTGGCTCCAAGTAGTTTTTTTTTGGGGGGTCACACTTCCCTTTTGAATGCGCTTATACCTAATCTTACTTTAGCTCAATGAATCTGAATTTGATATCAGCTGTTAGGCTAAGATGAAAGTTTTGGATGATGCTCTTTTTATGCTAATCAGCGTTTCCAGCAACAGTAAACGAATATGGCGAAAAACAGTTTTCCTAAATATCTTTCGATTTTGGAGCTACCCGCGACAAGCGAATATATGCGCTATAATCTACACAGTGTAGCACACTAAATGGGAAAATTTCAAACATATTAAACTGTTTGATTTTGAATCGCTAAAACATTTTAACACGTGTTTTTTCATGTTTAAAATATAAGCGGTCAAAACATTTCATAGGTCTCACAAATTATCATTAAATTATCACAGAAAGTTTACTCAGACTTACATAATTACTCCCTGCAAATAGCTCTGACTAATTCATCGGCAATAAAGAGATCGAGCTTATCATTCAAGTGCAGTTTAAAAAGAGGGAAAACGTCAAGAAAAACTGCATTTGAATGAAAAGCTCGATCTCTTTATTGCCGAGGAGTTAGTCAGAGCTATTTGCAGGGAGTAATAATTTAAGTCTGAGGAACTTCTTTGGTAATTTAATGATAATTTTGAGACCTATGGAATGTAATGACCACTTTTATTTCAAACATGAAAAAACACGTGTTAAAAATGTTTCAGTTTCAATTCACAAGTTGCGGAGTTTCTCTAGATCGAGAGAATGTTTTGTAAAACCCGCTAGTGGACCAATTGATTAGATCATGGGCTTCAACTGGACAATAAAAGTTTAAAAGAAATATATGAGAGCGTTTTTGAAATTTCATTATTCACGAGTATTGTTTTCAAGTTTCATATGCACGTGCAAAACTTTAGCAAAAAGTTTATTTGCATCGAACAAACGCTCGATTGCTTTCCGAAGAATTTTCCGTAACATGCTAATAACTGGCTTGAGAATTATAATAACATTACGCACTCGATGCCGCGCAATTACGCTGTAATGCAGCCGTACCTAGGGTCTCTGTAAAATTGCAGGACAAGAACATATCCCAATTTGCAAATTTATAAATGGGGGGACATTGGGGTTCGCGGTATCGCGGTATTGGTCCATTTATCGTGCGGTATTTCGGTAAATTTTATTTTTGAACGCGGTATTTCGGTATTGTCTGAGACTGCAGTATGCGGTATTTAATTATTTCAGACTGCGGTATTCGGTGAAGCACGTTTTTTGCGCGGTATGATTCGCTGACCTTTGCTGTCATTCCCAAATAGTATATGAAATAACACTCCTAGAGATCCCTAGATGACGTGTGTAATCTCTACCGCATAACAATAGTGACATTCATAAACTCATGATGGAATGTGACAAATTTAAAATCGCGACTACTTCGTTTCAACGGGCCGCTTGTGCCTCCACGATTTCACTCTCATCTATCCTGTTTATAGATTGGCTACGCCTGTGAATGTGCTTGAAACTTGCAGGCCATATAAATTGATAATTAATTTCCAGATTGTCAATTTTAAAAAAAAATTATCTCGCTGTTTCCAAATTATCATCTCATTTGTAGGCGTAGACCAAATTACATACAAAAATGGAAACAATGAGCAGCTGAACGCACGCTAATCAAATCCTTCTTTCTCGCAATCGGCCAAAGCAACCCCCTCACTTTTTCCCACACTATTTCAAATGGAGTCAAACTATTTGAGATGAAAACTGCATTCCCATCGCGCATCGTTTTCTTTAGATATTAGCCAATAAGGTCGATAGTATGTTTTCACTGTATTTACAATCACCAAAACTTCATCCCCCAAAATTTCAAGAACGCTCTCATACATTTCTTTTAAACTTTGTCCAGTTGAAGCCCATGGTCTAATTAATTAGTCCACTAGCGGGTTTTACAAAAAATTCTCTCGATCTAGAGAAACTCCGCAACTTGTGAATTTCGGAGGATCACCATTCTGTTGCCATGGAAGCACCGATGTAAACAAATCCTATACTCACATAAAGTTCAGTGTATTGTGTGTTTGCATGCAAAGTGGCTTGTCTTTTTATGCGCAACAACAAAAGATATGGCCCATTAAAATTGAAAGGGTGTGGACTTGAGAAATGGGTACGAGCCTCCTTAATTGCTACATGGTTGCTGACGGCAATCGAAAGCCAACAAAACTCATTCCTGCCAATTAACTGTACTGCCATGTATATCAGTCATACATATAACAAGTTATGAGCCACAGCTATGTTTAAAAAGTTTAAAAATTAATTAACTACTATATGAACGTTTATGGTAAGTTCAAGTACTTTTTTTTGTGGATTTTCAGTGTCAAATTTCGGCTTTCACGAAATCAATACATAAGATCATATTTCAGGTGCTGATATGAATAATGTTTTCCATGACAAGAATTTTTTACAGGAGATGAATTTCACTGAGACGACAACACATTTTGTCATCTGCCCACTTGTTAATCATTACAAAATTACACATGCATTATAGTTAGTTTGTTATAAAGTTGAAGAAAAGACAATATACTGTTTGTTGCATCTTTTCAAGACCACATGTGGCATGAAAACATGACTGTGAAGTAGGTTTCAATTGTGGTGTGACTGTAACATAATTTATGCATTAGGTGAACCTAATCTCACCTGACTCTAGATCAGAAATGAGTTCGGCAAACAGGCATGCATTTACATGCATTCTATGCATTTACAGCCGCTTTTTGTCTTTTCTTTCAAACTTAAGTTATAATCACTTTGAATGCAAATTAAAGTTTTCAGATTTAACAGGCTAAGTCGCACATATTTGTTTGAACAATCATGGCATGTTTTATACCACAATATAAAGGTCGTGTTTTCACGTGATTGTTTACGTATGCTCGATGCGATACTGTACTTCCATTCATTTCTTGAAGCTTGAATTATTTTTTGAATGTGGAAGTATGACAAGCGATTCTCTTAACTTACATCATTTCCTTTACCTGTATATTTGTTTAATCATTTTTTCATTAATTTTAATTTTTTAAGTATTAATAAATTAACTGATTTTTTCGTAATGATTTTCGTTAACTGCTGCTTAAAAAATAATCAAGCATTCTTGGGACCGAAAGGGTGGCTAATATGTTCACTCGTTCTAATGGAACCTGAAAAGTGTCTTGAGTTTAAGCATGATCTGTTCAGTGGCTCTTTACACTCTTGAAAGTTATAGAGAAATATTTACTTCTTTGGTCTTCTGATCATCGCATTCTTTGATTGACTGAGAACCAGACACGTGTAGCTGCCAACGGCAAGCTGACTTGGCAACGCAGCCCAGCAAGACATCTTTGCTCTTCAAATTTTCATGCCTGTTTACACATAAAATTAATTACTTTTAAATAAACATACTAAGGCAATTATAACATTGTGCTTGCAAAAAGAAAAACCATGATATGAAACAAAGCACAGTGTCCAATTTAATGGGAGGTTGCTGGAAAATCAAATAATATAAGCTTAATTACATGACTTTTTAATAAACTGTCTTTATTGGGCATCTGATCTGAAAATGTTATTAGTTTATACTGTTGGAACAGTTAAATGTATCTTTGTTAGAAATTAATATTAATTTCACCCAAATGTAAAACTAAAAGTAGAACAGAAGAACTTACCACTTGTAAAGAAAAAAATTTGTAAGTTGTAAATTGTAAATTGTAAGCATGGTGCCTGCGACCATTGGGACATTCCACTTTTTAGCCGCCCCCCCCCCCCCCCCCCCCCCCCTAAAGAAGGACATGTTAAAGAAGGACATGTTTTGCAAAGAAGGGTTCGGATTTTTTTCTTCAAAGTAGCCGACAAAATTTGGAGCCTTCGGATTTTTTTTTCAAAGGTGCCGACAGAAAAATCAACCCTTCGGATTTCATTTTTCAAAGGGCGCCGACAATAAATTGAGGGTTCAGATTCCTGCCATCTTTAAGGGGGGGTGCGGATAGAAAATGGAAAGTCCCATTATTTAGACTCTGTCAAGTTCAATGTGATGCACCCAAAACATATGAATTAGTTTTTAAACATGGAGCTCAATGTTCTATGCAGCAAAACCTTCAACATTCCCTGTAGCAAGATTGTGTATCACAAATGAAATATGCGATGTTGAAGTGCAATTTTAAGCTTAAGTATTATGAACAAACAATTCGGTTTTCTAGAAACTGGTATCCCGCCATTTTGAGTTGCAAATGACAGATAAGCTTAAAATTAATGATGAATGAAACGGATATCCAGGGTTTGTCATTAATATAAAAAGTTCACTAAATAGCCTCGTTGGGTGACCTTGTATTTCATAAACAAGCATCAAAAGCTAACATTTTATATACGAAAAGGATTAGCTGGAAATAAGCTTAAATGAAGTTCATTCTGTTTGTTTACCGGCAAGTTTAATAGAAGTCTGAGAAAGCAATCCGTGTTGGAACGCTTGAGAACTCTTAGATCTTGTTTAAGGCTTAATTTAATTTTTTAAATGTCAAAGAGACTTACCTTTTAATCTTAAGTGAAGTTTGAGTCAAAGAAAGGTGGAAAGATTATTATCCAAACGATCTTCTGAACGCAGGAAAATCAGAATATTTTTTTCTCTTCGACTCACTCTGTACGCGTCAGATGTATCTTGGTTGTGATTGGTCAAAGAGAAATGGCAACCGGCGGAAAGCGCGGGAAACTGGCTGCCTCGGCTCCAGTCATCTATCGTCCGGCAACGTGACAAGATGTTCAAAACAAAAGCAAAGCCGTCATATCTTTCACTTCATCTTTGAAGCTCGTCACAGGTGAAGTCAAAGTTGTTAGTATGTTTGACCTCACCTTTGACAAATGTCAAAAGAAACGAATACCAAAGCCGTCATATCTTTGACTGTACCTTTGACGCGTGTCAAAGGCGAAGTCAAAGTTGTTTACATATTTGACCTCGCCTTTGACAGGGGGCCAAAAGAATATCAAAGCTGTCATATCTTTGACTTCACCTTTAACGCGCGTCAAAGGTGAAGTCAAATACGTCGTCGTATTTGACCTCGCCTTTGTCCCGTCTTCAAAGGTATATGCAAAGCCGTTATATATTTGACATCACCTGTGACGCGCGTCAAAGGCGAAGTCAAAGTTGTTTCCACATTTGACCTCGCCTTTGACAGGTATCAAAAGAATATCAAAGCTGTCATATCTTTGACTTCACCTTTGGCGCACGTCAAAGGTGAAGTCAAACACGTCGTCGTATTTGACTTCGCCTTTGTCCCATCTCAAAGGTATATGTAAAGCCGTTATACATTTGACATCACCTTTGACGCGCGTCAAAGGTGATGTCAAAGTCGATGCCACATTTGACCACACCTTTGATGAAAGTCAAAGGTATAGCAAATCCAATATTTCGTGCAGTGTGGTGGTCTCGTACCGGACCAGCATTCACAGTGAGTAGTTAGGGACGTTGGTGCATTCGGGACCACCCCCAAAGACCCCTATGGAGCCTTAATTTAATGATTGCCACCGCCACCCACAGGGCCGACTGGCAGGAGGACCTGTGGGTGGCGGTGGCAATCATTAAATTAAGGCTCCATAGGGGTCTTTGGGGGTGGTCCCGAATCACCAACGTCCCTAACTACTCCTACTGAAAATTTCGGTGTCTTGTTTTCCGAATATAATAAATCGCCGTATACAATATGAAATACACGTTTCTCATTAATTTTCCGGTTCGCTACTGCGGGGGTTATTTTTATAGCAGAATGCGGCGTATTATTATATCTTTCGAGTAATTCATCGATTTTATCAAAATAAACTGTGTTATTATTAGCAGAAAACATTTTCCACATTTCATTTTTCAGCGTTTTATTCTATCGCTCGACAACAGAACTTTTTTCTTCATTCTCTGTTGAATATAATATAATTTAATGTTATGTTTATTCAAGAGACTCTACATTTGAATTGTAAAACTCGCTTCCCTTATCTGACCATATCATTTCCGGTTTTCGCTTCGTGTCGAATATTTCTTTAAAAGCATCAGCAACTGTCTGCCATTTCTTGTCTTTCAATGGTTTAATCCAACCATATTTACTGAAAACATCGATTACCATCAAAAGATATTTAATGCCTTTATTCCAACTACTGAATGTTTGCATTTCAACTAAATCTGCTGCCCAAATCTTATCTCTTCCTTGAGAAATTACTTTTCTTTTTGGTAATTTACGAATGATTGGTTTGTGAAGTTCGTCCGCCAAGGTTCTGAGCCCAATCTTCACTTAAAACCTTTTTACGTTTTTTGGTAATCCTAATCCTAATTTTTGTTTAGTATTTATAATGAATTTTGCCGCCTGTCCCCATTTTGGCATTTCGCCATAGGAAATCTTGTCAAGTTCGCTTACCATTTGTCTGTCACACACCTCTTTTATTTGTTTTTCCTGTTTTGACTCTATCATAACAGATATCATGATAAGCAGAAATTTCATCCACTTTGTTATATGGCTGGTCATACCATTTAAGGACTTCACCAGTTTCAGGATCATAATCTAGTTGTCCTTTTAGTGGATTATATGGCCCCATATATTTATACTCCCCAGGAGTAAATCCACCTTTCGGTCTTGGAAGTTTTCCGAGAAGTTTATGAACATCTATTCCACTTCCATCGAGATCTTTTCTGTCTGTTGTATATTTTCTATTCGGTCTAATCTTTGTGCTAAGTTTATTCAACATTTGAGAAGCAGTATTTTCAATAAATTGTTTTCTCTTTTCCAAAGCAAAATTTACTGCTTTTTTTGCATCTTTTTATTTCTCATTAATTCACTTGCTCCATAACGGCCCATTTTTTCAGCTTTCTTGCCTAACCAAGGAATAGCATGCATAGTTAATCCTTCCATAGCCATTTCACCGAAGCCCGCCCCTTCGACGGGCTGAATTAGTTTCCCTGTTTAACGAATCTTGTTTTTTTAATTCCAAGAGAAGCACAAGTACAGAAAAACATTAATCTTCCATTTTTTGCTGTTTGATAACCAGATGGCTCAACACATTCAGTTTTTCGTTTTTCTTTTACACAATATGATTCCATTTTTAGTCAAAATATTCTTTTATGAATTTTCGTTTTTTTTTTTGCAGGTGGTTCAAATAAAAAACTTTGAGACAATCATAAAATGATTTTTTGTGAATATTATCTAGGAAATATAAACAATAATATCCACATCTAACCATAATTATAAACATATTCCATATTTAATCTTTTTGCTTTTTGAACAAATTCCATTGGGGGTGGAAGACAAAATGAATCAAAATAAATAAGCTTTTTATTTTTAACAAATGTTACAACCCAATGTGTTCCGTTTCCCATTTGAACATCTAAATTAATTATACAACAACCTGTTTTGTGTATATGTTTGCTCTCTTAAAAAAATACCTTTAAAATTTGGAATTTTAAGATAATAAATCCATTCAAGGAGGTCAAAATTACTTATAGGAATATCTTTAAACTTAGGTTTCAAAGAATTGTTCCTAATAGTGGAATGCCGTTGAAGGGGCTGTTTGCTCCCAATAGAAGCCCCTCTCCAGATTTTTTTTTCCTCTCCCCTTTCCTTGTTGTTCCCATGTTCCAAAAAAGGGAGGTGGTGCATAAGGATATAAACCAGGTTTTGGACTTACCATTAATCCTTTACCTTTTTTTGGTACTTGCAATCCCTTCCCAAAAAGTTTAGAAGCTAATTCAATAGCTATTGGAATTCCTATAGCGGCAAGTGTTCCTAAAAGTCCACCATTTATTTGTTTTTGAGTAGGTTTGAAATTTGTTCCTCTTCCTGTTTGCAACCCGTTTGTCAATAAATTCATTTGTCCTTGAGTTAATTCTTTTATTTTTGCAAGTTGAGGAAGAAAATTGACTGGAATTTCAATTCCCTTTCCAAATATTTTATCAATTCCCAGACTCCTTAAAGCACTTAATGCTCCTGTTGCTAAATGAGGTGTTACTTTTGTTGCTCCTTTTGTAACAAAAGGTAACAACTTCGTTCCAAATGATATCAAAGAGGAACATAAACTTCCTCCATGTTTGACAGCTTTTCTTATTTGTGTTTTTGAAATTCAAATTTTAACTTCTTTTCTTTCTTTAATTGCTTTTCTTATCTTATTGATTTGTGTTTTTGTTAACATTAATTCACCATTTCCTATCAATTCATCATTTGAAAGTCTTAATGTTATGGGGCTTGAATTTTGAATTGCTTTTGCTAATTTGACTTTTTGTCCATCAGACAATTTTACTTAATATTCGAGATACGTTGTCATTTTTTTAGCTTTTATTAATAATTTTCCAGACGATGTGTATAATTCAATTTCTTTTTCATGAAGAACCAAGGCGTTCAATGTGTAATTTGTTGAATTTGCTCCATTTAACTCATATCTGAATGTCAAAGAAACGACAGAATCTTTCACATCATCTTCTTGGTTTCTGGCATCCCAAAAAGATGTTTGAAATTTGATCGATCTATTAATGGTCCAGTCAAAAAGTCATTGTAAGCTGAACTATATGACATGAGTGCTCGGTAAAGTCTTGATTCCTCATCCGTTGTCATTTCCAATTGAGGATAATAAATGCTGTTGTTTATTTCCAATTGTGCTTTGCTGAAATATCGGTGATTTGCGCCGATATCGAATGTTTTAAAAGTGAATATATTTTGTTCCTGATTATTATAAGTTGCTGTAGGAACAACCCAAAGAAACACGTCTTGGTCTTCTTATTCCTGTTGAAATGCGAAAGTAACTATTCACAGCCGTTGTTTGACTTATTTCATTATGTTCTCTTTGCATGGTAGATCCACTTTTTTGGCTTGAGATAATTTTCAAGATATTGTTTCATACCTGCACCATTGAAAATAATTTTTGGGCACCACAATCGTAATTTGGTAAGAATAACTTTTGAATCTGGGGCGGCATTATTTCTGAAAATTATATTGTTATCATTTTCAAGTCTTAACAAAATGTTTGTCTTTATATTTGGGTGAAGATTATTTTTGAAAGCAGCGAAATAACTGTATAAATTTAAAGGAATTGATATTTTATTTATAGCCGCAGCATCTGTTAAAAGTTTTCGCTTGGCAAAACCTTCATTAA
The DNA here is from genome assembly GCA_024195265.1 of Dendrophyllia cribrosa. Classification (NCBI taxonomy): domain Eukaryota; kingdom Metazoa; phylum Cnidaria; class Anthozoa; order Scleractinia; family Dendrophylliidae; genus Dendrophyllia; species Dendrophyllia cribrosa. Next base: position 24,661,940 of record JAJLRJ010000009.1, read on the forward strand.
AAAGCGCCTGAGCTGGTCGTGCTTCTGTTGTTCCGCCTGATGTGTCTGGATAGAAAAATTGATCTTTTCCAACTGAGTCTGCGTAACTTCTTGTATATTTCAAGAGAGACAACACATTTGATGATTCATTGGCTTTTGTGTTGTTATACACAGTCATTCCATTACATTCAACTTGTATTTCTTTGATAAATGTATGACCATTTGTTGTTGTACAATCTTGATTACCCGCATTATTTGGTCCTGCTGTTATTCCAGTTGCGCTGTCAGCAAGTGTAACAAGTTTAAAATCTACTTCCAAATACGCATTATACCAATCAATTGGATTTGCTTCTGATGAATTATCAACTGTGAATCGATAATTATCTTTTGTTTGTCTATTATTATTCGCGACATTATCATTCAGTGGAGTTCCCAAATCATAATATGTGTATTCATATCTTTTAATGAATTCTGGATTTCTAAAGTTTCCGTTCATATTTTAAAACCTATATTTTTTCATTCGTCAAGTCACTTCGTTCCTTTAAATTAGATCATTGTAAACATCTTTAATATATTGAAATTTATCATTTTTCATACGTGTCTTCAGATCGCTTAGGGGTCGTTTCACTCCTCGCTGTTCTTGCTTTAGAAAATCGACAATTTCATCACCTTTTGTTTCTTCAGTTTGTTTTGGTTTTTGAATCACTTTTGGTTCCTTCGTCACTTTGTTTTTCTTTGAAAACTTATCATAAATTTTTTCACCAATAAGTTGACCAGTTTTTTCTCCAACTTTTTCAATAAGTTTTTCTGCTGTCTTTGAAGCTAATTTTGAAGCTGTTTTTCCTGTTAATTTAGTTCCAATCTTTGATAGGACGTCAAATAATCCAAATCCTTGTTGGTCCACATAACTTATTTCGCCTGTATCAGGATTTCTCTCTCTTCGTTCCATTTTTATTCCACAAAGTCATTTCATTCCAACTGGTCACTTCGTTCCAACTGGTCACTTCGTTCCTACACTTCTTTCATTACGACAGTCATAGAAATATCAATATCATTCAAATCAACTTCTCTATCCTCATCATCAGTTAAGTAGAATGTGGTTTCAGAAATTGTTTTACTATTTATTTTATTCCACAAGTAATTTGTTGGTTGAATTTCAAAGTGGAGGGATCTTGTTTTTGTACTCGTAGAGAATGTGTATAGAACATTTGACCTTTTACCTGAGATAATTGAATCACTTAACAAACTACTTCTTACATGGAGATTATCAACACTATTAGAGATATTTGGGAAATTTGTTCCATAAGCACTTGTTTTTAAAACTGCTGAATCAAATCCTACTAGAATGTTAAAATTACCATTTCTACTGAAATCAATATAATAGTTCTCTTGCAGTTGAATGAATACCTTAAAAGTTGTAAGATCAAATAATACATTTATTCCATATTGGTCTTCAGTTTTCCCAATTCTTTTGTGTATGAAATCATTCAAGTCATCATAATCATAAATTCCTGATGGAAATGAAATTGTTTCCCATGTTTTTCCTTTGTCTTTTGATATCCGCAAGTTATTGTTGTTATATTCAGGTCTGATATTATGCCAGCTTGCAGTCATGGAAAGATGATCAAGCGCAAGATAATATTGTTTATTTTGATCTAAGTTCATTTCAGGAATGAACTTTACAGTAAAATTTCCTGGTTTATTGTTTGGATTTTGTTTTCTTGCATCCACCAATTTGAAAACTAATACTCTATTAACCTCCATTATTTTATATATTTGACATATAATTTTTCATGCATTGTTTTATCAATTGCCCCGATTTTCAGGAGTTCATCATTTACTTGCGAGAGGTCATTTCTCAAGACAGGAGAATTATTTCCAGCAGCCATTGAACCAATCAGAATCTTTATTCTATCTGCTAATTCTTCTGGATTTTGATAATACATTACACTCGATCCAACAATTTTTTATTTTCCTGATGATCTGTGTTTGGGAAGATTACTTAACATGTTCAAATCATAAAAAACTTTTACAGCATTCATAGAATATTATGTTTTCGGATTATATCTCTTTGTGAGAAGATTGATAAGTGATTTGTCAGCATCTGCTTGATAGATTAGTTTTCCTCCACGATAAGCATCAAGTTTCATTTCGTTCATTAATCTTTGGACATCAATCAACATGCCTCCATTTTGATTATTTTGAATTTTGTAACCATTTCTTTTTGTTTGTTTGTATCTTCTTAAACCTTCTCCTGTTACTTTCAAAGGTGCACCTTTTTTTACATAATTAATTTTTTCCAAATATTTTTGTAATACTTTCCTTCTTTCATTTAAACCTTCTTCTTCAGACTTAAGTTTCTTCATTTCTTCTTCATCATTTACTTTTTTTTGTGAATTTGTATTATCCCTTTTTCTATTTCCAATTTCTTTTGAAAATTCATCATATTGTTTCTTATTTTCTTCAAATTCGTCATCTGTTAAAGTTGGTAAATTTGATGGATGCGCTAATTTATGTTTGGCTAAATAATCTAATTCTTCTTGATCAAAACCTTTTCCTAAATCATATAATATAGATGGTTTTTCATAAGTTAATTGTGGTAATTCTTTATTTAATGTTATACTATCTCTATTACTTTCAGTTAAACTTTCCAATCGAGCAACAAACGCTCTTCCGGGCCGAATATGCACCGCGAGAAGGGATCCATCTCGACGCGGACAACATGCAATCCAACAAGGGGAAAAAGGCCACCAGCAAGCTCGCCCTCAATTCCTGCTGGGGAAAATTCGCCGAGCGGGAAAACAAGCGGAAAATCCAACAAATCACCGTCCTCGCCATCCTGTACGAAATCATGAAAGACAAGACGATCATCGTCCACGATCTCCGCCTCATGAACGACGAGTGCCTCGAGATCTGCTACGATAAAGTCGAGGACGATGTCCCCGGCGGTCAAACCACCAACGTCTTCGTGGCCGCTTTCACCACCTGTTGGGCCCGGTTACGTCTCTACGGTTACCTGGGTCACGTGGGAGAAAATGCCCTGTATTTTGACACGGATTCCGTGGTCTACAAATGGCAACCCGGTGAACCCGAGATCCCCTTGGGTAATTTCCTCGGCGAGATGATGGACGAATTGGACGACGGGAAAGGCAATCGTGACGTCATCGTCCAATTATTATCCTGCGGCCCCAAAAACTATGCCTACAGAACACGTTTGGGAAAGACGGAAGTGAAAATTCGCGGATTCACCCAGAACATGCGCGCTCAACAACATCTTCATTTTGAATCCATGAAACAAACGCTGCTCCTCGAACTGCGTTCGCCCCTCGACAAACCGCACACCGTCAACGTACCCAACCCGCATTTCATCCGGAGAGACAAGCGTACCAAGACGTTGACCACCGTCCGCAGGGATAAAACGCGTCATCGGCGACGAATTCACTTTCAAGACTCTCCCTTACGGCTACAGTTGGCTTCGACCCGACGACGATCCGATTAAAATGGGCGTTCTCCCATTCGGGGATGGAACCCATGTTTCCGCTTGTAAACTAGCTTTTGTTTTGTTTTTTCTTCACATGAAAAAAGGGGCGTTCTCCCATTCGGGGATGGAACCCATGTCCCCGCTTGTAAAATAGCTTTTGTTTTGTTCTGTTGTTTGTTTTCGTTCGTTTTTTTTTTTTTTTTTTTTTTTATCTCTGACCGAGCGGGATCTGGGACCCACCCAGCGAGCGGAAACCCGAACCATCCCCGAACGATCCCGAGCAATGCCCCTTCTCTCCCCACGAAACCTCATTTTCAGACCCTTTAAGAACCCCTTAAAGGACAGGAAATGATTCTTTCAGGTCGTTTGACACCACTACTTCCGGTCTCCCACCCCCATGACGTCATTCCTCGTCTCTGATCCTAGTACTTGGGATGATGTCATTCCTCCATATCACTCGGCCTCTGATTGGAGGCGCCATTTTTAATGAGATGGAAATTTATGCTAATGGTGATACTCGTTCCTGATTGGTCCACTTGGTCATGTTCTAGTTATACAACTTAAGGCTATATGAAAGGGGTACAACTTTTCAATGAAAGGTATATGAAAGCTATTGCATTTTCAATGAAAGGGTAAGGGTTTGGACCTCGGGGCGGAGCATCCCCGTACAAAACATTGTTGAGTACCCCCCCTCCCCCCCCCGGAGATCAGAAAATCAGTTTTGTCGATTAAAAAAACAAACTTTTTAAACGTTCATCGACTTGAGGGGGCTTAAGCAATGATTGTAAATGATATAAGACACTTTTTGATCGGTCAGTGACCGAGCTAAAATTTCTTTGGCCAGTCAAAATGACCGGCCACCGTCCAGAAATTATTTTGAGCCCTGGTATCTAAAAAAAATGCGAACAAAACTGCCAACAGAAATGCAACACAAATACGGCCATCGATCGACAAAGAATGTAGGTTATTCACAATATTCTCCCGTAAGTTAAACATTAATTTACAGGAGATAAAAAGTAAATTAAAACGGTAATAAGTTTGAGCCATTTGGAATCTAGGCTCGACCACCAGCCGCTGTTCGGGAAACAAGCCCGCGCTCCTCTCCGGAAAAGACGGCTGGACGCGTGAACTTGTTATTGTTAATTTCCTCCAATCAGAAGTTTGCCTGCTCAAATCGAACAGGCGAATAAATTATTTTTTCTAGAGCATAATTTCAAAGTGGCGGATGCTAAGGAGTTGTTTAATTTGGCGTGCGATCGTGTTGTAGAGAGATTTAAACTTGAAAATCTCAAACTTTTACAACGGAAAGCGCTGGAAAAGCTGGTTGACGGTGAAGTTTTGTTCGTTATTCAACCTACGAGATCAGGAAAGTCCCTTATTTTTCAATCCGCACCGAGGATTTTCGATATTGCGAAAGAGACGAGTTTTAAGTCCATTGCTGTCGTTATTTCACACCTGACTTCGCTAATGAAAGATCAAGTAAAATTCCTAAAATCGATAGGCATTGCTGCCGAGTTTATTAGCTTAGATCAAAACGACGAGGAGGCGAAAAAAGCCGTTGAAAGGGGTGACTGCGAGATCGTCTTTGGATCACCGGAGTCATTTTTGTGTTCTGGTCGATGGAGGAAGATGTTGTCGAGTGAAGTCTATGAAGAGAGATTGTGTCTCATTGCTGTGGAAGGAAGCTCACTGTATTTCACACTTATATACAAATAGACATATTGACAAGATCTGGCGCTACATCACATATCCGGTGACCAGTAATATTAACTATTAAGCCCGTTCTATTAAACATTGTTGTAGCACCCCATGTTAGATGATGTTTGACCAACATTTTTTGTTGGAAGAATGTGTTTTTTTTAAATTGGACATTTTGCCCAGCATTTTGTTGGGGACAACAATGTTTGAACGTTTAGGCGGCTTTCCACCACAACAACACTTGCAACAGCCAATAATGTTTCAGTCACATGTCCAACAAATGTTGGACAACAATGTTGGGACGTTTAGCCGGACGTCCAACAATGCCACCCAACAAATGTTGACCAGTATGTTGGCACGTTTAGCCGCGCATCCAACATTGCCATCCAACAAACGTTATCCAACAATGTTGCCATTTGAACTACACGATCATCTTGTTACATGGCAGTTTCCCATTATGCCATAACACTGCTTGATGGCTTCCTGACAGTTGTTAAACTCTTTCCACGGGCGACACACCAACCTTTCAAGAAGCCTCAGATGTGACTCCAGCACGGTCAAGCTGCCTTCGGCATCAGCCTCAAGAAGAAGTGCATCCATTGCTTGTTGATACAGTTCTTTTGAAGCTTCTAACGCAGCTCTCATCTCTGGCAAATTGTAAGTGAGCTGACACTTGATGCAAAAAGTCGGCTGTGCTACATTATTAGAACTGTCTCTCGCGTAATCTGTCATGTGACCTTTTACGTGATCTGGCGTGTGATCAGCCACGTGATCTGTGCCATTATGAAGGGGTGCTCGGCAGCTCTGACACTTGAAAACCGGAAAAACATCGTTTGGGATCTCTGAATACAAAGGAAAGTCTTCTTCACAGGCGTTACAACGGCATGTAAAGTAATATTGAGATCTCAACTTTTCATGCCTCTCAGGTTTGACGCTGAGTGCGCAAAGAGTACCATAGTTATCTGAGATCTCGTGACCCTTTGGAACATTCTTTATAGCACGCACAACACAGGTATCGCCATAGAAGTTCCTTGTTACTGACGGGTCACAAGAATGATTGAAAAGGCTCAGTGTGGCATATATCCCTGCGGCAATTTCGTCCGTTTCCGAAGTTGCAACTGAGTTGACATTTAACTGCAGTTCTGAAACTTCATGGGCATTGCAGGGATTCGACTGAAGATGCCGCAAAATCAGACCCCCAACGAAGGCCAGGTCCTTATCAGAGCAAGGCTCCTGGCCAAAAAAGCAACCTCCCTGAAGTATCTTGAGCAAAAATACTGCTATCAGTGTGCGGCGAAAGAGATCGCTAATACTCCTGTCTTTAGAATGAGTCACAAGGCAATAGATAGGTAGGTAGTCGGCTGAAATGTAAGTTCCATCCGGCCTGCAGCCTGATTCCTTACCAATCATTGTACTGTTACATATACCTTGTTGAATATGCTGTCTGAACTTCTTTAGAAATTTGTAACCTGCCTTTGCTACAATTCTTAGAGCAAGGTGACCATTCCCGCCGATGCCAGCTCGATGTATAAGATCAAGATATTGACATTCAACTGAATGATACAAATCCCAGCTTTGACTTGCGCAAGCTTCACTGCAATATCTGACGGTACTGCACTGAGGGCAAGGAGTTGGGACGGTTGTGCGCCTCAAGCAATGGAAGCAGTGAGTCTCCAAGTGTCTGGGCAATAGAACAGATGCAAATGGCTTTTCAATGACTAAAATGTCCCCTACATTGATGTCTTGAGTGGCTACTGGGTGACGACCAGAGGTATCGGACGTTTCTATGTCAACGACACAAGAGGCTGACACAAACTCGCTATTTCGCCGATGAGTAAGATTTGGTATTTCAAATCCTCTTTTTGGAAAATTTCCATTATTTGAAGTTTGTTCCCCTGACATCTCCTGACCTGTGTGAATTTCAATTAGCTGGCTCTTGCTCATTCCCATTTCAAGGTCTTTAGAGAAAATTTCCCTTTTCTTCTGGTCTAGCTTCGACTCGTGTAATGCCTGCTTTGCACTCTTAAAGCATTCCAATGCCTCATAATTATTGCTAAGTTCAAGAAGGCATTTTCCTTGCCGATCAAATAACTTGTACCTCAGCTCTTTAGGATAGTTATGACTCAATGCCTGTTGTATACACTGCAAGCACAGAGTGTACTTTTTCAAATGAAACAACACTGCAGATATATTAGCGAAAGCAAGAGAAAGCTCCTTGCCATCACCCTCGAAGGGGGCATTCACAATGCTGTGTGAATATACCTTTAGTGCTTCATGGTATCTATTTTTCTGGAACAGTTTGTTCCCTTCATTGCGCAGCCTGTTAGACTCTGCTGCTGATTTTGGTTTGAAACAAGGCTCCACTATCATAACATCATGAACGCAAGCTAAACTTAGTCCAAACGAAATCCTCTCTTCGTCTGTCCTTAGCCTTTCAAACTGGGATGATATCTCTTTCAATCGGCCACTCTTGCTAAGAACACTGCTGACAGAGTTGAACCATTCTTGAAACAGACCACCTGTGTCTTGATTCATTTTCTATGAGTGAAAGAAGGAAAATTAAATCTATTATATAAAGAAATCAAATGAAAAATAGTCACAGTAGCAAAAGCAATTATTGAATTGTAGTTAAAAAATCCCATGTAGTTTATAACTAACGTATTTCTCATGTTTGCTAAGGTTATAAAATGCCTGAAATATTACTTCATTCAGATTGGTTCAGTTCGAAAGGAGTGCAAATTACGCAAACAACAATGAAACCTGCAGAAGGACACTCAAGGTCTTCCAGTAACTATTACAAAGAACAATCAGAAATTTCTTAAGACTTGCACAGATTTCCAAAGATCTCCCAAAGCCTTCCAAATATTTGCAAAAAAAGCCTGAGGAAGGTACATATAGTGAGCATAAATTGATTATTTCTGTCAAGCAAGTAATTTTCACATATATATTTTTTCTATGTAGGAATACCCCAGGACCCTCCTGGATGGCTCACATTTATGTAAAAGTCCAACTTACCTTCCACACTCTTAAGAGAGTGTCCACCATAGGACCAGGCAGGAGGTGATAATACTCATATCACCGATTTCGCTCACTTGGCAAAAAGGTTGAGGGTCATGAGTAGATACATTTACCAAAATATAAAGTCAACATTTTTTATTCTCTCTGAGTTGTAGGGTCCCCCCCGAAAAATGCCCATTTGGCACAAATTTATGCATATTAATTAGCTAAATTTAGTCGAGTGGTAAGACAACAAAAATAGCAGCCTGGGAATAAAAACTACTAAATCGTATTCTATATTGATCGGTATTGTAGCAAAATGTGTTATTGGAATCGGTTGCTTTGATTTGTTGCTTTCCCAATACCGTAAGTGAAGGGCATGTTTGGTCATTTTCACGAGACGCCAAAATTAGGTCATTTTGGATCTTTTAAGATCCAAAATGACCTAATTTTTTTTTGTTAGCTTGTTGCCCATTGGAGATATTAAAATATCTCCAATGGGCAACAAGCTAACAACGTAGCTTTAATACATACTAGAAGTAAGACGTATCTTTATGCTTACGAAAAATATAATAAAATGTTTGGGCAACTAAATAGCTTTTTAGTATGAAGGCATTTTTGCACCTCACTCAACGATTTCTGGCGATTTCATCAAAATTCGGTAATTAAAAAAAGTGGTTTGATTTTAATGAAATTGCAAGAAAAAGACAGCAAATGTTCAGCTAAGCATCATTCTGCTTAAAACAATGCTAGAATTAGCAAGAAAAGCTTTTTGAAGCGCATTTCATGAAGTTTGTAAATGAGGGTTTCTGTCTTTAATACTTCATTTCCAATGCAAAAAAACAATGGGACACTTCTCTCCACAATAACTCTGAATTTTACTTTCAGGCACAATATGGGACACAAAAAAGCAAAGGCTGATACATACATGTTCAGACTCATTGTAAGGGCCTATTGCGATCCGGCCAAATCCAGTATATTTTTTAAAAGTTCGATCTCCCAATTCAGCTCTTCGTCGATATTTATCTTGCAGTTTATCGCTGTTGACTTAAGTATGGACAACGGACTACCGAATTACCAGATCGACGGACCACGGACTACGCATAATATAACGGATAATTTGTTGTAAAACGGATACAGAATGACAAAATTTGGACAGGTTAATTTTTAAAATTCTCTGTTTATAGTCAAAACTGAAGGGCAGAAAACTTTGAAAAATTTTCAATTGTTGAGTTATTAAACTGGATTCAAAATTGACGCTAATCCTGGGTTAGCTTAAGCCCCATTTACACGCGCAAAAAAATCGGCACGGCACCCCCAAATTTCGGTACCGTGCCCAAACTATTTAAGCACAGCACTCCCAGTTTACACGAACAAAATAGTGGAATTTCTCTCAAATGGGCACGGTACCTACTTCTGTATTGACACCCCTAACATTCGCCTGTATTTCCCCGGGAAATGGCGGGAAATGATATTATTGTCACTGTTTAACGGTTATTGATTAGAAATCGGCGCCTAGAACAACAAGAAGGACATCAACGTTACGAAAGACATCTGAAAGGAATGTATCGTCTGTATTGTGACGTTTCTTATAATATACTCTGCAAAATATACAGTTTCTGATTGGCCAATGACGAATGCATAATTAGATTGTAGAGTGCAAATCTAGGTTGTAAAGTACAATAAGAAATCTGCAAACCTGTTGCACTTACTTTAAAAGTTTGGAACTTCAAGCTTAAATATTTCTTTAAATGATGTGATCAATTTTTAGATTTCAGGCATGGTTTACCTGTCAAAAGATTGTTATTGATTGGTTAAAAATAATGGCAACCATTGCAGCGTTTCATTTCAAAATTTCAAAACATCACTCGTGCCCATAAATCATGAAATGCACAAGTAGTTCATACGATTTCCTATATGTATCGTATCGGTCTGTCTGTCTGTATCGTCCGCCATTTTGAAATTACAATGATTGCTACGCATGCGTGACGGCTTAAAATTCGTTTAAAATTATTAGAAATCGAACATTTTTTGGCACGGTGCCTTCTTTTACCCGTGCCGAGACTACCTCCTGGAGGTAATCTCGGCACCCCTAAAATTTTGGGCACCAGTGCCACATTGTGTTTGGGTCCGACACGTTTACACGTTGATAATTGAGAGTGCCGTGCCCAAAAATCATTAGTACCGTGCCGAATATTTAGGGTGCCGTGCCGAATTTTTAGCCCGTGTAAATGGGGTTTTAATCGTGCTTTAAGGTTACCGTGTACCTTCGGGGGTGTCTCCAGTATAACAGCTCTAGCGTCTTAAGATTACGCTTAATATACCTAAACCCAGATAGTTTTTTTTTATTTGCAATAATGACATTAAAATACAAAAAAAAAATAGAAGAAAAAATACAGAAACACACTAAAAGGGAAAGAAAACAATTTACATTATTAACTTAATTATTAGTTAATTACAAGTGAGAAGCTACGAGAGATAATAATTACATCAAGTTAATCTTTCTATTTTCCATTGTGTTTTTAAATTATTTATAAATTGCGTACAGTTAGGGGGCACCACATTAATTTTACAACTATATACATACTTTTTAATAAACAGGATGAGTAGATCTAGTCGGCGTCTGAGGTTCTCATTTACAGGACCAGGGATATATTTCTGCATCAGAATTTGCTCAGGGGAAAGATTAATAAGAGTATTGTGGGACACATTAAACCATGATAAGATTTCATGATAAAATAAAATTTCACATTTGCAGGGCATTGTAAAAAAGCATGTTCCAGTGAATCAAGAGTCTTACACTGATCACAAAGATCATCATTTCTGATTTTGAATTTCTTGAGTTCTTTGTTGGTTACTAAAATTCTATGGAGTATTTTGAAACCAAATTCTCTTAATTTATTGTCTTTAGTCGATTTATAAATTGTATTGAAAGACTGTTCCCAACTAGTGGCAAAGTAAGGAAATAAGCTAAACCCAGATATCAAATTAAAGCTTATAGAGCTGGATATGAATATGGAAACGATTTGGTAATAAAATGAATTGTCGAATTTTTTACGACGTCCGAATTCGAACGTCCGAATCAGCTTTAAAACGCTATAACTCAAAGCGATTATTGTATTTTGCTAATTTGATTTGTTCTCGGGTTTCCGGACACGAAGCGCTAAAAAAACGTGTCGGCGATTTCCCATATTCAATTGCAGTGAAAAGTTACAGAATATTTTCGAAAAAGGGAGAAATAAAATTGGAGTGATCGCACGGAAATGGCTCTTGACGAAAACGTTTTCGGAAATAAGAAATTCGCCGTCATGTCTTTGTTGATTATATGTTAGCCTAGCTTCTGTCCAAATTTGAGGAAAATCGAACAAATTCCCTTTGAGTTGTAGCTCTTTAAAGTGTCCCCTATAAACGAAAAATTAACTTTAAGAAAACAGCGCTTAGAAAAATATATCGCTTCATAAACAAACTCCGCCCGCAAAGATTATACCGTCATTTCTCCGTCAATTTTCACTATTTCTCGATAATTTTTTTTGGATGAAAGTTCATTCCGTAAACTTTATTTTGAAGCCCAAAAAAATTTTTCGATAAAATGGTTGATCTGAAGGTACACGGTAACCTTAATGGACTGGTTAATTTTTACAGTCGATTTTCAAACATTGATTTTTTTCGAACTTTAGAAATAATGATTTGTGACCGGTAAAATTCAATACCAAAGAGTCTGGGAAATCGGACGATTCCTTGATGACAGTTATCTTTAATTTGTCTTTTACTACCAAAAGTAGCAAAATGTTTAATGTTTTATATTTTACAACTCTAGCAATTTCCGCATTCTCCCGATAAATTTGAATATTTAGTAGAGCACATCACAGGCTATCTATTATAGATAAAATATTTCCGAAATATGGTAAAAGCATAAAAACCCAAGGGACGAGTTGCAATCAACACACAGACAGAAATCGTTGAGTGAGGTGCAAAAATTCCTTCATACTAAAAAGCTATTTAGTTGCCCAAAAATTTTATTCTATTTTTCGAAAGCATAAAGATACTTCTTACTTCTAGTATTAAAACTACATTGTTAACCTGTTGCCCATTGAAGATATTAAGTATTGTTCCACATAAGAACGATAGCAAACTTCATTGTTCTGCGGCATTGGCTCTTTCCCACATAGAATATCTTTGATTTCAAGAATAGAGGAGGACCTGATGGTTAATAATTATATTTCATTATAAAAATAAAGAAAATCCGTTTGCGTCAAAAAAAAAATTTTAGAAAATGTTCGTGCTTAATCATAGTTAATAGAACAAACTGGTTATGAAGCTCAACAAATTTAAAAAAAATTGTACAAAGCTGCTTTGTTTTATGTTGAACGAACCGTGACCCTGCACAATGTTTTGTTTAACGTGTAAGCCCAAATGTTTCTATTGGTCAGTTGCTCATATGCATTTTAATACCTTTTGTTTTTTGTGCAGGGTCAAGGCAAACGAACAAAAGAAATGAAGAACAAAAACATGTAACAATGGACTGACCGAGTTTCATAACCAGTTTGTTCTATTAACTATGGCTTAATCAATCAAAATAGCAGAAGACAATAGCTAATAATTTTGCTTCTTTGATGAAGTTCCCCAAATACAATTTCTTTTAAAAATTGTATGTTGTGCGATTGGGTCTCAAATTACTTGAAACCTTAAAAAAATTAGACAAAATGCACCTTGAACCTTAACTTTTTAGCGGTTTTTGAGTCTAGGCCAATGAGATCACTAGTTTTAACAATGAAACTTCTTGACATTCCATCGTGTTTGACATTCCATTGCCGTTGGCGCTATCCTTCTTATGCGGATCATTACTTAATATCTAAAATGACCTAATTTTGGCGTCTCGTGAAAATGACCAAACATGCCCTTCACTTTCGGTATTGGAAAAGCAGCAAATCAAAGCAACCGATTCGAATAACACATTTTGCTACAATACTGATCAATATAGGTTACGATTTTGTAGTTTTTATTCCCAGGCTGCTATTTTTGTTGTCTTACCACTCGACTAAATTTAGCTAATTAATATGCATAAATTTGTGCCAAATGGGCATTTTTCGGGGGGGGGGGGGGGGGGGGGGGGGGGGGGCTACAACTCAGAGAGAATAAAAAATTTTGACTTTATATTTTGGTACATGTATCTACTCATGACCCTCAACCTTTGTGCCAAGTGAGCGACATCGGTGATTTGAGTATTATCACCTCCTGCCTGGTCCTGCCTGGTTTTCTGGTGGACACTCTCTTAAACGGGCCCTGTGGTTCCTTGGGACTGATAAAGAATCAAGTGGAGAGAGACAGAGGGTTCCAAACTTCCAAAGTTCCCACCCCTTCCCTAGCGGGGTGGAGAGACAGCTGTGTTCTGAACTTCCCACTACCTCAGGGCTCAAAATAATTTCCGGACGGTGGCCGGTCATGTTGACCAGTCAAAGAAATTTTAGCTCGGTCACGTCTCGTTTCTGACAGGTCAAAATATTGAAAAAAAAGTTTCTATTATAGTTTCTTTTATCATTAACAATCATTGCTAAAGCCCCCTCAAGTCGAAGACTGTTAAAAAGTATTTTTTTTAATCGACAAAACTGAAGTAACAAATACACTATAGCCTTTGATCCCCGTTTCGACATCAAACTCAAAATGCGGGGCAGGCAACTTATTAGAACAACAATCAAAACTCGGTACAGTAATAAGTAATTGCTCATCAAATTCAACCTTAATTTGCAAACATTTAATTGGTTTTTATTTTGACGAGATTTAAAATTAGGTTGTAATGTAAAGGAAACTTAAGCTTACGGCAATGCTCAAACTGACAGTCTTTCGTAATCACGTAAGCTTGTACCAAACAGTTACAGGGCTGCAAGAGAGGAAACTTTGCCATGCTTCAGCTTGGAATGTAGAAAAAATAGGAAACAGTTATGTGATTGTACATGCAAAGTTCTGGATCTCTTTGTCGTTGTATCATGATGTGATATCCCATTTCAAGGTAACTGAGTTCGTAGTAAAATCACGCCAAACCCTGTTATTCTTGGACTGCAAGGCTTAGTAGCCGGGCCTATCAATCTGGGTCTCCCGGATGTTTAATGTAGAATGGATGGAAAAGAAACAATCGCAATCGCAAAGCCGTTTATGAATCAACAGAACATCTGCATTATAGTAATCTGTGGCCGCAAGCTACTTGCAAAATTTCCTATTTCTGAATGTCTCATTAAAAAGTTTCAAATTCTTATTCTTTTGGAACGTGACTGGGATATTCAGTTGACGATTTGACTGTTTATTCAAGACGGTACAAGAATGTGTGTGACCGGTCAATATGACCGGCAATGGAAGGTTTTGTCCGGTCTAGTCGCCATTCTGACCGGACATTGTCCGTTAACAGGCCGTTATTTTGAGCCCTGCTACCTGTACCCTTGGTGGAGAGACAGTGGTGTTCTGAACTTCCCACTTGTCGGCCAGCTGGAAAAAGAAGACTGGACTCTGACTGGACTTCATGATTTAAATGTCGAATAATAACATATTTATAAATTGAGGCATTTTGAATGAATAATAAACCAATCCAATATAAAAAGTGTTTGTCGATTTCATGAAAGTACAGTCAAATGTCGCTTTACAGACACCCACGTAATATGGACATTTATTACAGACAGTTGTCTTGGCTGAACACCCGATCGCATACATTTTCTCTAAAATTTACCTGCTTAATACAGACACATGTTAATATGGAGAATGAAGAGTTTTTCCCGTCCCAATTAAAATAATCTCATACATAGTTAACCTCCTTACTACAGACAATTTGGCTAATTCTAAGCGATGAAAATGTTATCAAATGCACCAAGTCAGTCAGCTACACATATACTATCAGTTTGGTTGAAAGAAAATTATGTAATGTTTGTCTAATCTTAATTTAATTGATAATTTTACCAAAGCACCCAGTGTCTTAAGGTTGTTGTAAGAACCTGCAACAAACCCCATTTCTGTAAAAAATGCGGAAAACTGACAGAAATACTCCATTACTGATGAAGGGCTATGCTCACAATATTTGGGTTATCACTGCAAAAATATCCATTTGACAGTTTCATTGAAGGTGTCACTCACCCTCTTGTGGGTTTAAATCAGAATGAATTATGCTGCTTTTTTTGTAAATAATGCCTGTTTATGAAGGAAAGTTGCCAGGTGAAAAAAATAATTTCAAGCATTGCAAAATGCTTCTGTTCCCACCTCACTAGTACTACAATATTTTTGTCTCTTGCAAGACTTTCGTTTACTTCCCTGCTACCAAAATTTTAATGCCCAAAAAAGGCTGCCAACATGTTTACAGCATTCATTAGAATGGCCATGGAAAAAAACTCCACTATATTTACCCTGTATGGTTCATGCAAGGAAAATCTCTGTAGCACTCAGCATGTGGCCTGTTTTCTACATGCTGTTTCATAATTTTTGCTAATATGCTGTCGGACTCATTTGAAATGGATTGCACCAGCGATACAAGTGATAGTGAGGCTATTCCAACTTACCCTAGCATTATTTTAAATGTTTGCAATATTCAAATCAAGTGTTCCCACGCTCTTAGTCCATTTCCTACTGATTCCTTACAGTCAAACTACTCAGCACGTTCCGCTTATTATTTGGGAATGACTTTCATTAAATCGGGAACAGATTGCATTATTGAACATTGTTGAAATCAAAATTCAGGTTTTAAATTGCTGATTGGAATCTTCCAACAGTAGCCTCATTCGAAATAATGAATGCTGATTGGTTTAATTGTTATTGACATCAGGCGAATGTTCATGTGCAAAGCAGGCAAAAGTTGGCGGCTTGACACATCTGACCTATTTCTGTTCGCTGAACAAAATTCATCACTGAGTATTTTGTTTCATGTAAAGAAGCTCTGCATTTACAAAACTCTGAAGAAGAATTCTTAAAATGCTAGTGTGCTGGTACTGAAATTGAAATTTTCACCGAAAGTGAAGACAATTTCCTATGAAGTCCAAGCGACTGAATTCTCTGAAACCAACGGTGGTCAACGGTGCATATTTCGCCTGTGAACTTTTGACCGATGTCAGTAAACAAACCAATCAACATTCGTTATTTCGAATGAGGCAACAACAACAACAAACAAAAACTTTATTCAGACATATTAAACCGTTGGAACATTTCAATAACCAAATTAAAGTAAAATATAAAATGCGTTCTTTGGTAAAAAATTATCAAGAACTATGAGCTTTCGACAGTCAGTCTACTGTCTTCGACAGATAAAAATGTGTGATGAAATGAGATGTACATGTAGAAACTTAGGAATATGGCGGGTAATTCGCATGAATTAATAATACATGTAAAAAGAATGTTCGGAAAAATGCTAAGTGCTAAAATTACATGTTTTCCCTTGCGGGTTGTGTAATGTTTGTTTAAAAGAATGTTATATTGTCTCGGGAGCGGGCCAGAGTTGTTGTCAGCCTCAACAGTTTTGGCCGTGTGCCACGATTCCAGTGTCTTTCTGGTACGATTGTTTCCGTTGTCAATGATCGTAGATCGTAAAGTCAATAACATGATCAAAAGTCCACGTATGTTTCGCAACATTAGAACCTCAAACACATTGTTTTGTATTTCGAACATGTTCTTTTTTTTGTTGCTAAATGATCTTTTTGTTTCGCCAATGTAATTCCAAGGACAGGGCGACCCCGTAGCTGTCCAAACGATGTCTGTGATTGGCGAACGAATTATTGATATATCATTTGACGAATGCCCCAATCCCTATTCCAGCGGGACAAATCTATTGTTTTCTTAGCGAATAACAGACATCGTTTGGACCAAGGACATGCTGCGCAGGGGATTTTATAAACAACATTACGTCGATCGTCTTCAGGAGGTCGAAGCTTAGGAACAGGAAATTCTTGTTGTAGTGTTTTTATTGGTTTGTTGGTGACTTGAATGTCATGACTCTTGAGAATTCGAGTGAGTCACGCTCAGTGATACCTTTGATGCAAGGAAGGATCGCAAAGTTCTGTCGGTTCATTGGGTCAGCCCATTTGAAAAAAACATTCCAACCAATTCTACGGGTGATGGTGATAGTGGAGGCGACAATTTCTTTCTTATGACATCAGCAATGGTTTTTGAACGCGGCACTGATACAGACAGTTTCGCAGGCTTTTCCAGCTTTTGAGTTGGGTAGACTCAAAGCTCTATGCAGAAGTGTCACATCAGTGCTGATTTTATGTTTTTTGTCATGGTGAGAATGGAAATCAAGGTATCTATCCGTGTGTGTGGGTTTCCGATAGACATCAATAATTGAACTTCCCGTTATCGTGTGAGATGAGGGTGTCAAGAAATGACAGCTGGCCATTGGATTCATGTTCGACGGTGAAGGAAATGTGTGTGTCGATAGAATTCAGTGAATCGTGGAAAGAGGCAACTGCATCCTTTTTAATAACGCAGAAACTGTCGTCAACATAATGCTTCCAAACTTTCGGCGGGACAGGAGTCGAATCGATTGCTGGTTCTTTGATTTCCTCCATACATAGGTTGGCTTTTACGGGGCTGAAGGTAGGAAATAGCAAGGGTTGACAGGCCGCACAATCTCTACCGGTGTGAAACATTTGAAAATCTTTTATATTTTCTTCTAACGAGTATATCTCGTGTAAAATGGAGGTGGTAGGCCTGTACGACTTTTACAAAATGCTTTTAAATGCCGTTTGCCACCAATATAATTATGTTTTTTAACGGGGGTATACATTTACTTGGTTTTGGAGGATTTTAGTGTTGACTGAAAAAAAAACTTTTAAAAGCCGCATGTAACGGACTAGAGATCAACTTTGTTATGTCTGTAATGTGTTCCTGATCTGAAATGATATGTTGACCGTTTAAAAAATGTATTTCCTGCTATTTTTAATCACGCTGGGCCCAGCTATTTGTGTTTGTCATTGCAGGAACTATGTCACGGAGAGGTAAATGTTGATCCAAGGTTAGCAGAGAGAGAGAGAGAGAGTTTAAGCTTTAGTGAAAGCTCTGTGACGTGACTTTAAAACTTGTCTCAGTCAAAGCTGTGTTAATAGCATCGATTCGCCGGCTTCGCTTTATATCTGCAAGTTGTTTGGGTCTGGAGCTGCGGAGTTTTTATTACGGCTAATTTTTCATTTCATTTTAATTGTAGGTATATATAAACCTTTTTTTAGCCTCAAACCCGCTTTCAATATAATACTATTTGTCAGCGGTCGCCCTCAAAGCGTATATAAGGATTTAGATCACTCTACTCGCCCTCTTTTCGCGCCAGTCAGCTTCGCATTCTCCGCTCTCTGTCGTCAGTTTAATATTTCCGAAGAAGCCGCTCAAGTTCCTTCTGCAAGTGTGGAGCGTTGACCGTCCCTGCTGTTCTTGCTTCCGCTCAGTCTATTCATCAGAACGCCGTTCCTGGTTCTTCTTCGGAACAACAAAATTTGGAGGCGAATATCTCTTCTTATTTACTGTCATGTTAGTATTATATATTTTGTTTTATTTCACGTTTCCTTCTTGATTTCCTTGCCGCCATGCTTTAAGTTCTCATGTTTGCCATTTGCCTCTAGTAGTTTTGCTTTATTTGTCATTTTCAGTGTTTCTTATTATATTTTTTCATGTTTGGTCAAGTCGGCTTTCGTTCTAAGTTTTTCGTTGCACGTGGCGGTTCTTTTGTATACTTCTTTCCCTTTGGGTTTTCAAGCGTTTGTTTTAGCATTGTTTTATTTTGTTTGGCGCACTGCGTTTTGTCCTCAGGGATGTGCTTGTGCTTTATGTTTGGCGCATTTTTTCGACTGTTTAGCATGCTAATTTGTCCTTGCCATCGGAGCTTTGCAGTACGTTGCTCGTTCTCACACGTTAGAGTGTTTTCGCCTTTAAGGCCCTGCAGATTATTGTTTGTTGCAATTTTAGTTGTCTCATGTTATTAATCATTTAGCATGCTGTGTTTGCCATCGGGGCTTTGCACTGAGATGCTTGCTGTGACAAGTTTGAGTTTGTTTAGCATGCTGCGTTTGACATCGGGGTTTTGCAAACGCTTTGTGTCACATTTGTTATTATTTAGCATGTTGCGTTTGCCATCGGGGCCTTGAAGATGTTTGTTTGTTACACGTTTTAATTTTTTGGTATGCTGCGTTTGCCATCGGGGCTTTGCAGTTGCTTGTTTTGACAAGTTTGCGTTTGTTTAACATGCTGCGTTTGCCATCGGGGTTTTGCAGATGCTTTTTGTCACATTGTTATTATTTAGCATGCTGTGTTTGCCATCGGGGTTTTGCAGATGCTTGTTGTGACAAGTTTGAGTTTGTTTAGCATGCTGCGTTTGCCATCGGGGCTTTGCAGATGCGTTTTTGTCACATTCATGTTATTATTTAGCATGCTGCGTTTGCCATCGGGGCTTTGCAGATGCTTTTTGTCACAGTTTTTAATTATTTAGCATGCTGCGTTTGCCATCGGGGCTTTGCAGATACTTGTTGTGACAAGTTTGAGTTTGTTTAGCATGCTGCGTTTGCCATCGGGGCTTTGCAGATGTTTGTTTGTCACATGTTTTAATTGTCTAGCATGCTGTGTTTGCCATCGGGGCTTTCAGATGCTTGTGACAAGTTTGAGTTTGTTTAGCATGCTGCGTTTACCATCGGGGCTTTGCAGATGCTTGTTGTGACAAGTTTGAGTTTGTTTAGCATGCTGCGTTTGCCATCGGGGCTTTGCAGATGTTTGTTTGTCACATGTTTTAATTGTCTAGCATGCTGTGTTTGCCATCGGGGCTTTCAGATGCTTGTGACAAGTTTGAGTTTGTTTAGCATGCTGCGTTTGCCATCGGGGCTTTGCAGATGCTTTTTGTCACAGTTCTAACATGCTGCGTTTACCATCGGGGCTTTGCAGATGCTTGTTGTGACAAGTTTGAGTTTGCTTAGCATGCTGCGTTTGCCATCGGGGCTTTGCAGATGTTTGTTTGTCATATGTTTTAATTGTCTAGCATGCTGTGTTTGCCATCGGGGCTTTGCAGATGCTTGTGACAAGTTTGAGTTTGTTTAGCATGCTGCGTTTGCCATCGGGGCTTTGCAGATGCCTTTTGTCACAGTTCTAACATGCTGCGTTTACCATCGCGGCTTTGCAGATGCTTGTTGTGACAAGTTTGAGTTTGTTTAGCATGCTGCCTTTGCCATCGGGGTTTTGCAGATGCTTTTTGTCACATTTGTTATTATTTAGCATGCTGCGTTTGCCATCGGGGCTTTGCAGATGTTCGTTTGTCACATGTTTTAATTGTCTAGCATGCTGTGTTTGCCATCGGGGCTTTGCAGATGCTTGTTGTGACAAGTTTGAGTTTGTTTAGCATGCTGCGTTTGCCATCGGGGCTTTGCAGATGCTTGTTGTGACAGGTTTGAGTTTGTGTAGCATGCTGCGTTTGCCATCGGGACTTTGCAGATGCTTGTTGTGACAAGTTTGAGTTTGTTTAGCATGCTGCCTTTGCCATCGGGGTTTTACAAATGCTTTTCGTCACATTTGTTA
Source organism: Dendrophyllia cribrosa (assembly GCA_024195265.1). Lineage (NCBI taxonomy): Eukaryota > Metazoa > Cnidaria > Anthozoa > Scleractinia > Dendrophylliidae > Dendrophyllia > Dendrophyllia cribrosa. The sequence continues at coordinate 24,682,608 of JAJLRJ010000009.1, forward strand.
TTATTTAGCATGCTGCGTTTGCCATCGGGGCTTTGCAGATGCTTGTTGTGACGACTTTGAGTTTGTTTAGCATGCTGCCTTTGCTATCGGGGTTTTGCAAATGCTTTTCGTCACATTTGTTATTATTTAGCATGCTGCGTTTGCCATCGGGGCTTTGAAGATGTTTGTTGTGACAAGTTTGAGTTTGTTTAGCATGCTGCGTTTGCCATCGGGGTTTTGCAGATGCTTTTTCAGTCTCACATTTGTTATTATTTAGCATGCTGCGTTTGCCATCGGGGCTTTGCAGATGCTTGTTGTGACAGGTTTGAGTTTGTTTAGCATGCTGCGTTTGCCATTGGGGCTTTGCAGATAATTGTTGTGATCGTCTAGCATGCTGCCTTTGCCATCGGGGTTTTGCAAATGCTTTTCGTCACATTTGTTATTATTTAGCATGCTGCGTTTGCCATCGGAGCTTTGAAGATGTTTGTTGTGACAAGTTTGAGTTTGTTTAGCATGCTGCGTTTGCCATCGGGGTTTTGCAGATGCTTTTTGTCACATTTGTTATTATTTAGCATGCTGCGTTTGCCATCGGAGCTTTGAAGATGTTTGTTGTGACAAGTTCGAGTTTGTTTAGCATGCTGCCTTTGCCATCGGGGTTTTGCAGATGCTTTTTGTCACATTTGTTATCATTTAGCATGCTGCGTTTGCCATCGGGGCTTTGCGGATGTTTGTTTGTCACATGTTTTATTTGTCCGGCATGCTGTGTTTGCCATCGGGGCTTTGCAGATGCTTGTTGTGACAAGTTTGAGTTTGTTTAGCATGCTGCGTTTGCCGTCGGGGTTTGTAGATGCCTTTTTGTCACATCTTTTAATTATTTAGCATGCTGCGTTTGCCTTCAGGGTTTTGCAGATGCTTGTTGTGACAATTTTGAGTTTCTTTAGCATGCTGCGTTTGCCATCTTGGTTTTGCAGAATGAGAGAGCATGGTGCTTTTTGTCACATTTTTTAATTATTTAGCATGCTGCGTTTGCCATCGGGGCTTTGCTGATGCTTGTTTGTCACATTGTTTAATTATTAAGCATGCTGTGTTTGCCATCGCGGCTTTGCAGATGCTTCTTGTGACACGTTTGAGTTTGTCTAGCATGCTGCGCTTTGCCATCGGGGTTTTGCATTTGCCTTTTTGTCACATGTTTTTATTAGTTAGCATGTTGTGTTTGCCATCGGGCTTTGCAGATGCTTGTTGTGACGAGTTTGAGTTTGTTTAGCATGCTGTGCTTCGCCTCTCGGGGTTTTGCAGATGCTCTTTGGTCCCATTTTTTATTATTTAGCATGCTGTGTTTGCCATAGAGGCCTGGCAGATGCTTGTTGTGGAAAGTTTGAGTTTGTTTAGCATGCTGCGTTTTGCCATCGGAGTTTTCCAGATACTTTTTATCACATTTCTGAATTAGCATGCTGTGTTTGCCATCGAGGCTTTGAAGACGTTACGGTTGTGACAAGTTTGAAGTTGTTTGGCATGCTGCGTTTTGTCATCGGGGACTTGCTTATACTTGTCATGACATGCTGGAGTTTGTTTGCAGTGTGTTGCGCTTTGCCATCGGCCTCTTGTTGTGGGTATTTGCTTAGCATGATGCCTTTCATCGTTGAGTTTTGCAGATGCTTCTTTGTCACTTGTTCAGGCTTTGTTTAGCTTGCTGTGCTTTACTTTCGGCGCTTTACGTATGCTTCTTTGTTTCACTTTAGTCATACCTTTTTATCTCTTTCTTTTCTCTCCGATGACAGTCTTGAAGGGAGTCTAATTCCCTACTCGGATTACCGGGGCCAAGGCTGTCATCTCTCAGGCTCTCTTTTATCTTTCCTTATCTTTGTTTGTGTTACCTTTCAGTCTTCTTTGCGCCTTCTCAATGATAAGAATGTTGGCTTAAATCAGTGGGAGATTTCTGAAAATTTTGATCCTACTGCCGTATGGAACTAGAAGTTCCATTCCCGCCCAAGCCTGGGAGATGACAGTTAATGGCCATGTATGAGAAGCTTTCGTTTCTGTGGTTTTTTAGGGTGACGCTCTCGCCGATATTAACACCTCAGTCACAGATTCCTTTAAAACATTTGAATTTATGGACGTAAGTCTCCAAAACCTCCGGAGTGTTAGAATTTTAATTGTCTATCGACCGCCTAACAACATGTCATGTGTCCTGTTTTTTGAAGAATTTTCTAGATTGCTAGAAAATGTGTTGTCTGAACCTTCTGCTAAATTAATGTTTGCAGGTCATCTAAATTTTCATATTGAAACTTTTAATAATGTCCATGCTACGCAGTTCATTGAAATTCTTGAAACTTTTTATCTCAAACTGTTACTCATATTAGTGGTCACACCCTGGATCTGCCGATAACAAGATTAAATGGGCAAATTGTAGGAAACATTAAGATCCATGACCTGGCGATCTCTGACCGTCTTGAGGTGCTTTGTAACTTATTTCTCAAGAAACCTCAATTTAGGGAAAAGGTCGTCAGTTCTCGAAGACTGTGCCCCTTAGATATCGACTCCATTTTTGAGGATGTTCGTATTTCTTCGATAGTCCAGGAACAATCCATGGATTTAGACAGAGTAGTTCATCAGTATGATAACGTTCTTGGAATACTGTTGGACAATCGTGCTCCTCCGAGAAAGCGTTTGGTGACAATACGACCTACTGTACCGGAAGTTGCTGCTGAGAAATGCAAAGGTCGTCTTCTGTGGAGAAAATGGGGGAAATCTCGGCTACAAAGTGATCGGGAAGCATATCGCTATCAGTGCTTCGTCGTCAACAATTTGATTAATTCTGCAAAATCTACGTATTACGCATCATTAATTAATAAGCATTCTTCAGATCAAGGGGTGCTGTTCAGAATTGTAAATAAGCTTATGCAGAAATGTCACGAGGCGCGATATCCACCTTCTCCGAGCAATGCTTTGCTTACTGATTCATTTGCTGACTTTTTCACTGCCAAAGTTGAAAACATTCATGCCGCCCTTGTCCTTGTCCCTGCCCCAAGAAACAGAAATCTATTATTAGCTCATGATGATGATCTGCCTGCAAACGCTGTTGAATTAAACAACCTTCACAAGGTCTTTCAAGAGGATGTAAATGAATTTGCTTATAACTCTCTAAGCAAGTCCTGTTGCCTTGATCCTCTTCCGGCATCAGTTCTTAAGGGCTGCTTCCCTGTACTCCTTCTTACTGTTACCAGGATTGTCAATTGGTCATTAAGGTGGCTGAACACAGTTTCACTGTACCTATGCGTCATTCATTGTCATTTTAAAACCACTAACGTCTGGGCGTCCAAAATTGGTGAGGCATATGATTAAGTAACAAGCTATATATCTTGATATTTTTGTTGAGCTTTAAGGGTGTTGCCATGGTGACACGGTGGATTGTAAATCAGCCCGCAATATTTGGTTTCGTTTATTTTCAGAAAATCTAGTCGTTAGATTTTGTCCATCATTTGTCTCCAGTAAACTCGCGTGTTAACACTGGTCTCGTGTAATTTGGACAGAGGGATCTTCCGTAATTTGTTTTTATATGTTTGCGTTTTGTAAAATCTCCTCTGTTAGATTTCAAATTTTTGATGGCAGGTGAGTTCGGCATATTCGGAACTATTATTATTGTGTGTATACGAGCAACAAATTGTTTGATTTTAAGGCGAAAAACAACACTTTCGCGATCCACGCTGAGCAAATTAACATGATCGCTGAATAGGCGCCACGTTTGTTTTTCTCAAAACTCATGTAAGCAGCTGAAATTAAAGAGCGCGCGCAAGCTGTGTTCCGTCACCTTACCAACTCGTCAGATGCCTGATGCCTTAAAGAAACCGACCACTGACTTCCAGCAGTTCACGAACTTTCGGCAGATCTCAAATTTTAAGTTTATTTCTTAGCTGGTTGAAAAGTCTGCTGCAGTTCAACTGACAGAACATGTTTTGACTAACCATCTTGACGAGACGTTTCAGTGAGCATACAAAGAATTTCACTCAACTGAAACAGCACTTCTTAGAGTACAAAATGACATCTTGTGTGCTCTTGATCAGAATATGTCGGTCATATTGCTGTTTTGGATCCTTCTGCTGCATTCGATACAGTGGATACTAATATCTAGACTCTCAAACCGTTAAGGAGTAAAAGCAATTGCATTGGCCTGGTTTAAGACGTACCTAACCTCACGCAAACAGTTTGTTAAGGTAGAGGAGGAAATATCATCAAAGCGACCCTTGTTGCGCGGGGTGCCCCAGCGATCTGTACTAGGTCCACTGCTATACCTCATCTGCACTGTGCGATTGCTAATATCATCAAACAGCACAATTTACTATATCATCCGTTTGCTGATGACACGCAACTATATATATATATCCTTTAAGACTGATTTGCTGTGCTCACCTTGAAGAGGTAAAGTTCCGTGTTGAACGCTGTGTCGAGGACATAGACCGTTGGATGTGTAATATCTCTAATTGAAACTTAATCATAACAAAACCGAACTCGTTGTCATTAGCTCCAAATTTCGACATAGACTAGATCTCGAATATGTTCAGGTCGGAGTTGAGTAAATTGCCCCTAAGTCGCCTGCACGCAACCTAGGAGTCATCATGGACAATTGCCTCTGTGTGGAACAACATGTGGAAAAGATATGTAATGAAGCAAATTGCCATCTCAGGAACTTTGCAAAGATTCTCCAAAATCTCACTCAGGACTCTGCTGAAATTCTCGTTCACCCTTTCATTGGTTCCAAGCTTGACTATTGTAACTCACTTCTGTATGGCATTCCCTAATATTTAATTTGTAGATTACAGCGTGTTAAAAATACTGCAGCTCGCATTGTTACGTTAACAAGAAAATATGCTTATATTACCCCAATAATGTTTTAAGCTAGTACATTGGCTGCTTGTAAGTTCGGTATTATTTTTAAGCTACTGTTATTAGTTCATAAAGCACTTCATGGCAAAGCTTCGTCTTACATTTCTAGTCTGCTGAGTTATCGAAGGTTCTCTAGCCGGGTCATTACGTTCCAATGTCCAAGAACTGCTCACAGTGCCACTGGCTAAACTTTAGACTTGTGGAGACCGGGCGTTCAGCGCTGCTGCGCCAACTAAAAGACTATGGAATGACTTGCCTCTTAGCCTTCGAAAATCCCCATCGGTAGCTATTTTTAAGAATTTTAAAACTTGTCTTTTTAGAGAAGCTTATGACTTTTAACCCTTATTTTTAGTACAATTCTTTTATTTTATTTCTCTAACATGTATTAATATTTTTCAGAACTGTAAATGTATTTTTACATTTTAGTTTTTACCTTAGCATAATGATTGTAAAGCGCTATGGAAGACTAGCTGAATAGCGCTATATAAATTATTATTATTATTATTATTATTATTATTATTATTGTTATTATTATTATTATTTCCATGTTGGGCTTTCGTGACCCAGGGCGCTTCGTTGCCGGAGAGCTTCACTGTCATTTCGAATCCTGGTCTCGTAGTGCCTCTTCAGATTTTCGTTTTGGGTTTTGGGTTTGGGTGTTTAGTTTTGGGGTTTTTTGTTTAGTTTTGGGAGTATTTTGGAGGTGTATATCTGCGAGATTGCTTGATGGCTTGTTGCGACAGCTGACCCCAATCTAAATCCGCATAAGCACGAGGGAGAGCACTGCAAATAGATTACTATTTGTCAGCGGTCGCCCTCAAAGCGTATATAAGGATTTAGATCACTCTACTCGCCCTCTTTTCGCGCCAGTCTGGCGGTTCAGTCCGCCGCGGTTTGTTCGTCCTTTTATGTCCTCATCTCTCTCTCTGCTTTCCTCACTGTCGGCTTTGGGTTCGATTTTTTCCCCGCCCTCCCAACCCATCTGCTACTCACTTGTCTGCCTAAAGCGACAGCTGACCCCAATCTAAATCCGCATAAGCACGAGGGAGAGCACTGCAAATAGATTACTACATGTAGTCCAATTTTAGCCGTTAATTAATGGCTAAAACTCGGATCAGTATATAACATTAGTCCAATTTTTAATAGCCATTAATTAACGGATAAAACCTGGCCCAGCAAATAGTACTATTTACCGTTCTCCATAAATATGCGTTGCTCTAAAGGAAGCAACCACCAAATGTAAACCCGACAACTGATGAGGTTCAAGTCAGAGAACCGAAACCATGGTCTTGCCTGAATCATACAGTGGCATAAACAAAACAGTTGCTAGACTGGTAAACTAATTACCAAATGGAGGTAATATAAATATCGAGCTCCAGACGCAAACAATTCACAGAGTAAAGCAGAGCAAATCGATGCTACATTGTATTAACACAGCTTTGACTGAGACAAGTTTTAAAGTCACAGAGCTTTCACTAAATCATAGTTCTGAGTCAACACTAAAATCCTCCAAAACCAAGTAATTAAAGTCACAGAGCTTTCACGAAAGCTTAGTTCTGAGTCAACACTAAAATCCTCCAAAACCAAGTAAACATATACCTGTTAAAAGACACATACATGTACAAGTCGAACAGGCTTACCACCTCCATTTTACACAAGATATACTCATTAGAAGAAAATATAAAAGGTTTTCAGATGTTTCACACTGATAGAGATTGTGCGGCCTGTCAAGACTTGCTATTTCCTACTATGGCACACGGCCAAAACTGTTGAGGTTGACAACAACTCTCACCCGCTCCCGAGACAATATAACATTCTTTTAAACAAACATTAATTTTAGCACTTCTTAGCATTTTTCCGAACATTCTTTTTACATGTATTATTTATTCATACGAATTACTCGCCATATTCCTAAGTTTTTACATCTCATTTCACCACAAAAAACAGTTTTGTTAAAAATTGTAAGTTGGTGTTTGCACACAACTGTTTTAGAGCTTTAAAGTCGATAATTCTTGAACTTGTTTGAATACTGGACATTTTGTTTCTGCTTTACTTGCTTTTAAATTAACCGCGCACCACCATGTTTTATTTTTGCAAAGTTTGATGAGGGATTATGACATCAGTGCATAATGTCCTGCATTTTAAATATATATCTTCTAAATTAGCATTGTGTGAATTTGGAGATAAGCACATACTTCTTACGCATATTCCAGCTTGCTTCTACTACAGACTCACTACAATCTTCTTAAACAGACTTCAAATTTAGATCTCCGACAACACGGTGATGTCAGAAATTACCATAAAGAAAACATGGCGGCCATTGGGCATTTTAAACTGAAAACCGAACACTTCGCATTTGAACCTTACCAAGATATCGACCTACAACGTAACCCCATGACCAGTTAAAGAGAACCATTAAGTATACCTTGGCTGCTTAAACTGTTTTTCAGCTCAGATTCCCTTCAAATATTTTATAAAAAATCAATGATCAACTATTATTAACATAAATTTGTCAACTATTAACCCATTGACAGACATGCCAGCCAAAACTATAAAATAATTTTCAAGCTGCTGAGGGACATTACAGTAAAAAAGTTAAGCTTACATTTTTCGATGGGAATTTATGTTCTTGATATAAATTTGTGATTGACTTTTTCTTTGTGTTTTTGTTCATTTTTGAGAAATGTTTATAAAACCTGCCCAAATAAAGTCGGATTGACATCTTCAATTTCGTCATGTGCTTAGCCAATTTTGCTTGTGAGGACAGTTCCTCGATGCGCTAATAATGAAACACTCAAAATGATCCTGTTTACTTCATAGAATGAATCATCAATTCGCCTGCTTGTGGTGTATCTGGCCCCCTGTGGGGATCCTGGATTAAGTATTGTTCCACATAAGAACGATAGCAAACTTCATTGTTCTGCGGCATTGGCTCTTTCCCACATAGAATATCTTTGATTTCAAGAATAGAGGAGGACCTGATGGTTAATAATTATATTTCATTATAAAAATAAAGAAAATCCGTTTGCGTCAAAAAAAAAATTTTAGAAAATGTTCGTGCTTAATCAATCAAAATAGCAGAAGACAATAGCTAATAATTTTGCTTCTTTGATGAAGTTCCCCAAATACAATTTCTTTTAAAAATTGTATGTTGTGCGATTGGGTCTCAAATTACTTGAAACCTTAAAAAAATTAGACAAAATGCACCTTGAACCTTAACATTTTAGCGGTTTTTGAGTCTAGGCCAATGAGATCACTAGTTTTAACAATGAAAATTCTTGACATTCCTTTGCCGTTAGCGCTATCCTTCTTATGCGGATCATTACTTAAACATTAACCCGTGTCTGAGAGAGAGATTTGTGTTTTTTGTTAGAACTATCAAAAGAAAGCGAAATATGAATATAGAATTGTTTAAATAGCAATAAAAGGAATACATTAGTGCATTAATGGTTTCATGATTTCCTGCAGACGAGACCGGCTGCTGCAATTTTTTGACCTGACAGTTTTCTTGTTGCTGCTAGCATGATGATAAATACATTTCATTGTAATCTGTTGTGCATCTATTATTTTGCAAAAATCTTCTAACATTGATTTTTTTCTAAAATTTTTGCTACAGCTAGGTAACGAGTTACTCAGAAATGCAAAAAAATGGGGGTCACCAAGTTCGTTTCAGAGATAAGATATCTGAAAGGCCACCTTAATTTGGAAAAATCGGTCTTCCTTACTCAATATGGTCCCAATGTCTATCAGTCTAAAAATATTGCAAATGAATCTCTAGAATGAAACTTTCTTTACCAAATTTTATATTAGTGGGTCTATTAAGCAAATTAAATCAACTGGTGACATCCCTTAAAGTGCACCTAACCCCCAATTTTTTTTCTTCTTTTAATCAACTCAATGTACGTTGAAAAGTCGAATAATGAAATATTTCTAGTTTTTAACGTCGCGTTAGTGAGTTATAGAGATTTGAATTTACAAAAATGCTAATTAGATGACGTCAAATCAAGACTTTACCATTATTTCTACTTAAATTTACAATATGCAGTTCACAGCTTAAGGATAATCAATTTAAGAAATACTAAATAAAAACTGTTAATAGTCAATTGATTTGTAAAAAAATATTACTTGGAGGTTAAGGTAGTAACAAGTAGTTGTATAATGAACGATTCTTGATTTGACGTCATCTTATTAACGTTTTGTAAATTCAAACCTCTATATTCACTAACGCAATGTTAAAAACAAGAAATATTTAACTATTCAACTTTTCAACGTACATAGAGGCGAGTAAGCGAAAAAACAATTTTGGGGTTAGGTGCAATTTAAAATCTTATTTTTAAACGACAGTATTTGCAAACCATGACAGCCACAAGTTGGCTGGATTCGATGTTGCATGGGTAGAAAAATGGGAAATTTTTAAACTTCCTACATTGTTTTTTTATTTATTTTTTCACAATCTGTCGAGAATTAGAAAAGAAAGTTATCTAGCCAAAAAAAGTTGGGATCACCGACCATCCAAGTGAGTAAAATCTAAGTAAAGTCAACGCAACGGCTACCAGCCCTTTACCTGTTTAGATTTCTTATTTTGCGCACACGCTCGTGCATGACGTAGCATGGCGTTGCAATATAAAATTGCATGCACATAAACAATTACTTCGAACGTCCTTAAGTCTCTTTTTAGGATTATTTTGAGCAATAAATACCCATTTGCGTTTTAAAAACGTTTTTATAGCAGGCATTTTGAACACAAAAGAAAACAGATGTAAGAAATTTGCAGCAATGGGCATACATTGAAGTTCTGCATTTTATAATTCTAATTTCACTCACGTTGTCCCCCCCCCCCCACCCCCTGCTACCGACCCCATCCCCCACCCCCTTTACACCCACTCACCCACATAACATAACATAACATAACATAACATAACATAACATAACATAACATAACATAACATAACATAACATAACATAACATAACATAACATAACATAACATAACATAACATAACATAACATAACATAACATAACATAACATAACATAACATAAAACCTTTATTTTAACACGATAAGAATTAAAGCTAAAAAGCTTGTGGGGTCGTGTATACTACTAAACTAATATATGCTAATTGAACTATGTACATAAAAATTAATAAGTACGGAACTAATAACAAAGTATTAATCTAAGACCTTAAAATAATAATTTTAATTTCTAAAAATACACGTAATCACTGTCTCTATATCGAGATGTAGAGGCAGTGGAACTGTCGAAGAGAAAGTTGTTAAAATATCCCTCGGTAATAAGTAGTCTTTTGATTTCTTTAAAGTTCAGATTGTCTATTTTAGCTCTGTCAGTAGGGTTTTCGCCTACTACAATCCCCGGGAGGGGGGGGGGGGGGGACTCCCTATAATGGGCTATACGGGGATGCTCCGCCCGAAAGGGGTACCTTTTTTATGCTGGAGGTATATGAAAGGGTCGGGATTTGAAAGGGCCTTTCAAAATATATCAAACAGACGCACGCAAAGGCTATATGAAAGGGGTACCATTTTCAACGAAAGGTATATGAAAGGGGTACCATTTTCAATGAAAGGTATATGAAAGGGGTACCTTTTCTGTCAAAAACAGTATATGAAAGGGTAAGGGTTTGGACCTCGGGGCGGAGCATTCCGGTACAAAACTTTGTTGAGTACCCCCCCCCCCCCCGGCTACAATCATGAAGAGATTGAAAAAAAAATACGAAAAGCACTCAAGCAGAATTGGCTGATTCTGTATAAGCTCTACCGTCTCTATTAAATTGGAACACCTATAAAGGGTAAAGAAAGAATCCCTGACGAAACAACTGTAGGCCTATGATACACAGTTCAACATTTTGTTGATCTGATGTTGGACTGCTGCTGTTCAACGACTGTTGCAATAGGCCATTCAAAACGTTGAAAGTTGTTGAACGAAAATAGAGGCAGGCTGACAAGTTATAACTTGTTGAACGATGAGAGCCAATCATTTGCAATGTTGTCTTCTACTCATCAATAGCGACCTTTAGATTGGACTACGAGTACGAGATTGAGTACGAGTACGAGTTTTCAAACCAAAGTCGTGTGCCTCATATAATTTCTTATCACACCAATCTTATCCCTAACGTTTATTTATGTGTTAGTCAGCAACAGGAAAGAGTTATAGTTCGGGGGATACAATTATCTCGAAATTCCAAAGTCGTACTCGTACTCGATTTCGTACTCGTAGTCAAATCTAAAGGTCGCTAATGTTGATGTTCTACCGTGTATCATTCGCAAAGTTTAGCTACAAAAATAACACCTGCAATGCACAAATTGCTTTACCTGTTAAATAAGCAAGCTCCGATGGCTTGTTTCGTCTCCTCAATAAGCACTGAAACCTTTCGCCGAGCTCAAATAGAAGAACAGAAACACGCTGCAGCAAAAGCTTCCCCACCTTCCGCCATGATAACCGCGAAAGCAAGGAAGACTGGCACTAGAACACGCGAGGTTTTTTGTTTTTTCACAGGACGTGCCCACTCAAAGGGGCTATGTCGCGAGGTTTCGCCTAATTTTAGTAACTAAAATTTACACTTTTATCTGTCAAAATTCTTTTGTTCGCTGATACGAAACAGGACTCGAAACGGAACCAGTGGTCACGTACACAAGAGCTATTGCTTGTTTTGATTTAAGTCCAACAATTTCATTTCTTTTCTTAAGCGAAACAAAATCAGAAAAATGTTAGGTTTGTCTGCATGTGGCGGTAAAGTATGGCGTTATATCCCCGCCAAAATTCAAGTTTTGTTTTCAACATTTAAGTTTCCTCAGTTAAATGTCATGTTTACGATTTAGATCTGAACTTTTATATACAAAATCCCTACTTTCAATTCAACGTTGTACCTTATTGTAATCATTTCAATTCCAAAATTCAAGTTTTGTTTTTAACATTTAAGTTTCCTTTTTAAATGTCATGTTTACGATTTAGATCTGAACTTTTATATACAAAATCCCTACTTTTAATTCAACATTGTACCTTATTGTAATCATTTCAAGTTCTAAGATGCGAGAAAAAGATTCAAGATTGAAGTTTTCGCTTCAACAAGCAAGTCTTTGCTTCAACATTCAAGTATTTGCTTCAACATTCAAGCCTTCGTTTGAACATTCAAGTTTCTGTACAACAACCAAGCCTTCGCCTCAACATTAAAGTCTTCGCTTCAACGTCGTGTCTTTGTTTTCAGCCTTCTCGAAGACGCGCCAAACAACATACAAGTTTTGAATTCAAACTTCATGTTTTGAATTCAAAGTTCAAGTTTTGAATTCAAACTACTTCAAGTTTTGATTTGAACTTCACGCTTGATCAACTCGGTCACATGACTATACCCAAGGTCAGGCATGCGCACTTGTAGCCAACCCAGCATGCTTTGTTGTCTTAGTTTTTGAAAGATGGCGGCCGCCACGGTGAGAAGAGAAGATTATTTATTTCTCCACGGAACTGTAGTATACTAGAAACCTTTTTCTAGTTTAAACAACATGTTAGATCCATCAGAAATAGACAGTGTAGTATTGAGGCTAGATTGCATGAAGGTTAATATTAGTGATGACTCGCAGATAGATGCCATCATAACTAATCTTGAACAAGTTTATGTCGAGAGCCTATACAAGAGGAAAGACAACAATACGAAAATGTAGAGGGTCATCCAATGGCCGCCAAGCTTATCAATCAAGGACGTGGACGGCCTAGTTTTGACATTAGGGAAGAAACGTTGTCATTAATTCTCGAAAACAGCTTCAAAGTTCCGGCAGTTTCTTGGTGTTGCGATCACCAAATGACGTAAAACAAAAGATTCAAAAGAAACAAAACAATACCCACACCACAACACAAAAGCTAACCAACACTAGTTTCCGCAACACCAAGAAACACCCAAAGTTCCGGTCATCGCTCAACTGCTAAGGGGCCGAGCATGTGACTTTTGAGGGGGGGGGGGGGGGGGGGGGGGTTGGGGGGGGGGGGGGGTTGGGGGTTGGGTGATTTTAGCAAAAAATGTCCTGTGGACTCATTCTGAGTAAAAAAATCTTGCAAGGAAATACCTCGGGAAAAAAATACCTACACTGATCTTGAGCAAGAAAAAAAATCCAACAAGGTCTTTTCATGCCAATACATTGAAATTTGTTTGGCACCTTCTGTACACTTTGTAAATCAAAGAACAGTGAAATGACTAACATTTCACCGCATTTTACACATGGCACCGCTGTGGAAACGAAAATTCAGTGGCTTTTGCCAACATTTTCATGATCATGGCAGCGGTTGAGATCAAAATCTTTAGGGCGACCGCGGAGCTATGGGGCTTGGTGGGCTATAGCCAGGGCGTAGCCAGGATTTCTTCAGAGGTACGCACAATCACCAACTTCAAACACCCCTCACTTACCCACCCCCAACCCGAAAGACCCAAATCTTTCTGTTTTCTTCGACTTTTTCTGGTACGCACGTGCGTACTTGCGTACAGGTAGCTACGCCCCTGATAGCCCCACCAATAATTTTGCCGAGATATTTTTTTTTTTTTTTTTTGCATTTAGAAAACTACTTCTAATCTTTGTGTTAAAAGCAAACCCAATTTGATTTTTGGTTCGCTCAACAACATTTATTTACATGACCACAATAATGCCGACTATGACAGACCAATGATTAATGGTGTTGTACCCATTAAACATTATGCGAATTTTCTGTTGTCCCATGTTTCTCTTGTATCACGTGTTTTGAAATCGCATCCATTTTTAATTCTTTCTTCTCAGAGTGTTTCGATCAAATTCAACATGTCTCTAAGCGTTCGCATTATTTTTTTTATCTGTTCTTTGACTGTAGCACTGAAATTTACAATTAAGTTTAGACGATCAAAAGTTAGCGACCGAAGTTTCGTTTCCATCCGTGGATGGGCAATTGGCGTTGCAAACGGAATGCGAGCAAAGATGACCCAACAGTGATTAAACAATGTTGCAATCTTAATACGCACAAGACAAGAACTGACGTTGTGCGACTTGTTGATGTGGCTAGCGAATTTGTCAGTCAAAATGATAACCGCAAACGTAACTTTGGAACATTTACTGACGCTGACCTCCTTATATAGCCAACTAACTGGACTAGCATATCATGAATCCGAAATAGGTCCAACGCGAAATTTTAAGACATTTCTTTTTTCTTGATAATTTGTTCTGTTCGGTGAAATCCACTTTAAATGGTAAAAGAACATAAATTAAGGACTGGCTTTAATATAAAGCTTTCGTCACTTTGAATGAACGTCATATCATGTTATAATACTGTTTTAAATGTATGTTTTTGTGGAAAAAAAACTAGCAGAATGATGATAAACATTTGACAAAATTTTCTTAGGATTGATAGAAATAAACGCATTTCCGGTGATTTCAGAAGCTCTAAATTTCAAAATTTTACGGGGGAGCATACCTCCGGACCCCCCTAGATAAGCTTTGGCCGTCGTCGCTGTAATTAAGTCACAACGAAAACAAAAGCACTCGTGTGGAAAAGATATGTCGATGACGTATTGCCTTTGTGGAACACCAGCATAGAGGAAAAAAATGGGTTCATTGAACAGGCTATAAACAGATATCACCAAACCATGAAATTTACGGCTGAAATCCGGCCTACATTTGAGAGGGTATCCAGATACTCTGGTACATAAAGTTGTTAAACTTATGTCCACACATCCTTGATTTTGAAAAAAAATTGTATTTAAAAAAAAATCTTGCATGGTGTATAACGCTGAAAAAAAGTTTGACACTCTTGCATGTCAGGAAAAAAATTCCTCGCCAAAGGTTTGGGGAAAAAAAATTCTTACCCAAACCTAATCCCCCCCCCCCCCTCAAAAGTCAACTGGTCGGCCCCTAATGGTTTCCTCTTGCACTGTCGAAAGAAGGATGAACAAATATGGGTTGACAGTGTCAGGTTAGTGCATGGCTTTTTTCCTGTAAGTGATGTGTTGAATGACATGTGTAGCCACTCAGTTCAGGTTTTTAATAGCAAGTAATATTTATTTATATATTTATTTTGTTAAATTTGACCTTGTATGTGCATTGGGCCATTACAGTTTTATTATACGCTATCAAGGGCCAAGGAAATCTTGCGGGGAGGGGAGAGGGGATTTTTATGGATTTCTCGGGGGTCATTCAAGACCTGTTTTGATTATCTCAAAAATTCTGCTAGCATCATCTCATTGTCAATATACCAACCCTGGTAAGCCTGGGGCTTAACACAGAGAGACACAAATATCCCACATGACAAAAGCAATTTCATTTAAATTATCATGAATGGGCCATTTCATTTTATATCTACACCCCCTATTGAGGGGTTTCCTGCAAAATAGTAGGTCAACCCCTTAGCAAAATTTTCAAGATGGCCACCACACAAATTTTGAAATCTTCAAAACAGGTCTAGAATGCTCCCAAACACTCCTAAACTACGTCAAACATCATTTAGAGACACCTTGTAACTATAGCAAAAGTTTCAAGAAATTTCATTTTTTCATCAAAATTGGTACATGTAGGTGTTCGCAAGCAATTTAAGGAGCAATTTAAGGAAGTGCAGATGCAATGAAAGGAGGGCACAATATTGTAAGGAAAGTGCAAGAAAATGTAAGGAGAACGCAAATGAAAATGACGCTTGGGATGACCCCCGAGAAATCCATGAAAATACCCTCTCCCCTCCCCACAAGATTTTCTTGGCCCTTGATGGGATATAATAAAAATGTAATGGCCCAATGCACATACAAGGTCAAATTTAACAAAATAAATATATAAATAAATATTACTTGCTATTAAAAACCTGAACTGAGTGGCTACACATGTCATTCAACACATCACTTACAGGAAAAAAGCTATACACTAACCTGACACTTTCAACCCATATTTGTTCATCCTTCTTTCGACGGTGCGAAGCTGTTTTCGAGAAAAAAATGACAACGTTTCTTCCCTAATGTCAAAACTAGGCCGTCCACGTCCTTGATTAATAAGCTTGGCGGCCATTGGATGACCCTCTACATTTTCGTATTGTTGTCTTTCCTCTTGTATAGGCTCTCGATATAAACTTGTTCAAGATTAGTTATGATGGCATCTATCTGCGAGTCATCACTAATATTAACCTTCATGCAATCTAGCCTCAATACTACACTGTCTATTTCTGATAGATCTAACATGTTGTTTAAACTAGAAAAAGGTTTCTAGTATACTACAGTTCCGTGGAGAAATAAATAATCTTCTCTTCTCACCGTGGCGGCCGCCATCTTTCAAAAACTAAGACAACAAAGCATGCTGGGTTGGCTACAAGTGCGCATGCCTGACCTTGGGTATAGTCATGTGACCGAGTTGATCAAGCGTGAAGTTCAAATCAAACCTTGAAGTTTGAATTCAAAACTTGAACTTTGAATTCAAAACATGAAGTTTGAATTCAAAACTTGTATGTTGTTTGGCGCGTCTTCGAGAAGGCTGAAAACAAAGACACGACGTTGAAGCGAAGACTTTAATGTTGAGGCGAAGGCTTGGTTGTTGTACAGAAACTTGAATGTTCAAACGAAGGCTTGAATGTTGAAGCAAAATACTTGAATGTTGAAGCAAAGACTTGCTTGTTGAAGCGAAAACTTCAATCTTGAATCTTTTTCTCGCATCTTAGAACTTGAAATGATTACAAAAAGGTACAATGTTGAATTAAAAGTAGGGATTTTGTATATAAAAGTTCAGATCTAAATCGTAAACATGACATTTAAAAAGGAAACTTAAATGTTAAAAACAAAACTTGAATTTTGGAATTGAAATGATTACAATAAGGTACAATGTTGAATTGAAAGTAGGGATTTTGTATATAAAAGTTCAGATCTAAATCGTAAACATGACATTTAAAAAGGAAACTTAAATGTTGAAAACAAAACTTGAATTTTGGCGGGGATATAACGCCATAGTAAAGAAGTACAAAGCGAAGACTCTGGTACCATGTTAATATGCTGAAGTGTACTATATTTAGCCAACAAAGAAGAAGAACCTTCGTTCATGACATTCCATGGTCAACTGATTTCTATCGCTGCTCGTACATATTGAGATATTTAGCCGTACGATTTCAGAATCGTAAAAATAACCGGGCCAAAATAGATTATTTACATATGTGAAAAATCTGAGACCATTTGGTGAACACAGTACTGCAGGATTGAATGGATTCGACGATGATGGCGTTAACTTGAAAAACAGCCACCGGACGTTTTTCAAGATTGTAGCTTGCGTGACACCTCGCGACATAGCCCCTTATTGGTTTAGCCAACTAATCGTGTGTTTTTACTTCCAGTCAAGTCGCGCATGAGTTAACAAGACCATGCCTTGTACAAATATTTTTTTACGTTTGTTGTCCATGTTACGCTACGTCCAGCCAAAGAATCCTCGATCGAACTTCTTGCTCTAATTACGGTAACAAACTCTAGTACTTCAAAAACACGCAGTCTTTGTCGTTGAAAAATCAACAAAGTGATTCCCAAGTATAAGCGTCCCAAGCCAATACCTTCCGACAGTTTAAATGCAGGCTACAAAGCGACTGGACCGAATTCTGCAGAAAATGATCACTAACTCGATTTCCTGGCAGTGTCGGCGTGAGAATCTTTAGATTGTTACCAATACCCGCTTATATCCTTGGCTAAATGCCGCCATCCATCTTTGAGGTCAAAGATGTGCGATGTTGAAATTCCATGTAAGTTTGAAGCATTTATATTAAACTGTGTCTACTACCGCTTTCACTGCTTGTTTTTTGTTTGTCTCTTTTTGCATTACAATGCCAATGTCTAAGATTAAATTTTCCCATAAGGAGCTTGGCATTTGAGCGGGGTCATTAACGCCGATTAGAGGCAAAAATGGCCTCCGGGTGCAGGACAGTTTACAACCTTTGCAGTGAGCGCCAGGCAAATGCCCCGCCGCCTATGTCCTGGCCGGGGGGGGGGGGGGGGGGGGGGGGTACATTGACTGGGCCCAGTTATTCAAAACGTGGATAAATCACTATCCGGTGGATAGCGCAATGGGCGGTTTTGTCAACGTTTATCCACTGGATAGTGATTTATCCGGTGGATAGCGTTATCCACTCTTTAAACAACTGGAGCCTGGTGTGCGTTTCTCGAAAGTCCCGAAAAGCTGTGTTATGTGCAGTAAATTTGCCAACAAGGATTCAATATTGTTTGATTTAAAAGCGAAGCAATCAAAGTCGACTAAAAACGCTGCGCTGGTTTGCGGGATGAAAACTTCATCGCCACTCGAAAGAAATTGAATTTTAAAAATAGCTTTCGGGTCCGAATAGTCTTCGGGTGTGTTGAGAAACGCACGCCAGGCTCCGGTTGTTGAAAAGATGGCTAGCGCTATCAACCGGATAAATCACTATCCAGTGGATAACACAATTGGTTTTGTTAATACTTATCCACTGGATAGTGGTTTATCCGGTGGATGGCGTTATCCACCTTTAAAACAACCGGGCCAGGCCCCGGTTGTTCAAAAGGTGGATAGCGCTATAAAATCAAATCAAAATTATAAATCACTATCCAGTGGATAACACAATTGGTTTTGTTAATACTTATACACTGGATAGTGATTTATCCGGTGGATAGCGCTATCCACCTTTTGAACAATCGGGGCCAGGTGTATAAGTTTTTTTTAATCTGAATTGTAGATTGCAGGGTCATGTTTGTTTTCTCACGTTTGAGCTTACCAAGCGTTATTTACTACATACGATCTGTCCTTTTTCGGATTAATTCCTCGTTTTTCAAATTAGGCCCTGTATTCTGAAGCGGGTAATAAAACCAGCAGTTTAGTGCAACACTAATCTCGTATTCAGGTCTTCCCAACCTTCAGGAATATCTGGGTAACGCGATACTGAACTGCTCGAAACTGCTAGCTTTATATCTGGGTAACTTGATTTTTAGTGTTGGAAGCTGCCGATCTCTCGAAGTTAGACCATCATTTTGTTAGGATTTGTTGAGAATGGTTATCGTTTGTGAAGTACGTTTCAAGTAGTATATACAAAACGAGTGCGAGGGTTTGATCGTGGTATCCAAATATCGAGAAACAAATAAAAGCACGAGGCCGCTTCGGCCGAGTTGTTTAGACTGCTTCTCAAACTGCCTATATTAATTGTCACCTAAATCGTAACACCATTGTTAAGTTCTTTTCATTGGTTGCATAATTTTGGACATCATTATCAGCTACAATTCATCTGTTGTCTCCTGGTTTCTTTCGGGAATTCAAAGTGTATGCTAAATTTATGGTAGTTTTGCTCATTTAGTTTAAAGCTGCGTGGTTAGTCGGAGCTTGATTTAATATGGCAGAAAGCAGGAGTGTAGCCAGCCTTTAAGCCATTAAGCCCGGGGTTAGCAGGAATTTCCGTGATTTTTTTTTTTGTTCAGCAGCAAAGGATTAGGTTTTTGACTGTAGTATGACCACCTGTAGTTAAAAAGTTGATATACTCAATTTTCGTTGTACATCATAATGAAAAATAATAACTGAAAACGTAAAACATAATCAAAGGCTACTAAGAGCCAACCCGTGAATAAGAAATGCTAACACGCAACGCAATATTTCGGTAAGCTTATGTTTTCACACTGACACGGTTCGGTATTTTTTTTTTAATTAACCGTAAGGATTTTTGATGAACGCAAAAAAAGGAAATCACTTACATAATGTCCAGTTCGAGGGGGAAAAAAAGTAGAGCCACTGGCGAGAGTTGAACCAGGTCCTCCCCAGTGCAAATCCGGTGCCTTAACCCACGAAGCCATCGAGGAACACATGCTCCATCAAGATTAAATTTTGTTATTTAAAGGTAGATACGCATCAAAACGCGTATCTCGATTAGAAAATCCTTTAAGATGGACTTTTTGTCGCATTAACGACTCCAAATGCGAAACATCTTTAAGCTTACTGTTGTTTGTATTCATTTACAACAAATTAGTTGTTATCGCTGGATTCACGCTGTTCTTGTTACGAAACGCATTCGTAACAAAGCATACGTCACTAAGTTTACAGCTGATGGAAGGAGAGTGATCGAGTGACTCATTTGCATATGTCTCCGTTACCGATAACCCGTTCATTACGCATGCGCGTATTCACGGGTGAAATACTGAACATTGCGCGCGCACGATTTCTACGCTATTACAAGATGGCGCGCCGCCAGAGGAATTCTGCACATATTGCAATCGATGATCAATTCCTTACCAGATTTCGTCCTTGCGCCGATATTCCTCTCTGCATACGTCGAGCTTTTGTAAAACGTCGTTTAGTGTACTAAGGCCAGGATATATATCAAGTTACATGTAACAAAACCTCGGACATATAGGCCTTATCACGGTTTTTCCAAATTTTTATATTGGCCAGATAGCAAAAATCCGTCGACACTACTGGAAAAAGCATCTCAAAATTAGTAAAGTGGCCGAGTTTAAAAGCGATATCTTTTAAAATAGTGGAGATATAGCTCCGCAAAGTCGGCAAATTTCACAGACGTTTGTATCGCGCAGCCAAATTTTTTGCGCGATACGAACGTCTGTGAAATTTGCCGACTTTGCGGAGCTATATCTCCACTATTTTAAAAGATATCGCTTTTAAACTCGGCCACTTTACTAATTTTGAGATGCTTTTTCCAGTAGTGTCGATGGATTTTTGCTATCAGGCCAATATAAAAATTTGGAAAAACCGTGATAAGGCCTATTGCATAAGCACTAAAATACCTGTCATTTTTCACTGTGTCAAGATCGATTCTTGGACGAAATATATCGCGGATAATGCTGAAAATAGCATTTCCGAGCCTTTTCCTTTTCCCTGGAGGCTCCTATTTTATACCCCAAATATAATATCTAGGGCTTAAACGGAAAAAAAGGTCTGGCTACGCTCCTGGAAAGTAATGAAGTTAACCGTTTTCGTGTTCCAAAAAGCGGTGAAGAGGAAAGTAAACTGCTAAAGGAAAGCGTTCCCAAATGAACCGTTTACAAGAATAAATGGTCTGCGAAAGTTTTCCGAGAATGGCAAATGAGTCGTGTAGTGCAAGTTCCTGTAATAGATTCTGGTGGCGTGTTAAAAGATTGGACTAACTTGCATAAAGTTGATAAACGATCGGTCCCTTATACTGAATTTGTTGTATATACAGTCAAATTTCTGTTCTTCTTCCATGAAAATGGCGTTGTCTACTTGTGTTGTGGACGCCATTTTGCCGAAAGTGAGATAAACTTTAAGTGCATTATGGGATACAAGGCTTTGGTGTGCAATGCTTTCTGGGACATTTTGGATCGCAAGAGTGGTTTCCATATAAAAACCTCTTGATCGCAAGGATCGCAATTTTTCTATCTCTGCGATCGCGAACGCAAGGATCGCAAAGTTTTTGGTTTCCATATGATCGCAAGGGTCGCACAACACTTTTTTCTGCGATCGCTGCGATCCTTGCGATTATATGGAAACCAGAGACTAGCCTTGAACCACTGACCTTCAAATCCGAAAACATTGACTTTATAATATTATACAAACAAATGTACAAATATTACATTGTTTTGACATTTACACAATACTCACAATGAGATCAACTCAGTGCTACAAAAGAGAAACTTTACAAGCAGGCAAGCAGGGGAGCTAATTACGTGAGCAAGCAAAGACTTCTCGTTGTTACAGAGTACAGTATAGGTTGTTTGCACGGCAACTATGCTGGTGGTCATATTAAAACCTGAAAAGAAATTGTTTGCATGAAACAAGAACTTATCCCAAACGATGGAAATTTCATTGTTTCTGACCCCCAAAATGGCTGCCGTGCAAACTACTAATGGAACATACATGTATCACAAAACTAGTTACTACCTACGACTTTTTCACTAGAATAAAATTTAAAACATGTTTCGTTCACTGCCAAAAACTGTTTACAAGTACCTTAGATTGCTATTTTTAGTACAGCTAACTAGTACTATGGTTACAATATTATCATTTTTCATGAATTTGCTAAATATTAAGCTACTGACATTAACTAGTTCACAGACTCTTGCAGGACTAGGATTTACTGTAACTGACAGTGAGACACTGTAATGTCAGGGCAAATAAGATAAGTCAGATATTAGTAATACATACAAGTATATTGTCCATATGCACAACAATATCACATCATGCAGACTTTTCCTCACAAATACATTAGGTTAACCCTTTAACTCAACAATATCACATCATCCAGAAACATACCAATTTCATTTTGTAAAATATTGAAAAAAAAAATGGTACCATGAAAAAGTACTGCCAAAGAGGTTTCATTTTTATGGTCACACCATAGGATTTCATCAACAGACTCAAAAGTTAGAACTGCATTACATTCTCCATTACTGACTGACTGGGAGTGAAAGGGTGAACACTACTGCTATATATAGTTCTCAGTGGCATAGCCAGCCTATAGGCCCGTAGGCCCGGGCCTACAAATTTTTCAGCCCACTTGTGTTACATTTTTAAGAATTGGAAATGAAAAATTCAAATCCATTCTCTTTTATCGAATATTAGGATTTCGGTGCTGTCAAGATACACATAAAATCACCAGAAAGTGAAGGATAAAACATTTTCAAGGGCCAATATTGAAAAATTTTCCAGGGGGTGTGCCCCCAGACCCCCCTAGAAGCGGCCCTTGCGGGCTGGATGGCCAGGCCTACAACTCTTCTAAAAGCTGGCTACACCCCTGGTTCTAAAACCAGAATTAAAATAAACTTGCTGCAGGTCACATCAGGAAATCAAAATAATGATTCTCTGAGTGACTCAAAGAATCTATGTGATCAGGTAATGCCTTATTCATACACCAGTCAATGTGTGGCCAAGAACCATTTCTAGGAACTGAAAAGAAAAAATAGTATAATATTAATCAGTGTTAATCAAATAATGAACATCATATAAATATTTCAATGTGTGAATTAATTTTGTCAGAACAAAAACATACAACAATGACTGTGGGGGTGTCGCCTAGAGTACCAAGGCTAGGGATGAAAGGCGATGAAAGGCGTAGGAGTACCAAGGCTAGGGACGAAAGGCGATGAAAGGCGTAGGAGTACCAAGGCTAGGGATGAAAGCAAGACATTTTAGTCAAATTTTGATTTTTCATGATTCGCCCATCATGACTTGCCCATTTGTGAAACAAGCGGATCTGTACGGATAGTTTGCAGTTGTTTCTTTCTGAATACCCTACCATATGTACATCGACTATATTTTAGGTACGTGGAAATAAATTAACTAAAAAGCGTGTCGCAGTAAACGTGAAGTCAACTAACACTATAATATTTCTTGTTCTAAAACGCATTCTATATTTCTCATTCTTAAAACATACGACCGAAAAAACAAATTAAATAACGTAGATGGATAAATTAAACACGGTGTAATCCACATATCTTGAAGCCATCTTCTAACAGTAATACCGCATAACCGGCTGCCCAGAATGTTCTCCATGTCCCAGGCTGGGGTATTCTGCAGTTATTTTTTTACATGGTCTTTGCAACTTTGCATTTGCAACAATTGCAACCACTTGTTGATTCTCCATTGCAAAAACAGCACTTAACTTTGAGAAAAGTTTTCAATAAGCTGCCTCGATTAACTGATCACCACTTAACACTCAAAAAAAGCTTACACATACACCAGAAGTTGGCAAGTTTACACATACACCGGTTGTTGACGATGATATCCAGTTCAAGAAAGCTTAAAAAATTGTCCAACAGACAACAATAGAAAGAGACATTAGGCTCAGGATATACTATTTTGTCCTGACTGCTCTTGAGGAGCCCCCTATAGTTCCTAGTTGCTATAGCAACTACAAATGGAGAAGGAAATTCATAGATGTTGTTCTTTGTGGATGTTTCTATTAAAGGAAGTAAGTATTTACTCTTTGAGCTCATTTTTTCCTTCACCAATGTCTTATTTTGGGTGAATCATGACAGGCAAATCATGGCCACCAAATCATGTTTGGAAAAACCCAGCTATGTACACTGCAATGAAATAGCTGTTAAAATAGTAAATATTACAGAGAAACTGGTTAACTCTAACTCTGCAGACTGTAATGACTAAGACAGGTAATGACTAAGCTAAACGTTTAAATCTTTTCTGATTCCTTCATTACCTGTTCATAATTGATAGTAACTGTACCACTCTGTTGGTAATCATGTTTTCTAAAAGCATCTGTCAATGATTTTAGCATAACACAGCACTGAATGAAGTCATCAAACTTCATGGTGCGAATATTAAGGCGATCAAATTTCCTCACACAGAGATTACAAAAACTTGGTGATCTGAAATAAGAAAATATTAATTATTATTTTAATAAATAAAAAAAATTGACTCTCACTATTCACTTAGGAGACACGTCTCTGACATTGTGTAATTTACCTTTCAAGGTAAGGTGAAAGGTAAAGTCGCACACAAGCCATAGGTGGCCCACTCAGCTGGAGGTCAATTCCGTAAAACTTTTATAAGTGTAATTTACAAGTATAGCTTTTGTTTTGAACCTCTGAAACAATGGCTATATTCACTTGTAAATTACAGGTGGCCCACATGTCCAGAGTTGAACCCTTTCACCCGAAGCCTGCATATACCACAGGTGGCCCACATGTCTAGAGTTGAACCCTTTCACCCGAAGCCTGCATATAGCACACAGAGCCCATTCTAGTTCCCAGACCTCCTCAAACCAGCGATAAACAACATGTTTCAAAATGGCAGTGATTTAATTAAATCGATTTTGCGATATTCTTTTGGGATTTTTTTCAGTTTTTCACAGTGAGTTACAAATTTGTTTACACTGGGATTTAAAGATCGCGGCCTTTTATAGATATCATGATGGAAGTTCGACATATTACCTCGATGCTCCTGATGATAGTGATGGATTAATACAGAGCTGGGAAGACAAATTAGAGGAACTAATACTCTGATGACCCATCGGCAGCAGAAAATACCTAGGATCAGGATTTCATGATGCAACTGGTGAAATTGGGCAGCTGCCTTCAATGTCTGGGAGTCTTGTGCAGGTCTCAGTGAATAATAGGGCACAAAGACATAACAACGCATATTATTAAATCTCCAATCATTGACAGCTTTTCAAAAATATATGGTTATCTATACCTTACAGTAAATAAATAGCCTATATTTGATCTGTTGTGAACATGGGTGGTTTTCTTAGAATTTTTCTCAGAAATTTTAAGGGTCAAAGGGTTGAGCCAGTTTCTGTAGCATGAAGCAACTGCCTGTACAGTGTAGGATGGGACGCTAGTCCATCACAGGGTTACCCCCAGCATGAAAGGCAATGACAACAACTTAATGATAAAAATGTTAATCAACTTTATTTAAGAGTCTTGTCTTCTAGCAGACTATTGGTCCACTAATCAGGACAGCCAGCCTACTTACAGTCTATATCCAAAGCTTGTGAATGCAGTTTGCAGCTCATTTGCATCTATTGTTCCTGATCGGTCACGATCAAAGCTACATGTACACATTTAGAACAATTAGTTTTTTTTAAATATCAGTAACCACTCACAACTTCTCACATGTTGCTCAAGATCAATATTAATAAGTGAAAAATAATTTTATGTTTTCTTACACACTGCCATGGCCATTTTTTTCCAAGGGGTATCAAACTTCTCTTGCTAGTTGTTTGCCTTAATATTGTGTCCTTCCCAACTATTAAGCCCTTGTGTGCTTTAAAAAAATTCTGTACATATCTCTGTAACAATGGCAGCCTTTACTAAGTTGTTTTTTGCATTTGTGGATTGTGTCAAAATAACAATAATATTGTCACTTAATAATTATTGATTTAGATAATAAACTATAAGAATATTACTATAGCTCTCAATGGGGGGTGACAACTCTAACAAATGCTGTTTGGGCAATATTGTGTGTAACTGAAAGTTGTCCCGAAAATTTGGAATACAGTATCTTCCCGATTTTTTTGGTGACATTCTCGCAAAAATTTCAAACTTCCCGAAATTTTAACAACATTAAGGGACCGGTCATAAAGTACAGGGGTGGGGGTGGGCTATGAAAATTTTTTTTTTAAGTACTGGTTTTCAGTGGCCCACCCCCGAGTTATTTGACAAAATTGGGGCGGCCCAACCCTGGAGTGGCACAGAAAAAACTGGTGACCCACCCCCAACCAAAACCAGTAACGCTGATGTGGATAGGTACATTAGCTTACCACTTTAGTCAGAATCTCCAAAAAATCTTTGAGATCGAAATGTTGTAACACGTCGTCCCACTCTTGAACAGAATTCATCTTCTATGCCATCATTCACTTCTTGTTCATCGTCATCATCGTCTTCCTCTTCTTCGCTGGAACTTCCAATTTCTTGGAGAACTACATCGTAGTTTTTGCTGCTGCCATCATACTCTTTGTCGCCACAGTCATTGTTGTCATCACCATCAGTACCATCTGCGTGAACACTATCATAGTCATCGTCATCGTCCCCTGTCTCCTCCCCGTGTTCGCCATCATGAAAATCTACATTTTCTTCCACGTTAACCTTTCTCGCAGCTTGCTCAATAGTTGCTTTGTCAAGCTGGGCTTTGGCTAAACAAGCTGAAATTAATACTAGCTTCTCGTTTTTCTTCATTTTCTTATTTCCCATTTGGTGCTCTTCCAGAAAGAGATTCAATCAGAGCTGATACTTTTAGCTTTTTCAGTGTCCCCGCCATGAACATATCTTCCCAGTTGTAATCAGCGTACTTCTTTTGGGAGTCAGTTTCTCTCTGACATTTTCTATCATCTTTTCGTTTCGATTTCTTCACTTCAAGATACTGGAGGTGCTCCAGGTACTTTCGCACATGTAATTCCTGAACAGCAAAGGTTTTGGAAAACTCAACAATTGAGTCACTGTCTTCCAGGGTTAGTTTTCTTTCTTTTAAATGTCTTTTAATCTGAGCCCTTGGTTGATAATCATCTATCTCTCTGGAATGTCCTTCTGGTGAAGTGATCGGAGTTTCGTCAAATGATAAATATTTCAGATCTGGTAGAGTGGTTTCATCAGGTTTTGGACGTGGTACCCGGTGCAATGAATCTCTGGAAGGAGGGAATTTCGTGCAAAACTCACACAGGACTCCACTGTTTTGTTGGCAATCACCTTTGATATATTCTAAGTATAGTTCTCCGACGTGAACGTGCTGTTCGATGAAGGCATTGATTTTCTTAAAGTACGCATGGCCTGGTATGTCGTTTTGTTTAGATTCTGCTGTTGATACAAACTGCTTTAGTTGTTCAGTATTGAAAAAAAATTGGTCTTTTTTTTGAGGTGTGACGAAGGAGTGCATAAAGTCTCCAGCTAACGTAACGTAATTCTGCATTTTGGTATAGGACTCACTCAAATCCAGGCTAAACGGTTCTCTAGATTGTGGTCAAACGGAAACCTGGCCAGCCCTTCAAGTGCCAGTGGCTTGAAATTGTCAGGCTCAGTAAAGAAACCCTCTACAACACCTTGGAAAGATAAGAAGTTTGGCTTTATTCCAAATCCCAAGTCGGCACGAGCTAAATTTCTTAATGAAGATGTTCTACCTTTTTTATGAATGCCAATGGAAGTGGTCAAGAAATGCACGAGATTTTGTGAAAAAATTCCATTCCGAAGGCAGACGCCAGTATGACCTTCACTGCCAGCTGTCAGCTATGTCATTGCAAGCAGCAATCCCAGAAGGCGATTCAGAAGAGGAACCATTAAAGCCTACTGACCGCCAAGCAATTAATTACAAGGTTAAAAAACTTCAGGATTTGAAAGAGAAATCTGAGAAGCTGAAGAGTAGCATACAGAAAGAGAATGCCCAGCGGTTCACTAAAACGTCTGGGAAAATCATCAGTGGGCAAGAGTGTGGGCAACGCTTCAATGAAAAATGCTTGGGAATGATTGCAGAATTGCATAGTAACATTGACCAGACTTTGATGAGGGCACAGGCCCAAAAAGAAAAACTCAAGAGAATGTATCCTTTTGCAAAAGAAACATTCGTCTCGAAAAAGAGAAGAGTGAAAGAAAATAAAGCAAAAGCTAGGAAGCGACGCCGTGAAAGAGCAGAGAAAAATTGCGAGAGAGTGTTCTCCGCAATCGGTCACTCATCATCTTATGGTGAAGTTACAACCTCCGATCATTGTAGTGTGATAGGCCTTAACACCTTAACAAAGAGACATAGTAGGTGGTTAAAACTATTAATAAGTAAAGGTAAATTTACAGTGGATGCTATTGAAACAATCAGAGCAAACGTGTCACCAGTTGTATTGAGTGCTATAGATGATAGTGATGATGATGATGATGATGATAATGAGAAGGAGGAGGAGGACGAGGAGGAGGAGGATGGTAATGCTTCTGAGGGTGATGGTTATGGTGAAGATGACTAAGGATGACAAGAAGAAGATATTAAAAAATATGTTAACATAAGTTAGGTTTATGAACACACAGTAAAGCTTTGTTCTAGATTTTATACTATAAAATGTTTCCTGCGTGACTACTCTTCACATTTAAAGACTGTACATAAATAGAAACAAAATATTTAATATGTGAATTCCTGTTGTCATATAAAGTTGGATTAATGTGGAAAATTAGATTTATTATTAAAAAAAAGATTTTACTAGCGTTTGTACGTAGTGATATGTGAATAATTTAACATGACCCACCCCTAATGCAGTGCATTATTTTTCCTGACCCACCCTTTTTAACGTGTTAAAAAATAGTGACCCACCCCCAATTTTTCATAGCCCACCCCACCCCCCTGTACTTTATGACCGGTCCCTAATGTTTCCCCAAAACATTTACAGGTATGGGTCTCCCAATTCCCGGCAAAATCTTCAGATTCCCGGAAGAATTTTGTTTTTCTCCCGAAACAGGCCTTCTTAGAGTTGTCACCCCCTGTACTCTCACAAATGTACAAACACAAACAAAAGGAAACATGAACTTGGGAACATACAGTAGAATATCAATCAATATATTTGAGATGGGATGAACAGCTAAAATTATTATGTTATCAGCTTCTTTTGCTATCAGTTTTTTACAACTAATGAAGGTTGCATTACAACTGAGATTCAAAACCAAAATATTTGGGCATCACCTGTCAAAACATTGTTTCCATTGCTGAATGTACTTCCACAATGCAGAAAATTCATAGATATCTATTGTACCAGACCTATGTAAACACAAACAGAACTGATGGTCAATATACAGTTGAAGCACGAGCAATCACCTTCAACCATTTTTTTGGGTGACCCTATTCCGCGGAATGACGGAATGGAATGGCGGAATGGCGGAATATTCTAAAACACGGAATGGCGGAATATTCTAAAACACGGAATGGTGGAATATTCTGAAACACGGAATGACGGACTATTCTAAAACACGGAATGACGGAATATTCTAAAACACGGAATGGCGGAATATTCTAAAACACGATTGTCGATACGATCAGGGCGCGAAAAATGATCCTTTTTCGTGCCCTGATAAGATGCCCTGATAAGATCTTTCATCCTCCTGGTGCCTTAATATCGCAGGCTCACTTTCCCACACTCAGAGAAGTACGGCAGCATGGAGGAAGACGACGGTAAGTGTTGCAGTTGCTTTGGAACTTTAAATGTCGCGTTTTTGGTCATTTTCAAGGCATTATACATAACGTGATTTTGTTTTTTTGCGAGCTGTTTTGCTAAGTCAGTGTCCTTTCGAAGTTTGTGTTACAACACGTAAGCTTCATAGTTGCGTGTGATTTTCTCTCGCAGATGTTGTGTTCATTGCAGAGAAAAAACCCATCGGTAAGTAAAAATAACATTTTAAGCCGCTTAGTAATGAAGTTGTTACATTCATATATGTATGTATAAACGCGGTCATGTTAAAACGCAGACTGCAGACCGTGCAGACTGTGCAGACCATGCAGACTGTGCAGACTGAGAATTTTTTTCCGAATTATTTTGTTACTTCTCCAAAAACAAAAACCGTGAACACTTTGATTTGATTTTGACATTTCCCATTGTGCAGCAACCAATCAGAAGCGACTCGAAACCGCAAGAAACCCGAACAAACGGTTTATAGTCACGAAACCACGCTTCTCTGTTCCCTTGCAAAAGAATCGTCGCTGCCTCACTGTAGTTTTGCACCTAAAGACACTTCTGTAGCTAACCAACCCAAACGAGTACCCCTTGCTTCTGTTCTCTTATGCAGTTATACCGTTGTAAAATTTAAAATTTTTGTTTTTTCTGCTTTCGCGGTTGATTGGTTTGAGCGCGATTTTCTTCTCAACAGTTATGTCACACCGTACAAAGCTTTCCCTCGTGACATTTCGTTGAGAAAAAATCACCCAAACGGCCAAGGTTCGATTCGGAAGTTAAGAAATTTAAAGCCTATAGAAGCAAAAGAAAAAAAACAGTGGGTCAGGTTTTCAAACTTTATTAAGATTATTGCAGGTGGCGATGATTATTTTTCGATCCACAGAAACGACAGAAACCCTCATCTGGTGACCTGTGATTATCAGATATCATCAAATTCTTGGCTTTCACTTACGTCATATCAAAATTCAGAAGCATTAAACAATAGATTTCGAATCCAAAATGTTTATGGAATTGTAGAGAGTTTAAAACTACACATCTTGGCCAAATTTTGAAGCGCCAAAGCATTTCGTTCAAGAGTTATAGGCGAACGAGTATTAGACATTTTTAGTAAGAAATGTATGGAGTGGCCATCTTTGTGCCCCACTCAGGGGCACAAAGATGGCGGCCAAAAATTCAAGTCTTAATTACACCAAAAATCAAATCAAAACATATTCATTGTATTTGTTATAAGCTCCATTAACTCGGCTTATAAGCACTTATAATGCAAACAATAACTTTCAGCTGATTCAATTTTGTTTATTTTCACAGCTTATCTGTAACAGCGTGACGAATTGCGTGACACATTTAAAACCTTTGTAAATCGGAAGCAAAACATCGTGAAAACCTGAAACTTTCTGTGAAAGATTAATAATACTTGTATCCACATACCATGTTAGAAACAGCTTTGTAGGATGTATAGTTTAGATTTTTAATTTTTATGACGTCATGCGAAAACCAAGAATATTCTCGCCTTCAAATTTTGCAAGGCCGTATTGCAATTAGCCACACACGGCAAAGTAGCTAGCTGCTGATCAGCGAGAGATCAAAGCAAAAGAAACGTTGTGCAGTAGCTGTAAAACTTACCGTGCTGGGAATAAAAGTTGACAAGTTTACGGCAAGTTAGCGGTACTGTAGTTACATATTTGCATGCTCGTAAGTTAACAGTTTCTTCATTCGCCGGAACAGCCGATTTTGTCCTCGCTCAGTAGCTTTTACGAAAATTCACTTTTTCCAGGGAAACTAATCCTCAGGAACTGTCATGTGTTATTGTCCGGCTTTTTCGCTAAATGTTTTTGCGATACTGCCGCGACAGACAAGTGTTGTGAACACTGCACTGACAAACCGATGAACACGACAACTGAGCATGAGGCAAAAGGTATAGCTAAATGTCCGTCTGGTTTTTAGCCATTACAGTAAAATCGCTCGGATTTCTACTTCATTTACAAAGAAAGACGAAAGGTAAACTAGCGATAAAAAAAACTACAGCAAGGCGGCAACGATTCTTTTGCAAGGAAACAGAGAAGCGTGGTTTCGTGACTATAAACCGTTTGTTTGGGTTGCTGCACAATGGGAAATGTCAAAATCAAATCAAAGTGTTGACGGTTTTTGTTTTTGGAAAAGTAACAAAATAATCAGGAAAAAATTCTCAGTCTGCACAGTCTGCATGGTCTGCACAGTCTGCACGGTCTGCAGTCTGTAGTCTGCAGTCTGCGTTTTAACATGACCGCGTTTATACATACATGTACATATATGAATGTAACAACTTCATTACTAAGCGGCTTAAAATGTTATTTTTACTTACCGATGGGTTTTTTCTCTGCAATGAACACAACATCTGCGAGAGAAAATCACATGCAACTATGCAGTTTACGTGTTGTAACACAAACTTCGAAAGGACACTGACTTAGCATAACAGCTCGCAAAAAAACAAAATCACGTCATGTATAATGCCTTGAAAATGACCAAAAACGCGACATTTAAAGTTCCAAAGCAATTGCAACACTTACCGTCGTCTTCCTCCATGCTGCCGTACTTCTCTGAGTGTGGGAAAGTGAGCCTGTGATATTAATGCACTAGGAGGATTAAAAATCTTATCAGGGCACGAAAAAGGATCATTTTTCGCGCCCTGATCGTATCGACAATCGTGTTTTAGAATATTCCGCCATTCCGTGTTTTAGAATATTCTGTCATTCCGTGTTTTAGAATATTCCGCTATTCCGTGTTTTAGAATATTCCGCCATTCCGTGTTTTAGAATATTCCGCCATTCCGTGTTTTAGAATATTCCGCCATTCCGCCATTCCACCATTCCATTCCATCATTCCGTCATTCCGCGGAATAGGGTCAGCCATTTTTTTTCAGAAGGAACAGTTCTGTAACCTTTTTGTGTCCCCAGATGTTTGTAACCCAAAAATATAGTGCTTAACAGTAGATAAAGCATAGAAATTGACCCTATATAAAACAACAGAGAGTAATTTTAGGTGGTCTATAGATCATGTTGGATTACAAGCAGGAAGACTGCTGCCAACAGTTCCTTGCATACTTTAAGTGATTAAAATTTTCTTTTCAAGTTTTCAGCCAGATTGTTAGCGTTTCTGACTAACATTGTAATAGCATTGTGTAGTTTCAGAAAATATCCATAACCCCCCCCCCCCCCCCCCCCTTCATGGAAAAGATTGGAAATTCCGAGGGGGCCCATGAAATTCTGGAGGGAAGGGGGGTGGACAGTTAAATGAATTTCCAGAAGATCCACTTTGATTCAGTTACAGTAAAAACCAAAGTATAAGAACCTAGATTTTTCCAACTTAGCCTAAATAGGTTCTTATAGAAATGGTATTAAGTGGGATTTTAGGCTACTTAGGTTCTTAAATAGGTTCTTAATTTGATAGGGGCACTAGCGATCAGCACAGATAACTACTTCAGGGCATGTGTGATATGGAAAGCCATTGATGCATGACATAGATGCAAGGAAGTTTCAATGTGCTTCCCATCAAAAACTGTGAGTTCGAAAATATGAGACACATGGAACTGTATTCTTAATACAATTGCATTGTGTAATCCAGTATTGGTGCAGACATGATATGGTTTTCATTTTAGTTCATTCTTTGAATCTTACTGACTTAAACCTAGAGTAGTTAGGGACGTTGGTAATTCGGGATCACCAAAAATAAGGCCCCAAATGCCCGAGTTACGGCCTCACACGAGTCATTGTCATTCCTCGTGTGAGGCCGTAACTCGGGCATTTGGGGCCTTATTTTTGGTGATCCCGAATGCACCAACGTCCCTAACTACTCACTGTGAATGCTGGTCCGGTACGAGATCACCACCCCAGGGAGGTATAGCCAATTGAAGAAACCCCACCCCTGCGCATACCAACCAACATGGCAATGGCACAGAGCCCCGGCACGAGATCACCAATTGAAGAAAATAAAACCCCTGTATATAACATGGCGGCTCAACGTCTTGACTTCAATCCAAGGAACCACGATTACTTCGGTAATTGGTTGCATGGTCATAAGATGAACGTCCCTGGTGATTACCCCATCAAGGGCCTCAATTCATTCTTCATTACTAATCGGGCGGCTTTTCTCCAGAAAATTGCACGCGAAGTCACAGAGCTTGGCGGGGTGAAGGTCACTTTGGCATTCGATGTTCACTTTTCAATGGAAGGCGAGGACAATCGAAAAATTAATCACTTCTTTTGGAACGCTAATCCACTGCTTGTAACACATCTCTATCAGCTTCGAGAGGAGGGCACCCTGGAAGGCATTGTCAATGATTTTGAGGAAGAGATTGCCAGATGGCAGCAGTTGGGTTCTGGTTGGGTGATTGAGAACATCAAAACTGTTTACCTTGAGTTCGGGACATACCATCCTCTACGAGGTGGCACATTTATCCCAACCCCATCAAAACTCAGGCCAAAGCAGGCTATCATCAATGTGAAGAACAGAGATAACCTGTGTCTGCGCTGGGCACTGCGATCGGCATTGTTTCCTGTAAATGTTAACGAAAACAGAACAGGTAGTTATCCCACTGATGATGGCCTAGACTTCACTGGAATCGATTTTCCAACACCATTGAGTCAGATATCCAAGGTTGAGCGACAAAACAACCTTCCAATCAACATTTATGGATACAAGAACAATAAGGTGGTTGTGATCAGAGTCAGTGAACAAGAGGATCCCAATCTGCGAAGGATTAATCTGATGATGCTCACAGACACACATACATCACATTATTGTTACATCAAGAGCATGAGCAGGCTTCTACACAGCGAGTTCAACGCTGGCCGCCGCATGCATCACTGTGACAGGTGTCTCCAAGCCTTTTCTTCAGAACGGGTTCTCATCGATCATCTATTCTATTGCAGAGCAGTCAAAGGCAGGCCGGCACGAGCTGAAATGCCAAAAGAAGGCGAAAACTTCCTCCACTTCAAGAACTTCCAAAACCAGATGAAGAAGCCTGGGGTCATATATGCTGACTTCGAAAGCATTGTCGAAAAAGTCCACGGCTGTATACCAGATCCCCAACAGAGCAGCACCACTGAAACATCCGTACATAAACCCTGCGGGTTCTGCATGTTAGCTGTTCGCTCTGATGGAGAGACAAAGGGCCCTTATCTTTACAGAGGAGAGGACGCTGTGTCAGTCTTTCTTGACACTCTTCAACAGTTGGAAGGAGTGATCAGAGACGAGTTGAAACACAAGGCACCACTCTCCATGACAAGAGCAGACTGGGCAGAGTTCAACCGTGCAACAGATTGCCACATCTGTGACAAGCCTCTCATCAAGGATAACTTCAGGGATGCCATTGCGATCTATGACCCAGACACCGGTAATTATGAGGGCTTCGTTCATCGCCACACCAACAACTGCTACAAAAAGTCATTCAAAGTCTTTGTCCAGCACTATGATGGTGAGATGGATGTGTACCCATTTGTCGGGCCATGGAATCAAAGGAAGGCACCTCCTGATAACCTACCAGAGCAAGTCGATTGTCTCTACTGTGAGGAGCCCCTTATCCAAGACTCTGTTCGAGACGCAGTCAAAGATCATTGCCACATCACAGGTAAATATCGGGGTGCGGCTCACAGTGATTGCAACGTCAACCATTTCAGAACCAACCCGAAAACGGAAATAATCCCGGTAATCTTTCACAACTTGAAGGGTTATGATGCACACCACATCATGAGTGGAATTGCGGATGTGAATTCCGATTTGAAATGCATCCCAAACAACATGGAGAAATACATCTCTTTCTCCCTCGGCAAGCTGAGGTTCATTGACAGCTTGCAGTTCATGCAGTCAAGCCTCAGTGCACTGGTTGATGCAAACAAACCAGAGTCCTTCACAATCACGGCAAACCACGAGAAGAACCAATCCAGACGCGGCCTTCTCCTGCAAAAAGGGATTTACCCTTACGAATACATGGACTCTTGGACTCGATTCGATGAGGCCTCTCTCCCGCCGAAGGATGCCTTCTACAGCGTGCTCAAGAAGGAAGGCATCTCAGACGAAGAATACACACACGCGCAAAAAGTGTGGGAGGTATTTGGATGCAAGACGCTTGGGGATTACCACGACCTCTACCTTGAGACAGATGTGCTTTTTCTGGCTGATGTTTTCGAGAACTTCAGAAAGACATGTCTGCGGAACTACAAGCTTGACCCGGCACATTATTATACAAGCCCTGGTCTCTCATGGGACGCTCTTCTCAGGTATACGAAAATCAACCTGGAGCTGCTCACAGACGTCAACATGCACCTCTTTGTTGAAAGAGGCTTGCGAGGCGGCATATCCATGGAGAGCAGGCGGTACTGTAAGGCCAACAACCCCTATCTTCGTGACCACAACCCCAACAAAGAGTCAAGTTACATCATGTATCTCGACGCGAACAATCTCTATGGATGGGCCATGAGTCAACCTCTCCCAGTTGACAACTTCGCATGGTGCCCTGTCTTTCCAACACAACACCAGATCAGGAGGTGGAGGTCAAACAGAAAGATTGGTTACATTCTCGAGGTTGATCTTGAGTACCCCGAGGAGCTGCATGATGAGCACAACGCTTATCCTCTTGCCCCAGAAAGTCAGGTCGTTCCAAAGGAATGGATGTCGCCATACCAAAGGGCCTTGGCAGAGGGACAGCCAAAAGACAAGACGCAGAAGCTGCTCCTTACCCTTAACAACAAATCCCGGTACGTGTTGCATTACAGAAATCTCCAGCAGTACCTGGATCTTGGGATGAAGTTGACGAAAATCCACAAAATGCTCAAGTTCGAGCAGAGGGCTTGGATGGAGCCATATATCTCCCTGAACACCGAGCTCAGGAAGAAGGCCACTTCCGACTTCGAGAAGAACTTCTTCAAGCTCATGAACAACTCCGTCTTCGGTAAGACAATGGAGAACCTCAGAAATCGAATCGACATGAAGCTTGTCCGGGCGCACGAGCGAGACAATATAAGAAAGCTTATTGCAAGCCCACTGTTTTCCAGAGCAACGGTCTTTGGACCCAAACTGGCGGGGCTCCAGATGCACAAGGAGAAAATCAAATTCAACCGCCCAGTTTACACAGGCATGTGCATACTTGATCTCTCCAAAACACTGATGTATGACTTTTATTACAAACATCTCAAGCTGAAATATGGTCAGTGCGTAGACCTACTCTACACAGACACAGACTCTCTGCTCCTCGAGATCAAGACGGATGATGTCTATAAAGACATGGAGAACCTTCTGGATGAACTCTACGACACAAGTGATTATCCCAAGGACCATCCACTCCACAGCCAGAAGAACAAGAAGGTCATCGGTAAGATGAAGGACGAGTGCGCAGGTAAGCCGATCTCGGAGACTGTATGCCTTCGCTCGAAGATGTACTCAATCCTTCTTGATGACGACAAAAACATCAAGAAAGCAAAGGGTACCACCAAGGTTGTCACAAAGAAAGAGATCACCCACCAGAATTACAAGGACGCCCTCTTCGACCGGCGAACCTTCAAGCACGGGATGGACAGGATCCGAAGCAAAGGCCACCAAATCTTCGGTGAGCATCTAAACAAGACAACGCTCTCTCCCTTTGACTCCAAGCGCTGGATCAAGGATGATGGCATCCACACGCTGGCATATGGTCACAAAGATATCGGTGGCAACTGAGTGCCCGGTGGCACAACCATCAGCTCCTCACGAACAAACCCTCTCTTGGGGCCGTCGTAGAGATAATAAACGACAGGTGCATCTGGCTTGGTGACAACCTTCTCAATGTTGTGGACCTTCAAAGACCAGATCGGGTCAGTCGCGCGCCTCCCACCCCCTTCCAGCTCGCCAGGCTGGTACAGATATCTCACACTCACCCGTGGTGGGAGCTTTTTCTCCTTCTCCCCAACAGGCCTAACATATGGAGTCGCAGGCT
The DNA here is from genome assembly GCA_024195265.1 of Dendrophyllia cribrosa. Lineage (NCBI taxonomy): Eukaryota > Metazoa > Cnidaria > Anthozoa > Scleractinia > Dendrophylliidae > Dendrophyllia > Dendrophyllia cribrosa. Next base: position 24,719,960 of record JAJLRJ010000009.1, read on the forward strand.
TGGCAGAAACGGCTTTCTCTTTGATTGCTTGAGCGGGCTTCTTGCCAGTGAGTCTTGTTACTTCATTGTTCAAGGCTGAGACAACATCTGGCAGTCTTTTGACCCATGCAGTCGAACGGCCAGAGGGCATATGCATTTCAATGGCATACTGATAACCAAACAGCCTTTCAGCCAGGGTGCGATTGAATCTCTCCACAATTGCTTGGTCTCTGTGGATATCAACCCGCCCGCGACGAATGGCCGTTTTGTTGTTTTCCATTGTCTTAGTCACAGCCCCCATAAACTCTTTCCCAGGGTCAACTTGCAAGAGTTGCGGCCATTTCAAAGGCCCACGTCTGTAAATCTTCTGAAATGCCCTTGAGACTTCTTCAGACTCTTTCGAAGTCAGAGGCTCTGCTGCTTTGTATCGGCTAGCCACATCCACAATGGTTAATGCGTATTTGTAAACCTTTCTCCCGTGTGGAAGTTTGTCGTGGGGCAGGAAGAGAAGATCTGCTTGATGCACTGCATTGGGTGATGAGACATCAAACTTGGGACGAGGGATATGACGTGGCGCTGGGAGGTAAACTTGCCAAAGAGCTTGTTTGACCAGCCATTTCTTTGCGACATCATCAGAGACCTTGGCTGCTGCAGCTAGCTTTTTGACAGCGGCAAGACCTTTCCAATACCCTTTCGTGCTGTAATAGATCTTAGAGAGTTTCGCCTCCATAGGGGGTATATATAGTTATGAATTGGTGAAATACGCTCATGTCTTATGCAGCCGGAGGTGTGTTCGACTCAAGGATAAGCTGTGCAAATAAATTGCGCAGTTTTTCAATCTCTCTGTATTCTTCATTTTCGTCAAAGAAACGCCCGGGATTAATTTTTCTGCCTAGTTCACAATATTCATGAACCACTTGAGTTAATTCCTCAGGGTCTGCCGTTATGGGTGTTCTGAGCAAGTACCCCAATTTATAATGCTCTTCCGGGATGGGTGCGAGCCTTGTCCAGGGGCATGCTGGTAAAAATGTCGCTTCTTTAGAAAAGGCGGGGACAGCCATGGTATATATATGGGATTTTTTTTTTTTAATTTTTTAAAGAAAGCGATAAGCCGCATACCCACCCGCAAGCAGGGTGCCTCCAATGAACGCAAGTTCGCCATTCTTCTGTTGTGTGCTGGGCTTGTAGAAGTCCGAGAACTGAGGCTCTTTGTTGTCTTTGATTTGTTTATCTGGTTGCGTTTGATGCATATGGTTATACAAGACCAGGGCTTGGTCAGTGGTTTGGAAGTTTTTGCTAGCTAGGTGTTCCTTCCGATCGTTGGCTGCAATCCAGTCGAGGAGCTTGGTGCGGTCCTTCTGGTATTTGGCGTAAGCCGCTTGGTATTGTTCAAGGGCGTGGTCATGTCGGATTTTCTCATCCATTGCTGCCTTTCCGTTATCACCAGACAGATATTTTGCTAGATAATTGCCGCCCGTGAAAGCGGCCGCATTGAGAACAGCGCCAAGGGCCATTATTGCAATCGAGGCCATTGTGTATACATATAGTTTACAAGTTGTCTGGGAGGATTTTCTGGTCCTCGAGATATTTCTTCAGTGCGATGGTGCCAGCCATGACGGCTGTGAACTTGACATAATTCATCAAACTTGCACTGGGGTCGGCAGTTAAGTTCTCTTTGACGGTCTTTTTCCCAATCCAACCAGTACCAGTGACAAGGCCAGTGATTGTTGCGGCGTCGAGGATAGACTTCACAAGCTTATTGTCAGACATGGTTTGTGTGCAGTATACATATGATTTTTATTTTTCTGACTCAGACTCGGGCTCGACCTCGACCTCAGCCTCGGACTCGGGGCTCCTTGACCTCGGCCTCTGACTCGGCCTCGGCCTCGGACTCAGGCTCGGACTCATACACGTACACATACTCGGGCTCGTTGTGCCTGTTCATTGCCAATCTGTAAACTGTTTGAAAGGCTACCGCGTTAAATCCAAAACAAAGAAAAACCACACCTCCGATTGCAGCAGCAGTCATCACCTCCTGGAAAGGATTCATGGTGTAGTATATATATGTTTTTATATTCCATTTTTTTAATTCCTTGTCTTACCGGAATTCGAGATGGGGGCGTTGCGGCGGGTGTTGCAGCAGGTGTTGCGGCGGGTGTTGCTGGTGTGTTTGATTTGCGCCCAAGCCTTTGCATTATGGCTTCGCGTTGGTAATAAACACCCGCAGCAGAGACAACCAACCCACCAACCGCCAGAATATAAACGATTGAGTTGCTGTTGGCGTCACTTGTTGTGTCATTTGTTGCACCACTTGTTGTTTCACTTGTTGTGCCACTTGTTGAGGGTGCAGGCTTTTGTGCTTGCGCCTTTTTCTTTGCTTCCCGGGCCATGCGGTTGCGTTCTGCTAGCCTTTTGCCAGAAGCAACACGGCCGGGGTTCTTTTCTGTTGCAGGCTTTGTTTTCGGGGCATCAGAGGTAACACGGTCAGGTGTTGGAGTTGGAGCTGGAGTTTTTTCAGGGATCGTCTCGAGTGGTGTGGTCATCCTGTATATATGTGAGTTTTATTTTTACAAGATGTGCCAGGTTGCTGACAGGTTGCTGTCAGGTTTCTGAGAGGTCTCTCCAGGCCCCAGCCCAACTTCATCAAGTCCCTCAAGTGGATAGCCTTCACTGTCTCTGGTTGGATGTGTGGCTGGTGGTTCTAATTCTATCAAGTCAGGCTTGTGATCAGGCTCTCGTTCAAACTTGATGTGTTTTGTTGTGATGAGAGCAGCATTGGCAATCGCCAGCCATCGTCCGCATCGCACGGCAATAGCCCCAGCAAGATTTAACAGCTCCTGGTTGATGATGTAGTCGTTCTTGAGTTCTTTCTGCAATTCCTTGACATCCTCAACGGGGGCCACCATGCCAACGCCTTTGGATATGAGCATGATGCCAGAATCAACAAGGGATTCGGTTGTCTTGTTGCCAACGTAGGCCTCGTACCGTTTGCAGTACTTGTGAACGTCCTTGTCTGACAACCTCTTGACATGATCATGTGTGAACTGCACGCCGATAGCTTCTTTGGCCTTGCCAGTTGAAACAAGGATTGCCAGCTTCTCACGTTTGGCAGGAATGTCATTGTCACCAACTAACCCTATGGGAGGTGCGGCACCAGGGGTGGCCTCCAGCATCTGCATTACTTCGTCAAAAACGACCTGGTCTTCAGCTGCTTCAGCCATCAGGGGTATACATATGTGTTTTTTTATTTTTCAATAATTCTCTTGATGTCTGGCAAAAGGGTTTCAAGCTCTCGTATAATCCCCGCCATGGTGTCTGGCATAGAAGTCAACCGCAATGGATATCTGTTAAGAAGCATGAGGCGCAGATCTTCCTCACCAGTGGCTTTGATAATTTTGTTTTGCGCCTCAAGGGTGTGTTTGTGCAATTCATCCAAAAGCTGTGAAAGCACAGTGAGCTTGTGTAGGCTGGTTGGCGCATTCATGGTATATATATGTGTTTAAACCTTGTACTCAATTCCATACGGGTGTCTCAAAGAGAAAACCAGGTGGGAGAACTTGCGGGATTTTAGCCTTGTGATAAACTCTTTGTACTCCTCGTGGGAGAGCTCGCCGGCATAATCTTCGAATACGGCTTTGGTTGTCTTGCTGGATGGCGTGTAAAAGAGCACGATCGCTGCAATGTTATCACGATATGGCTTGGCAATGCTGGTAATCTGCTGGGTCAAGACCCACACTGATATGCCGTCATGCCTTGCGCTGAACCCAAGATTGACCAGCTGGCCCGTGCGGCCTTTGACATCTTTGGAGGCGGCGCAGTCATTGAGAATGAATAAAGTGTTGGTGGATGTGAAAAAGAAGCTCGCCAGCCTCAACCAGTCTTCGATTTCGTGCTGTTGGCAGACAATCACGAAGATGTGTGGATCGCGGTCCACAAAGCCATCGTATGTCTTGTTCTTAACAAATGTGGGGCAGAATAAAACGATGTAATCAAAATAACCCCTAAAGGGGCCTCGCAGTTGGGAGAGAAGATACTGTGTCTTGCCAGAGTTAGTGGGGCCCACGATTAGTGCATTGAATGGCAGCTTTCTTGGCTCCATACCCAACACCTATATTAGTTGGTTCGCAAACTGGCGGGGAGAGGGCCTTTGCCAGAAGTCTTTGTATTTCATTGTGTGATAATGGTCTGGTGGATGGCAGGGGAGCCGGCTTAGCATAGAAGTTGATCTTGTTTCTTGTGGCCATGGGCTGGTGGTATATATATGCGTTTAGTACTGTACAGATTCCAGCTGTCTGTCCATGATGCTCATCTGTGCGTCTGAGAGGGTGAAGATGTGGCAGAGTGCATTCCCCGACCCTGTACCGTTTCGTTCGATCTCGAGTTGCACGCCATCCTGTGTGTTGACGAGTCGTTGGCTGCTGCCGTGCAGGGCTGTGTCATCCATGGACCGCAGGTCAATCCAGAGACCAAACTTGTTGCCTGTGAGATATTTGGTCAAGTTCATGTTAGGCCTGCCGCGAGTGTGTGGGTTGAAGTGTCGGGTCACTTCTCTCCACATGTCTGTACCACTGATGCCCTCGTTGTAAAGCCTGTTTGGAGCACCGTTGACTGTGACCTTCACTTTGGTGATGTCGGGATTGAAATAGTTCTCAGAGTCCCGAGCCCCAGCTACATAAGGGTTGATGAACAGCAAGAGGATGCCCTTGAGAGACCGGCGCTGTGGGTTAACCCGAAGATTCATCCGAGTGTCACCACTTTTTGAGAAGGGATGCACCCGATCTCTCATTACCAGGTCATAAGCGAACCCCTTGCCACTAGTGTAAGTGCTTGTTGCTTCGTCGGCCAGAGTCTTACTTCTGATTGTCTCGTACTCCAGCTGGATGTTTTCCAACTTGTACACGAGCTTGCTTGTGTCTGAGCCTCGGACAACTTGGTTTGCGGGGGCGAGGGTTAGTTCGAAGACCAGATCGTTATACAGTGCCCGAGGATATATAACACCGTGGTCAGTTAAGATTTGGTGATCGAGGTTGATGCGGTACTTGTTCTTGTATATTGTCTCAAGCTTGTTCTCTGCATCCACGCCTGAGCTCTTTTTGTCGCCAGCACCAGAGCGGATCTTGCACAAATCCACACTCTGGATGCCCTCCATAAGCATATTTTCCCGCTCATCGGTTGATCTGAAGAGATCTTCGAAGATCTTGTAGATGTCGTACCCAACCGTGTCCTGGACAGTGGTGGCTGCAAACTTAACAACGAATTTGTCCACCAGGGCCCGAGAAACATTTTGCACGAGATAGTTGTTTGCATGACCACCGGCTAGGCTGATGTTGAACACCAGGGCAAGTGAGCCGGACACAATAACATCGTCAGTACCTAGCTTGGGCACAGAGACGTACAGTGTCTCGCCGGGATTAGCCTCAGAGGGGTTAAATGTGATGCGCTTGACGGTTCGCTCTGCCTTCATGGCGCCCAGTGTCTTTTCCCTGTGAGATGGAAGTAGATTCGGTTGCACAGCCATTGGTATATATTTGTATTTTTAAAATTCATATTTATATACCCACGATGGCTGAAGGCGGATATGATATACCTGGTGAGAATGAGAATACAGGGCTTGACTGGAACATAGATCACGATGATGACGACGAACAAGAAGTTGACACAACAACACCTTTTCAACCAGGCGGTACATCCACCCCATATCATGGTGGTGAACAGCATGAAATGCATACAATGCCTCACGAACAAAGTGGGTTAGTTCCTGACATCCCCAATCTTAGTGACTTCACACATGAAGAAGACAAACAAAACATGGTTGATAAAGCTAAGGCCTGGATAAGAAGGCGCTTTCCAAAAGTAGCCTACGACAAATTACCCCCAATTTCTTTCGGTAAAAAACCAGGAAATGAAGGCAGAATGGTTTCCTTTGGGCCAAAGGGTGGCGAGACTCCCATTTTCAAACAGGATGGGTCTGGCCTTCTTAAATCGTTCACAGACAAGTTCAAAACATCTCTTGGCCCAAGCGCTGAAGAGCTTCTCTCTGAAGACAATGCATCAATAAGGGAAGAAGGACAAAGATTGAAGGAGACAAAAACAACTGAAGGAGAATGAAAGGGTTGCTGTGGAACAACAACAAGCAACAAATGAGGTGCAAAACCTCAGAAACAGAATTGAGCAAACTCAAGTGAGAGTGGAGGCTCTGGAGCAGGAACACGGTTCAAGCGTTGAAAATCAAGCCGAGATAGACCGCCTAAAACTGCTGAAAAAGAATCTTCAACGAGATTTTGAAAACCAGAAAAAAGAATTAGTGGCCCTGCAAAAAATACAAAAACAACGAGACCAAGAACAGGCAAAGGCGGACAAAATCAGAACACGCCTTTCTGCTATGGTGAAGGAAAGAAATGAAGTTGAAGCAGGGCTAAACTCAACTAAACCCCTTGATGAGTTAAACGAAAGAGAAGCTGAGCTTGAACGACAGAACGCTGAAGACAAGCGCGTGATAGAGGATGAGAACACTTCTCCCTCTGAAAGAGAAGCAGCGGAAGCCCGGGTTGCTGAGCGAGAAGAAGAGCTGGAAAGGCTCCGACCACAGGTTCAAGAAAGGGAACAAGCCCTGTCTTTGAGAGAAAGGGTCAGAGAAATCTTCAAGAAATACGGATGGACCCTGCAAGCTATTGTTCTGGCAGCCGGCATCACCATCAGCGCTGTTGTACTCGCCACCTTGAACGGCCTGGCAAAGGCCACCAAGGCCATTGGAAATGGGCTTAAAGAGCTTGGCAAAAAGGCAGCCAGCGCACTGCCTGGCCTCATTGGCTCAATTGTGAGCTTCCTCTTCAAAACGGCTGGGTCGGTCATCTCCTTTCTGGGTGAACACGCCTGGCTGCTCATTCTTGCCGTGGTGGCCTTCCTTGTTGAAAGGATCACAAAGCGTTCGAAGTCTTGAACACTTATCTCAACCAAACGAAAAGCCCTGCCAAAGCAACCGCACCCACAGCAACGACTGCCTTGGAGACGTGATGCGGGTCGGGCTGTGGCTCGGGTGCTGGCTGTGGTGTGGGGGTTGGTGTGGGTGTGGGTGTGGGTGTGGGGGTTGGGGCTGGTTTGGGCGCAATGCCCTGTGCCTGTGTGGCCTGTGTATGTATCGGGTTTGATGGGTGGCTGTTTGGTGGATTGATCTTTGTTGGTCCACCGTCCATGTGGCGAAGGGAGGCTTTTTTCGTGCCCAGATTAACACCACTGTTCACACCCAGCTTCATCCCTTGCGTTGCCTCCTGTAGATTGTTGTTATACCCGATCACGCTCTCTGTGTTGATAATCATGCGCGAGGGCATGAGCCAGCTTCCGGGTGCTGTCGCAAAGTCCAGGCGAACTTTCGTTGCTTGGATGGCAAGCTGGTAACGCTACACGCTTGTTGCGATGTCGTTTAGGATTATGGCCTCCTCTAGATGGGTGAGGAATACTCTCTGCGTTTCGAAAGCCCGACCTCCTTTTCCAATGATGCTGCTGCGGGTTTTGGCCTGTGAACCAAGAATGCAGTACACAAAGGCCTCGATTGATTGGTTCATACAGGCGAGGCCTGGTTGTGTTAGCCCTTGTGCGTAATTTGGTACAAAGTGCTCGAACTGGGTGTCCGCCCCTTGGTCGTTGCGGACGTAAGTTATTCCATTGGCTTTAAAGTTGGGGTCTTTCCTGTCAGTGACGCGCTCATCATCGAATAGAGCTAAATCAGAGTCTGGATAAGTGTAATCTGTAGATGTGGAGCCATCTCCATAAACCCAAATGTAGACATTCCCAAGACCGTGGTTCTTGCCGTATGTGTAACGGAAGTCAGAACTGGGGTCGATGCCGAACTCAATGCAAAGCTTCTTGTACGCGTCGATGTTGTATTTGTTGTCTTTCTGGTTAAATGGAGGGTCGTCTGGCAAAGCACTCACGCTTTGTTCCCCACCCATCTGGTAGAGTATTCGCCTTGTTGTGAAATAAACGTGAAACCGGTAAAATGACTGGAGCTGTGTGGTTAGGGATAGACTGGAGTTCTTATCGAAGAGAATGTCATGCGAGATTCCACAGCCGGTTGTTGCACACCACAGCGCGAAAGAGAGTTGTTGCGGCCAAAAACTCATATGAGGGCCACCCATCCACTTTCGGCCATATTTGGCGGTTGTGAATGAAATCTGTGTGTCCCTGAAGATATTTCTGTATTTCGTTGTGAAATACTCAGTTGGCGTGACATAGATCCTTTGCTCTTTGTCATTCAAGATTGCGCCAATCATCATGTCTTTGTCTATTGTTGTGGAGAAAGCAATGGCCGGGATTGACTTTTCTGGTTGCCCCAACGATAACTGATAAGGGAAACCCCCATCATAGACAAGGCCAAGAGCGTCTCTTTCGGCGCCAGTCCAATCTTTGTGGGGCATTTCTGTGATTAGCCCCCAGGAGCCAGGGGCCTTTTTGTAAAGCACTTCTCCTGTGGCTGTTTTGTGGTCGTCACCAAACTCTACTTGCACTTCAAAGTGTGACATATCAGCGTGCGGGAAACGCTTTTTGAAGTCTGAGAGCGCCTTTGCCTTGGCCGCGGCAGAGAGCTTGGCAGCCTCCGGCAAACTTAACCAAGCAATTTCAGGATCAGGGGGTGGTGGCTTATATGGAGGATGGCTATTGACGTTTAGGTTTGAATTAAAAGGAGGTGGGGGCCCATAATTGTGGCCGCCGATGGAGATGCCAAGATTTGAATTAGGATTAAATCCACCAGGCCGTCTGCCAAACATGATTGTATATAATTATATTTTAAAATGTTTTCCTGTGATGTTTTTCCAATAAACTTACATATACACACCATGGTTGTGCTTACAGTTACCACAACTTCGAACCCCTACACTCTGTACTTTGATCACGTGATCCAGAATGCACACTTCATCCGCCTCCTGTCTGCCTCGTTTTACAATTCGTGGCATAACTTGGCAGAAAAAGTGAAAATAGCCGCAGTCGTTTCTGGTGATAACCCAAAGACTACCACCATTGACATTGGCCCTGGGTTTGTTACTCCTAATAGCCTTGCAGACATGATAAATGGTAAATTTAAAGAAAAGGGTATTGCTCTGCAGGCAAAACCATATGAACTTGGCGTTCTTTCTATTTTAAACCCAGGACAAAAATACATAATATGGGTTTCCCCAAATATCTCAAGATTGTTTCATATAGACATAAAAACATATCCTAATTTTACCATAAAAGGTTTCAAACTTCCGGGCACATACTTTGTCTACTGCGATCTGCTTGACAAAGAACAGAACCTTCTCAATGGCAAACCTTCAAGCTTATTGGCTCGTTTTGATGTAACCGGAAAACCTTTTGAGAAGATAAATTACCAAGGGACCCAACATGGCGTCTGGCATATTGTCGATTGCCTTGGTAAACATGTAAATGACATCACACTGTCGATCAGAGATGAAAAGGGCAACCTCGTTGACTTCAAAGGCATGCCTTGGGAATTTGAAATTGAAATAAAATAAACTTATATATACTCGCATCTGTCATGGTTGTGTTGACATTTGTCACGACTTCGAACCCCCACACGATCTATTTCGACCACCCACTGCCGAAACCGAGTTATTTCCGGCTCCTGTCTGCCTCTCTCACCAACTCGTGGTACAACTTGAAAGAAAGAGCAAAGATCTCAGCACCTAACAGTTCTGGAAGGGTTACTGAAGTATTCGTAATGCCGGGGGTTTACACAGTGGATAACATTGTGAAAGATTTCCTTGAGATAAAAACGAATAGACCAGTTATTGATCTAACAGTTGATACAATCACAGCAGAAGGAATAATGTTAATTAAAAGTCCCAATAATGTAACGTTTAGTAAAAATCTGATAGATTTTCTTGGTATAAGTGGTACCCCGTTTTGGAGTGCAACTGTCAAAGGGTTTACATCTCCAAGCACTTACTTTGTCCATTGTGACCTGGTTGACAAAGAACAAAACTTGCTCAATGGCAAACCTTCGAGTGTGTTGGCACGCTTCGACATTCGACTGTCTTGTTATGACTGTGGTGGCTCCTTTTTGCAATCAATCAATTCTTGTGAACTTTATTGTAAAAGATGCGGCCGTGTGGAAGTGCTCGATGATGCTCAGGCATGTACGCAGCAAAACAATTTCCACAGACAAAGTCATCGGCCGGGACGAAGTTACGTGTTTGGTTATGCATTGAACAGGCTTATAAAAAAGCTCAAAATTCTGCCTGTGCAGTTGACTCTCGATCAAATCCATGAAACGAAACGTATCTTCAAACAAATAGAAGCTCAGCTTCCGAGAATATCTTATACGTTTGTGATCTATAAAATCCTGAACATTATAACACCGCTTGAAGCCCCGCAACGAGTGATTATAAATTACCTGAGACAACAATGGATGTCTGATGCGATGATAAGCAAAAACGAATTTTTATGGAATAATGCATTCAGAACTCTGGAGTAAGCCTTGCCGCTTGCTTCATTAAAAAGGCTTCCAAAACGGCCTTGTCATCGCCTGTGTTTGGAGTTATGGCAGAGTCCTCGGTGTAAGTATAATTTCTGATTATTCCTTTTAGCTTTGATAGATTATCATGAAAACATTCAACAGACCTTTGGATTTCCCTCAAGAAATCTGGTTTTTTAAACTCCCAAATTTCAGTGAGATCGAGCAATTTCCAAGCGAACATTGCAACAGGTTTTGGCCCTTCTCTACGCGGGTTAGAGAACGCTTCTTTCATGGCGTTTAAACGTAGAAATTCAGCATTTTCGTCACGGGCTGTGAACGTCATTCTTATTTTGCCATATGAAACCCAAATCTCTTTAGTGGCAATTAAACCCATGACATGTTCAAACAAAGCAATTGATTGTGTTGCTCCAAGATCAATAAGCTCGGCTTGATTGATCTTGATGTTTTGTTTGCTGAATAGATAACAGACCCCCCAGGCAAGAGTTGATTTATTTTTTGTCTTGTATGTTCTCCCGGCGTTGAGAAAAGAATTGTGAGCTAAACTTGGTTCAAGCTGTTTTAAAGAACACATTCTGAAATAGCCGTCAACAAACAAGCCTTTGGAGACCATGTCACCACTCAAAGCAAGCCCTGTTTGTATCTGATCGCGATAATAGCTAGGGATTCTGTTCATCGCTATTTTTCGCTTGAACGGACACTTGAATTCTAACAAATTTAATGTGTTATCTTTGTCTAGAAAATACCCGTCTGGACTACAAGTGACCTTTCGATAAAGCGGATGCTCGCTTGACAGATTAAGAGAAATGCTGTGACCAAAAACGGAAACAGAATGTTTTTGCTCAAAACACTTGCGTATAATCGGTTCAAACAGATTGCCCCAGGTACAAGCCGCATTGTTGAGCATATGTGTTGGCTGAATTTTCTTCATGAGCAAGCTGTGCCGTGATTCAAACGGCGACGATCCTGTCAAGGCAGAAATCTCTGATGCTCCAATTGTTTTTTGTCTGGCTGAGAGCCAGTCGGCGCTCTTTTGTTTCAGACCAGTGTGTCTCGATTTGAGAAAGTTCATGAACTCTTGTGTTGTCGCCATCATTGGTATACGAAGGGTGAATGTTTTTTCAATTGGTGATAACCGCTCAACTCAGTTTGAAAAGCTGCGAGTGATGTCTTGCCTTCGATGAAATCAGAAACAAAGCTCAAATCTCGGATCCTGGGTAAGGGGTTGAGAGCCTCCAGGCTTAGCTCTTCAAGACATGGTTGTTCTTGCTCGTCAAGCCATGCATTCAGCTCATGCTGGCTGACATATGACTCGGCAAAAACATCTCGAACAGCTCTTGGGGGTACCGCCAAATCCACCTCATGTCTGATAAGAGCTCGAGGATTTCTTTCCAAAGACGGACAACCATTATTTCTGTGTCTGTAAATCGTTGACAAAGACCTTCTTTGTCCGCAACCAAGACAAGTGATCTTTAGTCGACGTGCCTTGATTTGCGCAGTTGAGTGTTCTTGCATTTCCGAATTTACAATGATGCACAAAAGGCTTCGTTCAATCGCCATCACGATATACAAGAGGTACGCATTACTTCAATTGGCAATACCTCCCTGGGGTGGTGGTCTCGTACCGGACCAGCATTCACAGTGAGTAGTTAGGGACGTTGGTGCATTCGGGATCACCAAAAATAAGGCCCCAAATGCCCGAGTTACGGCCTCACACGAGGAATGACAATGACTCGTGTGAGGCCGTAACTCGGGCATTTGGGGCCTTATTTTTGGTGATCCCGAATCACCAACGTCCCTAACTACTCCTAGACTAAAATTTTTTTCGTATTTTCATCTGTGCCTTCATTTTTGTGAAATAAGAACCTATTAAACATTTTAGGCTTAATAGGTTCTTATGAAAAGGGGGTTTGAAATGAAAATTTTTGCCTAACAGGTTCTTAAATTTTAGGTTCTTATACGTGGGCTTTATACGTACTGTATTATCAAAGGCTCCAAAGAGCCAACCAGTGAATAAGAAATGCTAATGTGTAACACAATATTGCAGTAAGCTTATGTTTTCACACTTACATGGTTCGATATATTTTTTTAATTAACCATATATATTAGGATTTTTCATGAATGCATAACTGTCCAGTCCAAAGAAAAAAGAAGGGTCCTGAACGCGACTTGAACTCGCGCCTCCCAACTGCTATTCTCGGCACTAAGCCGAGACCTCAAACCACTCAACCATCATGGAACTAACTAAGACTAAATTTTATTATTTCAAGGTAGATACGCATCAAAACGCATGTCTCAGTTGAAAAATCCTTTTGGATGGATTTTAATGTTGCGTTAAAGACTCCACCAAATGTGAAACATATTTAAGCTTATTATTGTTTATATCCCGCTTACAACATATTAGTTATTTTTAATGCTATCACTGGATTCATGTTGTTCTTGTTCCGAAACGCATTCGTAACAAAGCATCACCTCACTAAGTTTACAGCTGATGGAAGGAGCGAGTGAGTGAGTGATTGAATTAGCCACCGTTACCGATAACCCGTTCATTATGCTTGCGCGTATTCATGGTTAAAAATGACCAACATAACTGAAATTGTTACTTACCAACTTGTTAGATTTTCCTTGAATCCATGAATTAGTTCAACTATTTAATTCACAGTTGTGTTACATCTAAAACAAGTTTTCTTTCCCCAAAATGAAAAGCACTTTACTTTGAAAGTAAAGTAGCACAAACTACAGGAATTGGAGATTGTTGCGTAGATGTGGCCGCCATTTTTAGTCACCAGTCTTCATGAAAACATAGGACAAATCCCTTCCATGGGAGTATGGATATTTTCTGGAACTACACACCATCAGTATAACAATTCAGTATTAAGCACTACTTCTCTAGAACCTCTCTTTCTTGTGCATGAGAACACTGCTGCTTGCAAGGTTGACCTCCAATTTTTGTATTCTGGGTCAAAAGCTTGTTATAGACAAAATTATTAGTAATAAAAGTAGTTAAGAGAGTACTCACTGATCTTTGTCAAACATGCCAATCATTAATCGGCAAGTTTCTGGATTAAACTGAGACCAGTTGTTATTAAATAGGGCTTGTCGCAACTCAGTGGCAGTTATTTTGCCCGATCTGTCTTGATCTACTGTCTGCAAAATAAAATATTTTCTCATTGCCATGCATAATTATAAGTAGTAGTAATCATAGATTATAGTGCGTCTCCTTATTCCGTGGCACCTCGTCTTGACCTAGTACCTCAGTTTCATGAATTAATTCAGCCACTGTTTAAAGGGCTATGTCGTGAGATATGTCATGCAAGCAAAAACGTCGGGCCGACATCAAACAAATTTACGCTATCGCCGTGGGATCGGCATATAAATAGTATATTTGTCTTGATTTCATTTCGGTTATTTCTCCGATTCTGAAATCATACTCCTCAGTACATGTACTAATACCGGATCCGGAAATGAGAAATTTCTGAGAAGGCCTGAAAAAGTGCTCCCGTGATAAACTTCTTGGACACCGCGTTAATGGAGCATGAAATCGACGATTAAGTCACGCAACATTCAACGTGAGTTTCGCAGGATTTTTCGGATAAAATTACAACTACCAGTTGCAAGAAAGACACAAGACTGTTGAATATAATTCCTTTATTAGCTAGACAAATTTTAGTCACAAAACTGCGAAATCTTTAGTCGCAAATGCGCCCGATACAGGTGCAATTTCGAGCACTGTAAAGTTAATCTGCGTTCGCCTGGAGCGGCCGGTCAGTGAATTTATTGCTACAAGACATACAGCGAATTGCACCGTACAGTAGAACATCGCAAAGAACGACGTCGGTAATAATTTAGGTGAAAGCTTTCCAAATCAGGCAGAGAACCACAGCAAAACCAAGATAGAACATTCAGAACATACCAGAACGGTAGCGAGGAAAATCCGATAACATCTTGCTTGATTTCAAAGAGACCCAACAACTTACTTGGTCCGGAGAAGAACCTTCGTCCAATTTTTCCACTGCGTACACTGCGTACTTTTAGTAGGCATTGAAATATTGAGCCGCACGGAAAATATCCGAAACTAAATCAAGACAAATATAGATTATTCACATGTGACATTTCGGAACCCCAGCTCCCCAGGATGATGCCTGATTTCCATGCGCTGGGAATGCTGGATACTATTGTGATGTTTCAAAATGGCGCAGATTTGGTACCGACACTTTTCTCGATTCGTTCCGCCTAGACGACGCGCTAAGCATGCTGGATACTATTGTGACGTTTCAAGATGGCGCAGATTTGTTACTGACACTTTTCTCGATTCGTTCCGCCTAGCTGACAAGATTAGGAAACATCTCCTTCGTCGACGCAATTATACACTAAATGCAAATATGGTGGTCAGGCAGTTTTTTGTTTGGCCAAGTTTTATATCACGTAAACCAGTGCTGCTAACTGCAACATCTTGCAAGTTTGAGTGTTTTTGGTGTAACAATTGCAAAGTTATGGCTCACTGAAATTTTAAGCATTTGTATGAGAAAAGACATTCTATCCTCACTAGCCTCACTTTCATGTTTTCCCAAAAATTTGATTGCCTATAGAATAATAAGACTGAAGCAGGTACAAAAGTCGGAACGGATCAACTCGGATCGGATCGGATCCAGTCGGAGTCGGATCAACTCAGATCGACTCAGATCATAAAAGAAAATGAAATGAGAAAAAAAAATTTACCAATTGTAGGTTTAAATTCCTCTCAGAAATAGGCCAAATCAAGTAAGCTTTGCAACGTTTAGAGCTCCGTGGCGATCTCTGTGGCGATCTCCGTGGCGTTCACCCGCCATTTTGTTTTCTAGTACCAGTTCCTCTAGGATCAGGTTTCGAACTCGTGGTTTTGTTACACGTTAACCATCATGAAACCAGCTGAAGATGCTGAAGGTAAAATCTAAGTCGGTTCTCAAAAGTGACTTAAGCATGGTTTCCAAACCATACTGCCCACCATAAATAAATTCATGTCGACTCAGGGTTAGTTCGCCCGGGGGGGGTTCCCATAAAAAAATGACGGGGGTGCTCGTTGGAAATTTTCGAAAAACACCCTAAAAGGTATCAGAATCTCGTTTGATGGGTGTGGCTCAAAATAATTTTTACCACACGTCATATTCTGTCATATTTTTTCGGCTAATACCCTAAAAGGTATCGCGATAATTCTAATGGTAGTCATTTTAGATTTTAGTACCCTAAGCAGTACCAATCTGCAAATTTTGACCCCTAAAAGGTACGACGAGCACCCCCATCATTTTTATATGGGAGTCCCCCCCCCCCCCCCCCCCCCGGGTTAGTTTGACGGTAAAAAAACTTCCTTTTCGCTATACAACCAAGAGTTCTATAAACTTGTGACAAAAAGCAACATCGCCTGCTGTAAAATAAAAACAATATGAACATTCTGAGTTACAGAAACTATAATTTTCTTGAAATTAAGCATTTTCATTGAGAAAGATGGCCTAGATTTTACCTTCCTCGCCTTCAGCTGGGTCCAATGTACTGTTTATATGATCGCCTTGTCCACCCTGGGAACGAGGTTGGAGTTCATAACCTGGCGTGCGTTTCTCAAAAATCCAGAAGACGTTTCGTGCCCGAAAAGCTATTTCTTTGCAGGCTATTTACCAACAGAGATTCAATTTTCATTCGTTTTGAAAGTTAAGCAATAAAATCTTAAGTCGACGAGAAACTTTCCAGTGGTTTTCGGGATAAAACTTTACCGCGACTCAAAAGAGATTGAATTTCAAAAATCGCTTTCGGGCCCGAAAAGTCTTCGGGTGTTTGGAGAAACGCACGCCTGATCCGAGAGAAACGGGCACTAGTAAACAAAATGGAGAACGGAGAACGCCACAAAGCTCTAAATGTTGCAAAGCTTACTTGCTTTAGCCTATTTCTGAGAGGAATTTTAACCTACAATTGGGTACAATTTTTATTTTTTCTCATTTCATTTTTTTTATGATCCGAGTCGATCCGGGTCGATCCGAGTTGATCCGACCCGGACTGGATCCGGTCTGATCCGATCCTAGTTGATCCGTTCCGACTCTTGTACCTGCCTCACACAATGTCTTATTTTGACCTGGTCTTTACCAGGTCCAATTGCTTTTATTTTCTTGAGAACCTGTCCAAACAAAAATTGTTGGATGGCCATATTTGCATTCGGTGTTATATTCACTTGAAATTTTGTCTATTCAAATCTACCAGTTCCCAAAATATTTAATGATTATTTTACCTGAAACCATTCCCAAAGCACTGGATCTACCCCAGGGGGAGGAGCTGGACGAGCTGCTCCCCACCCCCCTGGGTAACCAGGAGGATACTGAGAAGCTGGAGGGGGAGGTCCATAGGGATTTTGTTGCTGGTGACCCTGTGGCTGACCATAATTATACTGACGACCCTGCTGAGAAGAAAATGACAAATTATACCTAAACACCACAAATAGCATAAAATGTATAAACTGACAGTGACAGGATGTTAAGGGTAGCGCATGCTTTAGATTATCCCAGGTGCGGGCTGATGGGGTTGCTGATGGGGGTGCTTGTTGGACATAAACTGAGAGTGGGGGTGCTTGTCGGAAATTTTCGAAAAACACCCTAAAAGGTACCAGAATTTTGTTTGATGGGCGTGGCTTAAAAGGATTTTTACCCCTAAGAGGTACCAGTTGTAAAACAAACCAGTTGACTGACAAATACAGTAGTTCCTGTCATTTTAGATTTTAGCACCATAAGCGGTAACAATCTGCAAATTTTGACCCAAAAGGTATGACGAGCAACCCTGTCACTTTTATACAGGAGTCCCCCTTCCCCTGGGGGCTCCACCCTTTATTAATAGCCATTAATAAAATCATATAAACAGCAGGCAGTAATTTTTAAATGAGGCAAGTAAGTGAGGAAAGAAGTGGGGAAAAATTGGTTTCTGGTGTTGTCAATGTTTTGCATATAAATATGGTTTTAATAGGCACATCAGAGTACAAATGTACATTAAAATGAATTAGGGTACTGTGAAACTTTTTTGGTCCCATTTTGCATAATTTTAGTTTTTTTAATTTCTGTAAAGATATAACAATCTAGAAAATATTGAAAGCAGTTTTGCAAAATCATTAAAAGAACTCGAGATATTCTTAAAAAAGAGTTTTAAGGGAATAGTTGATAAGTAGCTATAGGTATGATAATCCGAAATCTCAGTCCGGAGTGCAATGCCTTCTTGTAATTTTTCCCGCCAAACTTTATCTGGGATCTCGCATTACATGTTATATGCATATTTTTGTTTACATCACAATGCGGAGCGCATTTCACATTGTCATAGCGTATTTTATTGTAGCATCATACACTGTAGTGTATACTCCACGGCCATTTTCGATGTTTCACATGGTCGTCTACGCTTGTTCCAATTCCTGAAGATTTACAATTTGACCATTAAAGCCAAAGTGGAAATTTTTGGTTAGCAGAATTGTAGAGATCACGAGTGAAAAGAACTGCGAAGAAGAGTAAAAGAACAATATTATGAATGAATAGCTTACTCGCTTGCATTTATTACTGATACCAGCGCGTGTTTTTGGTCAATTTCCGCGGCCACGTCTGCTGTGTTTTCATTTCTTTGAAAACTCTCACTGGCCCTTTTCGCTTGTTTGTTTCCACGAAAATTTTGCTGCATTTTCGTTATGTTCTTTCCGCTCATTTGTGTTTGCAGTTGCGCGAAACTTCGTCGTTTTTTCCATGGTTTTACCTTTTGAATAACTTGACTAATCGGCAGTTAATTGAATTCACATACACTGCTGCGCGACGATACTCTTCAAGGGGTTCTATGCTTCATTTCATTGGTTGGCGCCACGACCACGATGACAGCCGCTTTAATGAGGTGTGAAAACAGTGAAAATCTTTCAAGGCTAAAAACTCGAGGTTTGTTTTTGCAAGAATGGCCTCTGTTTAAATGAATTAATAGGGTATGTAGATTTGTCAGATTTTCACGAAACTTGGCCAGCTGGATATTAATGCACCAAAGTGTGTGTGGCTTTTATGAAATTCCAAATACTTTTCCCGTGGCACTCCAAAGTGTAACGCGCATAGAACAATTTTCTATTGTCCAACTTCAAAGTGGATTTACTCGGGAACCAATGAAAATATCAAAAAAGCCTCACACACTTTGTTAGGCCATTAACTCTTGAGTGACACGGACCAGTTTGTAATTTGATTTTTCGCGCTAACACGGAGGCTGGTAATTCAGTGAAGCAAATGCCGTCGGTTTTGCGTTTAAGGCTCGCGCATGCTTAACTAAAGGAAAAAGAGGGAAAATAATTGTTATTTTCGGAATCTACAATTTATTAGCTTTAAAGTGATATATAGTTTTCTGGGGTTTCGTTAAAAATAGCGCGCGTACAAAAGATTTTCGGGAAGGCACCCTCGAAGGTTCACAGTTTAACCTTGAAATGTGCTTACCATACAATGAAGTTAAATATATATTTCCAGTTTACATAATAATATTATGTTATGAGGGACTGGCTTACAGAGGTTTAAGAGTGAATTTGCTTGTACAGAAATTCATCAACAGAGAAAACATTCTGATTTAAATTTTTCTGATAAATTAAATTTCCTTGATCAAACATTCAATTACAGTCATTGTTGAATTAACCTTAGGTATCAAGTGTGATCACCTGGTGATGGTAGTTCTGAAAAGAACTGGCTGATGTTTAGACAAACTATGCAGAAATCATCCTCAAGGTCCTAGAAGATGATGTGTCATGAATAAGTTGAGACTATTGAGGGTGCTTTCCATTAAAGCCAAAAACTCAAGACATTTTGTTTGGAAATCAAATGAAACAATTCTAAGGTCCCAGCCGAAAATTTCTGGAAAAAGTGGTTCACTTCTGAAGATAGACCTCTTTGACCGGTTGGTCTGAAATTCACTGTTCTATTTTTGGAAATTTTCTGATTGGACCACACCATTTCATTTACGTTTGACTGAAATTTTCCGGAATGGGAAAAGGATTAACTGGCATTCCATTTGGTTAGTCCCTTCAATTGGAAAATGTCATTGGTCTGAGTGGTCTCTGACAATGGAAATCACCCTAAGATTCTTGGGCTCCAACCATTTATTAGTTACAAGAATCAGAATATGTTAGAAACTAAAGAATAAAAGAATTATAAAAATTAATATAAAATACTCTGCACTATACAAATAACTTTGGGCGGATAGAGTCCGACTGTTTGGGCGGATAGAGTCAGACTGTTTGGGTGGATAGACTCAGACTGTTTGGGTGGATAGAGTCAGACTGTTTGGGTGGATAGAGTCAGACTGTTTGTTCAGTGTTGGCTTTAGGGGAACTAAGCCGGAAAACTGGAACAGATATTCGTCCTGTGTACACAAACCGAAAGATCGGATCCGGGATCAAGCCAAAAGAAGAGAAGCCCCCTATCGTGAATCAGCAATGCGTGGTATATCATTCTATTTCGTCACCACTGCCACAGGGATCCCATGAGATTGCATCACGCATGCGCACGTCAGTGTTTATCGCTTCGCGCCGTCGGTGAGCAGCAAAAACTTTTGCTGAATGAAATTTGGAAAATTTTCTTTCGCACTTCGTTCTAATTCGCTTCAATAGCATCAACTGAAAGAAAGAATAATCGACTACAGGAATATGAGCGCTGACGACAGGGAAAAAACAGATTCCCGTGCAAACTCCGCCGGGATCGAGGAGGAAAACAGCTCGACCGACATGGCGGGAGTTTTGCAAGGCTTACAAAGCTCACTCACACAACTTGTCGAGGCTTCGAAAGCCCAAACCAAAGCTTTTAATAGCCTCAGAGAGGATATTATTCTGCAACCCGATCCAGAAGAGGACGAGGAAGAGGATATGGCTGGACCGTCCAATTTACTTGACGTAACCGCGGCCACAAATCAACTGCTCGACTCGAGCAACGACCAAAGTCCAAAGTCCTCTCCTTCCACTTCGCGCTCTGACTCAGAGCCAAACAACGACCTTCTCGACAGCCTGACTCAGGCGCTATTATCGAACCACAAAAAAAAAAATACTCCGACATTGAGGGGAAAATTGCCACTCTTGTTGACAATATTCTGACTGGAGAACTGTCACAAGATTCAGTGAAGGAGAGAGGCGAGAAGTATCCGCCGCCTGCAAATTGCAAATATCTCACCCCAACTTTGGTGAACGAAGAAATCTAGGACCTACTGACTAGAAAGAACAGATCAGTAGATCTCGCTTTCCAACGTGTGCAGGAACCGATCATTCATGGGTTATCCTCGCTCACAATACTAGCCGACCGGCTATTCAAAGATATTCAGAGTGCGAAGACTGTGAACGCACGGGAAACCCTAACACACGTGATGGACAGCATTGCCCTCTTTGGACATGCTAACTGGAAGCTTAACATGAAACGCAGAGAACTCATTAAGCCAGATCTTAATCCACCTTACACTAGACTGTGTAAAGAAGAAATAAAGCCGTCAACAAAATTGTTTGGCGATGACCTGTCCAAACACCTTAAAGAAATGTCCGAAGTAAAACAAGCCGGACAACAAATGCAAAAAGCGACCAGTGGGTCAAACTATTTGGCTAAAACCTTGTCTTTCAAGGCTCCACGGTCTAAACCTTATGACCGACCACAAAATGCTCGTTTCAGTGCCTTCAAACGCCGTCCTTTTTTAGGACATGGCCGAGCCTCCACTCAGACAAAGGCGAACAATCACAAGAACTCATCCAAGACACACTAGAACAACAGGTAAGGGAAACAGTTCCCACCAGACTGGTGACCAGTAGTATTAATTTAGAGGACCTGCACCGAAGGGTTGAACTTTTTAGAGCAGGTCAGGTGAAATACCATTTAACATCTTGGGAATCATTGACTAATGACCCAGTTATTTTGGATGCCATAAAGCATCATCATATAGAGTTTGAGGGTGACTACCCGACACAGAAGGACAGGCCTAACAAAATTCATTTCTCACCAGCTGAAATCACTATTATTGATGCAGAAATTGCTAAGTTTGTGAATAAAGAAATTCTCACACTGGCCGACTATACACCTGATGGGTTTATTTCAAATATTTTCATTCACCCAAAAAAGGATGGTACTTACAGGATGATCCTTAATTTGAAGCCACTTAATGAATTTGTGGATTACCAACATTTTAAAATGGACACATTCCATACCGTCCTCAAACTTATCCAACCTGGATGCTTTTTGGCATCTGTAGATCTCAAAGATGCCTACTACTCCATTCCCATAGCAAAGGAGGACAGGAAATTCCTCATGTTTGAATGGAAAGGGAAATACTACCAATTTACATGTCTACCTAATGGCTTGACATCTGCCCCAAGGATTTTCACTAAAATCCTCAAGCCAGTTTATGCCCGTTTACGTTCTATTGGGCATACATGTATGGGGCATATTGACGACTCCTTACTCATTGGTCAGAGTTTTAACTCTTGCCAAGCAAATGTAGTGGATACTGTTAATCTTTTTACCAACCTTGGCTTCACTATCCACCCTGTGAAGTCTGTGCTTCAACCCCAGCAAAAAATAGATTTTCTGGGTTTTGTACTGGATAGTCTGACCATGACAGTAACCCTCACGGAGGCTAAAGCCATGAAGGTCAGATCTGCTTGTGAAAGTTTGCTCCTTCACAGGACAGTCCCCATCCGTTCTGTCGCTCAGGTCGTAGGCTTCCTTGTATCTAGCTTTCCAGCAGTGGAATTTGCTGAAATGCACTATAGGCATTTGAAGCATGACAAAATTTGTGCACTCCGTGAAAATAAGGGAAACTTTGACTCCACTATGACTCTGTCTTCCCATTCTCGGACAGAATTGATCTGGTGGGTGAATAATGTCCTTACAGCATCTAAAGCCATCAGCCATGGCAACCCTGACCTTATTCTCACTACTGATGCCTCAACCCTGGGTTGGGGAGCAGTCTGTGGAAATATCTCCACTGGGGGCCCTTGGAGTCTTGAGGAACAAAACAACCACATAAACTATCTTGAAATGAAAGCTGTACTATTGGGCTTGAAATCCCTTTGTGGTACTTTCAATGAGAAACACATACTTGTTCAGTCTGATAACACCACTACTGTGGCATACATTAATGCAATGGGGGGTATTAAATCAATGCCATGCAACGATATGGCCACCAGCATATGGGAATGGTGTATAAACCGCAACATCTGGCTCAGTGCCACCCATATCCCTGGGTCTGAAAACATTCAAGCTGACAAGGAATCTAGAGCACTCAGGGTATCTACAGAATGGTCCTTGTCTCAGAGGGTTTTTAATGTTATACAGGAGCGCTGGGGCAAGTTTGACATTGACTTGTTTGCCTCTAGACTCAACTTTAAAGTCCCTAAATATGTCTCATGGAGACCTGACCCTGGGGCACAGTTTATTAATGCTTTTTTTCATGGACTGGAAAGCTCATTACTTTTATGCCTTTCCCCCTTTCAGCCTCATTGCCAACTGCCTACAGAAGATCGAACAAGACCAATCCTCAGGTCTCCTAATTGTTCCACTCTGGACAACACAACCATGGTTCACGCTTCTACTGAACCTCCTAATAGATCACCCTCTATTACTTCCCCAGTCGGACACTCTTCTAGTCCAACCCCACAGCAATGCAGTTCACCCTCTCAGCCAACGGTTGCAATTGATGGCTTGCAAAGTATCAGGGAATCTTTCAACCAGAGAGCTTTTTCAAGCAAAGCTACCAATATCATCTTGCAGTCCTGGTCAACTGGTACCCAGAAACAATACCCCCCTTATATCAAGAAGTGGCATGACTTTTGTTCTAAACGGGGCGTTAATTCATACAACCCACCTCTAAATATGGTGTTGGACTTCTTAGTCAGTTTGCATGAACAAGGATTATCATACACAACTATAAACACTGCAAGAAGTGCTCTATCTGCTGTCATTCTTCCTAATGACAATGTGAACATCGGGAGCCATCCCATCGTCTCCCGATTCATGAAAGGCATCTATAAGAACAATCCACCTGTACCACGGTACCGTACTACATGGGATGTAAACCCAGTCCTTTCGTACTTGTCATCATTACCCAAGCCAACTGAATCAAGTTTAAAGTCCTTGACACTAAAACTGACAATGTTAATTGCACTTGTCTCTGCACAAAGAGGACAAAGCATCCACCTACATGTACTAGACACCCAGTTTATGAAAGAAGGGCCTACATTCTTCGAATTTGCCTTGCCAGAGCACATAAAACAAAGTAGACCAGGATACAAGCTGCCTTCAGTGCTTTTACAAGCCTACCCTGCAGATCAATCTCTTTGTGTTTTTACTCACATGAAAGAATATCTCCGGAGAACACAACCATTGAGAGGTACTGAAACAAAACTCTTTCTTAGCCACGTGAAACCGCATCACCCTGCCTCAAAAGATACCATATCAAGGTGGATTCGTTCTGTAATGGCAGATGCTGGTGTTGATGTTAGCACCTTCAAACCTCACAGTACAAGGGCAGCAGCAGTATCAAAAGCTAAAAATGCATCTGTTCCAATCAAGGAAATTATGGATGCTGCTGGTTGGTCTTCACAAAGGACATTTGATCGATTTTACAACAAGCCCTTCCAAAGGAATGATGGCTTTGCCGCATCAGTCTTAACCATTGACTAGCTAGAATTGCACTTAACACCCTGACTGTGGGTGCAGACATTTATTAACATGTTGCATATTCATTGTTTGGCTCAAATGCCTACATATGTTACCTTTGTTCCTGTTGAACACAACTAGGTATTGTTGTATAAATTTACCTCAGGATTAAATTCCAGTCTGTTAAACATGGTATTTTTTCTCATGTGAATGTCTGGCTTTGAAATCTCATGGGATCCCTGTGGCAGTGGTGACGAAATAGAATTGAGAAATTAAACGAGACTTACCTGTAAGTTGAAGTTTGATTGGAATTCCAGGGCTCGAAATTGCGCCCGTATCGGGCGCATTTGCGACTAAAATTTTGCTTTTGCGACTAAACTCTGTCTTTTAGTCGCGATTTTGCGATTGTTTTACGGCCTAGTTAATAAAGGAATTATATTCAACAGTCTTCCAAGTGTCTTATTTGTAACTGGTAGTTGTATTTTTATCCGAACAATCCTGCGAAATTCACGTTGAATGTTGCGCGACTTAATCGTTGATTTTATGCTCCATTAATGCGGTTTCCAAGAAGTATATCACGGGCGCACTTTTTCAGACTTTCTCAGAAATTGCTTGTCCCCTCATTTTCGGTTTCGACAGTAGTATTTAGGTTTTTTTTGCGACTAAAATTTTCGAACTTGCGACTAAATTTTAGGATTTACTCGCAAATTGCGATTGAGAATTTTTTTAATTTCGAGCCCTGAATTCTATGAGTCACCAACTGCAACAAGGGATCACATGCCCACCCAGGGTTATATTCTACCCCTCCCTACAGGTGTTAATTTTTAACACCTTGCTACCTGACACAACAGTTATACATGAGTCATAGCATAAGAACCTGTGGAGATGATTTTGTACATTTATACGTTCGGATGACATTCACATTCGAGCTTTAAAAACTGACGTGCGCATGCATGATGCAATCTCATGTGATCCCTTGTTCCAGTTGGTGACTCATAGAATTCCAATCAAACTTCAACTTACAGGTAAGTCTCGTTTAATTTCTCAATTTTATCATATCATATCATATCATTCACTGTGCGATGCGAATTATGTCGGCTATATATGCTGTAGTGTATCCCGGGATACCCCAACAGATTATTATGGACTGGATGGAAGAACCGAAACGTCGAAGACAAGTCACATGCAGTTGTTGTGTTTACAGAATAAAATCCGGTTTAATCCGTGCTTAAATGTGTGTTAGAATTCTACAACTGGCGAAGAGGATAAACAAGGAACTTTATGGATTGTCAAGAACGAAGCGATGGCCGTAAACACTGAATTTGGTAGCATAAATGTGTTCGATTGCACGGGCAGCCTGACAAGATTGGGACCCTGCTGGAAGCGTTGGAAACGATCTTTTGAGTTTTTTCTGGAGGCCAAAGGAATTACAAAGGATTCACGGAGAAAAGCCTTGTTGTTACACTGTGCCAGACAAGATGTACAAGATATCTTCGATACCCTAGCCGATCCCGGACCGGTTCCCGAACACGATACAGAATGCGCGAAAGCCATGAGGTCGCTAGATGCACACTTCTTACCACAAGTAAACATCCCATTCGAGAGACACTTGCAGTTTCGCCAAGCTAGACAAGAGGATTCAGAAACAGCCAACCAATTTGTGATCCGATTATTTCAGCTTGCAGAAACTTGCGACTTCGGAACAACCAAAGAAGAACAGATTCGCGATCAGTTAATCGATAAGTGTCGGACACACAATCTTCATAAGAAACTCCTGGCAGTTACAAGTGGAAAACTCACTCTCCAGAAAGTCTGGGACATTGCTAGATCCATGGAAGCAGCTGAAAGCCAGGCAAGGGCCATTGAAAGTGATTCGAAGAGTGCAAATGTGAAGCTTTGAAAGATCTACATCCCGAGTCATGGAGAAGGAAAAAAGGAAATTGTTATCGATGTGGACTTGGGGGACATTTCGAAAATGACCGAGAGTGTAAGTCACAACCGGCTAGAAGAGGGAATTGGTATCAATGTGGACTTGAGGGACATTTCTCAAATGACCCAGAGTGCAAGTCAAGGCTAGCTACCTGCATGAAATACAAAAAAGTAGGGCATCTCGCCAAAGTTTGCAAGACAAAAGGGGAAGACAGATCCAAGAAAGGAGACATTCGCCAAGTTAGCAAAGATGACGAATTTGCTTTCACTGTTCAGACATGTGATCGTGAAAGAACAGTGCCAACCGTAGACATTGTAAAGTAAAAAGTAAAAAAGAAAGTAAAGTTAAAAGAAGCCTTGTTGATTCAGGATCGACATGCAATGTTGTAGACAGAGGAACATGGAAGATGCTTAAGTCTAACCACATTAAACGTAACTCGAGGAAATAGTACTCCTATGGTTCTGCCAAACCACTTACTACAGCTGATGAGTTTGAAACTGAACTGTCTTATAAAGATAAATGTTGTACTGTGTGTTTTGTTGTTATGGAAGAGAATGCTAGGGTTATACTTAGCCATCAAACTTCTGAAGAGTTGGGCATATTAAAGATTGAGATTTAACACTGTGAGTGAAGAGACCTTACTTAGAGATTTTGCTGAATGTTTTGATGGTGTTGGAAAGCTTAAAGTGCCCCTATGATCAAATTTTTTTTACTTTCACTTTACTATTAGACTTTCTTACTCATCTTGCCAAATTTCAATCCATTACGAACATCAGAAGTTATTTTATTTTAACATTTATTTCCGAGACAAAATTGAACAGAAACTCAATGAACTTGTTGACTTTGATATCATTGAACCTGTTAAAGGCCCAACCCCTTGGGTAAGTCCTGTAGTCGTGGTTCCCAGGAGAGATCAGGCTCTGCGTAGATATGAGGAAAGCTAATGACTGAGGCTATAGTGAGGGAGCGCCACCCGATACCCAGTGTAGATGATGTTTTGTACCACCTGAATGGCAGCACAATGTTCAGTAAATTGGGGTTTTCACCAGATTGAGCTAGCTAGAACAGGAGTCCAGAACTATCACCACATTCATCACTTACAAAGGGTTGTATAGATACATGTACAAACACCTTATGTTCTGCATCAGCTCCGTCCCAGAGTTATATCAGCATACCGCTATTATCCAACAAGCGCTTGCAGGGTGTGAGGGTGCCTACAACATACATGATGGTATCATTATCCATGGTCATACAGTTGAAGAGCACGACAGTCGGTTGCGGAAGACCATGGAATGTATTCATGAGAAGGGACTAACCCTGAACAGGGAAAAGTGTGTATTCAGGATGTCACAAGTTACGTTTATGGGATACCTGTTGTCAAGCAAAGGAATCGGCCCAACGGAGTCACATGTTGAAGCAGTTGTCGGAGCTAAGGAGCCTGGAAATGCTGGCAAGGTGCACAGTTTCCTAAGATTAGTGAACTTTAGTGCCCGGTTCATCCCCATAATCTAGCAAGTATTACAGAACCACTTTGAGAGTTGACAAGGAAAGATGTGCTTTTTGTGTCGGGTGCAGTACAACAAACTGCTTTTGATGCCCTGAAGAGTAGCCTGGGGCGTGCAGAGACACTGACTTATTTTGACAGCAATGCAGAGGAAACAAAGCTTATCACAGATGCGAGCCAAGCGACATATATCTGCAATTTAAGATCTTACAGAAGTGACAGAGCAAAATTGAATGCCTAATTTATGAGATGCTTTTTAGAAAAAGACCTAAAGCCAACACTGAACAAACAGTCTGACTCTATCTGTGCAAAGTTATTTGTATTGTGCAGAGTATTCTATATTTATAATTCTTTTATTCTTTAGTTTTTAACATATTTTGATTGTCTTAATTAAGTCCTTTGTAGTTTTTTTGTCACTTGTATTTTATAACGCTTAGTGCTTACATATTTTATCACAGGGAGCCCACACAATCTGTTTGTGTAACATAACCGTTTGTAATTTTGTAGGAAATGTATGAGATTTACCTAAATTTCATATTATAGCAACATATCGCCAAATGTATGTACTGATTAACGCTAAATAAATGTTAAATTACCTTATTTGTTGTGTGTTGTCGTCCTTTTGCCGTAAAAGTGATATTTTGAGCGATTTTGAAGGATTCTGAGTTCGCCATTGACTGTACGTCTAAGATCCTTCTCTTAGACATACAGTCAACGGCGAACTCAGAATCCTTTAAAATCGCTCAAAATATCACTTTTATGGCAAAAGGACGACAACACACAACAAATAAGGTAATTTAACGTTTATTTAGCGTTAATCAGTAAGATCCTTCTCTTAGACATACAGTCAACGGCGAACTCAGAATCCTTTAAAATCGCTCAAAATATCACTTTTATGGCAAAAGGACGACAACACACCACAAATAAGGTAATTTAACGTTTATTTAGCGTTAATCAGTACATACATTTTGCGATACGTCGCTGTAATATGAAATTTAGGTAAATCCCATACATTTCCTATAAAATTACAAACAGTTATGTTACAAACAGATTGTGTGGGAGCCCTGTGATTTTATCTCGTTCAACATTCTCATGTCTTTAGTTTTAATTTTCAATCGCTTTCATTTTTAAACCTGAAAATGACCTCAGCGGAGTCGAAACGTCGTTTTCTTATCGTTAGTCTTCATCTTAAAAATAAATAAACCTGAATTCCGCAACATGAACTATCCCTGGTTGCAGTTATTAAGCTTACTTAAGGCTGGTTTTCACTAGCGCATAAGCATAAGCACAAGCCAACATACGCAGACTCAGTAACATGTTGATCATTAGTTCCAATTGTTTGAACAAAACAGAACAATAGGCACTAATGATCAACACGTTACTGAGTCTGCGTATGTTGGCTTGTGCTTATGCTTATGCGCTAGTGAAAACCAGCCTTTACTATCGGGATCTATCGGGCGGTACTACAGCTAGCTGCAACGGATTTGATTAAAAACATACAGAATGTAAGCTCACTACTGGCAACCATACTTACATAAGCCGGATTATAGCCTGGTTGCTGTCCTGGAGGCTGATTCCAAGCCATAAAGGCACTGAAAAAATGGAAAATACCAAATCACTTCGTACAATATACAGGAAGACGACGTATAGTACGAATCAAAGAACCTTCGATGGGTGACAAATGTATTTTGCGGGGAGGAGAGAGGGGGAAGCAAATGATTATATTTATTTTCAGACATTCTTTACTAATTTAGGCAAGTTTTATGTATAAAAATGCAATATAAAAATATTGGTTTTAAGTCTGAGCTATTCAGAAAAACATTTACTTCTTTTCACTTAAAATGAAAGTAATATTTTCTATTTGCAAAATAACCCCTTCCCGGATAGTCAAGTAATGTTACTCGAGACTAGAGCCCAGTTTATCACGATGGAGATGCCTGGCGTTTTATGTTGGGGAGCTTTTGAAGTCGAAGAAATGTAGGGAAAAGTTATCGGACGAAAATTAGAGGGTTTATATTGCCAAGAACTGAACAATGGAGCAGAAAGATATGTATTACAACAAGGCGGAGTATATAGAAACCGTAAGTATGAGGAGTTATCCGAATTGGCAAGTTTAAACTCACTGAAATTAACAACGTGGAATTTAGAAAATTATTACAAGATTCTTTCACCCTTCAATGGCAATCTAGGCATCTGGAAACAAAGTCAGTCGCCAGTCTGTTCTGTGTGGAAGTCAAAACATTGTTTTAAATGGAAAGGTTAGTTATAACTTTTTTTTACATATTATGTTGTGTTAGCCATGAGCTTATAAGCTTATTTAGTATACAGCTATTTCAATAAACGTTGTCGGATGAAAGCTTAAAGCCAAGACCGCAAGGTAGTATGGGTTAGGGTTAAAAGCCATTGAAAAAAAAACCCCATACTACCTTGCGGTCTTGGCTTTTCGCCTTTTTCATCCGACAACGTTAATTGAAATATCTGTATACTGAAACAGTGGATAGCATTGTTGGCACACTCTGATTGGCTACTGAAACTCGGAATAGCAAGTGCTGTTCACCTCCCAGCAATTTGTGCGCGGAAATTGTAATCGTTGACAGGAATAAATGAGTTAAAAAGCATCATTTTCGTTATATTATCTCACTGTTTCAGTATATACTAAAACAACTATTCACCTCAGTGTAGGTGGGTAGTGGTGGATATTTACCTCGCCGCTTCTCGACTCGGTAAATATCCACCATTACCCACCTCCACTTCGGTGAATAGTTGTTAAATATAGCGAATGTAAGTAAAGTCATGCACCGAATTAATCGACAATTATCTCTAGTAATCAGATTGTTCACCTACATGTAGTGTATTTGATCTTTCAGATCCTAATCTGCGAATATTATTTGCTTTTGTTATTTTTCGATTCGCAGCTACGGATTGAGGCACTTGTGTGAGCTATAAACGAAGAGTTTGTTACGATTAAATTAGAACTTGTTAAGGATAAACTTCTAATATATTTCATACGCATTAGTGTAACTACACGACCACATCAGCTCCGCTGTAATTTTATCCTGTTTAAATAAAAGCTATTATTATTATTATTATTATTATTATTATTACTGTATAAACATTGTGTTTTATAAAACGATAAGAATTGTAATATTTATTTTGTTGAAGCAATAAACATAATTTGGTTTAGTACTCAGTTATAAACAAACCATTAGCTGCCACTAGTGCCTGATTCCTTTGTAACAATGCTGTTTCACAGCAGCAGCAGACTGGAACAGTTTTCCTACAACAGACCTACCAATTCTCATGATTTAGCTGTGAGATTCACAATTTTTTATCATTTCTCACGACAAGGCTCCTAAACTCACAGTTTTTTGGGGGAAATCATTCTGAAATGAAATATTACCTTGTTGAGTAAAAACAAATAGAAAATAAATGCGAACGCTTGTACCATAAACTAATATTTTGTAGAGCACTGTTACCGTACTGAGGAGTTCTGTCTGATTTGTACTCCTGTTTACTGTTTTTTGTCTATTTTCTAGGCCCTGCTAGCGCTTTTACGCAACAGTTAAGTTAATCATCAACAGAACCCCTGATTCTGTGCTTAGTTTTCCTGGAAAAAAGGGTTTATTTAATCTTGATCTGGGCAAAAAAAATAAAATCTCGCTACTTTTTGTAGAATCTCCAGAATTTTTTTCATGGATCTCCAGATTTTCCTTTATCAGGGGTTGGCAGGTCTGCTACAAATATAAGAGAAATTCTTACATTACCAATGTTTAAGACTGAGTTATATATTAAATATTCGTCGATGTTCATGTAATTAGTAATATAATTAATAATAATACATAGCTTTATCCTATTGACTACACTGAACTGTATAATGTATAGTTAATTTCACTTTGATAGTTTTATAGTTTTTAGTAAACTTATATTTTTATCCTAATACATGTAGTTACACTTTTAATTTGTTTTTCATTACAGGGCTCAAAATTGCACCTGTATCGGGCACATTTGCGACTAAAGATTTCACTTTTGCGACTACAATGTGTCTATTAGTCGTGATTTTGCGACTGTTTTACAGCCTAGCTAATTAAGGAATTATATTCAACAGTCTTTTGTCTTACTTGTAACTGGTAGTTGTAATTTTATCCGAAAAATCCAGCGAAATTCACGTTGAATGTTGCGTGACTTAATAGTTGATTTCATGCTCCATTAACGTAGTTTCCAACAAGTGTATCACTGGCACACTTTTTCAGACTTTCTCAGAAATTTCTCGTTTCTCATTTCTGGTTTCCGGTAGTAGTTAGTTATTTTTTTGCGACTAAAATTTTCGAACTTGCGACTAAATTTTAGGAATTACTCGCAAATTGCGATTGAGATTTTTTTTAATTTCGAGCCCTGCATTATATTTATGATTTGATACAGCATGATTATTATACTTATAATTTCATATAGCGTAGTTATTTTATTTGGCTACACATGAGTTAATACCAGTTGTTACTTTTGTATCCCTTTATCCATTTTGTAGGATAAATGAAAATTATTATTATTATCAAATTATTTTCACTTCCAAAATATCAACAATGTAACAAGGACATAATCAACTTTGTGGTTCCATTGAGTGAGTGTCAACAGTGATGTTTTGATGCTGAAATGGTTCGGAGATTTGACAAGAATGAAATTCTTTTTTTGTCATAAGAATTCCACAAAGAGTACAGAGAGAGAAGACAGTTTGAATAGCTCACTGAAAAATCTGAAATGATTGTATTACATGCAATCTAAAACAAGAGAATGTTAAACAATTAAACTGTATAGTTATTATGAACTATCATTGATAATGAATTATCATATATGTACCTAGTATATGGCTTGCTCGCTACAAATCTCTTGCAGCTAATAAATTATTGGTTAAAGCATCTGACCAGTGTGTTTTTTTTATAGTAACAATTAATAGTGGTACTGACAATAACTGACAGATTCAAGGTGAATAGGTTCACTAGAAATGGCTTGACAAGTTTGTAGCACTGCTGTAAATATGCCTAGTGGAACTACAGCTTTTATGTAATGCACCTATCATTGTTAAGCCTGGGGGAGAGGCTGGGCATATATGGGTCATTTGACCTATATTTTCATGCTCACCCTCTTGATGTATGGGCCCCAGGGTAGGGACATTTCAATATTTTAATTAGAAGGACTGTCAAAAGTATGTTCATAACCATTATGGTAAATTGTTCGCAAGGTAGGGGATTTGATCTGATTTGAGCCATATTTTGCACCTCAGGATGGGACTTTTCACCAAAACTTATTGAAAAAAAATCAAATGCTCATATATGTACCCAGCCTCCCCTCCCCTGATCTTAACATTAATAGGTGCATAACATTTAGCTTTAAAGGGACACTATCCCTGTTGATATACATGTATCATGTTTTTATGATTATTAGACTACGAGTAGTCCCTCCTTTTCCCTCAGGGATAGTAGAGCGAGCGAAAATCACCCCACACGAGAAAGGCGAGACGTGCATCTCGCCTTTCTCGCGTGGGATGATTTTCACGCACGCTCGCGTTTCGCTCGCTCTACTATCCCTGAAAAAAAAGGAGAGACTACTCATAGTCTACATGATTATGGACAGGAGCTTGCTTTAAGCTTATTTTATTATCTTGAAATAGGAAGAAAAAATCACCAAAAGTGATGAAAGCAAAGAAAAATTAATATTAACTAAAGACTGAGACAAAATAATGCCTAAAACAGTCAAAATTCCACAAGAATGGCAATTTTGATTTCTTGATTGCCTGTCACAAAATCAAATTTGATGAAATGTAATCCACATCTATCCTTGCAATCCTGCACTTTATCTATAAACTAATGCTTCTATTTTGCTTTATAGAATCTTTTTATCCAATTAAGTTGTATATTTTGTGGCATTTAGCGATATAACATGGAAATAAGGAAAGCAGAATTTTGTTATTTTGGTGGGACAGTGCCCCTTTAAGTTCATTGTTTTACTTGTCATCTTGTCCTGAAGTAGTTCAGTGAATAGGTAGGTAGTTTCTATGCTAAATTACAATCATTTTTGGCATTTCAGACCATCATTCAATCTGATTGTATCCTCCGTGGAGATCTTGCAAATGTGAGAATAGGACGACAGTGTGTGATAAGCAAAAGAAGTGTTATTAGGCCTCCATTCAAGAAATTCAGCAAAGGGTTTGTACATTGTTCTAAATACTTATTGTTCACATTAAAAAGGCATGTTCAAAGTGAAAATTAAACAGGATTCATTTTTATCTCAAATGAATTGTCCAATTGAACTGTTACATATCAATCAAGAACAGCTTTCCTTTGCACCTCCCTGTCAGGACTTTAAAGATTAATTTTAACTCTATCTGCTTTTACTAAAATATGAAATTTTGTTAGGGTTGCATTCTTTCCACTTCATATTGGAGACCATGTAATTATTGAGGAGGACTGTGTTGTCAATGCTGCGCAAGTAGGATCTTACGTTCACATTGGGAAAAACTGTGTTATTGTAAGTAGTACTTAAGGTGGCTCGACTGGGTTTTTTAGTGACGATACCATTTGACTTTGAGAAACTTGTGTACCACCACAAACGATCCAACGGAAAATCGATTGCCACAGCTGTACTAGAGAAAGATTAAAGTTTCAGATGAGGTAAGTTTTATGGAAATCGGAGTTGGCATAGCAATGTTTTCAAGAAAATTTCGAGTGAAATTTTAAGGTGTTAAAATACAACAAAAACAAAACAATTTTGAAATGTTATTAAAACTTATGTCTACAAGGCTTGATGAAATAATATTTTGGTCTTAAATGAATTTTATACCATCCAAATACCTTGAGTGAAAATCTCTGCGAAATAGTCCATTTGAATTTTATAAACGTTGGCTTGAATATGAACTGGTCTGGAGTGTTATTTCACGTTTTTACCAAAAATTGACCCTACACTTATTAAAATGGTCACGAATTTAAAAGCGATAGATGAATTTTGTTAAAACTTAGTCCTCATAAAGATTAATTAATATTCAATACAACTGCCAAGTTTCAAATTCATTGAAACGTTCTAAGGCTGTCAATTTTTATCCTAAACATAGGAAAATATTGAGCTGATTTTCACACAAGTGGTTTGTTGCTCTCATTATGCGTCTCCATTATCTCGAATCGCCATGCAATTGTAAATTTCAGTACATAATGAATTCATAAACACTTCATTGCTTTGTTTTAAGTGTTACATGAATTCATGATGTACTGAAAGCTACAATTCCACGGAGATTTGATACAGTGGAGATGCATAATGAAACAACAAGCCACAAGCGCAAAAATCAGCTCAATATTTTCCTGAGTTGGCGCTAAAAATTGACAGCCTTAGAATGTTTCAATGAATTTGAAACTTGGAGATTGTATTAAACATTAATTAATCATCATGAGGACGAACTTTAAAAAAAATTCATCGATCGCTTTTTAATTCGTGACCATTTTAATAAGTGTAGGGACAATTTTTGATATAAAAGTGAAATAACACTCCAGACCAGTTCATATTCAAACCAATATTTCCGAAATTCAAACGGAGCGATTTCCTTGAGATTTTCACCTAAGGTATTTGGATGGTATAAAATTCATTTAAGACCAAAATATTATTTCATCAAGCCTTTTAGACATAAGTTTTAATAACATTTCAAAATTGTTTTGTTTTTGTTGTATTTTAACACCTTAAAACTTCACTCGAAATTTTCTCGAAAACTCTTCCATAGAAATTTGTTTAAAATTCTGTAGACCTTAGGACAAGTACGTCAGGTCGAAGATCCAGAGATCGTTTACCATAATTATCTCTTGAAGACAAGTAATTTAGTATTGTGTAAAACAGGGAAAAATGTCATAACGTTGCTATGGCAACTATGATTTCCATAAAACTTACCTCATCTGAAACTTTAATCTTTCTCTAATACAGCTGTGGCAATCGATTTTTCGTTGGATCGTTTATGGTGGTACACAAGTTTCTCAAAGTCAAACAGTATCGTCACTCAAAAACCCAGTCGAGCCACCTTAACAAGTAGCATTACTATTTGGGCCGCGTTACACAAAAAGGGCCCGGACGACATATTTTCTCGATTTTGAGTTTTCAACTTTTGCCCATTTCAATCCCTAAATAATATGGTGGAAGCGAAAAAAGTCCGGAAATAAAAATTAAAACCATTTTTAGCAGCTGATTTAAATGCAAATTACACAAAATCACGTGCCATGTCATCCGGGCCCTTTTTGCATGATGCGGCCCATTTATCAGCGATAATTTTTTACTCACACAGTACAGTTTATTGCTTATATTATTATATTTGTTATATATAAGGTCTTATATAATTATATTGTTGTTTAAATTACAGAAATTTAACTGTAAGATTGAATGTCAGCTTATTGAAATTACATACCATGGACTGTGAAAGAATCAATTATTTTACTGAGAGTAATCATTGCTTCATATTTTGCAACCACAAATTTCATTGAAGGGGAGCAACATTTTCTGTGTTCATTCTTAAATGAGTCTCAGATCATGGAGTTTATGAAATCTTCTTGTTTTGTTTTTTAAGGGTCGCCGGAGTGTGCTAAAAGACTGTTGTGCCATAGCAGATAATACTGTTCTTCCTCCTGAAACTGTTGTTCCCCCTTTCACACTTTACTCAGGATCCCCTGGTAAGTGATTACTCTCTTAAAAGAATATCAAAGGCTCCTATTATCCAACTCGTGGATACATAACATCAGAACCCTCCCCTCTCCTAGACATTTTGCTTTACAGACCCCCACCCCCTGCATCTGCATCCAACTCCCCACCCTCCCTTCCCTCCAATGCCATTCCCATGGGTAAGTCAGGTGACCATTGCATTTTGTGGGCTCGACGTTAATACACTGTAGCCAATCAAGTGACATTAAATTTTTGTCCCACTTTTGTAACTTGTTCACACTTCACGTATTTGCAATTTAAAAAGAGCAAATGCTGGTTTAAAGTATGTCGGAGTACAGTTTAAAAGAGTTAGTCTGACACTTTTGGTATTTGCTTTCGGGGGGGGGGAGTGGGTGGGGTTACCTGCTATTAATAGTAAATGAAGATTTTATTTTTGACATTCTTATATGTTTGTTCATTATTTGCCATTTCATTTTCAGGTGTATTCTCTGCAGAATTGCCCGAGTGTATGCAGGAATTAATGACAGAGAAAACAAAGGACTTTTACCAGCATTTTATTCCAATATTAGAAGATAAATGACCCCCAGGTTACATTGTAGGCGGTTTATTCAAATTAGTAAATTGTATTTATCCTTGTAAAGCAAATTGTAATCAATAGAGTGTTTTCACATGACGTCATAAAAATTAAAAAATCTAAAGTATACATCCTACAAAGCTGTTTCTAACACGATATGTGGATACCAGTGTTATAATCATTCACAAAAAGTTTCAGGTTTTAACGATGTTTCGTTTTCGATTTATAAAGGTTGTAAGTGTGTCACGCAATTCGTCACGCTATTTCAGATAAGCCGTGAAAATAAACAAAATTGAACTAGTTGAAAGTTATTAATGAATTATAGATGCTTATAAGCCGATTTCATGCCTCTTATAGTGAATAAAATATTTTGTGATGAGATTTTTGGTGTTATTAACCCATTGACACCTGAACCGCCCGTAACCGCCCGTACAAGACTCCACTGCTTTAAAAAATTGTAACTTTCTCAATCGTGCGAACATTGCCTTAACTAGCAGTTGTGAGCATTGACTAGAAAGTCTTTCAAATTGAGATACCCAATAAACACAAAAAAGTCAGCGATTTTTGCAGAATATCAGCGTTTGAATTTGGACAATGACAAAAATTACCGTTTTTAACGTCATAGAAAAACAACAAAAATCACGTTTTTGCCTTTAGTTTTTTTTAATTCAAATCACCGTGGCAAACCCAAAAGTCAACATTTACAGCAAAATTCAGTCCTAGTCCTAGCTTAGCAGTGAATTTTTTTGCTCTTATTCGTTGCTCGGGCCTACCTACAGCTTCTTATACTAGTGCATACTCACCTTGCCTCGATTTTCAACATCACCACCGCACTGCATGCTGGGAAATAAACAGATTTTTTTTGAAAGCGCCCATTCTGTCTGCCACAATTTTCATATATATACTAAGTCCACAGCCACTCTGACCCACCGCCGAAATTTCGCGCTTGTTGTGTTCTCCTGTGGTCGCAACTTCCAAAATATGCCGCGGTAGGTCGAGAAATTCATCCAGAGTCGAGTCCCAAAGCTACTTCATTCCAGGCGGCCATTTTTCCAGTTCAACGAGCAACGAGCCAAATTCGTAAACGAAGTACAACACCTAACTCGCTTCATTGAGAAGTGGACTCTGAACTACCTCCAAGCTTAATGATGCTCACCAGGCAGCTACTAAAGATGAAAAATGGCTGTGAACTTACCAAAAATCGTAGATAATTCATATTGGACCCTTTATTGCAAATCAACAAGCAAAATGAGATCGTCACAATGACGTTTCCAGTAAACTCGAGCCTTCAGTGTTTTAGAACAGCAGCACTTTCAATGGTAACTCCAAATATGAAGTCACGAAATCCTATGGGGCGTGTGTATGCAGAAAATCACTCAAAAACGTAAAAATCCTCAGGTGTGAATGGGTTAAGACTTTAAAGTCTTTAAATTTTTAGCCGCCATGTTGGTGTCCCTAAGTGGGACACCAAGATGGCCGCTCCATACATTTCTTACTAAAAATGTCTATATTCATTCGCCTATAACTCTTGAATGAAATGCTCTTGTGCTTCAAAATTTGGCCCAGATGTGTAGTTTTAAACTCTCTACAATTCCATAAACGTTTTAGAATCGAAAACTGCTTCTGAATTTTGATGTGACGTCAGTGAAAACACTCTATTATCACATAGGGTTGTAAGAACTTGTGAACTACTGTTGTAGTGTTGTGCATGGATAGAGAAATGGGATTCCAAAATGCTGGTGTTTCTGGCTGTGTTTGTAATGCTGTTTACTCTATTGAATACAAATAACTGAGTCTCTTGATGGGGATCAGGTCAATTTATGTTTGGCTATGATGTTTAGTTACAGTGTTGCTACTGTTACCGGGGCCACCTAGACAAAGCAGAACGGGAACAATAGATTCCAAAATTTGCAACTTGAATAATGAAATGTCGAGTACAGAACAATGAAATTTTAACTTTAAAATGTTGGAATCTATTGTTCCCGTTCTGATTTGTGATTGGTTAACTTTGTCGAGGTGGCCCTGGTAACAGTAGCAGCACTGTAAAGGGTTTATACTACTGGCTGAGAAATTTCTGAAATCTGATTTGCTGAGACAAGCTGTATTTCAGCCTAATTTGAAATACCTACATGTAAAAATTACAGTTGCCGTGGCAATGGGAGGGGTGGTTTTGTCTTGTTGTTGAAACAATGGCGGAAAGCTTTCCTGAATTTGACGACTGTGAAATACAATATATAATATTCATTGAAGGATATTTTAGAAAATGGTACAAAGACCTATTATATCCTTGTGCGATCAAGCTGCGTTGAAAGCAAAGGATACAATGTGGATCTTTTTAGCTACAAGGCCAGACAACTCGACGAGCAAATGGAATAGCTCCGACTTGGAGCTTGTAGAAACTATTGTACTTGTCCGTCATCTAGATGAAGTGCGTAGTATAGAGGTTTTGCACGGCAGCCATGTTGCAGGGCAGGAACAATGAAAATGTTTTGCATTAGAAAGAACATTCTTTCCCATAGGGAAAAGAATCTATTGTTCCTGCCATGCAACATGGCTGCCATGCAAAACCTCTATAGTGTTTCTAATTTTGAGGACAGAGAAACCATTAAAAGTGGGAAAATGTTCCAGAAATCCTTAAGTCTCTGGCACCTCTCGAAGAATTGAGACATGTCCTTGCCAAACCTCGGCCCAAAGTGCTATTCAGCGCTCGAGATGAAAATGGGCCGTGGTGGACAAGACGAGCTGGCGGGAAAGTCTGGAATCACTTCGGATCAGAAAATAGGCAGCATTGTGAGTTGTGGGCCATTTGCCATCCTGTGGCGTGGTCGAAATGCCCGATATCCGAAGTCGAGACTTAGGGTGCGTTTCTTTGGGATGATGCGGATCTGGATCACTGATCCAAGATCACTCGGATCATGAGGCATTGAATGTTATCAAAGGAACCAACGAATCCACTCTGGACAAGGATTCATCGATTCCTTTGATGCAGCATGATCCGAGTGATCTTGGATCAGTGATCCGGACCAGATCATCCCAAAGGAACGCACCCTGTACTATTTACATTTAGTATTTACTATACTATTTACATTTACACCCTATTTACACCCTATACTATTTACTTGGCGTAGCGTCCAAGTTATAAAATGCTGTTTGGTAGTGCACCACCATTCTTGTCCCCAGAGCCTTCGTTTCGTTTTGTCACGAGACGCAATTTAAAAAAAAAACCGTGGAGCTCTGGGGACGAGAATGCGTCTCGGCTAGCTTCAAAGCTTTCTTGATAGGCTCGCCGGCGAAAATTAAATTCTAGTGGCAGATAAATTCTGAAATCTTGATCGCTTACTTTTTAGCCGTAATTCAGTCTTTAATTCAATTGAATCGATGGAATTTTATTCGAGTTATGAATTTTCAAAGCTACATGTACATCTTTAAAATGGAACTGTCCGATTTATGACCATTTCTCATCCGTGCGCTAAACCGGGCAGACAAATCCTCACTTACATAAAATCGTCCATTACAAAAATACAGCTTCAAACGACTAGTTCTAGATATAATAATAAAATAACTTTCGCACTACATCGAGAAAGGTGCAACAAGAAAGAACAATTTCTTCACGGTAGCGTTTGATCACGTGCTAGGCAACGAGATACGCTAACAGATCGAATTTCATTTGAACGGCTAAAGAGTTATTTTGAACTGCCCGCTGTTGAACAGAACAAAAATTTCGAACGGCTGGCTGCGAACGGCTATGGAAAAACTTCAAATGGAGTGAGTTTTCTGACAGAAAGCGAACAAAAATATATAAACAAGTGGCCCCAAGTGCCAGTGCATAAGTCATGCAAAATTCATGTGTAAAATTCTTTCTGAACTTGTGAAGATTAATCTTGAATGATACTAACTATACAGGGGCGGATCTAGGGGAGGGGTGCATGCAGGGGGTGCGCACCCCCCCCCCCCCCCCCCAACTGAGATGACCTGCATCTTTTTTAAAATTTGTTTACGTCACCCTTCAGTTGCGTCATTCCTTAGAGGTGCACCCTCTCCTAAGAAAAATCCTGGATCCGCCCCTGCTATAATAATCGAAGTCAGACAGTGGGGAAAGGTATGTAGCAGAAAACAAATTTAGCCCCTTTAAGTTTGTTGTAGTTGTCAGGAAAAAGCGTCAAAAGGGTAATTTGAAACCTGAATACTAGCCTGCGAACAGGCTCCTGGCTCGGAGGGGCGCTATTTAACGGCGCCGTCCGACTGGAAGCCTGTCCGCAGGCTACCTGAATACAGACTATGCACTTCCACGAATTCTCTGTTTTTCCTGGCTGTTTTGCTTGCCAAATTACAATTAAGCTTTTCCAAACTCTACAGGCTCAACCGCACTTCACGTGTTCCACTTTACAAATGTGCACCAACAGTCAACGACATACAAGACTATCCCAATACTCAGTACTCCCTATCATCAAACCCTGAAAAATGAACTGACGTGCATGCACATTTTCAAATTTTAACCCTAACCTAATACGCCTAATACAACGACGCCCAAGTGTACGCTTCCACAGCGTCTTGTTTTCTGGGCGGGAATCTCCGTTTCGCTTTTGCCATAGAATTTCCCGACATGCTTTGCGACAGTGGCAGATAGGTCCGCTATGCGTGGTCCGCTTTTCATTCAACTAATTTACATTTGTTTTTCACGTCACCAAATTTCCACCAATAGCGTAGCTTCACCTACTATATTAAACCACACACTACCCTCGATCCCTTGATTCGCTCCGACGAAGGGCTAGCGCTCGAAACGTCAGCTTTCTCGAATCTTTTTACGGTGGCTAATTTAGGGTGTTTCTTGGTGTTGCGGAAACTATTGTTGGTTAGCTTTTGTGATGTGGTGTGGGTATTGTTTACTTTCTTTTGAATCTTTTGTTTTACGTCATTTGGTGATCGCAACACCAAGAAACTGCCCTAATTTACCTTATCGACTCAGTCGATAAAACCAAATTCTTGTGCTTCTTCCCACCGACGCAGCACCACAGTTTCTCTAGAAACTAACCCCATTCACTTGAAATACAGCTTTGGGCAGCTCGAAGTGAGTTCTTGCTGGCCAGCCGAAATTGGGCAAGACAGGCAAAGGCTATAAGCCGACAGCGGAGGAGCGGGAGTGCTTCCTAGGAGGTCCTAGGAGGGAGATGGCGCGAAACAAAGTGGCTGACTATTGGCGATAAAAAGAAGCGATTTTGAGGGAATTAACTTTCGTTCGGGATTGGTTTTTTTTCTTGAGCGGGATTTAGTGGCACGGGCCCAAAGTTAGCCATCTGAAACAAACGTGGCGCCTATTCAGCGATCATTTTATTTTGCTGAGCGTGGATCGCGAAAGTATTGTTTTTCGTCTTAAAATCAAACAATTTGTTGTTTGTAAAAATGTTTGTTGAATCAATAGATAATATATAGAACCATTGAAGAAATACACTGCCTTTTTCGTCGTTTTTGTCTTTTGATCGAGAACCCACAAAATCTAATAACTAGATTTTCTGAAAATTAACGAAACCAAATATTGCAGGCTGATTTACAATCCACGGTGTTGCCATGGCAACACCCTATAAGCTCAACAAATATATCAAAATATATAGCTTGTTGCTTAATCTTATGCCTCGCCAATTTTGGGAGCCCAGACGTTAGTGGTTTTAAAATGACAATGAATGACGCATAGGTACAGTAAAATGTGTTCAGCCATAAAGTGAAACGGACAACTTGAGCGGTTCAAAAGCAGTGAAACTAATGACTTGAGTGCTTTAAAAAGTAAATTAAAACGAACAACTGGTGATTTTTCCATGTTTTTGTTAGGTGAAACAAACAAAATAAGCGGTTTAAAAGCAGTGAAATGAACAACTTTCGCTTTTTTCTACTGAAACGAACACCTTGAAATCAGAACTTAGAGGCACGTGATTGGGGAACTGGCATTTCTGGAGCCAATATTGCAGTCATCAGAAGACATGTTAATATGCCCAATTTCGATATATTAAAATTCAACTTGAAACAAAAGACATCACTACGAGGCTTAGGAGAATAAACCATACAAATCCCTGCTATCATTCCCCTAAGCCTCGTAGTGATGTCTTTTGTTTCAAGTTGAATTTTAATATATCGAAATTGGGCTATTGAAACTGCTGTATATAGTTATGGCTACCAAATGCAGTTGATCAGTTATTATAATCAGTTATTGTAACCTTTTTGGATATTTAAAAACTTGCGAGTTAGTAATACATAACAAATACAATACTAAGTATTTTCTTAAAATGACTGTCTCAAGAAAAAAAACCATTCTTTCAAATTCAAGTTGACAAGTTAGGCATGTTTACCTTCATTAAAAAAATTACTGTATTTACTATCACACACTTTTCGGTGTGCATACCCAAGGATGTATTGTGACTATTAAAGAACAGATCTCATTATTATGACATTTGAAAAGGGCAATTTACTGGGAG
The DNA here is from genome assembly GCA_024195265.1 of Dendrophyllia cribrosa. Lineage (NCBI taxonomy): Eukaryota > Metazoa > Cnidaria > Anthozoa > Scleractinia > Dendrophylliidae > Dendrophyllia > Dendrophyllia cribrosa. The sequence continues at coordinate 24,763,201 of JAJLRJ010000009.1, forward strand.
TATAGCCACCCTATACCAAAATTACTGACAGCCTAAGACCACAAATTTAAAGAAGAACAGGTTATTTCTCTCTTTTCCCCAATTTTGCCAACAGCCCCAACATATTACAATGGAAATGTATGAAATGTAGGTATGCTCGTCAGTGGAATTGATGTGGTTACCTGTTATAGATGTCACATCATAATGCAAAGTTCAATATTCACGAGACAATATTTTTATGTAAAATTTAGTGCTAAATAACTGCCAAAATATACGCAGACCTGCAACTCTCGCGATTTTGACATGAGTCTCGGGAGTTTTAATCTTTTCTCACGGCCTCACGACAAGACTCCCAATCTCACGGTTTTTTGGGGGAAATCGTAATATGCACTTATTGACTGAGTGGGAGGGCCGGACGGGAAAATATTTGGCTAGAGGTCATGGCGTACGGACCGAGCGCAGCGAGGTCCGTGCGCCATGACCGAGAGCCAAATATTTTCCCGTCCGGCCCGACCTAATTCAGTCAATAAGTATTTTATAATATGACTAGAAAATACAAAAATAGTCGTGCAGTGCGAGGTCGCTTGAACTCGAGCGGGGCCGGACGGCTTTTTCCGGACCGGCTCACGTCACCCGTCCGGCCCCGCTCACGAACAGAGGAGTATTCTGCGCGACCATGCGCGTCGACGCTGACCGTGAATTCATTATTGCTGGCTCGCCTCAGGGCAAAATTGCGGCAAAATTCGAATTCGAACATGTATCGCGCTATCATTTCGTTTGTCTTTCTAACACTTTTATGGTGTTACTCAGAATGTGGAAATACGAAAATAAAATGTGTAATATGCGTAAAAGCCATTTCTGTTAATCGAATGAAACGGAGCAGGCCAGCTGCTTCGTATTTGGAAAAAAATTCTGCTCTCGTCGCGTCCAAATTGCAACAACGCATGTATCTGTGGTGTGTTTGGCAGCCCTATCCAGGTCAACCAAACCCGACGAAACCATTACCAAAGTAAGGAAATTAGTGTTTATTTATCAAGTTTTATTCACATTAGGTACAATAGTAGTAATAACTACATTTATTAAATCGCAGCTTATAGGAAAATGTTCTTCTGGCAAGTCTGGAAGACCCGCCAATAGTTCCAAATGTCGTGCTAAGCTGAAGAAAACAACCCTGTCGCAGGAAGCAAGCACACAAACAATGGATAATGTATTGTATCTTGCGCCATGGACGGTGGAAGATACCTGCTTTGGTGAGATTCTCCGTGGGCCATGCGGCCGGATGTTATTCCCTCCTGGGCTGTTTGAAGAGTTAGAGGATCAGATGATGCAGCTCTCAAAACTTACGTTTGGCTGCACAGACGTACATCAGATAACGCCGTGTGCCAGGTGTGAAAGCGGTGGGAAACCAAGAGCTCTAGACTGATATGTAACATATATACTACATAGTGCTCTCTTACAACAAGTGCTTGATAATACTATATTGCCAATACAGCATGACTAGAAATAAGCATGTAGTGACAAAAGCATTCTCAATTCTATAAGAAAGATCAATTCATCAGTTTTAATTTCGGTTTCAGGGCGTGATCTGTCAAAGGAATTAGGGGACTTAAAGTTGTTTATGTATAAAGAATTTACAAAATTGGGAAGGCCACCAGTGTACGACCCAGAGGAATTCGAGTTGTTGTGCCACAGAGCCGGGGCAAAATCTATTTTCAAAACAATCGCAGATGCCATGACAACTGAAAGACAGTCAAAAGAAAGGGAAATCGCCAATCGGAAGAGGGCAGTGTCTATTATCTACAAGCTTTGTTATGGTCTCAGTCAAGTTTGCAACTGGCTGCAGACACACCACGCCCTCTTTTTAAAGCAATTAAATATCAATAAGGAAGGGATGGAGACAGCAAATGTTTTGGGAGACGCAGTGAGCATATCTAAGGTTGATAAATTGGTGACACAGTTGAGCGAGGGGTCTGCACAGTCAATTGATCAAGTTGTCGATGAAGCAATCAAACATGAGTGGCAGCTTGTGCTGGTTGTTGATGACTATACAGCCATACATACAATACGACGACCACTAACAACTACACTCACCCATCCCAAAACCATGTGTAATATCATAATTAAAGTTTTCAAAAATGTCCCAGCTATACCAGCCTGTCCAGCATCGTCTTATCTGAACTCACAAGCCATGAACATATCATCCTGTATAAATACTGTATCTGGCCTTCAATCTATGTTTCGACTCACACAAACTTATGCCTCCGTAATGCCTGCTTGGATAACCAACATATTTTTTAATCCTGAGTTTGAAATACACCGTATAACAACACACACTTACTGTGACCATGAGTCTGTCCAGACCATGCGGCAGATGGATAATGTACACCTAGTGGATTTTGTAGAACTGCAACTTAAGAGTAGAGACGACTTTGGAGCTGCATATGATATCATTTTAAGCACAAAGCTATCTGACTACATGAAACGATATCTTCTTCTGCAACCTGGTGACTGGCCAGCACAGTTTTATTCCCGTCAACTTGTTTATGAAACCTTACAAAAATATCAAAGTCATTTTCCATCATCTGAACCATCTCCTGGACCAATGACCAAACCCACTTCACATTTGGATCACTCATACACCACTCCTTGTAAAAAAAAAAGAAACAGTGTTTACTGAGTTCCGTCCATTCTATGAAATTATCTATAAAGATCTCTTCCCAAAAAGCAAATTAGCCAAGACACCCAAACCTTGGAGGATCAGTCTTTTGAATGAAATTGTTTATGGTGGCTGGCTACTTTTACGGGACACTGTCAAAGACAAATTCTCCACCTGCAAAGACATACAATGCAAAACACTCCTAAACCTACTTGATAACTTCCTGCCCTTGATCCTTACTATCTACAGTGTTACTTTCAAACTAAACAACTTCCTGGAATACTTTAATGCTGTAATTCGTATTTGGACAATGTTTGTTTGCCTAGAGAGACACCACTACGACAAGGCTGGTTTGGCTGGCTACATGTACATATTGGGGCATCCATCATCCTAAACACAAAAACACTTCAAGGAACATTTCACTCCACCTAAACATCATAACTTCACAACCAACCACCTCGGAATCCTTAAAGCAAAATGTGCTGGCATACTATCAAAATTATTTGTGGATATATCAAGAAACATTGGGAAGGGAAGAATTATTTTTGAGGGAAAAAAGAAGAGTGCTGTATTGTCCAAAGTATTTGGAAAAGATCAAGTCAAATGTAGGACACTGCCATTGGGCTATTGTGGTTTACTCCAACCAGTACCAGATCGACGTTGTGACCTGCCAAGTTGTACAGCAAGAAACAGAGAAAGTTGGGTATTATTTGAGGGCTGTTCTCATTCTTACCATGAGGACTGCCTAAGTGATACCCACTACTGTGTCCTCTGTCAGGAATTTCTGGCAGACAAAGCAAGATCACTAGCTGAAACTGCTAAAAATGCCATATTGAACCCCAATGAACCCAAAGAAACTGAAACTGCAAAGTCTAGTGACAATTCAAAATATGGTGAATCTGATTCAAACGATAACCTTGACTCAACAGCTCCTGGAGACATTGATTCTATTGACTAGCCAATGCATCAATATCTGCACTACCCTCTATTCCATGTCCACCAGACACACCTCCCGCAACAAGAAGTACTTCTGACCCAATACCACAGCAGCAGCAAGCCTCTAACAACAGACGTATTCTAAAGTGTTCTCAATGTGGACACCCACGAAAAGGACACACTCGCCCTAAACAAGGACCTGTTAAGTGTCCAGGATGCAGCGGAGGAGTCTGTTCAAGACAGCCATCACAGTCATCTCTACCATCGCAGTCAACCCAGCCATCACAGTTTTCACAGCCAACTCAGCCATCACAGTCAACCCAACCATCACAGTCAACACAGCCATCACAGTCAACCCAGCCATCATATATGTTCCCGCCACAACAGCAACTAATCCTACATCCATATGTACACTACGGTCATGTCATTGAATGGATTCTGCCACAACAACTATGTCAGTCCCTGATCTTTGGAATTCCAATGGGCAGTAATGCTTGTACTATCATCGCTGTCATTGGGGCTATGAAGTTTCTGTCTGGCACAGTTCCTGTCCCTTCTCCTCACAATATTTTATCAACTGTGGCAGCATTTGCTAACTCCCAATCAGAGAAGGAAATATTCTTTACAACAATATATATATATATATATATATATATACACCGTTTTGCAAAAATATTGACACTTAAAAATATATATATAAATATATATTCGTCCTTTGTGTTTATATGGCATACGTGATGACAGGCGGCAAATAGGCTTTTAAGGTGTGTACAGTAGCATTTTACAAACTCTACTGTACCCACCTCGAGAACTGTTTGCCGCCTATCGTCACGTATGTGATATAAACATAAAGGACGAATAAATATTTATATATATTTTGAGGTGTCAATATTTTTGCAAAACGGTATATATATATATATATGGCGCAACCCAGGCAACGAAGACGACGTGGTTACACTCAACGCGAGCTGATTGCCTGGCTGGACGGACAGGAACGAAATGTTGAACGAATGGAGCCTGCCGACGACATTATTGCGGAGTTCGATCCTCTAAACGGTCCACAGGAGCCAGATTTCGAACAATTTGTTCAAATCTATGATCGGGTTGACCTAGGCGTTCAACAGGGCAGGCGAACACGCAGGTTCCGCTTTGCAACCAATCTGGAAAACTCTCTTGTCGCCCGGATTCTGAACAAAATCAGGCAATATGTTCCCACACGGCACACAATCAACTTACGGTTCACAGTCGAGCTACGAAACACTGAAACCGGGGTGTTGAGGAATTTTTATAAAAACAACCACAATAGTCATTGGTTGTCCACTCTCTCCGAGACACGACAGTGGTTGCAAGCACAGGAAGAGCTTCGTCTTCAAAACGCAAGACTCAACAGGCCTGACACCAAATGGGTTTACGAACGCACTGTCCTGCTTGATGTCAAAGTAGTGTTGGATCGACAACCCTTGCAAATAGGCCTCGGACGCCTTCCTGATTGGATTCGCAACAAAAGAGAAGTCATTTCTCTTGACACTTACAACGACAATCTTTGTCTCCATCGCTGCTTGGCTGTCCATCGGGGAGCTCATAAAAGGGACAATACTCGCAGAACCAGGGAACTCGCAGAAAGCTTCTTCGCAGTTTATCCTGGGCTTCGAGACCGTCTAACTTTGCGGCACTTATCTAAACTCGAAAGGCACTTCAAGCAAGGCATTGCCGCATACACTGTTTTCCCCAACGGTGACTTCATTTTGAGCCACAGCCCTGCGAACTACGACAAGGTAGGCACTCCAACTATGACTATCGGTATTCATGAGGGGCACGCCTTCTTGATCACCAATATCAACAAAGTCACAAACAACTACACTTGTGGCGAGTGCAATGCGAGGTTCACACAAGCTTGTCACTTAACTCGCCACGCCAAGACGTGTACTCGTGGCCTAACCAAAACCGACTGCCCTGGGAAACGTATCCTCGCTCCCGAGTCAGCTTTCGAAAAAGCCTTTTACCCAGAAGGCGGTTTCGGTGTCACGGCAGTGTGCTGGCTAGAGTGGGAGGCGAAGCGGCGAGGCATTCACATTCACCATCACAGATGCGGGCATGGCGGTGAGAGATACGTTTGTGGCCACCCAGTCGACGGCTACCATCCAGAAAGTAAGACAGTTTTCAAGTTCCATGGTTGTTTCTGGCACGGTTGCGAGAAATGCTACCCCTACTTTGACCAGAGGTTCGAATTGGTATATACTGACCGCAGGGGCAATCCAATCACAAGGGCGGTTGCCTACCAAAAGACTCTGCAACGAACTCAGTTGCTTCGAGACGCTGGTTACAATGTGGTGGAAAGGTGGGAACACGAACAGCCTCGCCCATGGTGGAATGCCCGTTGCCCACAGAAAAGAAACAAAACATATCCCCACGCGATCGTCTACGACTTCGAAGCGTACCAGGACAAGACCAAGGCAGCTCTCCCAACACGGGATCTCTCGTATGAAAGTGAGCAATGGCCTATCTCAGTCTCCATTGCCGACACGTTGAACCCTGAGCCTGAGTGCATTTTTTCCAAAGATCCCGACGAGCTTATCGGGCTGTTCTATAGCTCCCTGGAGCGGCGCAGCGCCGCCATCCGAAAAGATGTGGCTGCAAAATACATGCCCCCAGACACTGAGAGTCTTCCCGAGAAGGAATTCAATCTTACCGACCAATGGTGCAACCAAGTGCCTGTAGTTGGCTTCAACTCAGGCCACTACGATCTCAAGCTTATCCGCAAGTACTTTGTTTCTCATCTCGCTCAAGAGAACGGGGTCTTCACCGCGGAGAAAGAGGGACGTATCATGTTCATCAACACGCCCAGCTACAAGTTCTTGGACATCATGAACTATTTGGCCCCAGGCATCACGTACGACAAGTGGGTCAAGACGTATGGTGCAACACAGACCAAGTCCTGGCTCCCATACGAGTGGTTTGACAGTGCTGACAAGCTGGACTACCAAGGTCTCCCGCCATACTGGTGCTGGTACTCAGAACTCAAAAACGATTTCGTTCTATCTCCCAAGGAGCACGAAGAATGCAAGCGCATCTTCCACGAGCGAGGCATGAAGACCTTCGGAGACTGGCTGGAGTACTACAACAATCTGGAGGTGTCTCCCTTTTCTCGAAGCCCTTCAAACAATGAAATCCTTCTACACTGGGCTCGGGGTAGACATCTTCAAAGACGCGGTCTCCTTGCCGGGGGTATCGATGCAATACGTCCTGCGAGGCTCATTGAGAGGGCGCAATGTCCCAGCACTATACGCCCCTGGGCCCGAAGCTTACGCCATGCTGAAGGAGGCTGTGGTTGGCGGTCCAAGCCTGGTGTTCACCCGCAAGCACGTGCGTGGTGAAACTCGCATCCGTCCCCACAAATACGACTTGGCGCGCATCACGAAGCGCATCCTAGGCTTCGATGCGAACTCCCTCTACCCAAGCACGATGCTCAAGGAGATGCCCTGCGGCAAAGAGAAGGTTGTGCACTACAATGACCCGGTGCAGGCAGCGAAAGCTCTCGAAATGAATCTGAATACAGGCAGGTGGTTCGGGTTTGCGGAAGTGGACATCGAAGTCCCTCGAGAGTTGTGGGAGCAGTTCGAAGAGTTTCCACCACTCTTCATCAATCAAGCAGTGCCTGACGAATGCGTTCCGCAGCATATGCACGACTACCTCCAAGAAAGTGGCCGAACCCGCTTTCCAGACCAGAAAAAGTTGATCTACGCACCCCTCTTGAAGTGGTATCTTGAAAGAGGGCTCAAGATCACGGCAGTCTGCCGCACTATCGACTACAAGCCCAAAAAGCTCTTCGACTGGTTCGTTCGCGAGGTAGCCGACAACCGAAGGAAAGGCGACGCTGACAAGGAGAAGGCTCTACTTGCTGAAGTGTTCAAGCTCCTGGGCAACAGTGCCTACGGCAAGTTCATCGAAGCCGTGGAGCGCCAGACAAGAACGGTGTACACAAGGGACGAGGACGAGGTCGACAAGAATCTCCGCTCTGCCTTGTTCGAAGACCTTGAAGAGATCGGAGATGCCTACAAGATCGAGCTGCGCAAGCCAAAGGTCACAATCAACCGCCCTTTCCAAGTGGGTATCGTTGTGTACCAGCTTGCCAAGCTCCGCAAGCTGGAGTTCTACTACGACTTCCTGGACTACTACCTCGACAGGCGCGACTTCGAGCTTATACAGATGGACACGGACAGCATGTACTTCGCCCTTGCGTACCACAAGCTGGAGGAGGCAGTACAGCCAGAACTCCGTGACCAGTTCGAGGCGGAGAAGAAGACTTGGTTGGCGTGGGACAAGTGGAGCGGCAGAGAGCCCGGCTTGTTCAAGCTTGAGAAGGAAGGCACACGGGCCATCGCCCTATGCAGCAAGTGCTACCTCGTAGACAACGATGGCACTCCCAACAAAGAGCCCAAGATCTCCGCCAAGGGAGTAAACAAAAAGCAAAACGGGCTGGCGTGGAAAGAGCACGAGTCCCAGAGCCTAGCCAAAGTGGAGCAAGAGCTGCGCTGGGAAAGGTACGAAAGAGCCCCCGAGGAGCGCAAGGACATGGCCACCAACAGGGGTTTCCAAATGCACAACGGTGCCATGCACACTTACGAGCAGCGCAAGCTGGGTCTTTCCGCGTACTACGACAAGCGTTGGGTGCTGTCAGACGGTATCCACACAGAGCCCATTGAGTTTCACAACCCAGCTGGTGGCAACTGAGTGCCCGGCGGCACAACCATCAACTCCTCACGAAGAAACCCTCTCTTGGGCCCGTCATACAAGTAGTATACCACGGGCGCATCTGGCTTGGTTACAACCTTGTGTATTTGGTAGACCTTCAATGACCAGATGGGATCAGTAGCACGCCTCCCGCCCCCTTCCAGCTCGCCGGGGTAGTACAAGTATCGTACATGGACTCGCCCTGGAGGGAGCTTCTTCTCATAGACCCCCACAGGCCTAGCATATGGTGTCGCAGGCTTGGCTGATACTGCTTTCTCTTTGATCGCATCCTTTGGCTTCTTGCCAGTGAGCCGGGTCACTTCATTGTTCAAGGCCGAGACAACATCTGGCAGTCTTTTGACCCATGCAGTAGACCGGCCAGAGGGCATATTCATTTCAACGGCATACTGGTAGCCAAACAGTCTTTCAGCCAGGGTGCGATTGAATGTCTCCACAATTGCTTGGTCTCTGTGGATATCGGGGCGCCCTCGGCGAATGGTAGTTTTGTTGTTTTCCATGGTCTTAGTGACGGCTCCCATAAACTCACTCCCAGGGTCAACTTGCAAGAGTTGAGGCCACTTGAAAGGCCCCTTCCTATAAATCTTCTGAAAGGCCCTTGAGACTTCTTCAGACTCTTTCGAAGTCAGGGGCTCCGCAGCTTTGTATCGGCTAGCCACATCCACAACTGTCAGGGCGTATTTGTAGACCTTTCTGCCTTTAGGGAGCTTGTCATGGGGTAGGAAGAGAAGGTCCGCTTGATGCACCGCATTGGGCGAGGAGACATCAAACTTGGGCCGAGGGATGTAGCGTGGCGCCGGGAGGTATATTTGCCAAAGGGCTTGTTTGACCAGCCATTTCTTTGTCGCCTCTTCAGAGACCCTAGCCGCAGTGGCCAGCTTTTTTACAGCGGCAAGACCTTTCCAATACCCTTTCGGGCTGTAGTATATCTTAGAGAGTTTGGCCTCCATAGGGGTGTGCGGGGTATATACTTATGTATTTGTTGTTTGTTTACAGAAAGCGATAGGCCGCATACCCACCCGCAAGCAGGGTGCCTCCAATGAATGCAAGTTCACCAGTCTGCTGTTGTTGGCTGGGCTTGTAGAAGTCCGAGAACTGAGGCTCTTTGTAGTCTTTGATTTGTTTATCTGGTTGTGTTTGGTGCATCTGGTTATACAAGACCAGGGCTTGGTCGGTGGTTTGGAAGTTTTGGCTAGCTTGGTGTTTCATCCGATCGTTAGTTGCAATCCAGTCGAGGAGCTTGGTGCGGTCCTTCTAGTATTTAGCGTAAGCCGCTTGGTATTGTTCCAGGGCTTTGTCATGACGGATTTTCTCATCCATTGCTGCCTTTCCGCTATCACCAGACAGATATTTCGCAGATAGTTGCCGCCAGTGAAAGCGACCGCATTGAGAACAGCGTCAAGGGCCAATATTGCAATCGAGGCCATTGTAGTCGTGTGTATACATATGGTTTTTACATGTTGTCTGGGAGGATTTTCTGGTCCTCGAGATATTCTTTCAGCGCGATGCTGCCAGCCATGACGGCTGTGAACTTGACGTAGTTCATCAAGCTTGCACTTGGGTCGGCAGTGAAGTTTTCTTTGATGGTCTTTTTCCCAATCCAACCAATACCGGAGACAAGGCCAGTGATTGTTGCTGCGTCGAGGATAGCCTTCACAAGCTTGTTGTCAGACATGGTTTGTATGCAGTATACATATGTGTTTGTTTTTTTATTCCATTTTTATAATTCCTTGTCTTACCGGAATTCGAGATGGCGGGGGCTGAAGCGGGCTCTGGGGCCGGTGCTGGTGTTGCTGGTGTGTTTGGTGTGCGTCCAAGCTTTTGCATTATGGCTTCGCGTTGGTAGTACACACCCGCAGCAGAGACAATCAACCCTCCAAACCCCAGAATATAAAAGATTGAGTTGCTGTTGGTGTCACTTGTTGCGCCACCGGTGTCACTTGTTGATGGTTGGTTTGCAGCACTGGACTGTGTTGAGGGTGCAGTCTTTTGTGCTTCGGCCTTTTTCTTTGCTTCACGGGCAGGGCGGTTGCGTTCTGCTAGCCTTTTGCCAGAAGCAACGCGGCCGGGGTTCTTTTCTGTTGCAGGCTTTGTTTTCGGGGTCTCAGAGGTAACACGGACAGGTGTTTGGGTTGGAGTTTGAGTTTGAGTTTCTTCAGGGATCGCCTCGAGTGAAAAAAATTGCACAAAAAAATTGCACAATATAAAAAACCACTTCTTATTCGTATTTTCCGCAACATTCTCATTGCCGCTTCATCGCTAGACTCTATATCGATTTTCAGTTTCCCAGCCATCACCCACTTTAAGTTTTAATTTCTTTTCCGGTATCTTCAATGTTCAAACTTTTAATTATGCGAACACTCAACTCTAAATTTGCATGAAAAATTAGCACCTCAGAAAACTTAACAAAACAGAAAATTACATGTGCGTGCTAAAACAATAAACCTCCACTTTGATTAAGTTCAAATAAATTTAATAATAACAAATCGCATTAAGGTAACATCAAATCATTATGTCAACAAAAGCTGTTTTATTTAGAACAACTCAAATCCATGTACTCCACAAATGATAAGGCTGAATCAAGAACAAAATATTAGAATGAAATTACTTTACGGACGTAGCGCGAATTCACTAGGAGGCCGTATTGCAGGCCTAAAGCTTTGTTGGCTTTTTTCCGGAAGCAAAGGTTTCCTCTTAACCGATTTTACGTTTTGTTCATCTCTGTGTAAGTAAATTCACTTTGTTTTATCGTTTGAATAATGTCTTTATTTAACTGATCAATTATTTCCTCCGCAGTAATAAACTTTAGAACTCGGACGGGGATTGTAAAGATTTCGGGAACTGATATATTTCTATAACGCTGCGTTTAATATCCAATAAATTTATTATTCGAGGCTGTTTTTGCAAATCCACCACCACAATTCTCCGCCCAGTGTCTTTTCACTGTGAGATGGAAGTAGATTCGGTTGCACAGCCATGGTATATTTATTTGTGTTTTTAAAATTTATATTTATATATCATCATGGCTGAAGGCGGTTTTGATCCAGGAGATATGCCCGATAATCCTTGGGTTGACCATGGGATTGACCACGATGATTACGACGAAGAAGAAGTTGACACAACAACCCCCTTTCAACCAGGCGGCACATCCACCCCATACCATGGCGGCGAGCAGCATGAAATGCATACAATGCCTCACGAACAAAGTGGGCTGCCAGGTGATCCTTTAACCACCCCTCTGATTGGAGCCTTCTTAGACGCAACTGATAAAGCAGAGAGGGTCGATAAAGCTATGGACTTTATCAAAAGGCTTTACCCAAAAGCAGCTATCGACAAATTAGGCCCAATTGGTTTCGGTAAAAGAAGAGGAAATGAAGGCAAAATAGTTTCCTTTGGGTCAAAGGGCGGCGAATCTGACATTTTCAAGAAAGATGGCTCAGGCCTTCTTAAATCGTTCATAGACAAGTTCAAAAAATCTCTTGGCCCAGGCGCTGAAGAGCTTGTCTCTGAATACAATACATCAATAAGGGAAGAAAGACAAAGGGAGAAGGAGGCAGAAAAACAACTGAAGGAGACTGAAAAGCTTGCTGTGGAACAACAACAAAAAGCAAATGAGGTGCAAAACCTCAGGGACAGAATTGAGCAAACTCAAGCGAGGATTGACAATCTGGAGCAGGAACACGGTTCAAGCGTTGAAATTCAAGCCGAGATAGACCGCCTAAAACTGCTGAAAAAGAATCTTCAAATTGATCTTGAAACCCAGAAAAAAAAATTAGGTGCCCTTCAAAAAAAAACAAAAAGAACGAGACCAAGAACAGGCAAAGGTTGACAAAGCCAGAACACGCCTTTCTGCTAAGGTGAAGGAAAGAAATGAAGTTGGAGCAAGGCTAAACTCTACTAAACCACTTGATGAGTTAAACGAAAGAGAAGCCGAGCTTAAACGTGAAAACGAGGAAGACAGACGCGTGATAGAGGATAAGAACACTTCTCCATCTGATAGAGAAGCCGCGGAAGCCCGAGTTGCTGAGCGAGAAGAAGAGCTGGCAAGGCTCAGAACACAGGTTGAGGAGAGGGAACAAGCCCTGCCTTTGAGAGAGAGGGTTAGAGAAATCTTCAAGAAATACGGATGGACACTGCAAGCGGTTGTTCTGGCAGCTGGCATCACCATCAGCGCTGTGGTACTCGCCACCTTGAATGGCCTGGCAAAGGCCACCGAGGCTATTGGAAATGGGCTTAAAGAGCTTGGCAAAAAGGCAGCTGCCGCCTTGCCTGGCCTCATTGGCTCAATTGTGAGCTTCATCTTCAAAGCGGCTGGGTTGGTCATCTCCTTTCTGGGTGAACACGCCTGACTGCTAATCCTTGCCGTGGTGGCCTTCCTGGTTGAAAGGATCATAAAGCGTGCGAGGTCTTGAGATTTGCGCTTATCTAAACCAAACGATAGCGCCTGCCAAAGCAAGCGCACCCACAGCTATGAGTGCCTTGTTTACGTGATGCGGGTCGGGTTGTGCTGGCGCGCTTGTGGTTGGGGCTGGCGCGCTTGTGGTTGGCGCGCTTGTGGTTGGCGTGGGATGTGGTGTTCTGCTTGTGGCTGGGACTGGCGCGCCCTGTGCCTGTGTAGCCTCTTTATGTATTGGGTTTGATGGATGGCTGTTTGGTGGATTAATCTTTGTTGGTCCACCGTCCATGTGGCGAAGTGAGGCTTTTTTTGTCCCCACATTAACATCATTGTTCACTCCCAGCTTCATCCCTTGCGTTGCCTGCTTCAACTTGTTGTTATACCCGATCACGCTCTCTGTGTTGATAACCATGCGTGACGGCATTAGCCAACATCCGGGAGCTACAGCAAAGTCCAAACGCACCTTTGCCTCTTGGATGGCTAGCTGAAAACGCTGTACGCTCTTGGAAATGTCTGGCGTCCTGATTGCGTCTTCCACGAGGACTAGAAAATCACTCTGCGTCTCCTTGGCCCGCCCGCCTGCTCCAAGAATGCTGCTTCGCGTGTTCACCTGAGCGCCAAGGACACAATAGACAAAGGCCTCGATTGACTGATTCATTCGCGATAGGCCCGCTTGTGTTAACCCCTGTGAGAGGTTTGGGACAAAGTGCTCGAACTGTTTAGCCGAGTGGCCATTGAGAATGTAAATAATCCCATTAACCTTGTAATTCGGGTCATTTCTGTCTGTTACACGCTCATCGTCGAACAAAGCTAGATCGGGGTCGGGGTAGGTGTAATCGACAGGACTAAGCCCTTCATATGCGATCCAAATGTAAACACTGCCAAGGCCATGGTTTTTGCCGAATGTGAAACGGAAGTCAGTGCTTGGGGCGACACCGAACTCCGCACAGATCCTGTTGTAAGAGGGGGTGTCGTATTTTTTTTCTTGCTGATTGAATGTCGGGTCGCCGGGCAGAGCGGAGAAACTCTGTATCCCGCCCAACTCATAGAGGATTCGTCTTGTTGTGAAATAGACGTGGAAGAGATAAAACGACCTGAGCTGTGGGGTGAGGTCTAGGGAAGAGGAGAACAGAATATCACGAGAGATCCCAGAGCCTGTTGTCGCGCACCACAAAGCAAAGTTTAGCTGCTGTGGCCAGAAAGACATGCTTGGCCCGCCAAGCCACTTCCTTGCGTACTTAGATTTGGTGAATTTAATCTGTGAGACCTTGAAAATCTCCCTGAACTTGGTTGAGAAGAACTCTGATGGCGTTACGTAGATCTTGTACTCGTTGTCCAAGACATCGCCAACTGACATTTGTTTGCTTATTGTTTTTGAAAACTCAACGGCCGGGATTAGTTTTGTGATTGGACCCCTATTCAATGATAACTGATAGGGGAAGCCTCCGTCTTGGTGTAGGCCCAAGGCGTCTTTCATGGCTTGAGTCCAATTCTTTGGCTCTATCTCTGAAACGAGCGCCCATGAGCCTGGGCCCTCTATGAAAAGCACTTCTCCTGTGGCCTTGTGCTTTTCATCAAAATCAACTTCTATTCTAAACTTTGACATATCCGCATTTGGGAAACGCGTTTTTGGCAGCAGCAGATAGCCTGGCAGCCTCCGGCGAACTCATCCAAGCCATTTCAGGATATACTGTGGGCTGTTTTGTGCTGATATACCTTGACTGAAGAGTATTTGGAGGAGAATAAAACGGGGCCGGGTTGGGATTAAATCCACCTTGCCTGCCAAACATGATTGTATATATATTTATATTTTTAAAAAATGTTTTTATATATGCAATCATGGTTTTGCTTACAATCGTCGCGCCTTCGAACCCTCACACGATCTACTTCGATCACCCGCTTCAAAAACCGAGTTACATCCGGCTCATCTCTTGCTCGATTTTCAACTCGTGGAATACTTTGAAACAAAGAGGAGAGATAACATTGTTTACTGGGCCTGATAAAAACACAACTGTCAGGAGACTTCTTCCAGGTCATTACACTCTTGAGTATTTGGCAAAGGAATTAGAGGGCGCATTCCCAGTCGAAAAGTTAAAATTAGAAACCAAGACAAATACGCCTGTAGGGTCGATGGTCATTTTCAACTTGCAAAATCATGATGTGAAATTAGATCACGATTTATCAGAATTGTTTGGTATAAATCCTAAATTATCGTTTACAACGTTCGTCAAGCATTTAACATCCCCAAGAACTTACTTTATCCACTGTGATCTGGTTGATAAAGAACAAAACCTCCTCAATGGTAAACCTTCGACAGTTTTGGCTCGGTTTAATGTTCGTGGAAAGCCTTTTTAGAAGATTTTTTACGAACCAACACAACAGAACGTCTTACGTGACGTCTCGTCTAGCGATTATGTAAACAGCATATCGCTGTCAGTGAGGGATGAGAACAATGACCTCTTCGACTTCAATAACATGCCCTTAGAATTTGAAGTTGAAATAAATTAAAAACATAAAAAAATCTTATATATATACTCACATCTGCCATGAGTTCTGCGAACGTGCTGCCATCGGCCCCGGAATACAGTGATACCCAACCACTTTACCCTATGCGTGAGATCACTCAAATCAATGCAGAAGACTTCCGGCTCAAAAAGATCTCTGACTTGCTGAAGGAGTTGTCTTACGAAGCCGAGCACTACAGACAAGTCGCAAAGAAATACAAACGGACCTAATCAATAGTTCATTACTCGGCGGTTGGACTTGGGTCGCTTTCTGTTGGGCTGTCATCAGGAGCCCTAGCCACTGCCTTGACCGGGTTAGGCATTGTTATAAGCCCCGCACTTGCCGGTGTTGCGACCCTCTGTGGGTTGTCCTCAGTTGGCTTTGCAACTGCAAACAAACGGCTAGAGCGGAAAGTGACTAAACATGAGAATATCTACACACTGGCTCTTGCTAAACGCAACTCTGTCAATGAGCTGGTCTCAAAAGCTCTGGAAGACAAGAGGATCAGTGATACAGAATTCACCATAATTACTCGTGAGGTGGAAAAATATCACGAACTCAAGGCTGCAATCAGGGATGGTGTGAAGGCATCAAAAGACGTTACCACTCAAACACAATCACCAGACCTCGAGAAACTCAAAAACGAACTTCGCAAGGAAGTAAAACAAGAGTTTCAAAAAAAGATAAATCTTCTCACCGCAGCATCCAAGTCCGATTTGAGAGATTAAATTCTGGATTTAACCTCTACATTTCGAAGGATAAATCATTTACGCCCAATAAAATATACAACACGGCTGTGTTCAACAATGGAGGAGTTTGCTAAACAACTGGCTGATGTTTGACGCTTGGACACTAAAGCTGAATACAAAGCCAAACTCAATGAGCTGGATAAAGAATACAAATTTATCCTCCTACGCTCACTCACTCAATACAACAAGGAAATGCGCCGTTCAAACCTGACAGAACGCCTTCATCACATCAAGGAGTGTCTTTCTCACGTGGCACAATACCACCCCAACCTACCTTTCACCCTTTTGAATGAAAGGATAAAAGCTTGCCAAAACTGCGAGGGCAAATTAAACCTCAAGATGTTTTCATCAGAACTTTGCTGTGAGAACTGCGGGCTCCTAGAGCCTCTGGATGGTGTGACCTTTGATTATCAAGAGCTATATGGTGGTGATTACAAAATTACCAAAAAAAGAAGGCCCACCAAACGCTACAACTTCAAAAACTATCTCAACAAACATCTGAAATTTTGTGAGCCCTTTACCGGCTTGTCGTCCGAAGAAATACAACATGCAAACGATACCTTCAACTTCATTGAAGAACATCTACCGGATAGAATCTCTATGCCATTTGTAGCCTACAAAATCTTAGACGAGATAGTACTAAAATGGCCACAACGTGCTATTGTCAATTACTTCTGGTTACAAATTCCACAAAACTCAATGTGGAAACACGAGCAAAACTTGGAAAGATGTGTCACGTTGTGTGACATTGCGTTACTTGTCACGCGTGACACATTGCGTGACAGACAAAAAAAAAGGACAAAAACCCTTGCAGGGGGGTGCCGGTGGCTGTTCTTTGCCTAGCCTCGGCTAGGACTTTAACCGCTGACAAGGCGGTTGTCATTCCACATTTTACCTCTGGGAGCGAGGGCGAGAACTCCGAGGAGAACTCTGTTTGCAACCCCCCTGGAACCAGTAGGGCCAGAGCGGGCTCACCCGGGGGTACCGTCTACTGGAAGACATCCCCTCTACTCTGCAATTCACCATTCGCACAAGCCTTTAAACGGGATTTAGAAAGTGGCCACCTTTCACCTCCCTAGACTTCACCAAAATCTGTGAACTAAGTAATATATGGGACGATTTTTCTATTTATTAGCGTTAGGTCAACAATCCGCTTACTTGTGGTTTCGATTTGGTTAACACTGAAAAATTGAAGCAATACGCATGCGCTTTTAGGGTAATAAAAACCAAAATACTTTATTCTACATGTGCCAAAATACTTTATTCTGCATGAACCAAAATACTTTATTCTACATGCGGTTTTGAGGTAATAAAAGCCACAATAATTTATTCTTACCATGTAAGATTGAGAAAAATGTCAGACAAATAACATATGAAGTTGTGGAATCCAGCCTTGAAGCATCACAGAAGGAATCATCAGTTAAACATACCAAAGAAACTGTTTCCTTGCGATCGGATCGATCTCTCGAACTACAAATCCGGTGATTTTTTCACTTTCTTCTGATTCTGTCACTCTGACACTTTAGGTGGCATTTCTCGAAGCTACTACGCCCACATCTGCAGTGTATTTAAACAAGATTGAAGCTCTGGCGCTATTTTATCGGCCAAAGTTGACAATAATGGCGACCGAAGGAATATCGAAGCCTTCTGACCGCGGGGCACTGAGACGGGCAAAAGATATTGTATATGCGGGACGAAATGTCCCTTTCAAGCAACAAGGCATCGCCCAGAATGGCATTGTCTTTTGCGACATGTACTTACGGTGCCCCATTTTGTGACGCGCGGCATAATAATTTGCATGATCATAACTGGTCGGCAGTGATTGGTCAACAGATTTAGCTTTGGGAATACTTGGGTCTCCTCACAAAATTCAGCTACTGTCAATCAAACGTTGGAAGTGTGAAGTAAATATCAAGGTGCGATAAAGTTAACAATAGCGCCTGGCTCTTCACAATTCTGAGTTAGCTGAAGTAATTTTACGCAGAACAGGGTTTTTTAAAAAGTTGTTCAAATAGAGAGCGCGATGCGCGGGTCACTCACTTGCAATCCACTGCTCTCGTTCTTGTTAAAGGCGGGCCGCGCTCTTTACAAAGCATTTTGTCACAAATTCGTGTGCAGCGATATTTTTATAGACTCGCGATGTTCAAAACGTTATCTGAGTTAGATTAAGTAATTTTATGCAGAACAGGGTTTTTAAAAGTTGTTCAAATAGCGAGCGCGATGGGCGGGTCACTCGCTTGTAATTCACTGCTCGCGTTCTTATTAATTCGTATTAAAATATTTTGTCACAAATTCGTGTGTAGCGATATTTTGTATTTGACCCGATAGACTCGCGATGTTCAGAGAGCGATGCAAAACGTTATATGAGTTAGCTGAAATAATTTTACGCAGAACAGGGATTTTAAAAAGTTGTTCAAATAGCGAGCGCGATGGGTCGGGTCACCGACTCGCTTCGCCGGCCGCGCTCTTTACAAAGCATTATGTCACAAATTCGTGTGCAGCAAAATTTTTTGTATTTGACTCAAAAGACTCGCGATCATCAGAACATGTATTTTTTAAAGTTGTTCAATTAGTGAGTGCGATGCACGGGTCACTCGCTTGTATACGGCACCGCTCCATTTTTTTACTCGACCGGTTAACGACCGTTAACACTGCCCAGATCAGGAAAAACAACAAGCAAAATGCAAACTGCCGCCTCGAGCAGGCTCATCCCCGAGGGACTCGATATTGTTTGTGTTGAGATAATTATTCAAATTTGGATCCGTTTTAATCGATCAAAGAATATAGAAGGTTAAGTTATATTTTTATCCATTCAGTTGCTAAAATCTACTTTGGAACATCATGTCGAAGCGTGCCAGACATCATCCCGGCTTTTACGCATCGTTATTGAATGATGTTATCGTTATGTTTCTCGTTAAAGCGCTGATTTTCAAGAGTTTACTACGAGCGTTATAGCCTCGAAACTATAATTTTGCTTTATTTCCCTTTCAAACCAATTCCCGATTTAGAGATTTAAAGTGCTGTTTTATTTATCACCTCAATTTCAATGCTTAATTGCGGCGGCGTGCGCCCTATTGTTTTTGGAGGCGGAGCTTCGAATTTCGCGGGAATTTCAAAGCAAGTCCGTTCTATTGTCATGCGAGTCTCCGAGAAGAGGGAAAGCAAGAAACGTTGGGAAGTTGGATTTTGCGACCACTTTGAACCCGTATTTTCACTTGAAACTTGTCATAAGGCTTCTTCAATGAACAAACAATCAAAGCCATATGCTAACTTTTAAGATGAGCACTATAGGGAAGAAAAATTCGGCCTCGAAATATTTTCCCATACAAAAACATCCCTGAAATAGACCAAATTCGAGCAAAATTTGCGACCGGTTTCACTGTTGGTAAAATATCGGAAAATATCTCATTCTTTCCATTGATGTCTCATCTGCAAAAGCCATATGCTAACTATTGTGAAACTAAACTAGTAAGCTCGTAAACTCGCAAAACGTGCGCGCTGTTGGCCGTAGTAGTATGGGGCGTTGGGGGTTCGGGACCACCCAAAATAAGCCCCCAAAGGCCCGAATTACCGCCCCACGGATTCATTGACATTCATCCGTGGGGCGGTAATTCGGGCCTTTGGGGGCTTATTTTGGGTGATCACGAACGCCCCAACGCCTTATACTACTCTGTTTATATATGCTGCTCCGGTACGAGATCACCACCCCAGGGAGGTATTACCAATTGGAGAAATCACACCCCAGTATATACCCACCCACATGGCAATGTTACAGCAGATCATGGAAATGGAAAAATGGGGGATTACCTTATACTACAACGCGTTAAGGGGGAAAGTCGTCTGGTTATACCCTTCGCAGAAGATCAGTAATCGGCCATTCCGTTTTGAAGAGTGGAACATAATGACTGAGCACATCAACATGAAAAGTAAGTACATTACCACATGGATCCAACAGTTTTTCCACACTAGCGGGATTGCCTCTGAAAGCAAGCTTACTCTTTTCCTAGCATCAAAAGCAAGTTGTGCGGCACCACTTCTACCCAATGGTCGAAACCTACCCCGTAAGAATAGGTCGCTCCGGGGGTTGCGACGGGATAGAACTGTACTAAATATTATTCGTTAGCAATTAGGTTATCCACGGGCTAGCACAACCCACACCGGCCTGGTATAGCCAATTGGAGAAACCACACCAACTGTATATGCCCACCCACATGGCAATGGCAAACGTGAAAGCTTTCAAGAGATTCCTGAAATCGCGTGAAACAGGTCTGATCCAAAAGAGTGAGGAATGGGTCAAAGCCAGACAAAATACACTCGGCGCATCGGAGATGTCTGCCTTGACAGGATCTTCGCATTTTGAGAGCCAGTCAAGCCTAATTCGCAAAAAGTTGCGCCCCATCGATATGCGCAAAAATGTGGCCTGCGCTTGGGGCACATTATTTGAGCCTCTAGTCCGTGAATACTTTGAGAAGAAACATTCTGTCAAAGTTTTTGGGTATAAGGGCTCTCTAAATCTTGCAAAGGATCACCCTCTTTTTGGGAAGGTTACTTGCAGCCCAGACGGATACTTCTCGCATAAAGACGATGCAATAGTCTTGTTAGAGTTCAAGTGCCCTTACACCAGAAAGATCACAGTCAAGAAAATTCCTAAACGATACCGTGATCAAATACAAACCGGCCTTGCTCTCAGCGGTGAGAGAGTTAACAAAGGCTTGTTTGTCGATGCCTATTTCAGAATGTGTTCTTTGAAGCAGCTTAACCTTAGCCTTGAACACAATTTCTTACTAAACAAAGGAGTTGTGCACAAAACAAAAAAACCATCAGCACTCGCCTGTGGTATTTACATTCTATCTTGCAAGCAAAAATTATTTCCAACTCAAACAAAATTATTTAACCTCGGGGCAACAAAATCAACAGCAATGTTCGAAAAAATTATGAGAGGAATTTCATCGGGGGATATCTTGTGTAGCGGTGATTGGTTTTATATGACATATGATGAGGGTGAGAAACGATGTGATTTAGATTTTTTGATGGACATAGGTAGAAGGGCATTCAGTGAAGATTGGCCCCCAAACTATTACAAGGCAGTAGCCTTCTTCGCATGGAAGCTGCTGGACATAACAGAAATTTGGGAAACAAAACAACCAGATTTCTTGGATGGCATTCACGAATCAGTCAAAAGTTTGAAAATTTGAAAATTTGTCAAAACAAAAATACCTTGGCAAACCCAGACCTATTGAAACTTTTGAAAACAATATCGGCGATGACAGTGCCCTGATGAAAGAGTTTTTACTTAGCAAACTGTCCCAGAGGGGCATCCTTTCGTAATTTGGACATTTCGTGCTGCATATATACAATATCTCACTTTGCCCGTCTCAGTCCCACGCGGTTTACTTTGCCCGTCTCAGTCCCCCCGTCTCAGCCCCCCACGCGGCCAAGCCTTCGATTTTACTTTGGCCCGCCATTTGCAATCAAACTTTGGGCGATAAAATAACCTCAGAGCTTCAATCTTGTTAAAATACGCTGCAGATGTGGACGTAGTGGCTTCGAGAAATGCCCCCTAAACTTTCAGAGTGAGAGAATCAGAAGAAAGTGAAAAAATCTCCGGATTTGCAGTTTTATAGATCGATCTACGATCGAGAGGAAAGTGCTTCTTTTGGCTTGTTTAACTGACGATTCAGCCTCTAATACTTTCAAGATGGATTCTACAGCTTCATATGTTATTTGTCTGACGTTTTTCTCAATCTTACAAGGTAAGAATAAAGTATTTTGGGTTTTATTACCTCAAAACCGCATGTAGAATATAGTGTTTTGGCTCATGTAGAATATATATTTTTAGCTCGTACCAGAGAGTATTTTTGCCTTTATTTCCTCAAAACCGCATTGTAGAATAAAGTATCTTGGCCCATGTAGAATAAAGTATCTCGGCTCATGTAGAATAAAGTATTTTGGATTATTTATAAAGTATTTTGGTTTTTATTACCCTAAATACGCATGCGTATTGCTTCAATTTCTAAGTGTTAACCAAAAGTGAAACCTCAAGCAAGCGGCTTGTTGAACTGACCACTATAAATAGAAGAAACATCCCATATATTTTATTAGTTCGACAGATTTTGGTGAAGTCTAGGGAGGTGAAAGCTGGCCAACTTTCTGAATCCCGTTTAAAGGCTTGCGCAAATGGTCGAATTACAGAGTAGAGGGGAAGTCTTCCAGTGGACAGTACCCCCGGGTGAGCCCGCTCTGGCCCTACTGGTTCCAGGGGGGTGCCAAACAGAGTTCTCCTAGGAGTTCTCGCCCTCGCTCCCAGAGGTAAAATGTGGAAATGACAACCGCCTTGTCAGCGGTTAAAGTCCTAGCCTAGGCTAGGCAAAGAACTGCCACCGGCACCCCCCTGCAAGGGTTTTTGCCGTTCTTGTTGACCTGTCACGCAATGTGTCACGCGTGACAAGTAACGCAATGTCACACAACGTGACCCATCTTTTCAAGCATGATCTTCCAGTTTTGTTCATGTTTTTGCATTGATTTTTGTGGAACTTGTAGCCAGAAGTAATTGACAATCATCCGTTGTGGCCATTGTAATTGTTTATCGTGGGCTACAAATGGCATAGAGATTCTTTCAGGTAGATGTTCTTCGATGAGATGGAAGGAATCATTTGCATATTGTATTTCTTCGGAGGACAAGCTGAAGTGGGGTTCACAAATTTTCAGATGTTTCTTGAGATAGCTTCTGAAGTTGTAGCGTTTGGTGGGCCTTCTTTTTTTGGTAATTTTGTAATCACCACCATAGAGTTCGTTATAATCGAAGGTCACACCATCCAGAGGTTCTAAGAGCCCGCAGTCCTCACAGCAAAGTTCTGATGAAAACATCATGGGGGTTAACTTGCCTTTGCAGTTTTGGCAAGCTTCTAGCCGTTCATTCCGAAGGGTGAAAGGTAAGTGTGGAGGGTGGTATTGTGCCTCGGGAGAAAGACACTTCTTGATGCGATGAAGGCGTTCTGGCAGTTTTGAACGCAGTATTTCCTTGTTGTAGTTGTCGAGTGAGCGCAGGAGGATAAATTTGTATTCTTTCTCCAGCTCATAGAGTTTGGCTTTGTATTCACCTTTAGTGTCCAAGGCCCGAACATCAGCCAGTTGTTCAGCAAACTTCTCCATGGATATACACCCGTGTTGTTTATTCAATTGGGCGCAAAGGTTTTACCCTTCGAAATGTAGAGGTTAAAGCCAGAATTTAGTTTCTCAAATCGGACTTGGAGGCTGCTGTGAGAATACTTATCTTTTTTTGAAACTCTTGTTTGACTTCCTTGCGAAGTTCGTTTTTGAGTTTTTCGAGGTCTGGAGCTTGTGTTTGAGTGGCAACGTTTTTTGATGCCTTTACACCATCCCTGATTGCAGCTTTGAGTCCGTGATATTTTTCCACCTCACGAGTAATTATGGTGAATTCTGTATCACTGATCCTCTTGTCTTCCAGAGCCTTTGAAATTAGCTCATTGACAGTGTTGCTTTTAGCCAGTGCCAGTGTAAAAAGTTTCTCGTGTTTGGTCACTTTCCTCTCTAGCCTCTTGTTGATAGCTGTAAAGCCAACGGAGGACAGCCCACAAAGCGTCGCGACGCCGGCAAGGGCTGGACTTGCAACAATTCCGAACCCAGTTAATGCAGTGGCAAGGGCCCCTGATGACAGCCCAACAGAAAGCGACCCAAGTCCAACCGCCGAGTAATGAACCAATGATTGGGTTTGTTTGTATTTCTTTGCGACTTGCCTGTAGTGCTCGGCTTCGTCAGACAACTCCTTCAGCAAGTCAGAGATCTTTTTGAGTCGGAAGTCTTCTGCATTAATTTGAGTGATCTCACGCATAGGGTATAGCTGTTGTGTCTCGCTGTATTCGGGGGCCGATGGAAGCACATTGGCAGAACTCATGGCGTGAGTATATATATGATTTTTTAATTTATCTCAACTTCAAATTCCAAAGGCGCGTCATTGAAGTTGAAGAGGTTATTGTTTTCATCCCGCACTGACAGTGTGATAGAGTTAACATAATCACCGGACGATACGTCACGCAAGACGTTCTGCTGTGTGGTTTCGTAAAACACTTTCTCAAAGGGCTTTCCCCGAATATCAAACCGAGCCAAAACTGTTGAAGGCTTACCGTTGAGTAAGTTCTGCTCTTTATCAACCAGATCACAGTTGATGAAGTAAGCGCTTGGTGCCCTTAAACGCTTGACGAATGTTATAAACATCAATAAGGGGTTTATGCCAAGCAATGCTGCCAGATTGTTACTAAGCGTCACACTGCCGCCGTTATTATGAATGACCATGGCTCCGTATGGCGCCTTTGTTTCGATTGTTAGATTTAGATTTCTGTTATAGTCTTTTAGACTTTCAAATTCTTTCGCTAAACTCTCAAGGGTGTGATGCCCTGGAAGTAAGGTTGCACCACGTGAACTATTAGTGGGTGTTGTTGGTGAAATCTTTGATTCTTCTTTCAAATTATGCCACGAGTTGAAAATTGAGCAAGAGACAAGCCGGATATAACTCGGTTTCGGCAGCGGGTGGTCGAAGTAGATCGTGTGAGGGTTCGAAGACGTGACGATTGTTAACACAACCATGATTGTGTATATAATAAACATTATAAAATGTTTATTATATACAATCATGTTTGGCGGACGGCCTGGTGGATTTAACCCTAATTCAAATCTTGGTATAAACATCGGCGGCCACAATTACGGACCCCCGCCTCCTTTTTATTCGCCTCCAAACGCCTATACCCATGTAAACATCGGCGGCCACAATTACGGACCACCACCTCCTAATCCTGAAATTGCTTGGATTAATTCGCCGGAGGCTGCCAAGATCTCTGCTGCGGCCAAGGCCAAGGCGATCTCAGACTTCAAAAGGTGTTTTTCGCGCGCCGATATGTCTAAATTCGAGCTTCAAGTAGATTTTGGTGACGACCACAAAACAGCCACGGGAGAAGTGCTTTACAAAGAGGGCCCTGGTTCATGGGCGCTCGTTACAGAAATACCCCACAAATATTGGACTGGCGCCGAAAGAGACGCTCTTGGCCTTGTCTATGACGGGGGTTTCCCTTATCAGTTATCGTTGGGGCAACAAATGTTATCAATCCCGGCTGTTGCTTTCGACACCACAATAGACAAAGACATGATGATTGGCGCAATCTTAAATGACAAAGAGCAAAAGATTTACCTCACGCCAACTGATTATTTCACAACGAAATACAGAAATATCTTCAGGGACACACAGATTTCCTTCACAACCGCGAAATACGGTCGAAAATGGCTCGGTGGGCCGCATATGAGTTTTTGGCCGCAACAACTCTCCTTCGCCCTGTGGTGTGCAACAACCGGCTGTGGAATCTCGCGTGACATTCTATTCGATAAGAACTCCAGTCTATCCCTAACACCACAGCTCCGGTCGTTTTACCGGTTTCACATTTATTTCACAACAAGACGAATTCTTTACCAGATGGGCGGGGAGCAAAGCGTGAGTGCTTTGCCAGACGACCCTCCATTTAACCAGAAAGACAACAAATACAACATCGACGCGTACAAGAAGATTTGCATAGAGTTCGGCATCGACCCCAGTTCTGACTTCCGTTACACATACGGCAAGAACCACGGGCTGGGGAATGTCTACATTTGGGAATACGGGAGTGGCCCCACCTCTACCGATTACGAGTACCCCGATCCCAATCTAGCTCTGTTCGATGATGAGCGTGTGACTGACAGAAAAGACCCCAACTATCGCGCCAATGGAATATCTTTTGTCCGCAACGACCAAGGGGCGGACACCCAGTTCGAGCACTTTGTGCCAAATTACGCACAGGGGCTAACACAGCCACGGCTCGCACGCATGAACCAATCAATCGAGGCCTTTGTGTACTGCATTCTTGGTTCACAAGCCAAAACCCGCAGCAGCATAATTGGAAGAGGAGGCCGGGCCTTCGAAACGCAGAGAGTATTCCTCACCCATCTAGAGGAGGCCATAATACTGAACGACATCGCAACAAGCGTACAGCGTTACCAGCTTGCCATCCAAGCAACGAAAGTGCGCTTAGACTTTGCGACAGCACCCGGAAGCTGGCTCATGCCATCACGCATGATTATCAACACAGAGAGCGTGATCGGGTATAACAACAATCTACAGGAGGCAACGCAAGGGATGAAGCTGGGCGTGAACAGTGGTGTTAATCTGGGGACAAAAAAAGCCTCCCTTCGCCACATGGACGGTGGTCTGACAAAGATCAATCCACCAAACAGCCACCCATCAAACCCGATCCATAAACAGGCCACACAGGCACAGGGCATCGCGCCCAAACTGAATGCCACACCCACACCACAACCAGCCCCCGCACCACAACCCGCACCCACAACACAACCCACACCCGCCCCAACACCACAGCCAGACTCACATCACGTAAACAAGGCACTCATTGGTGTGGGTGCGATTGCTTTGGCAGGTCTTTTAATTTGGTTAAGATAGTCGAAAATCGATGTAGCCTGGTGATTTTTCCGCTCCACTGAGTGCTCCCAAAAATGTAGCCGAAAATGGCGGTAGCCCTCAAGACCTCGCACGCTTGGTGATCCTTTCAACAAGGAAGGCCACCACGGCAAGGATGAGCAGCCAGGCGTGTTCACCCAGAAAGGAGATGACCGACCCAGCCGCTTTGAAGATGAAGCTCACAATTGAGCCAATGAGGCCAGGCAAGGCGCTGGCTGCTTTTTTGCCAAGCTCTTTAAGCCCATTGCCAATAGCCTTGGTGGCCTTTGCCAGGCCGTTCAAGGTGGCGAGTACCACAGCGCTGATGGTTATGCCGGCTGCCAGAACAATCGCTTGCAGGGTCCATCCGTATTTCTTGAAAATTTCTCTGACCCTCTCTCTTAATGTCTTACCCCTTTCCCGCACCTCAATTTCTGTATTGAGCCTTGCCAGCTCTGCATTGCGTTCTTCAACCCGGGCTTCCGCTGCTTCTCTTTCAGAGGGAGACGTGTCCTCAGCCTCTATGACGAGTCTGTCATCTGCGATCTGTTGTTCAAGCTCTTCTTTGTTCTGTTTCAGTTCGTCCAGTGGTTTTATGGCGTCCTTTTTTGCTCTAAGTTCCTCTAAGCGTCTTTCTAAACCCCTTTTGTCAAGCATGCGTTCGTCGATGTCTTTTTGTAGTTTGTCTGCTTGTTTGGCAGCCTTTTGCGCATTGTCCAGTTGTTTTCGTTTGGCTTGATGTTCAGCTTCAAGAGCTCTCTTTTCATTTTTCAGTCTTTGTATTGCCTCCGTATCCAGTTGCCCATGTGCATCTTCCATCTCTTGAATCTGGTCTTCAGTCTCTTTGATTCTATTTCTGGTGGCCTCCGTGTCGCGGCGAAGTTTTTGTGCATCACCAGCCCTTTGTTCCAGTTGTTGTAGTTGTTTTTGTTTTGCTTCCAGTTCTTTTTGATTTGCTTCAAATGCAGCATTTGTCTCATTGAACTCTTCATCCACAGACTTTCCGAGAGCAGCTTTGATCTCTTTGGGAAGAGAAGCGTTGAGAGTCTTTTGTGTATCCCCACGACTTTTTGTTGAAAGCCTATACCATTTATCTTTGCCTCTCATACTAACCTCGATAACAGCGCCTCCTGATCTGGCTGCCTGCGTGTACCTAAGCTTAAATTTCGATACATCCGCATCTGGGTATTCAGCTTCAATCTCTCTCCATGCCATGGATTCCATTAATGACATGCCTTGAGTAGCCCCCTCAATGAAAGAGGTTTCTTCAGTGCGGGAGCCTTGTTGTTCTGAGGGCAACCTTGTTCTTGTGGCTAAAGGCACTTGTTCACCAGCCGGGGTGGAAGCAGCACCTGGTTCAAAGGGTTGCGTGGTGTCAGGGTTGAGGGCCTGGGTCCATTCTTTGGCTTCTTCTTCTGGAATTTGACCCACCATTACGTCAATGTTCTCTTCGTCATCATCATCGTCATCCCGTGTGCCTGGGATGAGAGGGTCTCTGTCAGTTGTCTCAGTTGGATCGTAGTCGACTCCACCTTCTGCCATCGTGGGTATATAAATATAAAATAAAATAATTACACAAATATATACCATGGCGGTGCAACCGAATCTACTTCCATCTCACAGTGAAAAGACACTGGGCGCCATGAAGGCAGAGCGAACCGTCAAGCGCATCACATTCAACCCTTCTGAGGCCAATCCCGGCGAGACACTGTACGTCTCGGTGCCCAAGCTGGGCGAGCACGATGTCATTGTGTCCGACTCACTTGCACTGGTGTTTAACATCAACCTAGCCGGCGGCCACGCTAACAATTATCTCGTGCAAAATGTTTCTCGGGCCCCGGTGGACAGGTTCGTTGTAAAGTTTGCTGCCACCACTGTCCAGGACACGGTTGGGTACGACATCTACAAGATCTTCGAAGACCTATTCAAATCAATCGATGAGCGGGACAACATGCTTATGGAGGGCATCCAGAGTGTCGATTTGTGTAAGATTCGCTCTGGTGCTGGCGACAAGAAGACCTCCAGCGTGGATGCAGAGAACAAGCTGGAGACAATATATAAAAACAAGTACCGCATCAACCTCGATCACCAAATCATAAGTGATCACGGGGTCATATACCCTCAAGCCCTGTATAACGATCTGGTCTTCGAACTAACCCTCGCCCCCGCAAACCAAGTTGTCCGTGGCTCAGACACAAGCAAGCTCGTGTACAAGTTGGAAAACATCCAGCTGGAGTATGAGACGATCAGAAGTAAGAGTCTTGCCGCCGAAGCAACAAGCGCTTACACTAGTGGTAAGGAGTTCGCTTATGACTACGTCCAGCGAGATCGGATTCATCCCTTCACAAAAGGCGTTGACACTCGGATGAATCTTCGGGTTAACCCACAGCGCCGGTCTCTCAAGGGCATCCTCTTGCTGTTCATCAATCCCTATGTAGCGGGTGCCAGGGACTCTGAGAGCTATTTCAACCCCGACATCACCAAAGTGAAGGTCACAGTCAACGGGGTCCCAAACAGGATCTACAACGAGGGCATCAGTGGTACTGACATGTGGAGAGAGATAACCCGGCATTTTACCCCACACACGGACGGCAGGCCTAACATGAACTTGACCAAATATCTCACAGGCAACAAGTTTGGGCTCTGGATTGACCTGCGGTCCATGGCCGACACAGCCCTGCACGGCAACGGCCAACGGCTCGTCAACACACAGGATGGCGTGCAACTCGAGATCGAACGAGACGGCAAAGGCTCGGGAAACGCACTCTGCCACATCTTCACCATCTCAGACTCACAGATGAACATCTTGGGCAAGCAGCTGGAATCTGTACAGTTCTAAGTGAACGCACAACGCACGCACAAGCACACACGCACACACATACGCACAACACACGCATACGCACGCACAAACACATGAACATATTATATACCCACCAGCCCATGGCCAGCCAACCACCAGCCAAACGCCAGCCCATGGCCACAAACAAGATCAACTTCTATGCCAAGCCGGCTCCCCTGCCATCCACCGGACCATTATCACACAATGAAATACTAAGATATCTCACACTCGCCCCCTCCCCACCAGTTTACAAACCAACTAATATAGCGGCTGGTTATGGACCCAAGAAAGCTGCCATTCAACGCTCTAATCGTGGGCCCCACTAACTCTGGCAAGACACAGTATCTTCTAAACCAACTGCGAGGCCCCTTTAGGGGTTGTTTTGATTACATCGTTTTATTCTGCCCCACATTTGTCAAGAACAAGACATATGATGGCTTCGTGGACCGCGATCCGCACATCTTCGTGATTGTCTGCCAGCAGCATGAGATCGAAGCCTGGTTGAAGCTGGCGAGCTTCTTTTTCACATGCACCAACACTTTATTCATTCTCGACGACTGCGCCGCCTCCAAAGATGTCAAAGGCCGCACGAGCCAGCTGGTCAATCTGGGGTTCAGCGCAAGGCATGACGGCATATCCGTGTGGGTCTTGACCCAGCAGATCACCAGCATTGCCAAGCCATATCGTGATAACATTGCAGCGATCGTGCTCTTTTACACACCCTCCAGCAAGACCACCAAGGCCATCTTCAAAGACTATGCGGGCGAGCTCTCCCACGAGGAGTACAAAGAGCTTATTGCAAGGCTCAAATCCCGCAAGTTCTCCCACCTGGTTTTCTCTCTTAGACACCCGTATGGAATTGAGTACAGGCACACATAGGCACCCCACGCACAAACACACACAAACATATACACACATACACACACAGGCACCCGTATGGAATTGAGTACAAATATACACACAGGCACCCGTATGGAATTGAGTACAAACACACACACACAGGCACCCGTATGGAATTGAGTACAAATATACACACACAGGCACCCGTTTGGAATTGAGTACAAATATACACACATATATATACCATGAATGCGCCAACCAGCCTACACAAGCTGTGTGTGCTTTCACAGCTTTTGGATGAATTGCACAAACACACAATTGATGCGCAAAACAAAATTATCAAAGCCGCTGGCGAGGAAGATCTGCGTCTCATGCTTCTCAACAGATATCCATTGCGGTTGAATTCTATGCCAGACACCATGGCGGGGCTTATACGAGAGCTTGAAACCCTTTTGCCCGACATCAAGAGAATTATTGAAAAATAAAAAACAAACACATATGTATACCCCCCTGATGATGGCTGCTGAAGACCAGACCGAATTGAACGAAGTAATGCAGATCCTGGAGGCCACACCTGGTGCCGCACCTCCCACAGGGCTAATTGGTGACAATGGCATTCCTGCCAAACGTGAGAGCCTTGCAATCCTTGTTTCAACTGGCAAGGCCAAAGAAGCTATCGGCGTGCAGCTCACACACGATCATGTGGCGCGGTTGTCAGATAAGGACGTTGAGAAGTACTGCTAAAGGTACGAGGCCTACGTCGGGAAGAAGACGACCGAATCCCTAATTGATTCCGCCATCACGCTCGTGACCAAAGGCGTTGGTATGGTGGTACCGATTGATGATGTGGCGGAGTTGCAGCAAGAACTCAAGAACAACTACATCATCAACCAGGAGCTGGGAAAGCTTGCTGGGGGTCTTGCCCTGCGATGCGGGCGATGGCTGGCGCTTGCCAATGCTGCTCTCATCACAACAAACCGCATCAAGTTTGACCGAGAGACTGACAAGGCTGACTTAATAGAATTGGACCCCCAATCCATACATCCAACCAGAGACAGTGAAGGTTATCCACTTGAGGGCTTTGATGAAGTTGGGGTGGAACCTGTGTTGACCTGGTAGGAACCTTGAAGGAACCTGGCTGGAACCTGGCTGGAACCTGGCAGCAACCTGGCAGCAACCTGGTTGGAACCTGGCAGCACACTTATCAAATCTTGTAAATTAAAAAATCATATATATACCCACGATGGCCACACCACTCGAGACGATCCCTGAAGAAACTCCAACTCCAACTCCAACTCCAACTCCAACACCTGCACGTGTTACCTCAGAGGTCCCGAAAACAAAGCCCGCAACAGAAAAGAATCCCGGCCGCGTTGCTTCTGGCAAAAGGCTAGCAGAGCGCAACCGCCTGGCCCGTGAAGCAAAGAAAAAGGCCGAAGAACAAAAGCCTGCACCCTCAGCAAGCGGAACAGCAAGTGTGGCAACAAGTGGGGCAACAAGTGGGGCAACAAGTGACACAACAAGTGACACAACAAGTGACAGCAACTCAATCTTTTATATTCTGGGGTTTGCAGGGTTGGCTGTCTCTCTTGCTGGTGTTTATTACCAACGCGAAGCCATAATGCAAAGGATTGGACGCAAATCAAACACACCAGCAACACCAGCAAACACACCACCAGCAGACACACCCGCTGCACCACCCCCATCTCGAATTCCTGTAAGACAAGGAATTAAAAACATGGAATAAAAAACAAAATCATATGTATACTGGACACAAACCATGTCTGACAACAAGCTTGTGAAGTCTATCCTCGACGCCGCAACAATCACTGGCCTTGTCGCTGGTATTGGTTGGATTGGGAAAAAGACCATCAAAGAGAACTTCACTGCCGACCCCAGTGCAAGCTTGATGAACTACGTTAAGTTCACAGCCGTCATGGCTGGCACCCTCGCGCTGAAGAAATATCTCGAGGATCAGAAAATCCTCCCAGACAACATGTAAAGCTAGCAGCATCACACAAGCAACACACCAACATTGTAAAAAACATATTGTATACACACGGCCACAATGGCTTCGATTGCAATAATGGCCCTTGGCGCTGTTCTTAATGCGGCAGCTTTCACTGGTGGCAATTATCTCGCGAAATATCTGTCTGGTGATAACGGGAAGGCAGCAATGGATGAGAAAATCCGGCATGACCGCGCCCTGGAACAATACCAAGCTGCTTACGCCAAATACCAGAAGGACCGCACCAAGCTCCTCGACTGGATTGCAGCCAACGATCGGATTAAACACCAAGCTAGCAAAAACTTCCAAACCACCGACCAAGCCTTGGTCCTGTATAACCAGATGCACCAAACACAACCAGATAGACAAATCAAAGACTACAAAGAGCCTGTCTTCTCGGACTTCTACAAGCCCAGCCCCCAACAACAGACTGGTGAACTTGCGTTAATCGGAGGCACCCTGCTTGCGGGTGGGTATACGGCTTATCGCTTTCTTTAAAATTTAAAAAAATTTAAAACCCTTTATATACCACCATGAATTCCCCAGCAATCTCCCAGCTGCCGCATGAGGAAAGACAAAACCGGCTGGACTTACGCATTGCTCTCAAGATGGGCAAAGAAAACATCGAAGAAACGATGGGGCACTATGATGAAAAGATTGAAAGAAATGTAAAGATTGCAAAGGACGAAAACGTGACTCGATTGAAAAAACAGCGCTATCAAAGCTTTACAATCAGATACAGCTGTCCGTGACTATCTCTTTGAACTGCTGGAGAAAACAAATGAGCTTTAAACTTTCAATACATAATATATGGAGGCCAAACTCTCAAAGATCTATTACAGCCCGAAAGGCTACTGGAAAGGTCTTGCCGCTGTCAAAAAACTAGCTGCAGCGGCCAAGGTCTCTGGCGATGTCGCAAAAAAATGGTTGATCAAACAAGCCCTTTGGCAAGTTTACCTCCCAGCGCCACGCCATATCCCTCGACCTAAGTTTGATGTCTCATCACCCAATGCAGTGCATCAAGCAGATCTTCTCTTCCTGCCACACGACAAACTTCCTCGTGGGAGAAAGGTGTACAAATACGCATTAACCCTTGTGGATGTGGCTAGCCGTTACAAAGCAGCAGAACCCTTGACTTCGAAAGAGTCTGAAGAGGTGACTAAAGCATTTGCGCGGATTTACAGACGTGGGTCTTTGAAGTGGCCTCAACTCTTGCAAGTTGACCCTGGGAAAGAGTTTATGGGGGCTGTAACAAAGGGCATGGAAAACAACAAAACGACCATTCGCCGCGGGAGGGTTGATATCCATAGAGACCAAGCAATTGTGGAGAGATTCAACCGCACCCTGGCTGAAAGACTGTTTGGTTATCAGTATGCCTTTGAAATGAATATGCCCTCTAGTCGTTCGACTGCTTGGGTGAAAAGGCTGCCAGAGGTTGTCTCGGCCTTAAACAATGAAGTAACCCGGCTGACTGGCAAGAAGCCAAAGGATGCAATCAAAGAGAAAGCAATATCATCCAAGCCTGCAACACCATATGCTAGGCCTGTGGGGGTGAATGAGAAGAAGCTCCCTCCCCGGGCGAGTGTGAGATATCTTTATTACCCCGGTGAGCTTGAGGGTGGTGGTAGGCGTGCGACCGATCCGATCTGGTCTTTGAAGGTCTTTAACGTTGAGAGAGTTGTCACCAAGCCGAATGAGCCAGTGGTGTATTATCTCTACGACGGGCCCAAGAGAGGATTTGTTCGTGAGGAGTTGATGGTTGTGCCCCCGGGCACTCAGTTGCCACCAGCTGGGCTCTAGCGTGTGTCTTTGTGCCCGTATGCTAGAGTGTGAACACCATCATCCTTTATCCAGCGCTTGGAGTCAAAGGGAGATAGCGTTGTCTTGGTGATGTGCTCACCGAAGATTTGGTGGCCTTTGCTTCTGAGCCTGTCCATCCCGTGCTTGAAGGTTCTCCTGTCGAAGAGGGCGTCCTTGTAATTCTGGTGGGTGATCTCTTTCTTTGTGACAACCTTGGTGGTGCCCTTTGCTTTCTTGATGTTTTTGTCGTCATCCAGAAGGATGGAGTACATCTTCCAGCGAAGACACAGAACCTCCGAGATCGGCTTACCAGCGCACTCGTCCTTCATCTTGCCGATGACCTTCTTGTTAAGCTGGCTGTGGAGTGGATGGTCCTTTGGGTAGTCGCTTGTGTCATAGAGCTCGTCCCAAAGGTTCTCCATGTCTTTGTAGACATCCTCCGTCTTGATCTCGAGTAGTAGGGAGTCTGTGTCTGTGTAGAGTAGGTCTACTCGCGGACCGTACTTCAGCTTGAGATGGTTGTAATAGAAGTCATACATCAGTGTTTTGGAGAGATCAAGGATGCACATGCCAGTGTAGACTGGGCGGTTGAAGAGGATTTTCTCCCTCTGCATCTGGATCCCCGCCAGATTGTTTCCAAAGATCGCTGCTCTAGTGAACAGAGGGCTTGCGATAAGCTTTCTAATCTTGTCTTGCTCGTGCGGCCGGACAAACTTCATGTCGATTCGATTTCTGAGGTTCTCCATTGTCTTACCGAAGACGGAGTTGTTCATGAGCTTGAAGAAGTTCTTCTCAAAGTCTGAAGTGGCCTTCTTTCTGAGCTCGGTGTTCAGAAAGATGTATGGCTCCATCCACGCCCTATGCTCAAACTTGAGCATTTTGTGGATTTTCGTCAACTTCATTCCAAGATCCAGGTACTGCTGGAGTGTCCTGTAATGCAACACGTACCGGGATTTATCGCGTATTGTAAGGAGCAGCTTATTTGTCTTGTCCTCTGGTTGCCCCTCTACCAAGGCCCTTTGGTATGGTGACATCCATTCCTTTGGGACGACTTGCTTTTCTGGGGCTAGAGGATAAGCATTGTGCTCATCGTGCAGCTCCTTGGGGTACTCAAGATCAACCTCGAGAATGTAACCGATCTTTCTGTTTGACCTCCACTTCCTGATCTGGTGAACTGTTGGAAAGACAAGGCACCATGCGAAGTTGCCAACTGGGAGAGGCTGACTCATGGCCCATCCATAGAGATTATTCGCGTCGAGATACATGATGTAACTTGACTCTTCGTTGGGGTTGTGGTCACGAAGATATTTATTGTTGGCCTTGCAGTGGCGTCTGCTCTCCATGGATATACCGCCTCGCAAGCCTCTTTCAACAAAGAGGTGCATGTTGACGTCTGTGAGCAGCTCCAGGTTGATGCCCGTATACTTGAGAAGGGCATCCCAGGAGAGACCAGGGCTTGTATAATAATGTGCCAGGTCAAGCTTGTAATGTAGCAGACATGTTTTTCTGAAGTTCTCGAAAACATCGGCCAGAAGAAGCACATCTGTCTCAAGGTAGAGGTCATGATACTCTCCAAGCGTCTTGCATCCAAATACCTCCCACACCTTTTGCGCGTGGGCGTATTCTTTATCTGAAATGCCTTCCTTCTTGCGCTCGCTGTAGAAGGCATCCTTCGGAGGTATAGAGGCCTCATCGAATCGAGTCCAAGAGTCCATGTATTCGTAAGGGTAAATCCCTTTTTGCAGGAGAAGGCTGCGCTTAGCTTGGTTATTCTCGTGGCTTGCCGTGATTGTGAAGGACTCTGGCTTGTTTGCTTCAACCAGGGCACTGAGACTTGACTGCATGAACTGCAAGCTGTCAACGAACCTCAGCTTGCCGAGGGAGAAAGAGATGTACTTCTCCATGTTGTTTGGGATGCATTTCAAATCAGAATGCACGTCTGCAATACCACTCATGATGTGATGTGCATCATAACCCTTCAAGTTGTGAAAGATTACTGGAATTATTTCCGTTTTCGGGTTGGTTCGGAAATAGTTGATGTTGCAAGCACTGTGAGCCGCACCCTGATATTTGCCTGTAATGTGGCAATGATCTTTGACTGCGTCTCGAACAGAGTCTTGGATTAGAGACTCCCCACAGAACAGACAATCGGTCTGCTCTAGTGCATTCTCAGGAGGAGCCTGCATTTTGTTTCTTGGTCCGATAAATGGGAACACTTCCATTTCACCATCATAGTCCTGGATATAAACTTTGAATGTCTTTTGCACGGTTGAAATCTGCCCAGTCTGCTCTTGTCATGGAGAGTGGTTCCTTGCGTTGCAGCTCGTCTCTGATCTCTCCTTCCAGCTGCTGAAGGCTGTTAAGAAAGACTGGCACAGCATCCTCTTCTCTGTATAGATAAGGCCCCTTTGTCTCTCCATCAGAGCAGACAGCTAACATGCAAAACCCGCAGGGTTTATGTACGGATGTTGCAGTGGTGCTGCTCTGTTGGGGATCTGGTATGCAACCGTGGACTTTTTCGACAATGCTTTCGATGTCAGCATAGATGGCCCAAGGCTTCTTCATCTGGTTCTGGAAGTTCTTGAAGTGGAGGAAGTTTTCGCCTTCTTTTGGCATTTCAGCTCGTACCGGCCTACCGCTGACCCCCCTGCAGTAGAATAGATGGTCAGTAAGAACCCGTTCTGAAGAAAAGGCTTGGAGACACCTGTCACAGTGATGCATACGGCGCCTTGCGTTGTACTCGCTGTGTAGGAGCCTGCTCATGCTCTTGATGTAACAGTAATGCGAGGTACGATTGTTTGTGAGCATCATCAGATTGATCCTTCGCAGATCGGGGTCCTCAAGCTCACTGACTCTGATCACAACCACCTTATTGTTCTTCAATCCATAAATGTTGATTGCAAGGTTGTTTTGGCGCTCAACCTTGGATATCTGACTCAGTGGTGTTGGAAAATCGATTCCAGTGAAGTCTAGGCCATCATCAATGGGATAACTGCCTGGCCGGTCTGAGTGAGCATTTACAGGGAACAATGCCGACCGCAGTGCCCAGTGGAGACACCGGTTATCTCTGTTCTTCACATTGATGATAGCCTGCTTTGACCTGAGTTTTGATGGGGTTGGTATAAATGTACCACCCCGTAGTGGTTGATACATCCCGAACTCAAGGTAAACAGTTTTGATTTTATCAATCACCCAGCCAGATCCCATCTGCTGCCATCTGGCAATCTCTTCCTTAAAACCATTGACAATGCCTTCCAGGGTGCCCTCCTCTCGCAGCTGATATAGATGTGTCACAATCAGTGGATTAACGTTCCAAAAGAAGTGATCAATTTCTCGATTGTCATTGCCTTCCATTGAAAAGTGAACATCGAATGATAAAGTGACCTTCGCTCCACCAAGTTCTGTAACTTCGCGTGCTATTGTCTGGATAATAGCCGCCCTATTAGCTATGAAGAATGTATTGAGGTCCTTGATTTGGTAGTCATCGGGGACGTTCATCTTGTAGCCATGCAACCAATCACCAAAATAGTCTTGGTTCCTTGGGTTGAAGTCAAGACGTTGAGCCGCCATGTTCATATCGATCTGTTGTGCCATTGCCATGTGGGTGGGTATATACGGGGGTGTTGTTTCTCCAATTGGTAATACCTCCCTGGGGTGGGGGTGGTCTCGTACCGTAGCAGTATGGGTTGGGATGGTCTCGTACCGGAGCAGCATATATAAACAGAGTAGTATAGGGCGTTCGGGATCACCCAAAATAAGCCCCCAAAGGCCCGAATTACCGCCCCACGGATGAATGTCAATGAATCCGTGGGGCGGTAATTCGGGCCTTTGGGGGCTTATTTTGGGTGGTCCCGAACCCCCAACGCCCTATACTACTGCCGTCTTTAGGTCATTTTCTTTATTGTCTGAGCGTCTGGCATCCAGATTGACTTTCAATTTTCGCGCGAGTCACGCATGAAAGTCCCGGATGTGTCGCGCCATTCTGGGCGATGGGCTGTCTGGGGTTCTAAGTGGCTGTACAAAAAAGAACTTCTATCATAGATGCTATAAGGACTGCTCTAGTAAATGCCATAGAAACTTTCATGGGCACTTGGACCGTCATAGTCTTCCTCGTCATCACTGCCGATGTCTGCAAGCAGTAACGCCCTCTGTATGTATCTATAAGGGTGCATGCCGGGACAAATGGCTCGGTGTCTGCCCATGCCCACTTCTGGTGAGAAGAGTTCTTGGCATTTATCACATGTTTGTGAATTTAATGTAGGGAAATGGCAATCGTTTTGCCAGTGATAATGATTTTTTATTGAACGGCATATAGATTTCATCCTGCGTTGATGAATTTCCCTTGCAGCCAAGTCACGCTGGTGACTCCTTTCAGCCATGTCAAGGATGTAGTCTTGGATCATGTCTGGCAAGTAATCCCAATGGGATTCACCAAAAGGCAGTTGCTCCATTGTCAAAGTTAGTGTATACACATGGATATGTTTTTTCAATTTAATCATCAGGTTAAGTTGCCTTGCTAACAGAAACTATGTCATAAGTTTCTAAATAATAATAAAGATCTTTCTCTGGCACAATCCATTCGCATCCATCACTATGAACTATTAGCATTATTGGATAATTACATCCGTCATGGACATAACGTGGTGGATTAAATGTGGGAAAACGCCGTTTCGAAGACGGGCAGCCATTTTTTATGTGATTGTAAACCGTTTGCTTAGACACTTCTCGATCGCAACCGGGGCAAATTATTTTCGGTCGTGGTTCTGTTTGCAGATCCTTACAAGAGTATTTTTGATGCTCCACAAACGAATGGTATTGTGTGAAGTTTAAACCACAATGTCTACAAGGGTTATATTCGAACATCCCTTTGTTCTTCGCATACAAGTAATCGCCTTCTTTCAACTCAATTCCCCTCATTTTCAAAAACACAACGGCAGTCATTGCTTTGCTGTATGCCATTGCCGCGTTTATATGGGATGTATAGATTTATTCAATTGGTAATACATTTGCGGGCGGGCGGGCTTGAGGTTTGATGGGTGGGCATGCCCAGAGTAGTTGGTAGGGGATGGTCTCAAATGCGTTTTTTTTTTCACTGCGTTCGGACCGCTTATTTCACAGGGTCTTGAAAAAAAAGCATTTGAGCCATCCCCTACCAACTACTGTACTAAGTTTCAAAAGTTCATATCTCCGTCAGTGCACGAGCAATCGTTACGAAACTTTACAGTTTTACTAATATTGATGTGCTGAATTTGATACTGGACTCTTTTCCCCATTAAATTAAATATATTTTCATGCCATGCTAGCGTGATATTAGTGTATTGATCACCAAAGCAAGGCAAGTGCCTAAGATGCAATGCGCATGCGCAGCAGAATACTCCCCTGTTCCGCTCACGTCACCTTGCGATTCTATTTTCTGTAGGATTGCGTCAGCGGGGCCGTACGGTCATATTATAATATGAAATATTACCTTGTTGAGAAAAAAAATGGAAAATAAATGACAGAGAATGCTAGTACCATAAACTAATATAACACAATAGACCAATTCCGATAAATTAAAATTCATACTTGGCTCCGAGGCTTAGGGAAATAAAACAAAAGAAATCACATCGAGGTTCAGGTATGAATAATTTATTTCTTTTCTTTTATTCCCCTAAGCCTCGGAGCCAAGTATGAATTTTAATATATCGGAATTGGTCTATTATCGTACTGAGGAGTTCTGTCTGATTTGTACTCGTGTTTACCGCTTTTTGCCTAATTTCAAGGACCTTTTCAAAGCCCCTGCTAGTGCTTTTATGCAGCGGTTTAGTCATGTCCATGCTTACAACAAATAAAGCAAGGTAACATTTAAATAAACACTTAATGACTGCCCGTAATGGAAAAAGGATTTGTTTTTAATCTTGATCTGGGCAACAAATCTCACTACTTTTGTAGAATCTCCAGATTTTTTTTCATGGATCTCCAGATTTTCCTTTATCAGGGGTTGGCAGGTCTGCATACGGTCGATTTCTGGGAAAAAAAATGTTATGCTTTCTCATAGGTCACAAAAACTAATTCAAAGGGGACAGACTTCAAATAAATGTGGCTCCATTAAATCCTAATTAAATCCTGCAGAACATTTTAGGAGGAGCCACCCACAGTGTGAGCACAATTACTGACAAGACATATTAGTAAGGAAAACAACGCAAAATAAATGTAGTACGTTAAATAACGAACTAAGCACACACGTCAACTAAATAAGCCAAGCACGCGCGCAACTTAAGGAAAATTGCGCGCGCGCACCTGCATCAAACTGAATGGAAGCAATATGTAATAGTAATTGGACTGAGTGGAGTACAATTCAGGGAGTAATCGAGCGAGTAATTTCAAATCGGCCGAGCGCGTAGCGCGAGGACGATTTGAAATTACGAGCACGATTACCCCTGAATTGTACGACACGAAGTTCAATTACTAATTAATCGAATCAATAACAAAATTTGAGATTGAAAAGTCTGTGTGGAGTTTTTTGTACTCAAAACGTTAAGGATATTTTCTATCAGTTTGAAAGCAGGAG
Source organism: Dendrophyllia cribrosa (assembly GCA_024195265.1). Classification (NCBI taxonomy): domain Eukaryota; kingdom Metazoa; phylum Cnidaria; class Anthozoa; order Scleractinia; family Dendrophylliidae; genus Dendrophyllia; species Dendrophyllia cribrosa. The sequence continues at coordinate 24,803,703 of JAJLRJ010000009.1, forward strand.
GAAACAGCGAGAAAAAGAACCCATTTAAGTGCACCTGATTGACGCGCGCGCAACGTAGGTGTCCAATTACAGCTATCCAATTTCAAAAAGTTGAAATTGGATAGCTGTAATTGGACACCCACGTGACCGCGCGCCAATTACGTGAGAAATAGGCGCGCGGATGACCAATCACAATCGAGAATTTTGTTATTGATACGATTAAGAAATTAAATAGGGGCGCTAGGATGATATAAAGGATCTAAAATAACAAAGGATACGGCGGTGTCTCTCGATTCTGGATTGCTAGTCTAATTTCCCGTAGTGTAGTGACATACTTCTCAATGATAGCACCGTGGCGTTTGACGAATTTAGTAAACGATTTACGAAGTAGCGTAGATTTGAACCCTTGGTGAAGGAGACGTGATGAAAGTCGGCGAAGTCTACGTATAAAATCCAACTTCGATGTGCAAAGTCTAGCATATCTCACCAATTGAGATATATAAACACTATGATACGATGAAACAAAAAATACCACGCTAAAACGCTAACGAAATTGTTGGACATAAAAACCATAACTTCTCCAATTTTTCCATTAACGATCCCTAGATAAACCGAATTCAAAAGCATTTGAGTGGTTACCATTTATGCTAACAACACTGGTTATCAATCCCAGATTTCGAAATAATTCCCTGTCAAGATGACAGGAAACCCAGAGGGGGACTCCCATATAAAAATGACAGGGTTGCTCGTCGGAAAGTTTTTGAAAAACACCAAAAAAGGTACCGGAATCTTGTTTGACGGGTGTGGCCAAATGAATTATTACCCCAAAGAGGTACCAATTCTAAAACAACACATGTCATATTCCTTCATAATTTTTCGTCGTTATACCCTAAAAGGTACCGCGATTTAAGTAAGTAGTTAGAACGATGCACGCTCGGAAACACCAAAAATAAGCCCCCAAAGACCCTAACAAAACCTTCCTGGAATGGTTGAAATTTCTCCTCGGAGCCTTCCCTACGAACCTCCTTCCAGTCGGCCCGTGGGGAAGGCTCCGAGGAGAAATTTCAACCATTCCAGGAAGGTTTCGTTGGGGTCTTTGGGGGCTTATTTTTGGGCATTCCCGAACGTGCATCGTTCTAACTACTATTTGTTAGATCAGTTATTATAGCGCAATTTTCGTTAGGCTACTTCGATTTTCGGCTACCTTTTTGCTGGGTCTTAAAACACTTGTTTAAGCGGGTAATTCCACCCCTCGGAGTCTTACTGGAAGACTTTGGGGTTGGGCATTACCAATTGAAGAAATGTATACCCCTTATTATATATACCATTATGGTACGCTTCGCTCTTGAATTACAGGATCGCGGTTTTCGAAATTGGCTGCATAGTTATAAGATGACCCCTCCAGCTAACTTCCACGAGAGGGATTTACTTGTGTTTCACAATTTGATTGAGCCTGAGTGTTACGCCGCAAAATGTAACAACTGACGCAAAATGTAACATTAACGCGAAATGTAACAACTTTTGACGCAAAATGTAACATTAACCCGAAATGTAACAAATTTTGACGCAAAATGTAACAATTTCTTTAACGCGAAATGTAACAACTTTTTACCCGCAAAATGTAACAATGCCTTTAACGGAAAATGTAACAACTCTGATTTTGAAATACAAACAAGGAAACTTGGACACATTTGCCCTCTTGTCAAAACAAGCAACGCCTTTCAGTCGAATTGCGTAACCTTACTGGCTTACTGGTCACACGATAAGATCAAAAATTTAATTCTGAAGTCTTCCAATACGGTATTAATGAGTTGAAAGGTTTTAGCGTTGCGCCATACATACATAATACATCATCGACTTTTAAAAAACTGTTCGTGTCCGTCCGCCTGTTTCTCATCACACTGACCTATAAATACCTTTCAAACCAAAAAAAAAGACAAAAAAAAAATTACACAACATGTCCTAGATGTTATAAGTCGCATGACTTCGAAAAGTTGCTTAGAACTGCTTAGTATACTGAACAAAACAAGTGGCGATTGAGTTAAATTATAAAACGCTTTAATGATTTACCTTAATTCCATTAAAACGGCAACATAAGAAACAAGAACATTTCACACAATTTTTAAAATACATCATTTTTTACATTAAGGACGTTCGCGCGAAAATCTTCTAACATTGATTTTTTTATAAAACTTTTGCTACAGCTAGGTTATGAGTTACTCTTGTCAGAAATGCAAAAAAATGAGGGGGTCACCGACTTCGTTTCTGAGATAAGCTATCTGAAAGGCGACCCTAATTTTGAAAAATTGGTCTTCATTACGGGATGTGATCCGAATGTCTGTTAGTCTAAAAATATTGCAAATGAATCTCTAAAATGCAACTTTCTTTCCCAAATTTTATGCTAGTAGGTCTGTTCAGCTAATTCATTCAACTGGTGACGTTTCTTGAAGTAAATTTCATCTTTAAACGACAGCATTTGCAAACTCTGACAGCCGCAAGTTGGCAGGATTCGATGGCGCGCGGGTAGAAAAATGGAAAAAATTTAAACTTCCTACATTGATTTTTTGTTCATTTTTTCACAATCTGTCGAGAATTGTCAAAGAAAATTATCTATGAAAAAAAAATTGGGGGTCACCGACCATCCAAGCGAGTTAAATCTAAGCAAAGTTAACGCAACCGCTATCAGCCCTTTATCTGCTTAGATTTTCTTCTCTTGCGCGCGCGCTCGTGCATGACGAAGCATGGCGTTGCGACATGAATTGCGTGCGCAGTAAGGATGCGCATAAACAATTAGCGCGAACGTCCTTAAGACCATGAAAAAGGCGGAAAAACGTGTGCGATCGCATCGGTTTTCTACAAATATATACATTGCGCTTCAGTTTTCTTCGCTGCAGAAATCGTTCTTTTGTTCTTTTAATTGATAGAGCTGGCAAATTGCCAGTCCTTGAACTAATTTCTATATTTACATCAATTTTGTGAATTGATGTGAAGCAGTCGGCAAGCAAAAATTCGGTGCTGGGACGATGGTCTTTGTCGAGTCGTTCGAGTAATTCCGCCCCAGAAATGAGCTTTTCTGTTGCTTTTCTTAATCTCCCGATACTTTTTTCCAAAAGCCTAAGCGGTTATGTATGCAGCCATTTTCAGTTTTTTCAGTCTTGTGGCTTTCAGTTTAATTGTTTAATTGTTGTTAATTTAATTGTTTCGTCGCAGCAATCTCATACCGGGCTTCGTGTTTCAAGACACTGTGTTGCTGTGTTTCTATTTTACTCTTTATAGAAAAAGAATAAATACGTAGAACGTAAATAAAGGGTGGCGAAAGAGATCTCGCTGAACGTAGCAGTACAGTTAAATAAAATTATACTGACCATTGATTGATGCGTTTTTATACTGTTTTAAAATATTATTCATCAATCATTCCGTGCGAAAACTCAACTCCATTCTCATTTTCGAAGGGGATCACTTGCGGTCCATTTTGGAGATCATTAATTTTGCCGTTTGGGATCACTTACGGTCCATTTTGGGGATCATTTGCCGTCAGGGATGATTTACGGCGCACAAATTGTTTTTCCAACTTTCATATATCTATCAATCCAATCTCGAACCGAGTCCTCGATCTTCTTGGTGAGCGACCTACCACTGACCATTGGCTTAGCCTTGAACTGAGAGTATTGTAAAATATTCTTTGGTGAGATTCTGGACTGCATGTATTATAAACTACGTTGGACGAAACGTCTGTCTGTTCTATTCATCTCGGAGATATTATCTACTGTAAGCCGTGAGAGATCCCGGATCCCGGATCCCCAGATCCGAGTGTTTCCCCAGGTTGACAAGCCGTCCCCTAGTCAAAAGAGAATTGTCCATAGTGCCGAAAAAACCTGTTTTCACACTGTGAAATAGTAATGTAGTCAATATTTATTGAAAAAGTTTTTATGTTTTGTGTTGTTACATTTTGCATTTTGCGTTAAAGGTGTTGTTACATTTTGCGTTGAAGGCATTGTTACACTTTGCAGTAAAAAGTTGTTACATTTCGCTTTAAAGAAATTGTTACATTTTGCGTCAAAAGTTGTTACATTTCGGGTTAATGTTATATTTTGCGTCAAAAGTTGTTACATTTCGCGTTAATGTTACATTTTGTGTCAGTTGTTACATTTTGCGGCGTAACTGAGCTTCTCAGAGTAATTAGATTAGAAGTTGATCGTTTAGACCCATTAAAGTGCCCCTGTGATCAAATTTTTGATTTTCATTTTTTTACATTTTCGTGTACAATTAGACTCTTTTTCTAGTTATTTCGGCATTAAGTTTTCCTATAATTCATCCTTGATCAAAGGTGTTAATGAGTATTGGCACGTCCTGTTTTAAGAAGGATTCAGTATTTTCTACACCTTTGTTTGTTTCTTTTCTAAGCCTAACCATCATAGTGTAACTAAGCTTTAAAGTGCCCCTGTGATCAAATTTTTGACTTTCATTTTTTTACATTTTCGTGTACAATTAGACTTTCTTACTCATCTTGCCAAATTTCAATTCATTACGAACATCAGAAGTCATTTTATTTTAACATCTATTTCCGAGAATTTACGGCCGCCATTAATCAACCTTGTTCCAAGGCTTGGTTGCGAATGGGAGAAAGTGACGTCAAAGACTCAAACATACCTCACGGGTTGAAATTATAATAACAATAAGTATTGAAAATCACGCGAAAAGCAACAAAAACTTTGGACTTGCTCTTCGTGCAATTTTCTATGCTGATTGTTATTATAATTTTAACCCGTGAGGTATGTTTGAGTCTTTGACGTCACTTTCTCCCATTCGCAACCAAGCCTTGGAACAAGGTTGATTAATGGCGGCCGTAAATTCTCGGAAATAAATGTTCAAATAAAATGACTTCTGATGTTCGTAATGAATTGAAATTTGGCAAGATGAGTAAGAAAGTCTAATTGTACACGAAAATGTAAAAAAATGAAAGTCAAAAATTTGATCACAGGGGCACTTTAAAGCTTAGTTACACTATGATGGTTAGGCTTAGAAAAGAAACAAACAAAGGTGTAGAAAATACTGAATCCTTCTTAAAACAGGACGTGCCAATACTCATTAACACCTTTGATCAAGGATGAATTATAGGAAAACTTAATGCCGAAATAACTAGAAAAAGAGAGTTACTCGCTCTTTGGATAGAAGACGGCTCAGGATGGGTTATTGAAGGGTTTTCGACAGTTTTTCTCGACTTTTCGAGAAATGTGCCAATAAGAGGCGGTTCGTATATCCCTCTTCCTCCAAAGCTCAAAGCAAAACAAGCCATTGTGAACATCAAAAACAGAGATCATGCTTGTCTACGGTGGGCTATGAGAGCTGCACGTTTTCCCGTTGCGGTAAACTCGGATAGGCCAAGTAAATATCCAATAGACGATGGATTTGACTTCACAGGCATTTCCTTCCCAACGCCGTTGCATGAAATACCAATCATAATTGGCGGAGATTTTAATTGCACCCTATCTGAATTAGATAAGAAAGGCGGTAATCCTAATTCCCGGAAGCTACCAGTAATTGCAGAAATTAATAAACTAAGTAACCTGTACGGTTTAAACGATATCTGGCGAGAGCGCAACCCAAATGAAACACAATTTACGTGGAGGAATAAGTCTTTCAAAATACAGTGTCGCCTAGATTATTTTCTAATTTCAAGAGGATTAAACGATTTGATTGAAAAAATGCAAAATCTTATATGCACCAGAAACTGATCACTCCGCTATTCTCCTGCACATTAAATCTGCAGAACTAAAACAAGAAAAAGGTCCGGGTTTTTGGAAATTTAATCAGTCCCTCCTTCAAGATGAAGCTTACGTATCCAAGTTGCGTGAAGAAATCGAGAACTACAAGCAAAAGTACATCGATGTAGAGGATTTAAACTTGAGATGGGATCTGATTAAAATGGAGATCAGAGGTTTTACAGTCAAGTACTCAAAGAACAAAGCGTGGAAAATGAGGTCCACTGAAACCCGTCTCCAAAACCAAATCAATAATCTCTATAAAAAAGCTGAGGCTGAACCAAATAACAAACAAATAATTTGCGAGATTCAAAATACCAGACCTAAGGAGTAAAGTACGCTGGCATGAGAGTGGCGAACGCAACACTCGTTACTTCTATAACCTCGAGAAAAGAAGCTACGACAAAAAGACAATTACAAAATTAAAACGTTCAAATGGCACATTTATTAATAATCAATTTGAGATCTTACAAGAGCAAATGGATTTTTATAAAACACTTTACACCTCCGTGGTGCATCCCGAAAACGTAAACAACCTGGCCTCCGCTTTTTTTGAAAACATTACCCCGTTAGATGACACGGACAAGTTATCGTGCGAAGGAAAGGTTTCAGCAGAAGAATGTTTAAAAGCTTTAAAAGATTTTTAAAACGAAAAATCGCCAGGAACAGATGGACTACCTGCAGAATTTTATACATTTTTTTGGAAAGAACTACATCTTGATATGATCAGTGGTTTCAACTATGCTTTTGATACTGGAACTCTTTCTATCTCTCAAAGACGAGGAATCATTACACTTATCCCGAAACCAAATAAAGACACCACCTCGCTAGAGAACCTTAGGCCAATTTCTCTTCTTAATGTTGATTACAAAATACTGACAAAAGCAATTGCGAAGCGTCTAGAAAAAGTTCTTCCGAAAATCATTAACCCTGACCAAACCGGATATGTCAAACAACGTTATATTGGTGAAAATGTTCGTTTGATCTTAGACCTAATGTCCTACACGGAAGAAAAAAAATTGCCTGGAGCTGCTCTTTTTATTGACTTTAGAAAAGCTTTCGATTCTATCGAATGGAGTTTCTTAATTGAAACTCTAAATAACTTTAATTTTGGACCTGACATTCAAAATTGGGTTAATATTTTTTATAAAAACGTTACAAGCTGCGTCTTAAACAATGGCCATGCATCTGAATTTTTTGTTTTAGAGCGAGGCGTCAGACAAGGTTGCCCTTTATCCGGACTGCTATTTGTAATAGGAATAGAAGTGCTCGCTAATGCCATAAGAAATGAATCCACAATAAAGGGAATTAAAGTAGGCGAGAAAGAAATTAAAGTGTCGTTATATGCAGATGATACCACAGTGTTTGTACGAGACCTTGATTCTATCACAAATTTGTTAGCACTTTTAAAAGACTTCAAACAATTCTCTGGCTTGGAAGTTAACACTACAAAAACAGAAGGAATGTGGCTTGGCCTCTGGAAAAGTAACACCGAAGCTCCTTTTGGTTTTCGCTGGCCTCGAGACCCAATTAAAGCTCTTGGCATTTTCTTCTCATATGATTAAAAAAAAACAAATGAACTTAATTTCGTAGAGAAAATTAGAAATTTAGAAAAGACTTTAAATAGTTGGAAAAGAAGAAACCTTACGCTTTACGGAAAAGTAAACATCGTTAAAACGCTAGGTCTTTCCAAATTAATATACAGTGCGTCTGTTCTTGTTATCCCTGAACAACTAATAAATGAAATAAACTCAATAATCCTAAATTTCATTTGGGATGGAAAACCCGCAAAGATCAAGAAATCAACTATTATTGGTGAGAAAAAACAAGGTGGACTTAAAATGACTGATTTTAATATCATGAACAAAGCCCTTAAGGTCGCTTGGATACCGCGTATAAGATCTGCTAATGAAGCATCCTGGAAAATCATCCCTGAAGCAGCCTTGGATAAACATGGAGGGTTATCTTTCTTGACAAATTGTAATTTTGATGTTGGAACTTTGCAAGCCGATAATTTACCATCCTTTTACCTCGAAGTATTGAAAGAGTGGAAAATCACAAATGATTGTATGAGAACCTGAACCTCCTCAATCAGTGAAGAGATCATCTGGAACAACCGAAATATTTTAATAGCGGAGCACTAGCCGGGCCGAAGGCCCGGCTGCGGAGCCCCATACTCATAGAACCTATGCCCTCATTTTTCATGGTCATGGCTAGCGGAATGTTTCGCGGGCGCTGTCTGCAACAAAAACATGTGTGTCGCGCAAGGCTAGCGCGCATGCGCGTATGACGCCACACAACATCCGGGATCTTAGCGGAGGACTAGCTCGCGGGCGCGTATGACGTCGCAAAACATGCGCGTACGACGTCATGTTGAAACCAAAGCGAGGCTTTTTTTTCGCGCGGTTACACGGCCGAATGTCACGTCAGCTGGGAAAACACTTTGATGTTTTGCTGTGTTTACTGAGCGGAGAAAACGGTTTAAATTAAAGTCGTTATTTTCCTGCATTTTTTCGTGGTTCGCTACTCAAGACAGGGATGCTAATTAAGGGATACTCAGAAGCCGCTTTAGTGGAAAAAGAAGAGCTTTCAGAGATAAAATCTTGCTTCGAGGAACTATATACGTTTTTAGCAATGCGAGAGATGGGTTCGTTTTACGAATTTCAGCACCAAAGCGGAGATTTAAAGAATTTCCAAGCACAGTAGTCGCCGGAGGGACTTAAAGGTAAAACAAATTACATTTTTCGATGGGAATTTATCTTGATATCAATCTGTGATTGACTTTTTGTTAATGTGTTCTCGTTAGTTTTGGAGATTTATTTTTAAACGTGTAGCTTAAATTCAGTTGTATTAATTTCTTGAATTTCATCGAAGACACGGCTCGGCCTGGATGCGCGTTTTCCGTTTTGCTTTTCAACATAAACTAATGGAGATTTGAATAAAATTTATCGAAAGAAGATTGTGTTGTCCATTTTTATGTGTTTGTTCATTCATTACATAGGTTGAAAAGCGATTTTATGTAAACAAAACAAGACTTGAATTTTATTATAGTTCTAACTTCACTCGCGTGGCCGTATGCAAATATGTTTGTGTATTTTTGGCAATTTTGATTTCCAAATCAGTTTCTCAGGCATTTTTTGACAAGCTACAACTGTATTTTTTAACAGTAGTCGTAATAGTTATTCTAGACGGAGAAAAAGTTGTTTTTGTGAACTTTTGTACGGTCTAAATGTACTGTGCAGACGGTCGGGTAATACTGTTTTTGAGAATTGCTAAAATTAAAAAATAGCCCGGTCGTCAATATCATGAATCTTAATTCTTGTGCTTCCGACCTTTCACCTATTAGTTAAGCTTGTTCAGAGGGTCTTCAGAGGGCGCCGCTGTTAGGCTAAGCCTAACTATATATATTAAATGGTAAACCGTTATTCAACAAAAGCTGGTTCGACAAAAACATCCTGAAAATTAAAGACCTCCTTCAACATGACGGCAATTTCCTATCGTTCAAAAACTTTTGCGACAAATTTAAGATTAAAACCCCTTTCACTTTCTATTTTGGCCTCATAAGCACCATACCAACCTCTTGGAAAAATGCAATTAAAAATTCTCCTTCGCAGTCTTTAGAAAATGAGAAAATAGAGGTAAATATTTCCACAAAAAATGTGTACAGCATTCTGATAAAGGAAACCTTCAAACCACCTACCGCTGAAAGTAAGATATTAAGGCATAGTTTTTCTCACGAATCTATTCATAAAGTCTATTTACTACCTTTCCAGATAAAAAATGATATTCAAATAACAATGTTCCAATATAAAATCATCCATAATATACTTGCCACTAAAGCAAGTCTCTTTTGGGCCAAAATTTCTGACAGCAACATATGCCCTCTATGCTTAACTGATATACACTCCTTGGACCACATGTTCTTACGCTGCTCTTTTACTATTGCCTTCTGGAAAATGTTTCAAAGTTGGTGGTACACCAAAACTAAACAATCACTAACATTATCAAATAGTATGATTTTATATGGAGTTTTTAGCCATACGGAACATAGGTTCTCGCTAAACTATGTGCTTCTAATCGCTAAATTTTCAATATACCGCAGCTGCCTACTCGACAAAACACTCTCTTTCGACAGCTTTCTCACACTCTTATATGAAAAACTAAACATCCAGAAGCAGATTGCTATCAAAAATAAGACCATTACCGCCTTCGAAAAAACTTTTCATCATCTTCTTTGACTTTTACAGTTACTTTATTTGTAATGTAATGTAATGTATTTCAAGTTTGTTTAGCACTTTAATTTGCTAGTAAATTAGTTTAAGTCCAGGGTGTAAGTGGTTTCGTTGATGTATTGTACCTTGTAACGTAGTGGTTAGTTTTGTAAACTTATCTTTGTTTTCTTTTAGTTTGTGACAATAATAATAATAATAATAATAATAATAATAATAATAATAATAATAATAATAATAATAATAATAATAATAATAATAATAATAAAAATGAAATACCGAAGGTTGAGAAGCTTAACAACATTGCAATCAATGTCCTGGGCTGGAAAAATGGAAGTGTAGTGATTTACCATGTTAGCGATATGGAAGGACAGGAAATTCCATATGTCAATGTAATGCTTATTACCGGTAAAAACAGAAACCACTACTGCTACATCAAGAGTCTAAGCAGGCTTCGTCGCGATCAACACGCTCCAGGCCGCCATGTTCACTTCTGCGTGAGATGTTTGCAAGGCTTCTCAACAGATATAATTCTCAAAGACCACCAAGACTATTGCAGAGGAGCCGCGGGCCGCCCAGTAAAGTCGAGATGCCAAAGAATGGCGAACACTTTCTTTGCTTTGAGAACTACAAAAAATAGATGAAGGCACCGTTTGTAATACATGCTGACTATGAGAGCCTTATCGAAAAGTTAGACGCGCGCATTCCACCCACGGAACAAAGCAGTACCACCAAAACCGAAATTTCACAAGCCTCGCGGTTTCAGCTTTTTCGTTGTCAGATCGGATGGCGCGACAGGCCAGCTATATCTTCATAGAGGCGAGAACCCTGTACGAGAGTTTTTGACCACCTTCCTTAGAGTGGAAAAGGAGATTAGGGAAGCTCTCAAGCATAAAGCTCCATTACAAATGACGAAGGACGATTGGAGAGATTTCAGCACAGCCGACAAATGCAACATCTGCCAAAAGGATCTGGTCCGGCATTATGTAAGAGACGAGATAGAATTCTTCAGCCCAACCACAGGAGAGTACTGCGGCCAGGTACACAGGAGTACAAAGGCGCCCGGGAATACAAATAGTTGTTACTCTGAAGTCCTAAGACTTACTACGCACGATGATTATGGCAACTATATAATCGACAATTGGCACCCAAGATTGCCAAAGCCCGACGATAAGATTCCAGACGACTGTTTATTCTGCGGCGAGCCTTTCTTACGCGAATGTTACAGAGACGCAGTAAGAGACCATTGCCATATTTCAGGCAAATACTGCGGTGCAGCCCACAACACTTGCAACAGAAGTTTTTCAGAATCAACCCTATGAAAACCATCATCCCAGTTGTTTTTCATAACTTGAAAGGCTACGACGCACACCATCTGATGCAGCAAATCGCAGAGGTTGGTTCTGATTTCAAATGCATCCCCACACACATCCATGGGAAAACTGAGATTCATAGACAGTTGCCAGTTTTTGCAACAGTCTCGATAGCCTTGTTGCATCAAACAAGCCAGAAGATTTCGAGGTCTTAAAACAACACGAAACGGATCCAGCAAAAAGAAGCCTTCTCCTCCGAAAGGGTGTCTACCCTTACGAGTACATGGACTCTTTCGAGCGATTCGAAGAAGAGTCTTTACCCCCGAAAGAGGCCTTCTTCAGTAAGCTCAAAAAGGAGCACATCACAAGTGAAGACTATGAGCACGCACAACGAGTGTGGGATGCCTTCGAATGCGAGAATCTCGGAGAGTACCACGACTATTACCTTCTAACAGACGTTTTACTTCTTGCAGATGTGTATGAGAAATTTAGCAAAACATGCCTCAAAAACTACGGCTTAGACCCGGCACACTACTACACTAGTCCAGGCTTGAGTTGGGATGCATTGTTGAAACACACGGCCATCGAGTTGGAGCTTCTGACCGACTACAACATGTATCTCTTCATCGAGAAGGGAACGAGAGGCGGTATTTCCACAGAGATGAAGCGCTACAGCAAGGCGAACAATCAATACCTCAGCGACTATAACCCGGACGAACAGAAAGTTTACATCATTTATCTAGATGCAAATAATCTCTACGGTTGGGCCATGAGCCAGCCGCTTCCAGTTGGCAACTTCAGGTGGGCCCAAAATATGCCAAAGAGGAGATTATGAAGTGAGCACCAAACAGAAAGCAAGGCTTTATCCTCAAGGTGGATGTGGAGTACCCACAAGAGCTCCATGACAAGCACAACTCTTATCCTCTCGCCCCAGAGAAGTCACAAGTTCCAAGCGAGTGGATGTCACCGTATCAAAGATCCCTTGCGAGAGAGTTGAATCTAGGGAATGACAGGATAAATAAGCTGCTCCTCACTTTGAAAGATAAGCGCAACTATGTCCTTCACTACCGAAATCTTCAGCACTGAATATCTCAAGCTCGGGATGAGGCTGAAGAAAGTGCACAAGGCGCTGGCTTTCGACTAGAAGGATTGGGTAGAGCCCTATATAAGACTGAACACAGAGCTTAGAAAGCAAGCCACGTCAGACTTTGAAAAGAACTTTTTCAAGCTCATGAACAACTGAGTCTTCGGCGAGACGATGGAGAACCTCAGAAATCGTATCGATGTAAGGCTTGTTCGAGCGAACGAGACAGACAAGCTCCGGAAGCTAATCGCCAACCCGCTTTACGCAAGGGGTTCAATCTTTGGAGAGAGTCTTGCTGGCATCCAGATGCACAAAGAGAAGATCAAAATGAATAGACCGGTCTACACAGGCATGTGTGTGCTGGATCTATCCAAGACTTTGATGTACGACTTTTATTACTTCCATCTGGATCTTAGATATGGCTCGGGATGCCAGCTTCTCTATACCGACACAGATTCCCTGCTTCTAGACCTTCTCCTTCTCACCATTTGACTCAAAGCGCTGGATTTCAGATGGTGGAGTCCACACGCTGGCATATGGTCACAAAGATATTGGTGGCAACTGAGTGTCTGGCGGCACAACCATCAACTCCTCACGGACGAAGCCCCGCTTGGGTCCATCGTAAATATAGTACACGACCGGCTCGTTTGGTTTGGTAACAACCCTTTCAATGTTGTAGACCTTTAGAGTCCAGATTGGATCGGTCATCCGCCTACCACACCCTTCCAGATCGCCAGGCTGATACAAATATCTCACACTTAACCGGGGAGGGAGCTTTTTTTCGTTGATTCCCACTGGTCTCGAATAGGGGGTAGAGGGCTTGGATGAAACGGCTTTCTCTTTGATTGCTTGCGCAGGCTTCTTGCCAGTCAATCTGGTCACTTCATTGTTTAAAGCAGATACAACGTCTGGCAGCCTTTTAACCCATCCAGTCGATCTCTGGCCGGAGGGAAGGCGCATTTCAACCGCATACTGGTGTCCAAAACGGCGTTCAGCCAGGGTTCGATTGAATCTTTCAACTATCGCTTGGTCTCTGTGGATATCAACGCGCCCACGACGAATAGCAGTTTTGTTATCTCCCATAGCCTTAGTCACAGTACCCATAAATTTACGCCCAAGGTCGACCTGTAATAGTTGTGGCCATTTCAAAGGCCCGCGTCTGTAAATCTTCTGAAAGGTTTTTGAAACCTCTAGAGACTCTTTCGAGGTCAATGGCTCTGCTTTTTTGTAGCGGCTAGCCACATTGACAACCGTCAAAGCATATTTGTAAACCTTTCTCCCACGAGGAAGTTTGTCGTAGGGCAAAAAAAGGAGATCCGCTTGATGTACCGCATTGGGCGAGAAGACATCAAACTTTGGTCGAGGGATGTAGCGTGGTGCTGGGAGGTAAATTTGCCAAAGGGCTTGTTTGACGAGCCACTTTTTCGCAACATCATCAGATATTTTAGCTGCTGCAGCTAGCTTTTTTACAGCGGCAATGGCTCTCCAATAGCCTTTTGGGCTGTAGTCGATCTTCGAGAGTTTGAAGTCCATATATTATGTATTGAAAACTTTAAAGCTCAGTTAATTGTTCTTGTTCATTTGCTTTCTCCAGCATTTCAAAGAGATGGTCACGGACAGCTGTCTCTTCTTGTAAAGCTTTGAAAACGTTGCATTTTTCCAATGGAGTCGCGTTTTTGTCACTTACAATCTTTACATTTTTCCAATCTTTTTACCAAAGGACTCCATCTCTTTTTTAATATTTTCTTTGCCCATATTGAGAGCAATGTGTAAGTCCAGCCAGTTACGTCTTTCCTCATGCTAGTGAGTGAGACTTATAGCTCCGGCGATGTAGAGGGCTCCTTTAAATGCATAGCTTTTGTGATCCATGGTTGTATATATAAGATTTTAAAAAATTATTATTTTTTTTTTTAAAGAAAGCGAAAAGCTGCATAGCCAAGGGCAAGTGCGCCCGTACCAATAAACAAGAGCTCACCTTGCTTCTGCTGTTTACTGGGCTGATAGAAGTCAGAGAACTCGGGCTCTTTGGGAAGTGTTATTTGTTGGTCCCGGTGGGTGTTGTTGTAGAGCGCCAGAGCTTGGTCGGTGTCTGAGAAGTTTTGTTTTGCTTGATCTTTGATCCATCCGATCATTGGTCGCAATCCAGTCGAGGAGCTTTGTGCGGTCTTTCTGATATTTGGCCCAAGCCGCCTGGTAGGCTTCTAGAGCTTTATCGTGCCTGGTCTTTTCTTCCAGTGCAGCTTGGCTGCTATCCCCAGACAAATACTTTGCTAGATAATTGCCTCCAGTGAAAGCGGCTGCATTGAGAACTGCTCCAGCAACCATCATGGCGATTGTGGTAGCCATTGTTGTGTGTGTATATATATATATTGTTTTTGTATTTTTACATCGAGGTTGGAAGGATTTTCTGGTCCTCAAGGTATTTCTTCAGTGCAATACTCCCAGCCATAACAGCTGTGAACTTCACGTAGTTCATCACATTCGAGCTGGGGTCAGATGTGAATGGCTCTTTGACGACTTTTTTAGCGACCCAACCAATACCGGCGACAAGGCCAGTGATTGTGGCGGCATCGAGAACGGATTTCACGAGCTTGTTGTCAGACATGGTGTGTATATATAAGATTTTAAATTTCGATTAATTCCTCATCGTGAGCTGGGTCTGTGTTTTTGTTGATTGGTTGTGTTGCTAATTCCCAAACTGTTTTTAAAGCGGTTATGTTGAAATTAACAAAAAGAAGAAGAATACCTCCGATTGCAGCCCCGTTTACGAAAAGTTGGGTGAGGTTTGCCATTGTACATATAGGATTTTTCATTCCATCTCGCGAACTCCGGATTTTCGTTTCGGTCTTACTGGAGTAGTAGTTTGAGCCTCCTCCGTTGCTGGTGGGGTTGGGGCTTTTTTGCTCCCAAGAGTCTTCATAATGGCTTTGTGTTCTTAATATACACCCAGAGCGGAGACAATCAAACGCCAACCCCCAGAATAAAGTAGCCTGAGTTGCTGCTGCTTGATGAATCATTTGTCGAGTTTGGGGATGGGTTTGGAGTGGGGTTTGGAGTGGGGTCATTTGTCGCTTTGGTAGCTTGTTTTTTTGCTTCGTGAGCCATACGGTTGCGCTCTGCTAGTCTTTTGCCAGAAGCAACACGACCAGGGTTTTTTGCTGGAACAGGTTTTGGAACATCAGAGGTAATGTGCGTGTTGGTTGTTGTTTCTTCAGGTATCGTCTCCAGTCGTGGCGTATCCATATATATAGAATGCGTATCCATATATATAGAATGTTCCTACCTGGTTCCTACATGGTTCCTATCTGATTCCTACCTGGTTCTTGTCAGATTATTTGTCAACTTCATCAAATCCCTCTAGTGGGTAGCCTTCACTGTCTCTGCTTGGGTGTGTGTGAGACAAGAGCTCCACACACACAGCGTTTTCGGGCTCCTTTTTGAAGTCGATGTGTTTTGTAGTGATCAGAGCAGCATTGGCCAACGCTAACCATCACCCGCATCGTAGTGCATGATTAATCATGATTAATCATGTAGTCATTTTTGAGTTCTTTCTGCAACTCTTTCACATCGTCAATCGAAACAACCATGCCAGCGCCTTTGCTGATAAGCATTATAACGCTGTCAATCAGAGACTCGGTCGTCTTGTTGCCGACGTAGGCTTCATACCTTTTGTATAGCTTTACAACCTCCTTGTCTGTAAGGCGTTTCACCTGCTCGTGTGTGAGCTGGACGCCAATAGCTTCTTCTGATTTACCAGTCGAGACCAGAACTGCCAGCTTCTCGCGTTGAGCTGGAATGGGGTTGTCTGAAACAAAGGGCACCGACTCCGAAGGCATAGAATCTAGAGGTGCTGCCTCCAGCATCTGCATGATTTCATTCATTGCGGCCTCATCTCCAGGGTTTCCTTATATAACTTATGGATTAATTGTCTGGGGTCAGGCCTGTAAGTCTTATCTAAATAAAATTTTTATACTACAAAAACGAGTAATCCGTTTTATGTACTTTGCTAAATGTAGCGAGCATACCGTTCCATTATTTATCAATGCTAATATAATGCCTTTGAACTTTTTATATTATGAATCATTATCTAGCTTAATGTATGACGTTAGAAATGGTTCAGCCCCAATAAACATCCTAAGTAAATTTATTTACTAATACTTCCACTGTCCACTCTTATAATACACGATCCTCCACTTCTAATAACTTCTATATAAAAAACTCGAGACTTGAAATACAAAGAAAAGCCTTTTCTAGAATTGGAGCAAAATTATGGAATGAGATACCATGCTTTCTGAGAGAACTACCAAAGAGTTCATTCAAAAACAAAATGAAGAATATACTTTTGACTATACTTAAAGAAGCAGATTCCTATATTAATATTGACGAGATTATCTCTAAAGTTAAATCAAAAAGTAATTAATATTTTCACAATTCTCTTTCTTTTATTTTGATCACTTGTTTTTCCTTTTTTTTTTTTTTTCTATTGTTTGATCCTTTCTTTTTATTTTAACAAATTAGTGTGTGTAGCGATTTCTAATCATGTAATTAATTTCAGTGGCCTGCCTAGATTAGCTTTTGCTACCTGCAGGCCAGTATTATAAACTCTATAATAACTAACTAATAAAGATTTTTGTTGTTGTTGGTTTGCGTGTGCCATTGTGTATATATAGTATTTTTAATTTTCAATTATTCTCTTGATGTCGGGCAAAAGCCTTTCAACCTCCTGTAAAAGCGAGGCCATGATGTCTGGCATCTCAATGAGTTTCAAAGGGTAGCGGTTGAGAAGCATGAGACGCAGATCATCCTCACCAGCGCCTTTGATAATTTTGAATTGCATAGCTTCTGTCTTGGCCTGTAATTTATTCAAAATGTGGTAAAAAGCTGTTAGCTTGTGGGGACTGTTTGGGACGTTCATAACTCAGAGTATATATATTTTTTATATCTTTACTTCGATCCCATATGGATGCCGCAGAGAGAAAACGAGGTGGGAAAACATACGCTCTTTAACCCGTGCAATAAGATCTTTGTATTCTTCTTGTGTAAGCTCGCCGGCATAGTCTTCGAAGATGGCCTTCGTTGTTTTGCTTGATGGGGTGTAAAAAAGTACGATCGCTGCCACGTTTTCCCTAAAGGGTTTCGCAATGCTGGTTATCTGTTGAGTCAACACCCACACGCTTATCCCACTGTGGCGCGCGCTGAAGCCGAGGTGCACCAGCTGGCTCGTGCGGCCTTTCACGGCTTTTTCGAAGCGGCGCAGTCATCGAGAATGATGAGTGTGTTCGTCCCGTTGTAATGGAAACTTGCTAGTTTTAGCCATCATTCAATCTCATGCTGCTGGCAGTCTATCACGAAAATGCGTGGATCTTTATCCACGAAACCATCGTAGGTCCTGTTATGGACAAAGGTTGGACATAAGAGCACGATATAGTCAAACTTACCCCTGAAGGGGCCCCGGAGCTGATTCAGGAGATACTGCGTTTTGCCAGAGTACCCCTCGGTCACATTCGCGCTTGAGATCGCTGTCAAGCATGCTTGTTTATGACGTCAGTCAAGCAAGCCGGAGCAAGTGCTAGAAACTTAAGCAAGTGCATCGTGGTCACATTGTAAATCCACCGCTTGCTTGAGTTGCCAGTTAAACGCAATGGATGTCCATCTGGTGCTTTTGGTTTTCGATTTTATGTTACATCAAAGATGTAACATAAAGATTCATCATCAAGATTCGGGGCTATACGTCGAAGGAGAAGACTGTACTTTCTTCTCCGCCTTGTGAATATAAATCTCTCGCCTGAAAGCTTTACGACGTATTCGCTTCACTCGTTGCAACTAACAGGGAAAGTGCATTTTTGTCACTTTCTCGGCTTTGGAAGAAACTGTACGTGGAACAGTAGCCATAGCGGAATGTATATAAAACTGAGTTCGGTACAAAATCTTCGACGAATGGTCGAGGAAACGTGGCATGCGGCGCCGGCGGCGGTGGATAAGTACCTGTATAATTAGTAAAAATTGGAAGTTCGCTAAACCCAAATTGGCAATGAACTGGTATGGTCATAAGGCGACGGCGTTTTTGACATTTTCAAATGAAATGCAAGGTGAAAAAACTTTTTCTCTACGAAAACGAAAGCCAAAACTCTCGCGTGACGCTCGACTGAAACTTCTAGTCAACCACAAAGGTCAAGATGTCAAAAATACTGCTTATT
Source organism: Dendrophyllia cribrosa (assembly GCA_024195265.1). Taxonomy (NCBI): domain Eukaryota; kingdom Metazoa; phylum Cnidaria; class Anthozoa; order Scleractinia; family Dendrophylliidae; genus Dendrophyllia; species Dendrophyllia cribrosa. The sequence goes on from JAJLRJ010000009.1 coordinate 24,822,267, forward strand.
GGTCAGTTCGAACAAAACCAATTAAATTTGTTTACCAAGCACAGCTCAAGAGCACTTTTTTGAAGATTAAGCTACTCCGCCTTCTTTTTCAAGCAAGCAAGCAGTGCCGCGCTAGGTTGGTCACATTCGCGCTAGAACCTTGCTTGCTTGACCAATTTTTGTTTACCTAGCAAATTCCTAGCTCGTTACAGGTGTGACCGAGGGGTTACTGCGCCTAAAGGCGCCCGCGCTTTTTCCCGTTCGTAATCAACCTTCGATTCTCATCGAAGAGATCATTTTACGAACAAAGCATGATCTTAATTTCAGGTTACGTGTGCGGTTTTCAGCAATCTAGTGATTTTCCAGTCCTGTAACAATTCACTTCCACTCAGTCCTTGGCGGTTTAAAGGAATCTATGAGAGACAACGAGACCAAAAGCGTGACTGGAAAGCGAAACACAACACGATCAAATAATCACCTCCAATTCTTGTTGGTTCATTTGAACCAAGGCTGGACATCTGCCATCGCGTGGGTTGTACCGCCATAAAAACTTCAGTGACCTTCTCCGCGCTCCGCTGGAAAAAACTGAGTGTGAGTGGAGTGAACGAATTGTCTTGGTATTTATTGTAGAGGTCTTACGTAATCAGTGCCAGGAATGCTCACCTAGTCGAGAAAACTGCATTATTATTACATATTTCAACTTTGCATATCATTATGAGTGTTGTGAATAGGCCTTTATCACACGGCGGCCAACTCCCAGGAGAATAAAATGCTTTGTTTTTGCCCGCCTAACCTCGTTTTTAACTTTTTCATAGCGAGGTTCCCAGGGTCTCTCTTCTTCCCGTCCCCTGGCTCCAGGGGGCGGGAAGAAGAGAGTTTAGTGTGTGCGCGCTCACGTGACTTTTGAATTACTGTCCGCCATGTTGGAGGACCACTTTGATGGGTTTTCCCTGTGCTTACCTACCAGAGAGCGGGCAGCGCAAGCGCTTATAAAATAATAACTCGCGTTTCCCTTAACGTTGTGAATTAAAATCGAAAAGGTAGCTAATTTAAAGTGCTTTTTTTTCACATCAGTTGTGCTAGTTTAAATCCCAAAAGCCTTTTTTTCCGATTCCTAGGGCCGTATTTGTTTCGATCACTTCGATTTGCCGTCCAATATTTGAAAACGTTATCACAGACTTAAAAATCGACTTATAAAAATCGGTTTTACTCCAGCAATTTCTTACAAAATGGAATCATTTTGATTTGATATCGCAGAATCTGTCTTGTAGCGCGTCTGTTTACATGATACAATTTGTCACCGCCAGTTTGTCGGTTCCTTGACCACATGCAGACCACCCTCTGTTTGTGTTGTGTAATTGCTGTTTGGAATCGGTTGAAATTTTAGTGGAGAAAAGCTTGTATGGAGTCATCAGAGCATAACGGTGCCAATATCTCACCCCCAAATTGCAATAAGATGCTGATTTTTGGCAAGCGGGCATTTTTCGTCATGCCCTTTCCGAATATCTAATCAAATCCCATAATTTCACAAGTGTGATGTCACACTTCGGTACTCTCTTAAGCTAGTTGCGTCGACGAAGGAGACGCTTCCTAATCTTGTCGGCTAGGCGGAACGAATCGAGAAAAGTGTCGGTACCAAATCTGCGCCATCTTGAAACGTCACAATAGTATCCAGCATGCTTAGCGCGTCGTCTAGGCGGAACGAATCAAGAAAAGTGTCGGTACCAAATCTGCGCCATCTTGAAACGTCTTGATACTAGCACTATCTGATAATTGAGCGTTATGAATAAAATTTGTTTGTCTCCGCAGACAAACCCAATATTGCATAGTTTTATTTTATTCGCTTGAGAGAGAGCAATGAAAATTTCTTGACTTCATTCAAAACAGATCAAAATAACTACTGCAGCTAATACTGTTTGCGTACGTGACCTACATGTACCTTGACCTTGAGATCGCTTGCGCGTGTTATTATAAATTACGTTACAGCATTGAAAGCATACTACTTTCGTAGAAGAGAGGAAAATATGACAATTTTTGGGTTGATATCACAGCAATCAGCCCCGGAGAAGAACCTTCGTCCATGCTTAACTGATTAAACATATGCTGAATACAACTTCTAGACGTTGAGATACTGACATGTACTGAGGCGTATCATTTCAGAATCGGAGAAATGTAAACCGAAATGAAATCAAGACAAATCAGTACTATTTATATGTCGGAAAAATCTGAGACCTTTCGGAGTACACAGCACAGCATAATTGAAGGATTTTTGCCCGATTCCACGGCGATATATAGCGTGAATTTGTTTGACGTCGGCCCGACGTTTTTGCCTGTGTGACATATCTCGTGACATAGCCCCTAAAACTGAGGTACAACGTAGGTCAAGACAAGGTGCCACGGGATAAGGAGACGCACTATAATCTATGATTACTACTAGTTTTATAAGACATGATATAAAAACGAAACCTGGCTTTAATAAAAAACAACTTGAAAGACGCTTTTAAACTGTGAACAATAATTATTGATTTCTATAAAGTTATACGTGTCCACAGTACTGATGGGTCATAGAAAATAATCCGATTTAACGAAAGATCAAACCGTTAAAAAAAACTGTGGTTTTCGTTTCTATTCGGGTAAACCGTCAAAAATGCAAACGATGTATAAGAAATCTCTCTGTAAGGTTTTTGATCGTCGTATGTATGCTTAGCTATTGCTTGTTTGCTCTCTTTCGGCGGGAAACGTTGGCTTTTTCAGCGCCCTTTCTCCTGTTTTCGGCTACCTGCTGCAGATGTTGGAGCCAAAGCTTAACCTCGTCGGGGGAAGAAGACATTTGCTAGCCAGATTCTCGATATCGGCCTCCAGAAATGTCTTATTCGTCTTGTTGTAGTCTTTCCATGAAAAACAACGTGCGAGTCAAATGCCCGGGGGGTCACCTGGGGGTAGGCAAATGCCCCACCCCCGGGCCGCGAAAACATTGCTAATGCCCCACCCCAGCGACTGACAACGTGAGCAAATGCCCCGGGGTTGCCCGGGGGGGGGGGGGGGGGGGGGGGTGGGCACTGCTGGAATTGACTGATGCATAACATCTATGGTCAGTTCCAGCCGAAATATAAAAGTGGCAAAACTCCATTATGAAGTCATCTACCAATAACCGTTAGAATTCTGATGGAAATGAAGGCGAAAACGTCCACTGATTTGGCAACTTTTCAACACCACCTTTCCTCCTTCCCATCAACCCCCGCGCAAAACAATAGATCACTCTGATTCAACATGGCGGACACTGGCAATGACTTGAGAGAGTTTAAGACGGATTTATCTTTATACGAGAAAGGAAGACCGGAATACTCAAAAGAATCCGTAGAATTCCTTCTTAGTCGTGTCGGTGCGTTACACTCAGACAATGAACCGACAAAACTTTTGGAGATTGCGGCGGGAACGGGAAAATTTACTCGAGTGATGGCTGAAGTGCTGACGACAAAGAAGGCAGGGGTGGAAGTAATTGCCAGCGATTCTCAGGAAGCAATGTGTGACATCTTTAAACGCTTTGTTCCCAGAATTGAAATGCTTCACTTTCCTGCCGAAAACATTGGTAAGAAAAGGCTCTTTCCAACCCGATGGGTCACAGAAGATTAACTTGTTCCTCGGCTGGGGTAATAGAAGGTTTCACTGTCGGGACCGCCATTTTGAAAGTAGGGCAAACGTGGTTCAAAATACAGTGGCTGCGGTCACATCTGGGCTATTAGGGAGCTTAAGCAACCACGACGGCGACGGCAGCGAGAACGGCACAAAACAATAGGCTTAATGAGCGAAAACAATGCCTCTGCACGTGCGTTTTACATTTTCGTACATTTCTTTGCCGTTCCCTGCAAAACAACAACGTCAAATGATCAAATTATAGGTTTTGTGGAGAACGTGAACACACGACGGTCAATTTTCCTTTTTTTTTGAACTGGAAAGCCATCCCTTCAAATTCAGCTGCTGGATAATCCAGTCACATTAAACAAACTAAACAAATTGGAGCAACTGCAAAGTAGTTTAAAAAAGCGCGAATCCTTTTTTCAAGTGATGTTTTCCATGGCGTTGTCTCGTCGTTGCTTAAGCTCTCTACTAACTATAGTTAAGACAGGGATAACTATAGTTAGCTATTTTGGTAATGTGACCACTTCTCTGTTTGCTCTAACAATAGTTAGACCTAGTTAGAAAATTAACGCCTCAGTGATCCAAAACAATACAGACTAACTATAGTTATACCCAAGCAGGGTTCATGGGTTAGTCTTAAGTTTACAAACAAACAACCAATCAGAATGTGGCAATTCTTTTCGCACGTGCGAGATGAGCATATATAAATATGCAAAATAAAAACCAAGCGTGAAGCGAGGGGGAAACCAAAAACAACAAACAAAAAAATTGCATACAACAAGGTAGCAACTCGTGTAACCGGCGTTGAGCATCCATTAAAATTCTCAACTTATTTCTCATTTTTCTCCGACGGTTTGCCGCACGAAAAAAATAAATAAGAAGAAAAACTAGACACACTTTACGTTGGTCAACCATGTTGACATTTCACGGATCAACAATATGGGCCGTCACGAACCTCTTTTAATTCTGATGTCATCCATAGGCTAATTAGAACTAACTGTAGTTAACTGCGTGGTGTGACCACAAAGTCGACCGAAAGCACTAACTACAGTTAGGTATGACGTCACGTAACTTGAGACTAACTTAAGTTAAACTTTAGTTACGTCGTAGATGTGACCGCAGCCAGTGTTTGTATGAGAATTCAATGTTAAATATTCACGGTAAAATTAAATTTCTGGAATACCTATGGTCTGTTAGCTTAAGATATCCTGCAAAAGTATTAAGAGCGATTAAATTTGAGGGTTGTGATTGTGCTGGGAACTAGCGCATGTTTGCTTTTGAGTTTCCCATACATTTCTATGTATGGGGGGGGGGGGGGGGGGGGAGTGGAAATGGTTTAGAAAAAAAATGTGGCCCATATTTCCTTTGAAAAAAAAGAGGGAAGTGTCAGTTTTACTCTCTCTCTCTCTGAATTGTTTTACCTAGACAGAAAGATACATGTAGGTGTGATTATTTTCATTGAAGGATTTCATTTCTTTTGGAATGTGGAATGAATGGTGGGTTTATTTGCAAGGCACTGAATCTTGTCTTTGGACTTCCTGGGTTATTTTGATTTTTCAGCTCTTCCAGGTGAAAGCGTCTCAGTAATCATTTGTGCCCAGTCATTTCACTGGTTTTCAAATGCAAAGTCAGTTGCAGAAATATGTCGCATTCTTAAACCAGGAGGAAAGTATGGAATGATCTGGAACCACAGAGACTGGTCTGTGCCATGGGTGCGTGCCATGCAAGATATTGTTGATCCATTTGTCAAACAGAAGGATATGCCTGCTGATCCTAGAGAGCTCAAATGGATGGAAAGTTTAGATAATTCTGGAAAATTTACTTCAGTGGAAAGGAACACTACATTTAGAACATACCTGGAAGGAGACATGGATAAAATAGTATCTGTGATCATGTGTATAAGTGCTATTAGCCAAAGTAGTGAGGAGAAGAGAGTTGAGGTTGAATTTAAGATCAGAGATATCCTTACAAATCACCCTGATTTACAAGGGACAAAAGAGTACAAGTTGCCATATATGACTGATATTTGTTGGTGTACAAAGAAATAACCAGCCTTGGAACAGCTGAAATATTGCTTTTGATACTCATGATTATTTTTACTAAAGTAATACACATGACATCTGTCATAAATCATCCCCAAAAAACACCAGGAATGGTGGAAACCTGGGTAACAGGTTCTTTTGTGGTATGCAAGCACAAATTGTAAGCAACAAGTGAGTGCGCATCACTGCAAAACCTAGGAGAGGTGGTTGTCTCATACAAGAATTTTCAAATATTGTCAAACCTTGATGTGCAACCAACTATCCTAAGTGACCACTTAACCAAGACACCAAAATTTTCTCAGTCAAATCATTTTAGTCAAAACCTATAATGAATGTATGAGGACAAGAAAGAAGAATTTGTAATTTGATATTGGAAATTAAAGGGTTAAAGCAGAATGGTATGTCAAAGTGTGCAATCTTTACCACACACTGCATGGTGTCAAGTTCCTATTTTTCTTAAGTCTTCTTATTTTTAAAGGGGCAGTATCACGAGGTTCCACACGCGGCACTGTTAACTATTCTTGCACCGGAATTTTGGTTATATCACTGTTAAAAGTGATTTTTTCTTTCTTCCGGCTATCAAAACGGATTTTTTGATTCAACAAATACCTCCACTTCTCGACGGCCTTTTTGAATTTGCGGAATCAAACTTGAAAACTGGGCCGACGTTTTCAAGTTTCGACCTCGTGATACTGCCCCTTTAAAGAGAGACCTATCTTTCTTGTATGCAAGTGTTTAAAATCATTTTTCAGGCAACTGAATGATGCCATATTGTGCTTCAAAATGCAGGAAAAGGCATTTCCGCCAGTCTAAGACTTCACAACTTTCTGGGGAATAATGCCCTTGGACCCCACTAGTGACAAGCTTCTCAGGCATTCTAAAAATGCTGATCTGCCAACCTGTAGAAAGCAACAAATAAAACTGTCTACCAGTACCGCACCTGTATTAAAATTAAAGTATCACTATTACAAATCACGTTTCTCTTAATCTTGGGCTTAAGGGCTGCCATGTTGGGTCTATGCTTTATTGAACTTTTTTTGAGTATTTTCCCATTTTTTGTTTAAAATTTTCCTATTTTTTTGACCCTCCCAACTTGCTTGACAACCTCCCTGCACACTGATGACATGACATTAAAAAAAATCATGGCACCTTTACAAGCGAAAAATCGCTTGTTTAGCCATGGCTTACAGTGTGACGCGTTACCACGAGTACCTGACAAATGAATAAAATCTTCGTATTTTGTAACTATTTTTACACTCCTGTGATAAACACGAAGCACCAAGATCACATTCTATCGTGCTCAACTATGCGAGGTGTGCATGGCAATTGAATTCGCACTCTGATTAGCTAACTTGTGAAAAAGGTTGTTGGGTGTTCACGGTAAGGTGCGTCACACTAAACGATTGCACTACTAAGGAAGCAGCTTTCCAGACTGAATTAAATGGCTTGAGAGTAGAGATACAGAATAAAACCAGTACTGGTAATTATTTGCACTGCATAAACAAAATCTTACCTTGTACTCTGGCAGTTCATGTTACAAGCAGATAGGAATAGCCAAAAGTGTGCTTTGTAAAAGGAGGTCATTACTCACAAAGGTATCAATTAATTTTATGGATGATGCATGACTTTTTCTAAAACACAGAAAATTCTGAAAAATTATCCCTAGGCTTTTATAATTGAAGGTAACTGTGATTTCAAGATGGCTGGGGCTTAAAGTTAAAACTCTCTGAACTTAAATTATTTTTGCAACAGAAATGATATACATAAACATGCTTTCTGGATAGAAACAAGGGGCTGGGGGAATGGGGAAGACAGGAGTCCCCCTTCCTGTACTCTTTTAATACTCCCAGTTTGACACCTTCCTCGAGGGCTCATGCATCTTTGAACTTTTTTATTGGAGGGTTGGTGGGGGGTTATTAGAAGGGGAGAGGCAGGTTTAATTTTTTAACTTACCGGTACCCCTTTCCACATCCTGTTCTCCCATAATAAACTGGCCTTTAGTGACTTCCGGCCACTCTCACTTCTAGCAAAACAGCGTCAGAGAAGTGTCACGACATTGCTCCTACAACCCTACTTACTTTACTAATGTTCACCGTTTCCTGTTCTCAATTTTCTGAGCTTCCCGTAAACTTCCTTAACCCCTTATTCTGCCATGTTCCTACCCCCGTACCCCTCCCCCAAACAACAGTCTGCTTAGTCAGATTTTATTATTTACTAATGAGTCACATTGCTTTCTAAAAACAAAAACATTCCTGAATATAAAAATACAGTCTAAAATAAAAGAAAGAAAACTGTTTTAGATACGCTGCTAGTTGTTGTACATAAATTATTATCTAACAAATGTAATAAATATTCACACTATCATGCAGTAATTAAGGCATGGTTATGTACACCAGTTTATTATACAAGCAGTGACCACATTTTAACCAGTTTATTTTATTTTGTTCTTTTAGCTACTGACAATCAAATTTGCAATTTAGCTTTCATCGTCTAGTAAATAAAAATGGAAACAACCCTGGGGCTTTATGCATTTTTTGAAAGATTACAAAGAAAACAGCACCACAGAAATTTTGTCAGAAAGCCTCAGAGGTAGACTTTGAACACTTGTTTTTATGTGGCTAAAATAATGCAATGTAGGCAATATTTCTACTCTAGCCAATGCAGTCAACATTCTGCTTATATTTTGCATTGCATCTCATCGCATTCAAGCTGCTTGTTGTAGATCAATGCCTTGCTCTTAAGTGAATAATTTCAGAGTCTTGCCCCATCCTTCCCACCCCTTGTCAGCCTTTGTGGACTTAGGTAAATATGAAGTTCAGTATTCCTAAGTAGTTTTTCACTTATTTATCAGTGTGATGCTGCCTTAGTGGGACTGCATGCAGGGGTGGTTCTCATTCACAGGGCTGCCATGGATACCTCCCTGCTTGCCTTGAATCACATAAGGCCCCCACCAACTCTCTAGGCACCAGCTCCCAAACTCATCTATTGACGACGAGTAAGGGTAAGAAGCACATGCAATGTCAACTTCACCACTCGGTACATAACTTCTACTCCCTTGATCAAGCGCTTGGTACCTCACTGTATCTTTGAACTAAGATAAATAACAGACTGTTGGCAGTCTACCTCAAAGCCAGAATTTTGATTTTTCAATAATAATATTGTTATCTATTTATCTATGAGTAGGAAATATTCTCTTCTCTAATAAAGGGACAAGTCTTTTTTGTTGGTCCAGGGGCTGATAAGGCCAGAGTTTAATGCTGGTGTGCAGCAAATAGGACCACTGGAATATTGCATACCACCTATTATACTTTCCCAAGAAACTACTGTTTTTACCCATTTATACACCCAGGCGAATAAAGGCATCGCAGGGTAGATAAGGTTGTCAGAAAAGTTGGAAGATGTCTGACTTTGGAAAGTACCAGATAGTTTTTTTAAAATACCATCTCCTCTAAAGAACTGGCAAGTAAAGTAGCCAGCTAATATTATAAAGTAGGTGGTGATTTTTACTTGCAGCTGGCTACTTTTGGCAACCCTGAGTAATGCAGGAAGATGGATGACAACATGATATGAGGGCAGAAATCAGGACGCAATTAATTCTTCTTCAGATCTCAAATCTACCACACTTATCACTACTACACTGCCTAAAATTGGCATAAATTTCTTGAACAAAGCACTGCACAGGCCTGTTCAGTGTTCACTCTGGTACATCGCTTCATCATTTATCCAGGTTCAGATGATCCTTGCTAAGGATGTACTCTGTCTTGATCACACTGTGTCAGAGAAATGATCTAATCCTGCCATCTCCATGTTCACTTCCCAGCTGGAACTCAGCTAAGCTTTTACATTCCACATCAAAATCTCTGCGTGACTTGTTGAACAAAGAAGGTCTCCCGATGGTGCAAACCTTACATTTTCTACAACACCACAATGTCCCAGGAAATCTTGAAAACTTCCCTCACTGTAATCCATAAGTTTGACAAGTCGTTCTGGAAGCACAGCAAAACAAACAACCAAAGTTGTGTGTACAGGTTAGAGAATTTTAAACAAATGACTACATGACTGAAAAGGAAAACATTGCATTCAGAAGCATTCTCCCATTTATCTGTTGATGCATGTGAGTATGACACAAAATAATTGATTTTACTTTATGAGTGAGCTTAATTAGTATACCTTCAGTTGCAATGGCAATGAGATGCCCTTTGGGTGATACATCCATGGATGTTGCCCATTGTGTCAATGCAGCTGTGCGCACAACCTAAGAAGTAAATAAAATAAGTCATTATCGACTGCAAACAAGAGCTAAATCACTTGTCAAGAACTCTGCAATCACATGAAAACACATATTAGCAACCACAAGGGATTGTCGGTGTCCATGATGATCATTAGCAGGGAATAGGAACCATGCTCTATTAGAAACTGGTTTGCATATAATCGCATAAACAAGCTTATTATTAGCAATCCTGTGAACACATCCTCAGAGACCCAGAGGCAATTAGTTAGGGGGAGAGAGAGTAGAAAAGGGCAAAAAATTGGTGGAAGAAAAGTTGAAGAGAGAAAGAGGAAGAAGTTCTTTTTCTCTCTTCAACTTTTCTCCTGCCCCTCAATATCTGAGGATGGTGAACACTCTGCAAGGCCAGGGAATTGGCGATCATAAGTAATCAAATGGAAACCAGTCTTAAATGAAGTGGTATTGGAATCACAAAATGAGTTCACTGTACAATTAAACCATGTAAATATGGACTCTAAAATGGACCATGGAAACTGCATGTCCATATTAAGTGGGTTCTCATGAATTTTTTAGCTTTTTATTTTTTTTTTTAAGGAAAAATACAGTACAGTACCGCATCTAACCCCACTAACACACTTAAAGGTATGATTTCCTTGCAGCCAAACTGATATAGTATATATGTAGCTGCCTGACCTAGCAAATGAATTTGAGAAAATTTAATGCTTAGAATAAGCCAAATTGACCGTATTAATGTAGTCAACTTTGTATAAAACATAGACAAAAAATGCCCATCTGTTGTCCATATTAACGAGGATCTGAAATAAGCGGGTAACTTTTAGAAAAATGTAAGGTCTTTCGCCTGGAAAAGAAAACTGTCTCTAATAACAGGGTATCGATATCAGGCGGTTGTCCATAAAGAGGGGTGCAAGTGTACTTCATTTGTACCTTTTTCTGAGTAAGACTGTAGAACTGCACCACCTTTTGCATGCCATAGCCAGTGTAGACAATGATATCAGGGTCTGTTGGTGAGAACTGGGCCAAGCTGGGGGGCAGTTGACTGAACTGAGCCTGTTAAATAGACAACAATGAACAGCAAGTGCATTATTAGACTAAGTTGATAGCTATTAAATTTAGTACATGTTTTGTTTCATTTTGCAACTCCAACTCAAATTGAACTTTTCTCTTTCTTCTCTCTATCCAAGAGAGTGATAATCAAGGTAATTACTTTTGACACATTAGAAACACTGTAATATGCTCACATACAGGATCCCCTCTTCTAAGAGTTTTTCCATCAGGTCCAATGGGTGGGGCTGGAAAGGTCAGCCAGTCTACCAGCTCACAGAAGTCTTTAGACCAATCAGCACTCCAGATACTGACACGACGATCAGCACTTGCTGCCAGCCACAGCAGTGGAGATGATAAAGAGTACTGTTGATCCTAATGTAACAAACAATGAATGACTAATTACTCACAAATGCTTCTAAATTTAACATATGTTTTGTTACAAGTAAATTCTGAAGTTTTAAAATCTGTCAGCATCTTATGCCACTGCCAAACATTGTAGCAGGTCTTTGAAGAAATAATGGTCATGTTCTAGGCTCTGATTGGCAAATTTCAATGTTGATTTGTTGATTTTTATTTATTTATTTATTTATGAATTATCTAAGCTATATGGAAGTAATCACCAGTGCCGGTGACTCAGTAAGCATTTCTGTGTTCAAAGGATGTGTTCTCTGAGAACACCAAAACATCACATGTATGCAAAATCTTATCTTTTCAACTTGGCTGGTTGAGCATTGGAACAATAGTACATGTTGCAACTAACAGCTCCATTCCTTCATTACGTTTTTAAAGCTTAACCTCAAGATACTTGCATCAGCAGTTTTTTGTCATTCCATTTGGACTATGAAATGCTCCAAGCATTTTTCCAGGATAAAGTGATATTCGCCACTTGTATAATTACATCTAAGGTAAAAACAATAGGTCTCACCTTGACAGAAGAGATATGGAGACACGTGATTGGCGCACCCTTATGGTCATTCAGTAGCCTGACTGTTAGTCCTGTAGAAGGACTGCTTATTGCCAGCAAACCATCCTCTGCTCCACTGATTATCACTCTTCCTACAAGGTAGCAGAAATTTTTTTTTTAACCTTTTAAAGGAGAAGTAACATGGGCAACAAAATCGTGCAACTTGGTGTGCAACAATATTGCATTACAGGTTGCAGCCCTGATGTTGCATTTGTTACCACCTATGCGCGCAACAAATTTTTATGTTGCAGAAAGTAAAAGCAACATCTACTTTCTGCAACATGAAAATTTGCTGCCTGCGCAGGTGGTAATATGCGCAACATCAGGGCTGCAACCTGCAACGCAACATTGTAGCGTGACAAGTTGCACGATTTTGTTGCCACTATTACTTCACTTTAACTCCCAAGAGTGCCAAACATTCCAAAAAAAATTCCCAATATAATTTTGTAACATATTGGTACCAAGCAAAAGTACTGCCAATGAGATTTTATTTAAATGGTCACACCATGGGATTTTGTCCACAAACTAAAAAGTTAGAAAGTAGTTACATGTCTTCATAATTGATGCTGGGAGTGAAAGGGTTACTTAAGGTGGCTCCCAACAGTTTCCAGCGCTTTCCAACTTAGATTTTGGTGGGTCATTATAACCACTCTTTATCAGTTGATGCTACAATCATGATATCAAACGAATGCCCAATGATTGTTGAACATGTTGTTATCATTTTTGTGACACAATATGTTACTATAGCAACAGTATAACGTGCTGAAAACACCCTAACTTTTAGCTTTAAGTGTTAATAACTCAAAAATGACTCAGTGAACCCCATTTTTTGAGTTATTAACACTTAAAGCTAAAATTAAGGGTGTTTTCAGCACGTTATACTGTTGCTATAGTCACAAAAATGATAACAACATGTTCACCAATCATTGGGCATTCGTTTGATATCATGACTGTAGCATCAACTGATGAAGAGTGGTTATAATGACCCATCAAAATCTAAGTCTCGGAAAGTGCTGGAAACTGTTAGGAGCCACGTTAATGAAAGACTTCATTTTTAATTTTCCAAATACATCACAGGAAAGTGCTGATATCAGAGGAGGTATGACTGCCATCCCACAATGCATTGCATTTCGAAGTATATTATCAAATCTCGGATGACGCCATCAGTACATTTTGCATTGGATCAGTTCAGAACCCACGCGAGAGCGACGCCATTGCATAATGGCGCTGAGAGCGAATCTGTCCTACGAGACCTTTACACATGGTAGCAACTAACGAGGTTCGCCAAAGAACCGAAACTCGAGTCTTGCTTAAGGACATGAAATTATGTTCATTCCTTGCTTAAGGAAAGAATGTAAGAATTTACTAGCATCCGTGAGATTTACAAAACAGCAACTATGCTGCAGATTATCAGTTGGATGCCAAATCAAACGCTATTACAAAACAACGGAGGTTTATCCTAGCTCCACTGAGACACACTACTCAACTACAGAACAAACTAAGGAGCTAAAAATTATTGCAAGAATTCATGATTTCATTGCAGTGAAATTGTAGAATATGGCTTTTTGAGACTCGCATCAAAGATGCCTATATCTGTGATGACGGAAACACTTTCTCACAAGTCTTGCACACCGCAGACTTCAGACATTAAATCACGGCGTGAGAAATTTAACGATCCTTAGCAGTTTCAAAGCGATAACAAACTTTAGCCGATAAGTATTTATCTTGCAACAAAAGTGAGCCAAAGAAACCGCAGTGTATACCAATAGAGCTAGCACCGAACAACGGCATAAAGAAATAAAATAATTCTATAAACGGCCGTCTGGACAGCATGAAATCCTCCCATCAATTTGAGAGATAATCCGCCGAGATCAAAAAGTCCATATCATCGAAGAGAAAAAATTCATAACTGTGATCTAAAGGCGCAATTCTCTCTGAAATCTTACTGGAAAAGCATTTAAACTTCAGGCTTTTAAAATACATTTTTGCGACGAGTAGGAGTCGTATGCGTGCTGTCTAATTTTTGTACTGCCCGTGTTTCATATTGCAAGTAGCCAAATCTAAGCGCTTTTTACAATACATTTTCAGGACGATATCGCGGAGCATTTTGGAGCATTTTAGAACTGTTCAAAGGAATAATACAATGCGACGAATATCAATGAAAATGGTAATTACTCCTTCTTATTAATGAATACGAACGATTTATTTCAACAAGGTCATTGACCCATGGCACGAGGTCAAAATACCTCACATTGTTAACCTAAATAATTTACATTAAAAGCCGGCCAACTGTTCCAAAAAAGAAAACAAATAAAAAATTAACAAGTTCGAAAGTACAAAACTGGTATCTAACCTCCACTTCGTCTAACGGAACAGTAAGAAACTGGCACATCACTTCACTGTATTTCTTAGAAAATTCCAATGTATGCAAATCCTGGACTCTAAGTCATTAGTCCCATTCTTGGTTTTCACTGTCACGCCATAACATTTTAAAATCAAAACGATTTAGTGAAAAGAGTAACAAATAAACACTGACTTCGCTAAGTCTCAGATCTGTGCAGTATCCTATTGTTAAATTATTTGCCAAAGCATTAGACTCAAATTTACAGAGCTTTGTATGTAAACGCCATCTTGGTCTCCCTCCGAGGGAAACCAAAATGGCCGCTGGAAATCAATAAAAACACCTGGACTTCACTTTCGCTCCGAAAGCAATTAGTAAACTTTTCTCTTGTAAACTACTATTCATTCGCATAAACTGCCCTCCTAATACTTTAACTGCCCAAAGTGCTAAAAATCATGAGGCATTTCTTACATAGGAAAAAGCTTTGTCACGGACGCCATGATGGTGTCACGTAGGTGACAAGTCAGAAATTCAAAATGCTGTATTTTCAAAACAAAAGACGCTACTGGGTTGGAAACTTGTGAAAAGATTCATCTTTAAGTCATCTTCAACCTGCAGGTGGACATATAAACTCAGAAGGCATTGCGATTTATGATTTTCGAATGTGATGACGTCACGTGAAAACCAAGAATTTAACGACTCAGGTACTGGTTTCATTCTCGACATGTGTAACTAGTGGAACATTTTGCCTCGCTTTAGTGCGTGTTCAACAGCACAGCTGACCACTACAACACTGGCTCAAACGCGTGCTTTCCCTTTGTGACCTGACGTGTTCGTGTAGGATGATCTTTAAACTTTCTGTATTTGGGGGGTATAATTTGTACTGCTCTGCTACCCTGTCACTTAAGGTGGCTCGACTGGCTTTTTGAGTGACGATATCTTTTAACTTTGAGAAACTTGTACTACCATAAACGATCCAAAAGAAAATCGATCGCCACAGCTGTACTAGTGAAAGATTAAAGTTTCAGATGGGGTACTTTTTAAGAAAATCGGAGTTGCCATAGCAACGTTATGATGTAATCGCCCATTTTACGTAAGACCAAATTTCTTGTTACCAAGAGCTCTCTCTGCATGCTCGACTGACATACTTGTCTGAAGGTCTACAAAATGTTACAAATTTCTATGGAAGCGTTTTCGAGAAAATTTCGGGTGAAATGTTAACTAAGATGTTACAATGCAACAAAAACAAATTAAACAATTTTGAAATGTTGTTAAAAATTATGTCTACAAGGCTTGATGAAATAATATTTTGGTCTGAAATGAATTTTATACCATCCAAATACCTTGAGTGAAAATCTCTGGGAAATCGTCCATTTGAATTTTATAAACATTGGCTTGAATATGAACTAGTCTGGAGTGTTATTTTCGTGTTTTTATCAAAAATTGACCCTACACTTATTAAAATGGTCAAGAAATTTAAAAGGGAATGATGAATTTTGTTTAAACTTAGTCCTCGTGAAGATAAATTAATATTCAATACTGAACAACTGCCAAGTTTCAAATTCAGTGAAACGTTTTAAGGCTGTCAATTTTCAGCTTCAACATAGGAAAATATTGCGCTGATTTTCATGCTAGTGGTTTGTTGCTTTCATTATGCGTCTCTATTGTCTCGAATCGCCATGGCACCCAAGATATCGATCTGAGGTTGAAATTGTCTATTGTGAAGAGGTGCCTAAGGGCCAGGTCATTGAGTGTGGTCTTAACTGTACCATCGAAAATGAAATGTTTGTCGCAGAGCCAGAGGATGTATCTCTAAAGAACCATGTATTTCATGCTGCAAAGTCTGTGTGCGCTGCCCTGTTAAGTCAGGAATTGTGCATGCTGTGGCCACCGTATTCTATTATCATCAAGGAAGAGAACATCTTAGTTCCAATTGTTGTTTACAACTTACTTGCATGGATCCTAAGCGAGAGTGGTGAGTCAGAAGAAGGGAATAAAGAAAAGGTGGATGTAGAGGAGCATTGTTGAGGACTTGTTCTTTCTCTTGCTCAAGATCTCTTATACAATGTATCAAATGGAAGGCAGAAAACACCAAAGCATGTTGCCTTACCTCTTGCAACAAAGAATCTCACTGGTTCCCAAGAAGTGATCACTTTGCTGAATAGATACAGTCATGGAGTATCGTACAATCAGGTTCTTGAGAACGAGAGTAGTCTTGCCGAGAACCACATAGAAGCACAAAAGCATGGTGTAATACTGCCTAAGGTTGTCTGTCCCAATGTTTTCAGCACATTTTGCTGGGATAACATTGATCTACTCGAAGAAACATCAGGAAGAGGCACAACTCACTTTACTAATGGCATTGCGGTGCAAAGGCAAGTTGCAGGATGCAATCTGCCATCGGTAGTGCCACGAAAAAGGGATGCCCGAAGGCGCACTTTTAATGCAGCTTCAAGCCAGGTATTGGTGAAAACATTAAGAAATAGCAAACATGCAGCGTGCAACCATTGAGTTATAGATGCATGTGGGAGGCTGCTAAGCACAAAAGAAGCATAGGAGTTGCTCAAAGTGTTAGCTTCTTGAGCACTTAGCAACCCTCCCAAGTTGGTTGCACAGCTGTGACGTTTACCATTTCTTTTATAACATTAATTTAAACAACAAAATAGGTTTCGTTGTAATTTGAGGTGCTGACCTGTACGTGATAGTGTGCCCACCCTCTGTATGGCGTTATGCATCAGTCAATTGAAACCCGGGCCCCCCGACCCCCGGGACATAGCGGGGAATTTAACATTTGTCTGGTGTTAAAAAACCTATAATTTCCCCGCCCCCGAGGCCAAGTAGTTTGTTAAAAGCCCCGCATAGCGGGGCATTAGTACTTCAGAACAAAATAAACACAACTCGATTTGGGTTTGCTGGTCTCATCCGGACTTGTTCCAAACGTCAAACTATATAATATTATATATTCAACTGGCATATAAAAGGTTTCTTTAATTCTGCACTTAGGACACAAGACTGACAGACATTCCTCTAGTGACTACATTCTAATTCGATCCTGGTGTGCGTATCTCAAACGTCTCATAAAACAAGGCCGATTTAATGATTTAATTATTTAAATTAAAACTCACGTACCTGGGTATAAAAACGTCAACAAAATTCAAATTCAATGGAATGAGAACAGTCTTCACTGCCATTCCCTAAGACTCAAACATTGTAGCAACTGACGAGATTATCTGAAAGAATTGAAACTGCAGTCTTGCTTGAGAAAACCAGCAACATAGCAGAAAACACAATTCTTGACGAAAATCACGGACTCCTTGCCTGCAGCCCATCAGTGCTCCGTCATGATATCCACCCTCCCAAAGACGATAACTTCAACTTGGATGAAGACGATGAAATAATGAGTGCTCAAAAGCAACGGTCATCCAACCGCCAAAATGAGAGACTGTGCAAACAATCAAGGAAGCGCCTAGCTGTACCAAAGAAAAGACCGTGCCGTATTGTACAAGAAACCATAGACAGAATGATCTATAGCCAAGCTGCAAATGCACAGAGATAATCATAAAAATGACACTTGTCCTAAGACTTTGCATTACGATGCAAGAGCGTACATTGCGCCGGATGAAGAGTTCACAAACAACATTAAACTCATCCGAAAAGGCGCAGAACAAAAATAATTAGGTGCGCTCATCAAGTTCCATTACCCGCGAGTCGGGAGAAACAAAATCAAAGTCAAAAAGCTTTTAAGCAACAGACTCGTAGAAGCACTGATGTAAATAGAGAAGCAAATGATGTAGAATTTCAGGAAAAAATAGCAGAAATTCAAAAGAGAACGAAGGAACTCAACAAAATGATGTGTAGCTTACAGAAGCAAAACAATAAAGAGAATGACTCTTATTCCAGTCTCTTCTCTGTGTATACAGATAAGCATAAGAGAGAAAGGGCAGAGAAAAAACGAAAAATAAGAAACAAAAAACACCAGGAGTGGAGAATCAAATTGAGACAAGATAGAGATAACAAACACAGAGGCAAAGAAAAAACATATCAAAAACCTCTCAGATCACAAAATGACACACAACCAAAATAACACATTGTTACGGGGGCTTATAACTACATTCCAACACAAGTGACTAATGAAAGTCACGTTAGAAAAGAGCTGTTAAAAGATTTTAACGCATTTGCAAGGCGAATAAGTACATCTTTCACAGGAAGGATAAAGAGCCACACCCCTTTCATGTCAAATCAAACTGGAAGCCACCAGTTCAACGTTCGGTTGCAATAGAAAAATCTAGAACAGGTTAAAATACAACTTGCAGAGATAAAAATAGACAAGCTGAAATAGAACTTTCCTGCTAAAGAACGCCAAGCTATAAAAGAACTCAAAGATAAGAAAGAAAGACATGTAAAGCAAGCTGATAAAGGCTCCACCACTGTCATTTTAAACTAACAAGACAAAATACACGAGGGGCAGACGCAACAGGACGTTGAAGAAAACTACAAACCCATGGTAGTAGAAACTGCACAAAGAGTTAAAGAACTCATAAAAGAACTCATAAAAGAACTCTACCAAGGAAACCATATTGATAAAATGACAGAAAAATGGCTATCCCTCACGCCAGACCCACCGAGCCGAAATGCCAGTTGCTTTCGCAAATATCTTTATGTCTGCGGTCGAGACACGCCTTATAAGTCGAAGCCCCACCAAACCACTAGTGTGGAAAAGATATATTGGCAATGTGTTCTCTTTATGGGACATAAGCAAAGAGGAAATAGGCTTATTCATTGAACTAGCAAACAACCATCACCTGACCATAAAATTCACGGCTGATATCTCAGAAACAGAAATAACTTTTCTGGATACATGTATATACAAGGGCGCAGATTTAAGAAAGCTTCTATTCTTGATGTAAGAACACACTTCAAACTGACAGAAACTTTTCAATATACCCATTTTTCTTCTTGCCACTCTCCAGGGGTCAAGAAAGGATTTATCAAGGGCGAAACCCTTTAAGGCTGGTTTTCACTAACGACGGAGTCGGAGTCGTAATCAGAAGCGCAGAGCGATATGATCTAGTGAAAATCAAACTGATGGAATCGGAGTCGTAGTCGTAGTCGAAAAAGTGCTTCTGAGCTAGTGAAAATCAAAAATCAGAGTCGTAAGCAGAGTCATAACGCCTGAAAACTGGCATTGTGATTGGTTGGTTCTTGTGCTTCCAGTTTTCACTGGATCGTAAGCGTCGGAGTCATAAGTGGAATCGGAAGAAAATGGAACCGTTTTGATTCTTCCGACTCCGATTCCGTCGAGCTTATGACTCAGCTTACGACTCCGATTTTCGATTTTCACTAGGTTGGAAGCGCTCTTACAACTTCGACTCCGACTCTGTCGCCAGTGAAAACCAGACTTTAGAACTAACTCCTTGAGCAAAAACAACTTTTGAGGACTTCGTACCAGAGGTTACCCAGATAACCTCATAGACAAAACGCTCTCAGAAGTCAAACATCACGAAAGAATGTTGGCTTTGAAGACAAAAGTGAAAACCAACAAAATAATATTACCGTTTGGAACAGAATACCCCCCTGCTGTGCCAAATTTAAAAACCATTTTAATGAACAAAATGGTATATTATAGAAAGGCAACCATTATTGAAAGAAATATTCAAGGAGTCTCCCATAGTCTCCTACAGAAAGGGAAGTGACATACTCGTAAGAGCTAAACTATGATGTGAAGGTCATAGATACAACATCTCGACCAATAGGAGTCGCGTTTGGCCTGTCATTATTAACAATCAAACAAGGCTTTTCCTGTCAGTAGTCTTTCATGTTAAAATCCCGCTGTTGTCCCCGCTTCCGATAATGCGTGCGTTCTGTTTAATCACCGCTCAATGACCCCAGACACACAGACATTTTGTTAAATCCACTGCCCCCCGGGGCCAACACGTCGTTAAATGTGCATTAAATCCCGAGGGTCGGGGGGGCCAGGGTTTCAATTGACTGATGCATTAACAACTCATTCTTTTCAACAACTTTTGACTGAGAAAACATTTTTCGCTCAATCCAGTTGTTTTCCTTTTCCTTATCCAGGTAGATTGTAAAACTAAAATGAATTTTGTATGTTTCTAACAACTTTGGGACCAAAAGTTTTAAAACTCCGCTGTCAAATTAGAATTGTATTCACATTTGAATTGATGCGTTTCAGCCCGAGTGCGCACTCACCTTCGTCAACGTGCACCCATGGGCAGTAAGTCATGCTTAATTGACCAATCAGAGCGCTCTTTACTTTAAAGAATTTAATGAACAGTCAAGCAATAAGACAAGTGACACTGGCATTCGTAGAAATGGCCAGTCTTCTTCTGTGCTTCATATGGTCAACAAGAAAAGGTGATTGGAACTTGTATCTCTCTTGTATTTGTGACTTGCTCCCTTGAATGTTTGCCTATGATTGCACCAACTACTCAAGGTACTTACCGGTCAACTGGTGTGTCATGATGTCCCTGAAGGACCGGCACTCCACTACCTATGAAGCCTTCCAAGCTGGTGACTTTGTGGTTGAAAGCTTCGGCAATGCATTCAGTAAGTGGCCATCAGCCAGACCACTGAGCAGATCATTAACAGAGACACAAAATCCAATGGCAGAATCATAGGCTTTAGCCAGAACAAAGGAGCCATGCAGCAATGGATACTGACCTCACATGAGCGTGCTGCAATCACCCAAGCTTGCCGTGAGATGGCTGGAATGGCCGTGACAAATGGTGAGGGCATAATAAAGGAGAGAGGAAAAGAGAGGATGTCACTCGATGAAAATGATGTTATATATAACTCTGAGCAACTGGGGCAATCTGTTTATGCCATCTGGCACCTAAATCTGTAACCTTGCATCAGGAATGAAGGCCCCTAAAAAGGTGGAAGAAGATCTCTTAATGGCCTATGATAAGGTTGAAGAAGCGATGACAACTTTCGTCAGGAAGAGGTTGATGACTACTAAAGTTTCCTTGTATGATCCGATTCCAAAACTGAAGCTGGCCACCTTTGATTGTGTCCCTTTCATCTGTTAAGATAGGTGGAAGAGAAGTCCTGCTTAAAGCTGATAGGGATCTTTTTGCTCGTCTTCAAGTATTTCCTGGGTTCTCTTCCATGGTCTGTGGCTGCAGCTGACGGGTCTCTCTGCAAGACTGTGAAGTCCAAGTTACTGGTCGAGTTACTGGTCAAGGGAGTCTAACCAGCTGAGGATGTTCCACCTACCGCAGCATTGATTGTTCATGGCATGGCTGTACTTCAAGCGATGAAAGAAATTCCAGACATATTTAAAGAGTTGGCGACTGCTGTTTTTCATTCATTTGTTCCCCAGACAACTTTGGCAAGACGGGTTGATTTTGTTACAGACAGATATCCAGATATTTCCATCAACAACCCCAAAAGAACAAAGCGTGGAAGTCAAGGAACCATCAAGAACAAAATAACCGGAGGTGGCCGAAAGTGACCCAAGCAATGGAAGAAGTTCTTAAGCAGTGGGGAGAAAAAAAAAACACTAACAAGATTTCTCCTTCAGCAGTGGTCGAGTGACAACTATGCAGATCAAAATGGAAATTGCAACATCTAATTTGCTGTTGAAAGCAAGTGCTTTCCTTTGACTATCGACAATCATGGCAAGGTTGTTTGAAAAGATCCCTAAGCTAAACAGCAATCATGAAACAGGGGGTGACAACTCTAAGAGGGCCTGTTTCGGGAGAAAACAAAATTCTTTCGGGAATCTGAAGATTTTGCCGGGAATTGGGAGACTAAAGAAATGTTCAGGGAAACATGAGATAATGTTAAAATTTCAGGAAGTTTAAATTTTTGCACTGTCTCCAAAAAAATTGGGAAGATATTCCAAATTTTCAGGACAACTTTCAGTTACACACAGTATTGCACAAACAGTGTTTGTTAGAGTTGTCACCCCCCATCATGAAGAAGCTGATACAAAGCTGCTTCTCCATTCAAAGCATGCATCTGATCAAAGGCTTCTGTGAACCAGCTCATGGATGAATTGGATTAGTGTAGAGAAAGCTGAATGTAATAAAAATAGGGCCCCACTAGGGCCATGTGTTCTGCTGATATAGCGTGAATTGTACAGCATCAAGCAAATGCTATTTGACAAACAATTTGAGTGCATTTTCTAGTGAGCAGATGTACTGTACTGGCAGGAATGCTGGGTTTAAAACTATCCATCAAACTCAGTCGAGTGTTATGATACTGTCAACTCGTCAGCGGCGTCTCAGCTAGCTTCAACAATTTCTTGATAGGCTCGACAGGTTAAAATCGACTGTTACTCTCAAGCCATAATTCAAGTGAATTGATGGAACATTATTCGAGTTATGAATTCTTAAAGGTAAGCATGAAGAATTATAATTTATCTCCGTCACAAAGTAAACAAACTGATATCATCATTGAGTCGTCATGCGATTTTGCTTCGCAGTGGTAGATAAATTCGAAAATCTTGATCGCTTACTCTTAAGCCATAATTCAATTTTTAATTCAAGTGAAATGATGGAATATTATTTGAGTTATGAATTCTTAAAGGTTAGCATGAAGAATACAACAACAACAACAACCTTTATTTACATCCATAACTGAAAAAATTTACATTTTTTAGATAGCCAGTAAAAGCAGGACAAAATCAAGTTACAAAAAGATGATACATTATATTATTATAAGGGATGTCTAGGAACTAAATGAGCAAACGTTTTTGTGTTAGCTCCTAGCTATTAAAAGATCCATTTTGATTGATTTCAATGTTGCATCTTAGA
Source organism: Dendrophyllia cribrosa (assembly GCA_024195265.1). NCBI lineage: Eukaryota > Metazoa > Cnidaria > Anthozoa > Scleractinia > Dendrophylliidae > Dendrophyllia > Dendrophyllia cribrosa. Next base: position 24,845,305 of record JAJLRJ010000009.1, read on the forward strand.
CTCCAAATGCGAAACATCTTTAAGCTTATAGTTGTTTATATTTGTTTACAACAAATTAGTTATTGTTATTGCTGGATTCACGTTGTTCTTGTTGCAAAACACATTTGTAACAAAGCATAATCCAAGAGACAATTATTTAAAAAAATAAATCATTGATTTGCCCAAATAATAATGAACCACGGTGATATTTGTCAACATCGCTTTAACAATTCGATGCCCATTTTTCGTAGCTAGACGGTAAGTGTTCTTTGGCTTATTTGCATTTGCTTTGTATTGAACGAAAACCCACACTTGATCACATATACTCCATGTTATTGGGCACAAATTGTATGCAATTCGTCCAATTAATAATAATGAACCACAGTCGATATTTGTCCATGTCGCTTTAACAATTCTGTGTCCATTTTCATAGCTAGTGTTCTATGTCTTACAAGCTTTCCATTCAACAAAAACCCATCTTCCAGCACCGATAGACCGTCACATTTGATCACATCTACTCTGTGTTATCTCATCGGGCAAAAATGTACGCCTTTTTAGTACCCTCTAAAATGTGCCAAACATATGTGCATCAGACGCTTGGGACAAAACCAATAATGGTGCAAAGCAAGGTCAGTCACACCATGCGAGCAAACTACCAAGCTGCTGTCTGGTGGCATGCACTGGATAGAAATCCCTAAGTCCCATTGCCTGAGGGCCACGGATAGCTCATCGCAGATGGCCATGTTGGGATCGACTGGATGTCATTACCGCCTGCTCCTGAGGCATTACTGGAGCTTATTCTGTGTGGATGTATTGCAAACTGCAAAAGAGGTCACTGCACGTGCAAAAGAAATGGTCTACCATGCGCAGAATCATGCCAGTGCGGCAATAAATGTGAGATTCCTCACAACTATGTGTGGGAAGGAGCTGAGGACAGGGAAGAGGACGAAGAACAGTGAGATCATCCTTAGTAACAAATATGAACATATGATTTTAAGCAACAGACATACGACCCAAAATACCAAATATAATGTATGTGTAAGGAGTGTTTGTTCCCCTTGGTGAATATTGTAAAACAGTAACATGTTACAGCAGGCAACCCTGTCATGGTAAGCAATGCCTGATGGTGGCGTGGCTGTCCAAGAGTGAAATAGACAAGTATGCTTTGTCTGAACTATTTATCATTTAAAATACATGTCATCAATCACTTTTTCATCGAAAGTACTGTTTATATTTTAGAGGACCTATTTTTAACCCAACAAGCTTTTTCAGTTATTTTATGCACGAAATGCGTCGTCTTCATTTGAACTAACCCTATAGCATACATAATTACTGTAGAATAATCAAACCAAAGCGGATTTTTTCCCCTTCCAGTTTGGCCCAAAATGGCCTTTTCGCCCCTTTCCGTTTGTAATTTGTCATTTTCTGTGCAGATAATGATTTTAAAATATGAAACAAGTGTATCTGAGTGACACAGTTCGGTTTTGAAGTGTTAATATCACAGAAATGTACTAAATGTTTTTTTTTTGTGCTTTTGGCTCCCTCTGTATTCCAAAGTACAGCACAAAAAGATGCCCTACAGGGCCAAGGTGTCATGCTCCATTAACTGTGTTTTACGTTTATATTGTAAAATTTTCTTTTTCATTTCATTACCGAGCTTAACATTATTTTTATTTATTTATCAAAATTTGGTGTTCTGTAGTTTTTGCCTTCAGATCAAGGCATTGTCCTTACCATCAGCTGAGAATGATATTGCAGTAATGGAAGCACAGTGAGGCTGCATTTTCATGATCATTTCCACTTTTCCCAGATCAAATATCCTGATAGTGCCATCACTGTAGCCAGCTACGCAGTGTGAAGGTTGAATGGCAGTCTCAGCAGGTGGAGGCTGTGGGTGGACAGTGGCTACTGTCTGTCCTTCATTTGTGATTGACTTGGTGGGAGTGGCTGCAGGCACTAGACAGAAGGAGACACAATTACAGGTCTGAAAAAAAAAAAAATTAAAACTGAGAGGTTAATTCAGTTTACAGTTTACATACTATGTTGCAACAGCCCAAAAGTTGTCTTTAAAAGCATCAGCAAAAGGATTTAAAAACATTTTTACAATTACAGTTCTGAAAAAAAATTAAAACTGAGAGGTTAATTCAGTTTACAGTTTACATACTATGTTGCAACAACCCAAAAGTTGTCTTTAAAAGCATCAGCAAAAGGATTTAAAAACATTTTTACAAACCTTGTTTAAGACTAACCTATTAGGCATTCATGATTAGGATAGACAGCCAGCTTATACAAAATGACACTGGATGATAAAAATATTTTAACATTTAACAGGAGCTTTAATATCCCAATAAACTACGGTCTTTGGATATTTACACCTCAACATGAGACCTTGCACAAAGGAGGATATTACGATCTTCCCGGCATGCACTGCAAGCAAACTATATTATCAAACGGCGGCGACCCGCAAGCAACTCATTTTACACAGACGCCATTGAGGTTGGAGGTCTGTTGGTCGTAGCGGAAACCTTTCAAAAAAATCTATGTTAACTTATTTATTCTATTCACCTTTACAGAATATTTTCCATTTTGGGTTATGTTTACAGTTTGCTTTAACGCCGCTTAACTTCCCAGACGGGCAGAAACCTGCGATAAGCATCACGTTGAAGACGCTTGAAATCTCTTCACAGATTCATGGAATCAATAAACCGTCTTGCCATTTCAAAAGAATGCCGGATTATATTAGAAGAAATATCCGTATATTTGCTTGCTTTGACTTATTGAACCTAACACTGGTGAACAGAGCCGGTGAAATAATTCCCGCTAACTGAAAATATGAAACAACAGCTACTCAGCTCAACCACTCCACACACGACTGTCCTGTTGTGTTTCTTTGTTTGTTTACGGTTTTGTTATTTTTAGTTCAAAATTGATCTTTGCTTTTCTTGCTATTTTCTGACTTTTCTATGTTACGAGCACTAATCATTCAGCTTCATTTCATTTTATATTTTGCTGTGACCAAACTAAAACTCGAATTGGTCCACAAATGCAAATAGATCATCTCACAAACGACGCGCCACTTGAAGCGTGCCGGATGTAGTCACTTTCAATTCAATGCCAATGAAAACAAACAGCCACCGAAATAAATCACTTTCAACTTCAAAATTTAGGATGAAATCGTGGAGTGAATTGGAGTCAATTAGGTTTTTGAGAAAGTTTATACCTCTAATGACTGGAATTGGGTATCATTTGGCTTTTGACTTGCCTTTTTTGAATCGATCCAACCAATTTAAAATATGCATTACCGATGACTACAAACAGACATGGACGACAACAGTCAAACTATACCACAATAATTTTTTTCAACGGGTCCACTCCACTTTAAGAAAAACATTTCCTACTACATTATTAATAGAGGAATAAGGTACGTATTGTTTCATTTCCATGCCTTGACATTAAAGCGAGGAAATCCATGTACAGCTTTGACTAAAATACGTGCGTTCTTCGGTTCCACCGGAAGTCATTCTAGATTTTACTGAAAGCACGCTGGGAAGAGGGTAATATCCTCCTTTACCTTGCGCCATAAATGCATGGACATGCAACACTGTACTGTGATACAACAATTTCAAACCAGAATAATGAAATAAGATCAGGGTTTGACACAAGCTGCAATTATTTTAATGCTAGCAATATTATTACATGTAATGTTGCACTACAAGTTCAGCACTTGTTGCATGTACGACATTAATATACTTATATAGTCAGAATGACTTAGCAGTTGCTGGAAAAGTTTAATGTTGATTACCAATAAACTGTAAGGTTGCTACCTGTTCAAGGACTTGAAATTGTAGATGCTCTAAGCTGTCTCTACTCCAAAGATGTAAAACACCGTCAGCACTACATGTAGCAAAATACTGATCATCAGGACCACTGAAAACCAGGTCATTAATCTACAAACAGGACAAAAGGGACAAGTTAACTGTGTAAAAAAAGTGCGACGAGGGGTAAATAAATGCAGTTAATAGAATATTTAACCAAGTTAATAACAACAGGCTTGCAGTCCCCTTTTGGTCAGCAGTTGTTCGTCTGAGTGGTCAGCGGTCCAGTTCACTAGTTTAGGCTCAAATCACATGTCACTGATACGTTGTAGTTTGGTGCTTTAGCCCTCAAGTGTTTAGTGTGGTTTAGTGTTGTTTAGGTATGTCTTGCACTTTTAGTGGTGCTTCCTTCCCCACCCACCTCTTCCCTCTTTTTTCATCCTTCCCGTGATCCAATCAGTGTGACAGGTGCCTGGAATGGGGCTCATGCCTGGGTTGTGGGGATTTGTCAGCCATAAGGCAGTAGCCTATCTAGGGTCTGGCTGGCCACAGTGGAAGCCCCTGGATGTCCCAGGCACCCACCATCCTGGAACGGGGCTCATGGCTGGGTTGCAGGGATTTGACAGCCATAAGGCAGTAGCCTATCTAGGGACTGGCTGGACACAGTGGAAGCCTCTGGATGTCCCAGGCACCTACCATCCACATAGCAAGGCAGTTGTTTAGTCTTGGATTTTTATGGTATATGTATGTATTACTTTAACATCACTATTATAGAGCAGTATTTAATTGAGTGTCCTAAAACCAAACTCAAAGTGTTCACTCTCGCCAAAAAAAAAAAGAAACCCAGACATAGACAATCCAATGAACCAATTATAACTTGAAGCAAATACAAGTAGCCAGTGCCAAGTGTAGGAAAACATGTGTGAGTAAGTCACGATTGGTTTTGGTTTTACTTCTGATTGGTTGAGAAAGTGGCACAAGATTTTTTTAGCAAAGCACAGCAATGCAAAACCAAAGCAATCACAAAATTACTTTTGACCCTCAATTGACAACTGCTCTAAGCCTCACCTGCTGAGCATGTCCACTGACAAGCCTTATGCTTGTTCTTTCATTCCAGTTGACATACCACAATGTTCCTGATGAAGTGCCAATGATACCCTAGAAAAATATCAAGTTGGTTATGGTTTTCCTATTTTTTAATTATTGAAAATAAAGATTGATTTGGAAACACTTATCAGTAATGTTAACTATCACTCACAGTTTCCAGTGCTTCATCAAATGAAGCTGAAACAACAGCTCCATCCAGAGTCATTTCATCTTCCATTACAAGGCCATTACTGGACAACCTAAGAGATGGCATTAATATGATAATGGTCCTTTAATTGCTACATTACAAGTCATCACTGGACAACCTAAGAGATAACATTAATATGGCCATGCGCACGGTGTTGGTGTACAATTGCAAATTATTTACAATGTTTGACTTTAAGTCGTTTTTATGCCGTTATGGACTAAATACCAAGGAAAAGGGTCAAATAAAAGGATTCTCTGGTTATCCAGGTAAATGTTGTGATGTTTGTATCTTTTCTACCACACTGGGTTGAAGAGTAATGATGAAAATATGTCAGTTAACTCGCAAAAATTTCGACCGACCGCGTACCATTTCGCTTCATGGTTGGCTGATTTTTTATATTGTTAGTTTGGTTTATAATAATAATAATAATAATAATAGTTAAAATAATATATTATAATTATAATAAGAACCTTCCCATCACCCTTTGCACCAGAAAAATTTTCGATGCCAAATAACTCTGTCAATTTTGAGTATATGAGGATACTACACCACATGCTATTTACACCTACCATAAAATACCTATTTAAATTGACTGAGTGCGGTGACGTCATCAGTCACGTGACTATGCCCCCAAGTGCCTTTAAACGTTTTTTAGAAACATGGTTTGATAAATGCAAATATAGTCAACGTGGCAAGGAAGGCATTCGCTTACAACATTTCGTCATGCCCGGTATACTTCTGGATTTTCAAAATTAAGGGGGCTATACACATGAGCAAATAGGGGGTCTGGGGACTAGTATCTTTGTATACATGTATCTTTGAAAGGGTGAAATGCAGAGTTAAAAAATTTGGTATGTTGGTAGATATAAGAATAAAATTAAATTATTTATCAACGTCATTAGTATGACGTCTTGGATCACGTGACCAGAACGCACGGAAGTTGACTGATTTTTGGCTCGGTTCCGGTTGCAGTTCTGTTTTTATTAACTTAAATAAATCCCCGTTTTTCCACCCAGTTAAAATTTATGCCATTTTTGTGTATAAAAAAGGCCATTATTACTCCTCCAGTAAAATTGTGTAAAAATGAAGGTGACGAAAAAAGTTTTACACGTTGAAAATCCATCCTTTCCTGATCCTGTTCAGCGACTTTTCAGTTTAAAACTATAAACAAATCTGCATAAGTGGTTTTTATCTTACCTCTTACCAATGGCGTTGTCAATTTTTCTGTAGCATTTTTCTTTCATACCGATCAGGGGTTAGCTTTTTTTTCATTCCCCCACCCTCCCCTCCCCTGCTCTGGTTTGCACGACATGGTCAGCGGGAGGACTGGTTCGAGTTTTCACACCAACCGTCCAGCATCGGCCATTTTTCCAGCTCGTAGCGTCAGCACAGAAAATTTATTTTATTTCGTCGATTCAGAGTCCTGTTTAGTGAAAAAAGGCTGGCGAAATTGCTTTGCAAACTGTTCTTTTCGTGGCTAACTTACGATATAGCGCAAACAAGTCAGCTTTAGTTCGCGCCGGTCGCGAGGATTGATAAAGGACAAAAAAAGCTGGAAAAGGTAGGTGACTTGAGTTTTAAATTACTGTACATGTAGTAAGACGTAAGTTTAACTTTCAACCTAATGTCCAACTAGACAGGGTTCAGGGTAATTTTAGACTGTTTGGGGCGATTGATTATTAGTTTCTATTTGATATTGTGCACGTCTGACTACTAGTTTACAATTATTATTAAAGCGATTTTGTTTACAAACAGATTGGCAAAAGTCTGCGACTCTGAGCGCTTAAAAAAATTAATATCATAGGGCGTAAGGGGCGTAACATGTCGATCAAAATCGATCATCGAAAACGTAGTCGATACAGTTTAAGTCGATAGTACTCGATATTTGTCGATAATTGTCAATCGACAGGTTTAATTTGTCGATAAAAGTCGATAATCACAAGATTTTCATGGCTACGAAATTAACCAAACTAATAAGACTTAATAGCTCGAACGACTTTTCAGGTTGAAGTATAAACCGCTCTGAAGTAAATCTTTACGGCAATAAACTTACATAAAAAAAAACTGAGCAACCAAGTGGTTTGTTATTCAATGTACTGTAGAATCGAATAATTACCTTGAGAAATGATAAACCAAGATAAACAGTGGTTCGTTCAGTGCTTGATGGACCCCAAAAAGCCGTTTAATTCTGTTTAAATTGATAAGCGCTGGAGTTTAATCAGGTTTAATGAGAACAGGACAGAAGCAGCGTGAGACAGCATGACAGAAGGCGGCGATCAAGAAATAGCATAAAAATGAGATGCATAAATCACTGATAAGACATAAAATGATACATGACATGAAAATGAATCACTGGTAGTCTTTACACTAGATCTCAAGTAAACTTAACGAACGCTCAAGTAAAGTACGATTTTCTTACTTAGCTCTTACTTAGCTCTTCATACACGGGTAAATGCAAAAACTTAAGGTGGCTGAACACAGTTTGCGCGCGCTCTTCAATTTCAGCTGCTTACGTGAGTCAGCGCGCGCAAAGTTTTGAGAAAAACAAATGTGGCGCGTATTCAGCGATCATTTTATTTTGCTCAGCGTGGATCGCAAAGGTGTTGTTTTTCGTCTTAAAGTGAAACAATTTGTTGTTTGTAAAAATGTTTGTTGAATCAATAGATAATATATAGAACCACTGAAGAAATACACAGCCTTTTTGGTCGTTTTTGTCTTTGATTCGAGAACCCAGTCAAATGCAACGCATGCGCAGTTGTCCAAAAAATTGTGACTGGATGTTTTAGCGACTTTCCTCGGAAACATGCTGATTTCTACGGAACCACTCATTAGAATTTCACGAAATTTGGCACAATAATAGTTCCGAATATGCCGAACTCAACTGCCACCAAAAATTTGAAATCTAACAGAGGAGATTTTTACAAAACGCAAACATATTAAACAACAAATTACGGAAGATCCCTCTGTCAAAATTACATGAGACTAGGGTTAACATGCGAATATTTTTACGAGTTTACTAGAGACAAATGATGGACAAAATCTAATGACTAGATTTTCTGAAAATAAACGAAACCAAATATTGCAGGCTGATTTCCAATCCACCGTGTTGCCATGGCAACACCCTAAAAGCTCAACAAAAATATCAAAATATAAAGCTTATTGCTTAATCTTACGCCTCGCCAATTTTGGGCGCCCAGTCGTAAGTGGTTTTAAAATGACAATGAATTATGCATAGGTACATTAAAACTGTGTTCAGCCACCTTAAAAAGTAAACAAATTTATAACGCCGTATCTTCAAAAGAGAAAGCCCATAAACGTAAAACTTTTGGACGAATAACATAAAATGATTTAGAACATGTTAAAAGAAATACAAGCTGTAAACTGTAGAATTAGCTGTTCAATTTTGATGACGATGTCTCGCGCGAAAACACTAGACGATAAAGACACCGTTGTCGTATGCATAAGGATCAAATTCGAAGGAATTGGTGTATCGTGTCCTTCGTGACCATCGTTTGACATTTTGATAATTTCGAAAACAACTTGCAGCTACCAATTACCAAAGGTCGCAAAACAGTCGAAAACAGCGATGCCACGATGTTTGCGAAGGCATGGAGTTAATTGGCTTGATTGGCATGGTGATCCGCCCCACGGCACGATAAGTCGACTTGAGTTTCGATAAGGATGGTTTTGCAGAACCTTAAGTCTTACTTGAATCCTTTCAATTTGCCGACTTTAATGAGATGCTAAGTCAAGTGCGTTCAGTTTTTACTTAGACCATCACACACAATTTTTTGGCTAAGTAAGACTTAGGCGCTCTTAAGTCTTACTTACATGTAAGTGCCCAGTGTAAAGAGGCCCACTTTTACTGGAAGAAAAGAGTAGTTTCTGATTTCAGCTTGTGTTTATTTGAGCTTCCAATTACAGTGTAAAATCGGTAAAATAAAGTCTTGACATAGGCGATCCTGCTTCGTTTATCCGCGTTTGCCAACTTCATTTTTTATATTTCGATACTTGTTGATCGAAATCGATCAAAATCGAACTGTAAAAAAAATCGATAATCACAAGAAATCGTGTGATTGGCTTTTATCAAATTCCGATATTTGTTGATTGATTAGTATTGAATTCAATCTACAACGATCGATTTTTATAGACTATTGAAATTATTGACATGTTACACCCTGATATCAGCTTGATAGTACATGTACAGTGTAGCTTTCACGGTAATTTTCAAAGTTAATACATATGCTATACGGTAAGGTTTTAAGCTTGCTCTTGACATGTTTTGTCCACATTTGAACTTATAAGAGGTTTTAAATATGACGTGTAGCTAGAAAGATGTTTCGTTGCCTTTCGTTTCACCTGTTTCACTGTATTTCAAGCACGAAGATGTACAGTAGATCTTTGACAGTGGAAATTAGAGGTGGAAGTAAAACAAAAACCTGAGGGTCTGCATCTTGCATCATGCTCTAGAATTAAATTTGTTATCAACTACAAGATCTGTACAGTTGTATTGCTATTTTGAAGTTTTGTTTATTTTGTTCTCCTAAGGTAATCAGACTTTCAAAAACTACAGTCACATGTACATGTTGTGGTTTACATTTCAAAGAAGGAACAAGTCGGATAAAGGTAATGGCTCTGTCAATTCCAAGCCCGCTCATTCCCCGCCCCCCAATGGCTCCGTCAATTCCAATATGACTGCGTTCACTCTGTTGCTTGTTGCTCCGGTTCTCTTGAAAAGTGTGGGACCCAAACAATGTTTATCAACTCAGTTTTTGTATTTTTGAGGGCAATCAGGAAATTTAAAATAAAAAACTAAGGATTGTATGAGTCAACTTTTAAAATCTGAAAGATAAGGTTGTTTTGACAATGCCCCACCCCCAGGCTGACCTGTTTTGGTAAATGCCCCACCCTTGGGAAGGAAAAGTTATAAAATGCCTGACAAATGCCCATAATCTGTTCTTCAATTTATTTATTTAATAATGCTCAATCTTGCAGCATGTGTTATAACTCAGAGTTCTTTCTACAATATTTTTAGAAGCAGCTGGTAGGAATAATTAGATTTCTAAAGAGACACAAATGAATGTAAGGCACGTGAGTTTAATATAGCAGAGTGTACATGTGAGCGGATGTTATATAACTTATGTTACATGTGAGTTTGTATGATTTGGTGCATATTTATGTCATGCAAAAATGTTTAAAATATTTTAAAATCTGTTTGCTCTTCAATTCTTGGACTTCCAACTTAGTATTAAATGGAAAATTATAACCAATTTGTGGATTTCAAATGGATTTGGAGCATTTAGGGGAAATGTCACTGTATTGCTGTCATTGCTTGCTTACTCGGCTCATCCAGCTGTCTCGTTTCACACAATGGATATTTCTGTTATCCTAAGATGTGTTAATTATCACAGTGACGCTGCTAAATTACAAAACATCAAGAACAACTAAAATTATCCTTACGCTGTTTCGTATTCATGAGATGCATGGCTCTTAGAGCCCTTTCATTGGACTGTGCATTAGGGGATTCCCTCTGTCCTCCCATGTAATATCAATAGTATGAAAGCTGTGACAATGAAACTTGGTATAATTAAACAAGAAGCTGTACACAGCTTGAACTTGTGGTGTCTTTAACCCATTGCAGTATTTGATTCCCAAATGTTTTAAGTGCTTTTCTAGAGAAACATGAAATTGTGTCTAAAAAGTAAGACTACATTCAGTAGCTGACACTGGAAACCGCCATCACTGACTGAAATGCAAAGTTATATAAAACACAAAACTTGCTGGAACAAAAATCCCATGTGGCAATAAGCGGTGAACACAATATCAAACAGTCCTATCCATCCATGAATTGTCTTGCGTAAAGTTTAAATATAATAAACATGTCTTGAATGAGTTGAATCACCATTCAATAAGCTTCTTGGTAGTTTGCCTGGGGAGGCAGCGGATTTTTGTTTTATCTTCACAAGGAGCTGTACCCATGAGTGGCGAAGCCATAAGCGATCGGTTGTCTATTTTGTCGCTCGGTTAAAAATAGTTTTGTCGATTTCTTCTGAATTATTGTCGTCTTTCTGATCAGAATTATTTTTATCCGACTCTTTCAGTCAGTTCTGAATTCTATGGCGGGTTTGCGATCAGAGTTAACGTGCAGTGCATGTCCTGGAGTCCCAGAAATGCCAGCTGAACGACCAGCTGAATGACCAATTCGTTCGTGACTAATGAAACGTTCATGAATTATTTTTCGTTGCTAACGGCTTTCGAATTATTTTAGCAGACGGTTTTATTTGTTTAACACCTTCTGAAGGATTTTTTTTTAACTACGACCGACCGCTGAAATTGTGTGTGTAAACAAACACGGCGAAGCGAAGCGACAAGAACTATAAATAACTCGGAGATGGTTTTCGGCTAACTGTAACAAAACAACGTACTCTTATTTATAATGATTTTATCCACTTTAAGGTATTGAATTGCAGAGGCTGATAGTATGGTAATTTTGGGAGTTTATCTGTGAGACATGGTGCTCGCGAGCAACCGGGCGCCTAGATTTCATGTGTATCATCATTTGTTTACCTTGATTTTGAATTTTGACTTCCCGGGCGTGCTGATTGGTTAAAATTTGACAGTTGACAAGCTAAAGCAATCCGCGGGTTCTTGTGGGCGGCAGCTGCGATTTTGAAGGATGCGTGCAGGCTTCCCTTCTTCGCATGACCCCGCCGTCCGACTGGAAGCCTGTCCGCAGGCTAGTTATCCTTCTTTCTGCTTCTCAAGTTAACACACATGAGGCCACGAGATCACAAGGCCTCAATAATTTGTCAATTAATCAGATCAGTGGGACAAAAATCAATTATAACTTCTTCCTCGGCTATGCCATGAGTAATAAAGATTTAATATATACTTTAAGATAGGTCATATGATTGTGATGGTATCAAATCAGCCAAGAGTTCACAATCTTGGATCTCCATACAGGATTAACCAAATTTGACTCAAAATTTAAATTTAAACCAATACAAGGATGCTACATGAAGAAAGATCTAAAATTGTAACTGGTACTTTGTAATAAGAGAACCACAGTTTCAATTCTGCAAGACATGTTTCATCAGCCTTGCTCTTCTGTCATTGTCAGTTACATGTACATGTACAATTAGGAATCTAAAGATGCTTTTTTTTTTTCTCACCCTTGTGTTCTGCAGTAAGGAACTTGTCTACTCCACTCCTTGGAAAAAATGAAATGCTTAAATGTAAAGTGCTTAAGTATATACATGTACTCAAACAATTAGTTCTTTGTTTACCTGTAGAAAGGCAATCAAATTGCAGACTGTTTTTACAAGCCCCAGTGCCTTGCTTAAAGTGAAAGAATAATTTAATGTTATTATTAATAATAATTACAATATTCAGCTAGCAGAGCTGTCACTAAGATTCAAGTTGTTGGGTAAATGCAATTAGTAGGCAGGCAATCAAACAGCTGGGGAGTTCTTTTGGTTCTATTTTCCTTCTATTTTCCTATGAAAGTATGGGGTCATGCTCATAGTAGCCAGGGGAAATCCCTGGCACCCAGCCCTTAGTGACAGCCCTGAACTACAGTAGGTACATGTATACCAGCAGTTAATCCTTTTTTATGTCTGAAAAATTCATCAATCAATTCAAGATGCTCACTTCCTATATTAATCAAATTGTTTCTCCCAGGAAACATCACATACTTTACATGTACTGTCATGGGTTATGGACATACAGTAAAAGTCTACCACACTGTAAACTCATTGCAAATGTGTGATCTTTCTAAGGTACATGTATGTTAATTTAAAATTGTTAATATATTAGTTTCCATGTAAATAAGAATAATTGGTTGTGGGTTTATATTACATGCATGTTTATGTAATGTTTAAAACACAAACAGCAGTGTTTTATCAAGTTTAAAAATTCGAGCGCGAAGCGCGAGAATTTTTAGACTTGATAAAACACGTGCTGTGAGTGTTTTGAACGGCTTCAAACACGAACCGCCAAAAGCATGTCCCTACGGAGATCAAACAAATGTGCTTTTTGTGCAAAGAGGATATTAGCATACAAGAAAAACAAGTAGACTGATTAGCATACAGCGCATGTGCCACACTGGCTTCGATGAGGTGACCATGGCTTCCCGGCAACTGTCGAAAGTTTTGGTATTTTAAAGTTCTGAGGAAAAAAATAATCCATGAAAAATGCTATACCAAAGTTGACAGGTACGGTGGATAAAATGTCTAACAATTTTTATTCAGTGGCAGTGAACGAGTAGAAATGAGCAGCTTGCATCTCTGAACCACTCGCTTTCCTACCAATTTACACGTGGGCGCTGGTGTCATTCAAATAACGGCTTACTTGCTAAACTGTTGGTTGCTAATTTTGTTGGAGAAGATTCCATATACATAGATATTGTAAAAAAGTAGTACAGTATTTGTTGTACTAAGAATCCTGAATAATTACTACCAACATTAGTATTTTTTATACAAAGAATAATAATAAGGAAAAGAAACCCATTGTCTTTTACCTATTATATTATCATTGTCTATTATATGGACTACACATGCTCAGAACATAACTTGCAAGAAATTGTCTCTTTCATTGCATATCGACAGTAATTGCATTGCCAATTTCATTCAGCCAAAACGTTTTGATCCATGAGTTCTTAGGAAGATGGTTCTTAATGAAGAAAAGTAAGAAAACTGAATACAATTGTATTTAGAATACATGTATTTATGGCCCTTGGGAGGGGGGGTTAACTCATGTGAGGGGGGCAGGGTAGTGTTTAAACTAGCCATAGTGTGTATTTATGCTAATCAAATGTCCCCGGATAAATAAATGAGTTAAAAAAAAAGAATGCAAAAAAATGGAGGTGACACCAACTTTTATTTAGCAAAGTTAATGCAATGGCTACCAACCGTTCATGTGGTTAGTTATCTTCCTCTGTGCACAGGCTGAGTTGCATGATGTAGGATGGCATTGTGACAAACTGTATGTGCAGTAAGGATGCACATAAACAATAAGTGCAAACATGCTTAAATTAAAAGTTTTCTATTTCTTATCAACAGACTGTTGAAGAGGCATCCCTTGGTATATTCAGTATAAGCATAAGGTGGATTTTCTATGACTGAAACAGTGAAGGAAATTTTTTACAATTAATAATGATACTGTCTGTTTGTAAAAAGCGTTGTAGTGTAATTATCTGACCTTCCCTTTAAATCATTAAAGGGTTGTTCTCAACCAGGGTACATTGGTTTCTGAGGTTCTGTCTGTGGCCATTTTTGGGTGCTGCGAAAATGGCCACCCAGTGATTATTGCAAAAATTTAAGGTTGTATTGAGGTACATGTACATTGAAACTTTCTTTCTTTCTTAAAAAACATGAAAACAAATAGCAAATTAAAGTAATAAACAAAAAAAATGAGGAGCTGTCAAAGTGATTTAGATCACTTGATGGATAGGACATTCTTCTTAGTGAATTGGTTTTATTACATGTACATGTACGGTTTGATCATCCCCAGATCATACAGAATAGAGAGTTTTTTCTAAAGCTTTGTCATCTTCCAAGTGAATGTACACTGATATAGGGAAGATATGGAAAATGACAATAGTTTAATAATAATGACCAGTAGATTTTGTCGAATCAATTACCTTTTATGTGTGTCAGAAAGTCTTTTTAATGTATTATCATTGAAATTTAAATAAATATATATTTTTTCAAATACTGCTGTCAGTATTATAAATCAATGTATATGGCGTTATTATGCAACATACATGTAGCATTTGACATTGCAAATACTGTATGCACCAAAACAAGTACAAATGTACAATGTATGATACATTATTATTCGACATACATTGTAGCATTCTAGAGTGCAAATATGCATCAAAACGAGTGCAAATATGACACGTTATTACACTCTTCTGACCGTGCACTAGGAAAAACAGCTTCAAAAACGTAGCCTTTAGGAGAATATTTCTGTCGTAAAATAAACATTTATTCAGTGAAAAGTTGTGTAATACGGCTGGGCATTTTTACTCGTCAGTAAATACTCAGCCGTATTACACAACTTTAAGCTGAATAACCTCTATTTACTATTAAGGGTCAGCGCATTTTTTTTTCTGCCCCCTCAAATTCCATATATTTAGTATGAACCCAACACCACAATTAGCACCTTTGAAAAGCAGGCCATGTGGTGTACACATATGTTTATTTACAGGATTTACTTGAATGGCGCAGATTTTTCTTCAACGTTGTTGAAGTTCTTTTTTGGACTATAGGCTATGGAATATTATGTTAAATTAATTATAATATATTATTTACGGTTTCACTTGTAATAATAATAATAATAATAATAATAATAATAATAATAATAATAATAATAATAATAATAATAACAACAATATTTAACCAGGGAGCCCACTCGCCTTGGCTGTTTTCAGTGGGGCATACAGCCGCCTCTCATCGCTCCCAGCCGCAAGAGGCGTTCGCGCGAGAGAGCGTCTGCGATTTACTTTGAGAAATTCCATACTGATGACGAAAATCTGTCCCGCATCGAGACAGGAGCGCTGATTGGCCAACTTGATAATTTTACATAATTATGCTTTAAATTATGCAGTAACTCAATCGCCAGTTGCGAGGATTAATCTTGTCTGTCGTTAGAATTAAGAAACTGTACGACTCTGTGTTCAATCTATTTATCCTATGTTTAATGTTTTGACGTTACAAGCAAGTCAGTTTTTAGGCTTTTATAGTTTTATCTGCGGTGAAGAGGTTTTTCTACTTTTGTCAATTTAGGTAGGTAGGTTTAGGTATTTACCGACCGGATATGGCAAGTCACTGATATTTCAAATGGCGCCACTCGTGCACGTCTGGATAAATGAAAATTTATCGGCGATACATGGGAAGAAGAATCTCGTAATTATCATCATCAGTCTGCTTTAAGCGGAAAGACTACCTTTAGACTCATGGCACCGCAATGGCCGGGGTCGAAAATGGCAGTTTCTTTCGCCAATATTTTCACGGCAAAGATGGAAACAGAAATAATAAACCACTGCGCGCAAGGAAATGTTATCCTTTGTAACACAATACAACCCTGTGTGCCTACATCCTCGATCCTCATGGACAAATGAATCACAATCTTTGCTCAGACGGATCTATATATGAAGAACCTCCCCTTGTTTCATACAAAAGGGGTAGATCTTTAAAAGACATACTGATCAGGGCTAAACTGTAAAAATCAAACTACACTCAAAACCCAGTGAACAAAGGTCACAACAAACACGCCAGGCGCTAGTTGGATTTGTGATGGGCCTGTCAACACCTTTCATTTCATTTGGTTTCACCGCATGCACATTATTATAATTATACGAGATTAGCGACGGGTGATTTACGTCATCAGTATGGAATTTCTCAAAGTAAATCGCAGACGCTCTCTCGCGCGAACGCCTCTAGCGGCCGGGAGCGATGAGAGGCGGCTGTATTCGCAGGCTATACAAATCCTAGCTAAAAAACATCATTATCAAAAAGGTAAAAAGGTCTAGCGTGTAGCGTTTGAAACGTTAAAAATAGAGCGTTTGAAACGTCAAAAAACAAAAAAAAAGCCAGCAAGTGAAACGTTGAAAAAAAAAAGCCAACGTGTAAAGAAGAAACAAGCCAGCGTGTGAAACGTTTAGAAAGAAAAAAGCCAGCGTGTGAAACGTTTAAAAAAGAAAAAAGCTACGTGAAACGTTTAACCAAAAATAAAACCCATCGTTTGAAACGTAGCAAAAGGAACCAGCGTTTGAAACATTTCAATGTTTGTTTTGAATGCTTCACTACCTTACAACGAAGTTCTTGCCATGCAGTTACAGCAGTTATAAATAATTATTGTCAGGGAAATGTGGAGAAAGTATTAGCTGATTCGAAATTTTTAACAAAACCGTTTTGCAAATAATTATGTATTGTTTTTCCGGCTTTGCAGAATATTGTTTCATTTGTGATTGCGCTTTCAATTTTTGTGCATGTTCCCTGTAATCTGATATACGCAAAGGTCCAAATTTTATTCCGCTCTGTCTGGCGTACTGTGTTGTTGATGCGCCAAACCTTGAAGGAAATATCAAATAATTAGAAGAAGCTTTCAGTTTAATACTTAAAGGTGAATTGCGATAAAACTTGTTCGGATTTTTCCTTCATAAAACCAAGAATCACGGCAACGACGCGCCAGTAAACATAATTAAATTAAATAGCGCTTTGCAAATTTGTTTGCTTTCAAGATTTTTTCAATTTGCGAAAACATTATGCGAATCATCTTTACTGATAAGAATGACATTCTATATACAAAGGAAAAGTCGGAAATTTTAGAAAACATTAAATGAAATAATATTAAATTGGTTGCTGAATTATTTTGTGATATTTATAATATTATTTTCGCAGACGCCAGGGCTCCGTATTCAGTAGGAGAAAAAGATGCCAAGACTTCCAGAAGCAGAAAATCAGTGTATTCTGTAGCCTGTGAGCAAGTGTTTGACTCTTTTATTCAAAGGAAAGAGTTTCATTTAAAAGTTTAGACCTTCAGAAAAGTATTTTGGATTCATGTTCATGAAAAAAAAAGCTTGCTCTCAAATTACACTTTGTCACATGAAATTTGCATGATCGAAGCAAAATTGGGTTCTTTCTGTGTCTACCGTAGCACAGATGATGAAAAACAAAAGCCTGCAAACGATTCAAACGATGAAAACCAAACGATTCAAACCAAACGATCGAAACGATTTAAACGATTCAAAGCAAACGATAGCAACGATAAACACCAAACGAACCAAACGATGGAAACGATAAAAACCAAATGATGGAAACGATTCAAACCAAACGATTAAACAATATTGATTCAAACGCTGAGAGAAACGCTTGAAACGCTCTATACTAAAATTTCCTATAAAAAATTTCAATGTAATGCTAGAAATTAGGTTATATCTCTGAACTTGTCGACTGCAGGTAAAGAAGACATCTTCACCTTGATTCTACAACTTATGTGCACTTTAAATAATTATTTTATGACTTTTGTGTAAGATTTTTTGTGAAAGTAAAAATAATTGGAACATTTTCAAACGCGTTTACTCCTGTTTTAGCGGTAAATTTTAGTGCGTAAATTTGATTTGTAAATTTAAAATTACTCAATTTTTGGCAGTTTTCTTATTACTAACTGAATGCACATGCATTGTACTTTCCATTTTTGTTGTTACATTATTACAATTGTTTTTAAATCTTGCATTCTAACTTAGTTTTTAGCGTTACATTTTTTGGTACGCCTTTGTACACCAACACCGTGTGCACGACTCTATGATAATGGCCCTTAAATTGCTACATTACAAGGCCATTACTGGACAACCTAAGAGATAACATTAATATGATAATGGCCCTTTAATTGCTACATTATAAATCACTGGTACTATATGTACCATTATTTGGAAAGAGGCCATGTTGCCAGGCAGATTTTTAGCCAGAAATTGACAACTGGGCATCCTGAAGGCATGTCTCTTAAGCAAACTTTTGACAAATTTCTTTTAAGTGTTTCTTTCAAGTGGGAAGTATAGGATGCCCAGATGCCCTTCTGGCTAAAACCATGTCACCAACCCTTGAAAACCAAACTTTAGCTGAATAGTTTGATGCACTAACCAAATGAACCATGTGCCTCTATAGACAAGCTGTAATATTACCGACATTATTACTCATGTGCCTAGCAGCACAAGGTAAGGTTTGCCGTCTGTTTTTCTTTGTGTCAAGATTGTCATATAACGTCCGGTTACTTGGCTTCCATGTGGTATAGCCAGTCATTTTTAAAACATTCAATAGTAGTAAGTAAACGTGGTTTGCAGGAACGATGGCTGAATGAAAGGAGTAACTCTTCTCCATGTTGAACATCTTCTTATCTTGTTTGCGTTTAGATGTATAGCTTCTTTTTAAAATATCAGATGAATGTTTGTTATGCATGCACATAACATTCATTTTGCAATATATTGGGCAAACTGCTGTGGAAGTCTTCCTGTGAATGTAAATGCTGTTTCTATTTATAGCATGGAACTCAAGGCCAATCATTTAGATTTTTTGAATGTTTTGTAGAAGTTGTAAGCTCATGGTGAAAAATGACAATTAATATAGGTGTTGTAGTTATTTTTTATTTTAAGTAATTTGTGTTTTTCCTTTGTTTCAAATTCATTAGCATATATTACCATACCCAAAAACAATGAAAAAATAAAAATTACCTGAGATAAAAAATTAACTACAACATAGGCATGCAGGAGCCCATTACATTTACCTGGTATAGTCTTTGCGCTAGAAGGGGGTCCTTGGGAATTTGTTGTATTTTTACTAAAAATATACCTGAAAGTTTGTTATGCATGTGCATGAGTATAGGCTACTTGGAACCTCTTGTTGTTTATTTTAGGTACCAAAAGTCGACTTAAATTCCAAGCTGATATGAAAATAGGTTCACATCCACACTTTATTACTACTCTTATTACAAAAGTGAACTGTTTTAACATTACCTGGTACTTTCTCCAGGAAGTCCCATTTCACTTACTCCCACCACAGACCACAGACGGAGATTTCCTGAAATGCTACCAACCACAAGAGCACCTCCGTGACCCATTATCATGTCTGTAAATTATTACAACAACAACAACAAAGTTTTTAATTATATGCAATAAAATATTATACTTTTCACATATGTTGCAAACCAAGCCAAACCAAATTCAAGGACTAAGGGGGTTTCTAATTGAGGCTAGATGACAGATGCAACATCCATTTTTTTTTCAGATCTTACCAATTTCTGTTGAATCTCCTTCCCAATGTATGAAACACTTATTTTGCCTTGTGTCCCAAGCTGACAGCATCCCTTTATTAAGAAAAAAATGAACACACCTTCTTATATAAAAACATTGTTATCCCATGTTATCACACCACGTTTATTTGTACAGGTGCTATCTCTTGTGGCAAATGCCCCTCTCAGACAAATTAATGCCCCCATGAACAACTGCCAAAACAAAATACAGTGAACTCTGTCTAAGCTGGACACCTTCGGGACCAGCTCTAGCTTTCTGCCTTAGAGCGGTGTCCGCCTTATAGAGAGTTTAGTTATGGAGGAACAAGTGAAATTCGGCCAGAACCAGCCAATATTTGATGTCCATCTTTGGGTGGTGTCATACATCAGCCTAAGAGTTCACCAGTATCAATTCATTGAAACATTTTGATGAGATAGACTATGTGGACGGGGATGTACCTGTACAGCTGTATCTTGTGTTGAGACATAACATGGTCAGAGCACTTCTACACCAGCTTAAAGATTCAATAAATTTACCTGAGCTAGTACCAGCATACATGACACTGTCTCCTGCATACCACAAGGCAGTAAAGGCATGGTATTCATCTCTCTGTGAAAAAAAAACATCTTATTTGAACTCTGGAAAATCTGACACAAAGTAATATAAATTAATCCACTTTTTTATTGCTAAAATGGGCAGCATGTAACAACAAAAACACGGAAAAACAACAAAAGGAAATGAAAAGAAAAGAAAAGAAAAGAAAAAAAAAGACATGTGAATGTGACCACCTTCTTGGACTGCACAAGTTCTCCTGGGATCTCTGGTTCATGAACCTAAAAAATATCAATGTAAAAATCAATGAAATAATATGAAAATACTATAGACTCGAAGATAAAGGGTAACATTCCATTCCAGTCTAGTAATCTAAATCAGAAAAGCCAAGTGGCTCATCTTGCTGGCAACTATTTCTAGTTTCTTAAGTATGAGACAATTAAGAATAAGGTTATTGTGAGGCTACCTGTGAATATTATGCACAGTTTCAAAATGTAGAAAAAACATGTGTGAGCTATGGTTTTACCAAACAAATGAAAGAATAATTTATTATAATAATTTTGTGTAGGTATTAACTCTTTCGATTCGTTGTTTTGGGAAGCAAATTAAAAGGGGCTTTAAAAAACTTATTGTTGAAGAACAACTCTTTTTCTAATGACTATGACACCAAGGCTGTCATTAAGTTTTAACGGAGCCTGCTCCACAGGGGAGGAAAGTGGTCATAAAATAAGGCAAAACTTCCATGCACTTTGTCTTTTAGTCATTTTCAAATTGAGTAGCCTGCTATCTATACTGTAGTGTCCAGCCATAATAGCCGATTGCCAGCTTCTTATGACAGCCCTGTGATGTTAAAGGTAATATTTTGCCGAGTGCCCCAAGAACTTTTGACCAGCATATTTAATTGCAGCCTACACACTACACCTGCAGAACCTTACATTAAGAGTCAGTTTTTCACCAGTTTCATCAAGCAACCAGAACAAAACGGAACCATCTTGCCCCACTGAAGCAAACTCATTAGCGGTATATGGATCCCACATGACATCATGAACAGGTTGTCTGGCATATGATGCAGCAAGAACAACGAGATCTCTATTGCACCATACAACAACTGAACACTCTCTGTAATCACCCACAGATACCAGGAATCTGTCATCACGGGAATATGCAAGGCACACTACCTCGTGTTCATGGTGGGAAAGAACCTGAAGTTTACAACAAACAAAGATTACAATGAACTGATTTGTGCATAATTATTATTGAGATCATACCTCCATGTTTAAAAAACTGAGCATGGGGAACTGAGAACCAGAATAAACTTTAACCACCTTTACTGGTAATGGGCCTGCCATTGTTCCAACTGGGGGTGTTCCATGCTAAAGGAGTTGGAAGTGGGCTATACCCGGGAAGTCAAATTTCCATTTATTTAACAGAAGCCACTGTTTTGCCATAGCAGATTAGTACTGCCCATTGCTAGTCATTATATCAGTCCCTATCACCCCACATTTTCCTGGGGAGCAAAGGGCATCCACCAGCACTCTTTATCATACTTGGTTCCTTTCCACTGGTTTCACTCTTTCATGCTCACCCCACATTTTCCTGGGGAGCAAAGGGCATCCACCAGCACTCTTTATCATACTTGGTTCCTTTCCACTGGTTTCACTCTTTCATGCATAAAGAAATATGGACGAATATTTTACAGAAACATTGTCATGCAAAACTGGGCAGCTTTTGTGCTTTTATTTATTTGCCAAAACCATGATTATTTTGCTCCCCTCTTCAACCTGCGAAGTTGAATTTTTTTAAGTGGTCATTTGGCAACTGACTCTTTAAAGTTTGCAAGGTTAGCAAATCTTATTTAAATCAGGTCACCAGTGCCAACATTGTAGTCACCATGGTGCCTAAAATGGTTGCAACTTGGTGAGTTGCCCTTCCAACGACTCATACTGATACAAAAATTCAATTTGTGGCAAACCTTCTTGCAGACCCCTTCTTGTACATTCCACAAACAGACTTGACTGGCACCAGTGTCACTGGGCCCTGATGCCGAGGCCAGAACAAGGCCATCATGTTGTAATACTAGGGTAGAAATCTCTTCTACATGTCCCATGAGGTGCCGCTGAGTGCCAGAATGAAGATCCTCTATAACCACAAGGCAGCCACTAGTGTATGCAAACAGTCCTTGGCAAAAACAAATTAATTTAATTTCTAAGGAATAATCCTATGGCTTCTGAACAGACTATCAAAAAAGGCACAAGGGCGTGGCAAGTAAAGTCTCCAAGATCAGCAAGATGGTACTGGTTTCTGTACCTTGAGGGGGCTAGAAGTATTGCAACTCCAACCTACCCCCCTCGCCCCCCCACCATGCCCAGATAGAAGCTAGTCTATTTTGATGATGCACAACCTTTTCTAAGAATTACAAACTAATGATGGTCAGAATACCCTGGAACACAATGACATTCATTTAATATTCAAGGCCTATAATTAAAATATCAAAATGGCATTATTTGATGTCAGTACCTGATGGCAAATAGTTTATTACCTTCCTTATCCTTCTAATTTGGCAAAATAACTATGATAAAAAAGAGAGAAAATAAAAGGTAATTTTTCGTGTCCTTAAGCATTACAAGTTTCCCAAGCTGTTAAAATACCTGTATCATATTTCCAAACCATGTTCTTCCTTCCATTTCCATTGTACCCAAGAACAGATTTCAGCTGGAGTCCTGCCTGGTTAGGCAGAGCTGTGTATCTGTGTTCAGCTAAGGAGGAATTGCTTTCACGTCTCTTGTAATGCTTGTTGACATTTGGGGGAAGACAGATGTCCCAATTTGGAACTTTAAATTCAGCAGCTGTAGGGATGCTGAAGTTCAATTTTCTTGCAGGCGATTTTGTCTTGATGGGAGATGTCTGTAAGATATGTTGTGGTTTAAATTTTGGTTTTTGGTTTGAAAATTTTAAAACCAGTTTAACTTTTATTTTCCTTTGTTTCAGATTCATTATCATAATCTGAAAACTAAAACAAAATGTTTTTAAAAATTTCAAACCAAAAATAAATTTACACCATAACATATACGTTGTAGTTAATTTTTTATTTCAGGTAATTTTTGTTTTTGCTTTGTTTCAAATTCATTAGCATATATTACCATACCCAAAAACAATGGAAAAATAAAAATTACCTGAAATAAAAAATTAACTACAACATATACAATAAAGCCTAAGAAAGTTTATTAGACACATGAGAGTTGGATGGATTTCTCATTACAGTTACTCTCTCTAAGACGGACGCCTAGGGACCAGCCCCAACTGTTAGGCTTATAGAGAGTTGAGGTAACGTGACACCAGTAATTTTGAGATAATAAAGCTGAACCTATGCACAATGCACAATGATCAATGAATATACATGTCTCGGTTTTAAGTCTGTTTAAAGTCATTATAAGCAAAACCTACAAACTGGAACAAAAATAATATAACAAAAGTGGACTTGTTTGTTCATGTACAATCAATAGTTTACTGCTTCTGAAAAGTGAGCAGTACATGTTGTGTCTGGTTTTAAACACGAAGTCATGTATTTCGTTATGTAATACGAATTTTGCTTCACCAAATCGTAATTTGCTGTCATATTCAGCACCTACATTTCTGTTTTGAAGTATTTTTCACGAAAAAAGTACTTCTCAAGTGTCCATTGTCTGTCTTAGACAGGTGTCCGTCTTGTAGAGAGTTTAATTACAGCAAAATGACTGAAAAATGGTAGAGACTAACACCAGGTGTCTGTCTTATAGCGGTGTCAGTTGAGAGAGAGTTGCCTGTATTGTATTTTATGCTGTTACTTGGTGTCAAGGTGTAAAGGCCCAAAGGTCAATTAATTACCATTACCCACATAAATTTAAAAAAAAATGTATAAAAAGTAAGGAGAAACACACAAGGCAATCAATGAAGGTGTAAGGATGGTTTGCACAGGTTATTTTAAAATTAACATTATCTCCACTTTTCCCTTATGAAGTTGCATATTCTGATCTTTAGGACTCACAAAAGCATGTTTGGCGATTTAGAATGAACATCCCATGACAAAATCACCCAAACAGCCTCCGGAAGTACTTAAACAAGAAACATACCAGGTACATTTAACAAACTTTACTGCCACTTCTCCAAGGCAAAGGAAGAGAATCTCCTATCAAATTAAAAAAATTATTTTCCCTTTACGTTATCTGTGGAATAAACTACACAATGTTGCTTACATGTTCATTTCTGTCTTCTGGAATCCATTTCTGACGGCTTTTCTTAGGGGAATAATAATTGCATATTTCACTCTGTGGCATTACATCATGGGAACCAAGGGCTCCTTCATTGTCAAGACCATCAGCAGGAATTGGGCTAACATCAAATTGAGGAGGTTCAAATGTGGTAGGTATAGGAACAGATTTTCTAGGTGTGACTGTGTGTGGGTGAGAATGGGTAGGACTGTACGGTCTTTCTGGAGTTATCCTCACACTTTTGTCTGCATAAAAAAATAATACACAGAAAATTAAACTGCAAAAATTGATAGCATTCTTAAAGACTTCACAGTGGTGTACAGAGCATTTCTTGGTCGTGGCCACTATTTTGAAAGTGGAAGAAACATGGTGCAAAATGCAGTGTTTGTATGAAAATCCAATAGCAAATATTTCCAGACTATAATTTAATTTCTGACATGTTTTGAATTGACAAACTTCAGAAATCCGGCAAGGGATTTATATTTCTCAAATTTGAGTGACGTAGCTACGCTGGGAAGCATGTAGTGCCATTTACAGATAAATGTATGAAAAACTCAAAAGCAAATGCATGCTTCCCAGCACTGTTACAACCTTCAAATTTAATTGCTATAAAAACGTTTGCAGGATATGTTAAAGGCCCACTGTCACCCAAGATGCATTGCGAATTTAATGCAGTCGAAAATTCCCGAAAAAGCCAATCACGAGCGAGCTCGTCATTTGAAAACAAAAACAAACGACCGCAAAGCCAAATGAGTGATGGTGGGCCTTTAAGCTTGCAGACAATGAATATTTCAGAAGTTAACTTTTAATGGAGATATTTGACATAAAATTCTCATACAAACACTGTATTTTGCACCATGTTTGCCCTACTTTTAAGATGGCAGCCATGACCATGACCATAAACTGGTTGGAGTCATTACTCGCCCTTTCCAGCAAAGTAGACAATAGTACTGTAAGATCGAGCCACAAAATTGTGCAACCTACCAAAACTGGAAAGTAGATAGATTTGAAACAACAATTACATGGCATGCCTACAGCACACTCTTAACATGCTCATTGTTTATGTTTTATATTTTTTACATACAACATTTTTTCAATTAGGTGTACAGTAACATCTCTATGATACCTAGGACATCTGTAATATAGCTCTTCTGTGGCTCTCGTCCACTGAAACAGTAAATAAAGTACATCTTTAATGAGCAACTAGTCCAGAAGAGTATCCGGGTGTCATTGCCAAATTGTAATTTTCCAGGTGACCAGCTTCCTTGAAAAGGAGTTTTCAGTTCCTGGTTGTACAAGCCACATCTTTCATAAGTTTATTACCATAAAGTTCCGAAAGTAATGACCCTCATTACTTTCGGATTTAGCAGCCTTTTCCTATCGCTACTTTCGGAGGGTCACTACTTTCGGGGGTTGCTACTTTCGGGTAGCTAAAACGTATACCGTACATGGGCCAGCTTGTTATATCTGTCATTTCCGTTATTTCTTGCTAAAAAGGGAAATTACTTTTGAGGTCACTACTTAAGGAGGGTCGTTATTTTCGGGGGTCGCTACTTCCAGGATTTGCTAACACTTGTGAAATTTTATTGCTACTTTCAGAGGGTAGCTACTTTCGGGGGGTCGTTACTTTCGGAACTTTACGGTACATTGCATTATCAAACATGACTGTTCAATAGTCAGTTGTAAAATAAACATTACAGACTTACAGTAAGGAAAATGAAAAGAATGGAAGACTTGCTTTTATTATTTGGACATCATAAGCCATCTTATGACACTCGGTTGTTAATGCAGGAAGCAAGTCATTTGAATTGGTGTGTGAAGTTTGTTATAGTTTTGCTTTAATGAGAGCAAAACAAATGCAAAAAACAGAGGTATCATTACATTAATTTTGTGTATATTACACATATTTACATTACAAGGTACCACGCCCAGTTCTCTCACTACCATAAGTTACTTATTTTGTTCAAATGATAATTTACAGTGCTTCCTTTGGCAGTTATTATCAATGACCATGACACAAAAAGAAACTCATGAGTAAAGATATTTTAACCACAAATATTACCTTTACCCAATTGAGCTGTTAGTATTTGACAAAACCAAACAGGTATGATCACATAGATTTTGTGTGGATTTTAAGTATTTAAATAACAAGGTACGACATCAATTTCATTTACTGCCAAGAATTCCTTCAGACAATTTAGAGTGTTTCCTTGACTACTAGCTATTAATAAGAACAGCAATTACACTAAAGGAAATTCAGTCATAAGGGAAGCATTTTCTACCCAAAAAGAAGGCTTACCCACTTACATGTAGCTGTTAGTGGTTGAGAAAACCAAACAGGCATTGTTACACGATTTTGTGTAGATTCCAGCAATTTAAATAGGAGCAAACATACACATTTTTTAGTTCCAAAAACTGACTCTACCTTAAAGAAGATTTTTCCTATAAGCTTTTAATGACATGAAAATTGCTTTTTTTACTGAGTGCAAAACAAAAGAGGGAGAAGACTCCAGATATATAAATAATACTTGATTTGTTGATTTGTGTGACAACTTATAAAGATCTTTCTAATAACAACATAAAAAGTGGCACTGGGGTGACATTTTTCACCCCAGAAGTGCTTACCCATTTATTTGAAGATGCCTTCCTCTTCCATGAAAATCCCACAACAAAATGGCCTCTCCAACAGTAACAAGACCAAGGTAATCCGGAGTGAAAGCAACCTGCTGTATATGGTCTGAATGCCCAATAAAAACCTTAAGTAAAGAAAAAGTACAGATAGCTTTTCATATGGAGTCACTATGCACATAGTCAACCACGTTCTTGTTAGAAGACATTACTACTGAGTGGACATTTTTTACTGACAAATTGTGTTTTTTTAAGCCAAAAAAGTATTCTTTTGCTAAAATAATGGCAGGTTAACATTTTAGCTGAAGTAAATAAGATTAAATTATACTAAAACAACCCACATATTTGACAAAAAAGGTTTTGACCTGAAGAGTTATAATTTATAAGGGTGCTTAGTAGCCCAAGCATATATATATATATTTTTTTGTGCAAATACAGGATCGTTTGACTGATTGGCTCTCTTTTACCTTAACTTACATGTCATTACTTTTTTTTGGAAGAGTGCTTTCTTGGCTCAAAAACACAATTGGTATGTGAAAAATGTGAAAATTCAACATGGCCATTTACGCACTGAGCCCTTCAATTGTCAACTAGTACATTCTCAACTGGCCCAATGGCACATCACGCCATGCTTATTTCTAGTTTCAGTAAGGATAAATTAAGTGACTAGGGACGCTTAGTTTTCTGTAATGTAGCTAGTCCACCACAAGGTTATCCCGGGTTGTCAACAGTTGGCCAGCACCCATTTATACACCTGGTTGGAGAGATACCACGAGGAGCAAAGTGTCTACCTGGAAGTTGATATCCAGCCTCATGTGGTAGTCCCAGATCTTGATAACTTTATCTCCAGCAGTTGCTAGGTGCTTACCATCACGACTCACGTCCAAACTGGAACAGCCACCACGATGAATATTGGACACCTATGAGTATGAAATAGAAAAGGCACTGATTGACAATGACTCAAATATGACTCAAGTAATCTGTTTAAGGAAAGCTTGGGGCATTCTTTTTCTCACAGACAAGTAGACATTGCTAGGGAAAGGACACAATAGTTGCCATGAAAATAAAAAGACTTTTACATAAACTCCCTTCCCCAATGAGCAATGTTGATAGCCAAGTCAGAGTAAGACAGGCATCCTACATTCACATTTAGTGAAATTTATGGACTTCAACATTGTATAGGTGTTGGGAGACAAACTTTCTAAGTTAGATTTTAAATATGTTAATTATTGGCAATTTTCAAATAGTCCACAACAAATGTCCAAAGAAGATGAAGTGTCCCTTTAACTTAAAGTGGCTTTCGTATTATAGTTTTTTACCAATTTTGTTTCCACACCAAGTTTCAATAAACTGCATTACAAAATAATTGGTTTATGCTTTTATCTGTGTCAATTGAGTTAAAGCTGCACATGGGAAGTTTGGAGAGTTCTCTTTCATCTGTTGACTCAAGCAAATGGGGAGGAAAGGGAGAATAGGTGGAGCATGCTCATTTCACAGTCAAGTTTGAGCCCAAGTCAACTTTGAGTCAAGTTTTAAAAAAAAATTTCCTTTGTTTTTTCTAACGAATTCAGTGGTAGACAGGTCTGTAAAAAGCTTCAATCTTTTATTCGCAACCGTACGTCGAACTGACAGGCGGTTCCTGCGAGCAGTGTCACGAATAGCCACTGCAAATAATAATTTATCCCGGAGTAGGTACTTTTGTAGAATTTTCATTTAAATACTTATTTGACCCAAGGCAATATATCCTATCTTAGCTTAAAAGTTTTAAGTGATTCTGTTTTATCTAATTCAGCTGTGCAGACCGAGCAAACGCTGAACTAATTTCTTAGTGACACCGCTCGCAGAAAGTCTGTGAGCTCCGGTGAATACTCGAGGAATATTTTCACAATTATATTTCCCTAACGTATTCATAATATTCTGTTTTTTTTAACAGTCTGTAAGAAATTCATTTCATGATCATCCAACCTACTTTTACTTTTGTCCATCTTAAACGAGAGGTTGCATGACAATACTGTGAGTTCAGGTGCAAACAAATTCAGTTCCAAGTGTTGCGAAGAAATGAGTCCTTTGTGTAGCCAGGGTGTACACTGACTGAGCAAAATTAATCTGAATCAAATTAACAATGCTCACTAGCATCTAAACAAAGATATAATATGATGGTGATTCAACGGAAATTCTGGACTTCCGCACGAATAGCAAATATTGAAGTTCACGTCAGGTGCCAATACAATAAGCTGGTCTTCAATATCTCAACTGATTTTTTTAGCTGTTTACCACTATGAAATCATTTCAACAACAAGAATTAGAAAAAAAAAGATATACTGAAAAAAAAGAGGAATAAACATTACTTTTTAACTTGATCAAACTTGACTTGTGACTCCAACTTGACTCGTGAAATGAGCACACTCGAATAAGTGGGAATGAATATAAATGTAAAGGCAGCTACACTGATCATTCGCAGTAATGGGAGATCTGCATGTGAAAACTAGATTTTATGATTACAAACCTCACTCAACAGGACTCCATTTTGGGAGTCAAGTTTCAGCAGCCTGGATGTTGAAGTGATAACCAGAAGTTGCTTGAGTGATGATGGTGCAAAACAAACATGGAGGGCACAGTCTATAATAGACCTATCTGTGGTAATTGTGCTGATATCCACTCGTAAAACCTTTAATTAGACAGCAATAACATTACTGGCATAGACATTGGCTAGGATTTGACATTTTGATCTTTTGGCCCTGGGCCTTGTTATTTACAACTGTACCTGGATTCAAAGTTGATGCTAATCCTAAATTACTTTGATTATGCACTGAACAACCTAGCCCTAAAGAGCAGTGGACTAACCATTTAAGGTTAACACCACCTCTTTAACTTAAATTTTTATGAGATTATTAACAATCACAGTTAACTGGGAGATCTTGTGTTGGCCAGCGGGTGATTGTGTGATGCATGCACGTTTGAGTTGTTGCTGGGAAGATTTGCCCTTGTGGTTTGCTTCGTAACAATAATAATGATAATAATAATATTTATAATAAGCTTTATTTAAGCAGGACACACCATTTGTGCAACTTTGCGAGTGTTTTTGCCTCCTGTTTGCTGACTAGTCAGGTATTTTGACTGATTTGCGTTTGTGTTGTGGTTTTCTCATTTTTTGGCCATTCGCGTACAGCATGCTGCCTCAACGTACAAGAAATAGCACAGACAGCTTTCTCCTGCTCGTGTCTTGTTCATCTTTGGCAATATAATTTTTATACTGCCTCATTGATGAGTGTTCCAGCGCCCAGCAGTTCCTCTGCTAAGTTGGTGCCAGAATTTTTAGCCCATTCAAAGGCCAATATCATCGATCATACAAAATTTGCTATCTGCAGTGGTTGGCCTGCTGCGTGTGTCTTCTCAAGGCCTTCCCGCGACATTGCTTTGTCCAAATCTTCTGAAGTTCATCGCAAGATGCAGCCCGGTCAGTTTGGCCTGCATTGGCCTTGGTCCTCTGGGTATAATGTTGCTGTTTCACAGCCCACAGTGTCTGTTGGATCTCAGCCAGCAGTGAGTAATGCTGTCACCGACCGATCTCTGCGCATTGCTTCACAGGCTAGCTCTTCAACAGCTACAGGTATGTTGTCACTTGTGGTTCCTCCTTTTGTTTCCCTGTTTTCTCCCACTAGTTTGCCATTGTCAGCGCCTTGTTCATCAACAGTTCTTAGCCTACCAGCCACAGTTAACTCTGCCTTCACTACGCACCTGGTGGCAAGATATGCTTCAGTCCCTTCACTGGCAACACTTCAACATCCATTGGTCATCGGCCCTGGCTATTCACCCGTGCTGTTCAAGGTCGTATCCCAAATCACCGCCAGAAAATTAGTGAATTTGGAAGATTAATTGGCTGAAAACATCCCAGTCAGCGATCCCAAACCGCAACTTTGATTTGATGGACGCTTGGTGTTGTTTCACACACCCAAAAAGCCTAAGCATCAGATCATGGACATTACATAATGGATGGAGGCCTTTTCTATATTTTATCTCATTCTTTGCTCACCCTTTCCGCACCTATGGTGAGATTTGACTAGCTACAAGTTATTAATACTGTAAAACTTGCCGACTGGTTGACAATGAATGTGCAGTTATTCAACGACCATACCGCAGGTGCTCAAGTTCGCTCTCGTCTGCCTTTAACTGATTCCTTCACTTCTCAGGCTGAGGCTTCGGGTAACACCACCAGAAAGGTTGCTTGTCACTCCTGGAATGTTGGCAGTTGCATTGCGCTCACTCCTCAGTGTCAGTTCTGCCATGTGTGCAGCAAGTGCTCTGGCGAGCATTGTGCCAACTCTTGCACATCTCCACAGTCTGCTCATCCTCACTCTCCAGATCTGGAGGAACCAAAGTGTTGAAAGCACCACTAACTGCTTCTTGTGCTTCATTTTTGTACATAAGCTAATGCCTTTGGGCCTTTTCACCACTTAGTGGATTATTTTACTTCCCACATTGATTAATGATTGCTAGTACTTCCAGCAGTAAGGGAAGTTTAACCACTAAATTATGATCTGTTTGCTACTGAATTGAGATGCCAACTGGAAGAAGCGAAGGTCCTTCAGGGTATCAGTCAAGGCATAAGACTTCGTTTTGATAAACCAGTAACTCTGAATCAGCTAGGAGAAACAAATTATCTGCTTATCAACACGCTGATGTAATCAATGGTTATTTGGCTAACGAGGTCAGGCTTGGCCGGGTAGTAGACCCTTTTGTCTCCCCTTCTGTGAAAAATCTTTACATTAGCAGTTTTGGGCTCATTCCCAAGAAAGCACAGCCAGACAAACAGTGCCTTTTGTGGATTTATCCTCCAAGAATTGATAGTGAATATCGTAAAGATGCCGTTGTAGCGCACCTTTAAAATAAGTCTACCCAAAATACGTACATGAAAACATCACGATGCAAATCAGCCAATAGAAATTTATGTTCACGAAATGGGCGTAGTTTTTTTTAGTAGCCAAGCCATTTGGGGTATTAAAAACAGGAAATCACTAATTTTCGATTACAAGTTTACATTTAAATTATTTTAAGTTACGCAGTTTTCACATTCATAACTATAATACAAGAAACAATGAAAATTTAATTTTGGAAAAAGTGAATCTTAAGTGCACGCAGCAATCATTCTTTTACAAAGGGGCAAGGATTTTTAATAATTTTAATAAGTCTTAATTCGTAATTATATTATATAAATAGTTTTTAGCTTCAATTTTTAACTTTTCTGATTTGTGTAGTATTATTGTCAGTCTTTCGTTTAGTTTAGTTAGATTTTAATTAGTAGGACCTGCGTTGATAGCAGTTTTTTTCTAAACTGACACAGTCATCCTGGATAAACATGTTCTTTATTTTCACGCTAGTGACTAAAATGGGGTCTATAATTTGGTTATACAATAGACGTGTTTAGAAAATGTTATAGACTGGACCTTATCATTATGATAATTTTTTTTGCAAAAGGATGGGAACCCGTGCCCTTCTGCTAACAACTTTTCTGTACAGCATTGGGGGATCTGTTCTTATCAGTGCTCCACTTTTTCCGCCAGAATAGTCATCAACTTCGACGACTAAGGAGAGCCTTTTTTCACAAGATTTGGTGTCGTTTTTTTCACCACAAGCATGAAAGTGTCTGGTAACCATCTGTCTTCGCTTTGGTGAGTGCGGGCTTTTGTGGTTTTGGTTTTGGTCTCGTGAGTTTTCTCACCCTCGCGTTACGTGGAGATGGCCGCACGTACCGCGCACCAGCCGTTCGCCCACACTAGAACTGTTCACTTGATAGCAGAGGAAAACCTGGCTCTTGACTTGCTCAGTATAGCGCAGTCGTTACCAGACTTTAAGGAAGAAATCGTTGGGGTTGTACCCCTCTACGGAGGAAAGTTCTTCGACATCACCCTCCAATCTACAGAATCGGCCACGCAGTTGGCAGCATCGCCACTTTGACTACAAAAGCCGCGTTATCCATTTACACCTTTTAGGGCAAAAAACACTACACGTGTCATGCTTCGTTCCCATTGAATTCCCCAATGAAAACCTGCTACAATTCCTGGAACAATATGGCGACCTCAAAGCGCGAGCAGTCCGCCGGCTCTGGGCTACGAGCACATCGAGAAAGGCATCCATAGAAATTCACATGTTTACAAAAGGCAGTGCCACGCAAATAAGTCACTCAAGGGCTTGAGTTATTTTTTAACTACACAGGCCAGCCAATACTATGCTACCGGTACCAGTCTTCCGAGTACGTTGTTAAAGACTCCCCGCCGCGTGTCTCACGTTTCTTGCGTGGGGTGATTTTCACGCGCGCTCGCATTTCGCTTGCTCTACTATCCCTGAGGAAACAGGAGGGACTACTCATAGTCTAGGGCTTCCCTAAGCACTTCTTGGAAGTGTTACAGGATGCAGACCCCCTCCGTGCGACCCTTCTCCGGAAACTGCCGGCCATCCCATACTACCGATGCCATGAGCGTAAGCGAGAGAAATTTAATCTTGAAAGCAAGTTTCGCAACATCCTTTCTCGTGGTAATTCAAATACCACAGATGATCACACGCGATGGCGGAGATCAAAGATCTCCTAAAAACGATCGAAGATCACGACGTAGAAGGAGCCATCATTCACAGTAAAGAACAGTGGATAGAGCTGGGGGAAAAACCGACTAAGTATTTCTACCAGCTTGAAAATCAGCGACAGACACGCGACTCAATTACAGAGTTACGTGCCAACAATTCAACCGTGACTTCTGATAAAAATATTCTTCGCGAATGTCGGTATTTTTATCGTAACCTCTATTCGGCTGAACAAGTTGATTTATCTAGCCAAGACTGGCTTTTAGACCAACTGGATAAAACTTTGGCATCCGAAGACCAGGAGAAATGCGAAGGTGACCTCACACTCTTCGAGTGTCAAGAGGCCCTTTCACAAATGCAATCAGGCAAATCGCCGGGAGCCGATGGATTTCCGGTTGAATTATTACCTAGTGTGTTATAAACAACGGATGGCTCTTGTCAACCTTTTCGCTTGAATGGGGAGTTGGACAAGGTTGTCTGTTGTTGCGTTATTATTCAGTTTTATTTTATTTTGTATTAAATTTTCCATCGCAGAAATATACTCCCGCAAAAAAATTACTTGTTTTAATGATGTATATCGGCTTAACAGGAACTTTTTAACAGTGAACATATTGCTCTCATAACTCCGAGGTGACCGACACAACAGTCATGTGTATTCCCGATTCAACTCCAGACATGTCCTCAAAAAAACCAGAGATTGTTATCATAATACTGATACGTTTATACAACAACGTACAATAATTCATTCACTAGTTTTCTCTTTGTTTATGTTCATATTGGCACCAGAACAGCAACCATAACTATGGGAACTATAGAAACCTCCGGTCAGGAAGTAAAATTGCAATTTAATACCGATGCCAAGTATTTTATTTATACTTGACCAGAAATCTGCAAACATTTCCTCCCAGCAGAAATTTTAGCTGTCTCGATCCGCAAAAATTTCCTCCCGCAAAACAAATTCAGTTGGGCAATCCGCAAAATTTTCCTCCCGCAAAAATTTCCTTGTGCACGGTAGCTTAATCACCAAAACTATGTTGTCTTTCCCATACTATTGCATAATCAAACGGTAATAGCAATGATCCAGTATTCCAAAATAGAACAAACCTAAAGTTCATGCTATTTTGCTCTGCCATATCACTCATTAAAAACAAACTTTCCTGTCCCATTTAACTTCCTTAAAACGTCTCCATTCATTTTAAAAATACACCGTGAAATCTGCATTTCCCAAGAAAACGCATTTGACCTACTTTTACCCTTCTAAAGCAGCTTTAATGGCTTTATGACAAATGATTGAAAATTTGAAACATTGATAGGTAACGTGAGATATCGATAAGAACTTCACCTTTGCAGTGATGTAACGTGAGATATGACAAGTTCATGACAAGTTCTGACATCCCAATACCCTAGGGAAATTAACAATAGGTCCGGGGGTGCTCCACAAAAATTATAGTGGCGGTATGTGACGCCCTTCTTGAAATCCTAACCGGTTTAACCAACCATATCCTCAATGCCCTAATATAGCTACTATAAAGAAGAAAGAACTAACCCCCCGGACAAAAGTCCACAAAGTTAACAACGAACCTTTGTTAACACCTTTTGTCCCTTTTTTATACTGATACCTATATCTCGTTTGCGCGCATGCGCATTAACGAGATAAAAAACGGCTAATTTCGAGCAATTTAGTCACTTAATTTAGTTTTCGACCAAGCCCTTCAATTACTTTCAAGGAACTCTTTCCTGTTGTGTTGGCAGCCCATATATGGGGTTCTCATTGGTCTCGCAAGCAGATTTTGTTTTGCGTTGATAACGAAGCTGTGGTTCACATTCTCAATTCATGGACCTCCCTAGACCCCAACATTATGCATTTGTTATGTAGCTTACTCGAAGTAGAGGGGTGACTTAGTTTTACTTTTGCTGCAGTTCTTGCCCCCGAAAAAAATAATGATGTAGCTGATGCCTTGTCCTATTTCAATTGGCAGGGATTCTGTTCTCAAGCCCCAACTGCAAAGAGGTTTCCAGTCTCCATCTATCCTCATCTTTTAGTTCAGCTCTTAACAGTAATTCAGAATCTCGCTGCCTATCCTTCATGTACCAGGGATTAGCTGCTTCAATGTGCTGAACCTATTCTTGTGTGCAAGTAAATTTCATAAAGTTCACAATTTCTGCTATATAAGTGGATGTCTTAGCTCTGTTGGCTCTCCATGTCCTGCAGATGAATATGGTTGTTTGTCACATATTTGGCAGATTCTCTGCGGTATTCTTCGATTTAAGTCTATTTATCTGCTGTGCGGTCTCTTCATGTGTATCAGGGTTTCACTAACCCTTTGGAAAACTGCCTTCAGCTTTAAAGAGTTGTTAGGGGAATAAAGTGTTCTCAGGGTACTTGCCTACCAATCCACATTTACCAGTTTCCAGCGACATTCTCTGTATTATTCAATCTGCTATGAATTTCAATTTGTTTGACGATGTTATGTTTTGGGCATCTTGTACATTGGCTTACTTTGGTTTCTTGAGATCAGCGGAGTTCCACATCTCCAGTCTTTCAGCTTTCAACCCCAACCGCCCATCTATCGGTTGCAGATGTTGCCATTGATGTTCCTTTAAATCCGTCCTGCCTTCAAATCTTCATAAAGGCATCCAAAACTGACCCCTTTTGGAAAGGGTGCAAAATTTTGATTGGGTGTAGTTCTCCTCACGTGTGCAGTGCAAGCAGTTGTCTCCTATCTTGTGCATCGTGGTAACCATCCTGGACCTCTGTTCCTCCTGGAGATGGCCTTTTTTTAACATGCTCACTCCTTACAGATAGGTTAAAGGCTATTCTCCTTGCAGTGGGGGTCCCAGGTAACTTCTCAAGTCACAGTTTCAGAATTGGTGCAGCCACTTTGGCAGCCAGGGCTGGTCTCCCAGATCACCTCATTCAAGTTCTGGATCACTATCCAAACTCCTCCATGCACTTGCTATTCTGCTTAGAGTTGTTTCTCTATGGAGTGGACTCATGGTTGGTTGCCATGGTTACCCTCTTTAATTGGATTTTTCCCACACTCAATTGCTTATTGCCTGCATTGCTCACAATAGGCACCTAACCTCCATTTAAGTATTACCCATCGGCAAGTTAACAGGGATTATCAATAATCATAGTTAACTGGGATATCTTCCATTGGCCAGCAGATGATTGCGTGATGCATGCACATTTGAGTCGATGCTGGGAAGATTTGCCCCAGTGGTTTGTACAACTTTGAGGGTGTTTTTGCCTCCCGTTTGCAACTGCCCACCCACCTCATGGTTCAGTAAGTATCCGGTGTTTAGGTAAGTTCACTTTTCTTCTGTATTGTTCTCCACTGAGAGATCAGAAGTATATGAATATGTATTTAGCCTTATTTGTGTATTAGCCTTATGTTTACCCGTGTATAAATAAAAGTGATGATGATGATGATCAGTGTGACAGGTGCCAGGGAGGGGGGAGTGGACCCGTGGGAGGTTGCCTTGGTTACCCCCTTTCCCCTTTATTTGCATTTTGCCCACACTCAATTGCTTATTGCTTGCATTGCTTATCTAATAATTATGAATTTCAATCAGTCAAGCCAACTGTTTCCATCCAAATGAAATTCAATATTATTTACTGATTGAGTGAAGATGAGGTCTGCTAACACAAGGAGCATTTAACTTACTGGCTTGTTATGCCATAATCTACGTAGATTAGCCCAAACTCGGCCAAATTAAGCCATTCTTGGTTCTCAGTTCATTTAAGGCTAGACTTGAATGGGAATGGGAAGGACATCATAAAGGGAGAAGTAGTTGGTAGAGAGGCAGTCAAATACCGTTTTTTAAAACTCCTAAATAAGCGGGCCTCACGTGTTCGGCCCGCTTATTTAGGGGTTTGAAAAACCGGTATTTGACGTGCCTCTCTACCAACTACTCTGGATACCCCTCCCTCAAACCCCGAAAGAGGGGGTCAAATGCGTTTTTTCCCGAGCCCGCCCGCAACGGCAAGCGAGACATAACCAATTGGAGAAATCTCTACACCCTATATAAAGGTGACAATGGCACACAGCAAAGCAATGACTGCCGTTGCATTTTTGAAAATGAGGGGAATTGAGTTGAAAGAAGGTGATGACTTGTATGCGAAGAACAAAGGGACGTTCTCATACAACCCTTGTAGACATTGTGGTTTAAACTTTACACAGGGTCACTCGCTTGTGGAGCATCAAAAATATTCTTGTAAGAATCTGCAAACAGAACCACGACCGGAAATAATTTGCCCCGGTCGTGGTCAAGCATTGTCTAAGCCAACGGTTTACAAACACATAAAAAATGGCTGCCCGTCTTTGTACTGATTACCAATTGGAGAAATCCATACCCTTGGTATATCGCGATGGCGAACAGAGCTATGACTGCTGTTGAGTTCTTGTACATGAGAGGAATCCATTTGAAAGAAGGCAATGATGTCTTTGCGAAAAACAAAGGAACATTCGAATATAATCCTTGCAGATATTGTGGTTTAAACTTCACACAAAGCCACTCACTCATGGAGCATCAAAAATATTCTTGTAAGATGCTTCAAACAGAAAAACGACCGAAAGTGATTTGCCCTGGTTGCAATCGGGAAGTTGCTGTATCAACAGCTTACAGACACAGAAAAAATGGTTGTCCGTCTTTGAAAAGAAATCCTCGAGCTCTTCTCAGACATGAGGCGGATTTGGCGGCACCCCCAAGAGCTGTTCGAGATGTTTTTGCCGAGTCATATGTCAGCTGGCATGAGCTGAATGCATGGCTTGACGAGCAAGAACAAGAACCCTTTAAAAACAAAAGCCTGGAGGCTCTCGACCCCTTACCCAGGATCCGAGATTCGAGCTTTGTTTCTGATTTCATCGAAGGCAAGACATCACTCGCAGCTTTTCAAACAGAGTTGTGTGGTTATTACCAATTGAAAAAACCTTTACCCTTTACATATCAATGATGACGACAACACAAGCGTTCATGAACTTTCTCAAATCAAGAAACACTGGTCTGAAACAAAAGAGCGCCGACTGGGTGAGAGCCAGACAAAACTCCATCGGTGCATCAGAGATTTCTGCCTTGACAGGATCGTCGCCGTTTGAATCACAGCACAGCTTGCTCATGAAGAAAATACAGCCAACAGATATGCTCAACAATGCGGCTTGTACCTGGGGCAATCTGTTCGAGCCGATTATACGCAAGTATTTTGAGCAAAAACATTCTGTTTCCGTTTTTGGTCACAGCATCTCTCTTAATCTAGCAAGAGATCATCCACTTTATCTAAAGGTCACTTGTAGCCCAGACGGATATTTTCTAGACAAAGATAACGGTTTAAGTTTGTTAGAGTTTAAATGTCCGTTCAAGCGGAAAATAGCCATGAACAGAATACCTGGCTATTATAGCGATCAGATACAAACAGGTCTTGCTTTGAGTGGTGACATGGTAAACAAAGGTCTGTTTGTTGACGGTTATTTCAGAATGTGCTCTTTAAACCAGCTTGAACCAAGTCTGACACACAATCAGATTAATCCACCAAACAGTCACCCATCAAACCCGATACATAAACAGGCAACACAGGCACAGGGCATCGCACCCAAACCAATGACCACACCCACACCACAACCAGCCCCCACACCAACCCCAACACCACAACCAACCCCCACACCCACACTACAGTGCGCTTGCTTTGGCAGGGCTTTTCATTTGGTCGAGATAAGAAGTTCAAGACTTCGCACGCTTAGTTATCCTTACAACAAGGAAGGCCACAACGGCAAGGATGAGCAGCCAGGCGTGTTCACCCAGAAAGGAGAGGACCGACCCAGCCGCTTTGAAGATGAAGCTCACAATTGAGCCAATGAGGCCAGGCAGGGCGTTGGCTGCTTTTTTGCCAAGCTCTTTAAGCCCATTTCCAATAGCCTTGGTGGCCTTTGCCAGGCCATTCAAGGTGGCGAGTACCACAGCGCTGATGGTGATGCCAGCTGCCAGAACAATCGCTTGCAGGGTCCATCCGTATTTCTTGAAGATTTCTCTTACCCTCTCTCTCAAAGACATGCCCCTTTCCCGCACCTCAATTTCTGTAGAGCCTTGCCAGCTCTTCTTCACGTTCAGCAACCCGGGCTTCCGCGGCTTCTCTTTCAGAGGGGGAAGTGTCCTCAGCCTCTATGACGAGTCTGTCTTCAGCGTTCTGTCGTTCAAGCTCTTCTTTGTTCTGTTTCAGTTCGTCCAGTGGTTTTATGGCATCCTTTTTTGCTCTAAGTTCCTCTAAGCGTCTTTCAAAGCCCCATTCGTCAAGCTTGAGTTTGTCGATATCTTTTTGTAGTTTGTCTGCTTGTTGAGCAGCTTTTTGCATCTTGTCCAGTTCTTTTCGTTTAGCTTGATGCTCAGCTTCAAGAGCTGTCTTTTCATTTTTCAGTCTTTGTATTGCCTCCGTATTCAGTGGCCTATGTGCATCTTCCATCTCTTGAATCCGGTCATCAGCCTCTTTGCTTTTATTTCTGAGGGCATCCATGTCGCGGCGAAGTTTTTGTGTATCAGCAAGCGTTTGTTCTATTTGTTGTTTTTGTTTTTGTTTTGCTTCCAGTTCTTTTTGATTTGCTTCAAATGCAGCATTTGTCTCATTAAACTCTTCAGTCAAAGACTTTCCTAGAGCAGCATTGATCTCTTTGGGAAGAGAAGCGTTGAGAGTCTTTTCGAAAGCCCCACGGCTTTTTGTGTAAAGAGGATACCATTTGTCTCTAGTATGATATTTTACCTCGATGATGGCCCCACCTGATTTTGGTTTCGGCTCGTACCGAAAATTAAGTTGATTTCTGTCTGCGCTGGTAAACTCTTCCTTAACCTCGAAATAGGCCATATCATCCGCTGTTAACAATCGCCAGCCTTCAGTAGCCCCTTCAATGAAAGAGGTTTCTTCAGTGCGGAAGCCTTGTTGCTCTGGGGGGAGTCTTGTTCTTGTGGCCAAAGGCACTTGTTCGCCAGCCGGGGTGGAAACAGCACCTGGTTCAAAGGGTTGTGTGGTGTTGGGGTCTTGGGAGGTCTGGGCCCATTCACTGAGTTGTTGCCGTTCTTCATCTGTCATTTGATTCCACCTGGCCTCAAGAGCAGCATCAGCATCATCATCATCGTCATCCCCTGTGTCTGGGATGAGAGGGGTTTCCTCAGTTGTCTCATCTGGATTGACTTCGCCTTTCATGATGATATATAAATATAAATTTTAAAAACACAAATATACACCATGGCTGTGCAACCGAATTTACTTCCATCTCACAGTGAAAAGACACTGGGCGCCATGAAGGCAGAGCAAACCGTTAAGCGCATCACATTCAACCCTTCTGAGGCCAACCCCGGCGAGACACTACGTCTCGGTGCCTAAGCTGGGCGAGCACGATGTTATTGTGTCCGGCTTACTTGCACTGGTGTTTAACATCAATCTCTCCGGCGGCCACGCTAACAATTATCTCGTGCAAAATGTTTCTCGGGCCCTGGTTGACAGGTTCGTTGTAAAGTTTGCAGCCACCACTGTCCAGGACACGGTTGGGTACGACATCTACAAGATCTTCGAAGACTTATTCAAATCAACCGATGAGCGGGAAAATATGCTTATGGAGGGCATCCAGAGTGTGGATTTGTGTAAGATTCGCTCTGGTGCTGGCGACAAGAAGACCTCAGGCGTGGATGCGGAAACCAAGCTGGAGACAATATACAAGAATAAGTATCGCATCAAGCTGGATCACCAAATCTTAACTGATCACGGAATCATATACCCTCAAGCGTTATATAACGATCTGGTCTTCGAACTAACCTTTGCCCCCGCATCTCAAGTTGTCCGTGGCACAGACACAAGCAAGCTCGTGTACAACATCCAGCTGGAGTATGAGACGATCAGAAGTAAGGAGCTGGCCGACGAAGCAACAAGCGCTTACACTAGTGGTAAGGAGTTCGCCTATGACCTCGTAATGCGAGATCGGGTACATCCCTTCTCAAAAGGTGGTGACACTCGGTTGAATATTCGGGTTAACCCACAGCGCAAATCTCTCAAGGGCATCCTCTTGCTGTTCAACACTCCCTACACGGCTGGTGCCAGGGACTCTGAGAACTATTTCAATCCCAACATCACCAAAGTGAAGGTCACAGTCAACGGTGTTCCAAACAGGATCTACAATGACGGCATCAGTGGTACTGACATGTGGAATGAAATCTTCCGATACTTCAAGCCACACGCGCGAGGCAGGCCTAACATGAACTTGACCAAATATCTCACAGGCGACAAGTTTGGGCTCTGGATTGACCTACGGTCCATGGCTGACACAGCCCTGCATGGTAATGGCCAACGGCTCGTCAACACACAGGATGGCGTGCAACTCGAGATCGAACAAAACGGCACAGGCTCGGGAAAAGTAAACTGCCACATCTTCACCATCTCAGACTCACACATGAACATCATGGACAAGCAGCTGCATTCTGTACAGTACTAGGTAAACACACGCATACGCATATATATACCACAAACCCCATGGCCACAAACAAGATCAACTTCCATGCTAAGCCGGCTCCCCTGCCATCCACCGGACCATTATCACACAATAAAATACAAAGACTTCTGGCAAATGCCCCCTCCCCACCAACACATGAACCAATTGTTTGCAAACCAACTAATATAGGTGTTGGTTATGGACCCAAGAAAGCTGCCATTCAACGCACTAATCGTGGGCCCCACTAACTCTGGCAAGACACAGTATCTTCTAAACCAACTGAGAGGCTCCTTTAGGGGTTGTTTTGGCTTTATCGTTTTATTCTGCCCCACATTTGTCAAGAACAAGACATACGATGGCTTCGTGGACCGCGATCCGCACATCTTCGTGATTGTCTGCCAACAGCATGAAATCGAAGACTGGTTGAAGTTGGCGAGCTTCTTTTTCACATGCAGCAACACTTTATTCATACTCGATGACTGCGCCGCCTCCAAAGATGTCAAAGGCCGCACGAGTCAGCTGGTCAATCTGGGGTTCAGCGCAAGGCATGACGGCATATCCGTGTGGGTCTTGACCCAGCAGATCACCAGCATAGCTAAGCCATATCGTGATAACATTGCAGCGATCGTGCTCCAGCAAGACAACTAAGGCCATCTTCGAAGACTATGCCGGCGAGCTCTCCCATGAGGAGTACAAAGAGCTTATTGCAAGGCTCAAATCCCGCAAGTTCTCCCACCTGGTTTTCTCTTTGAGGCACCCGTATGGAATTGAGTACAAAGTTTAAACACATATATATACATCCCATGAATGCGCCAACCAGCCTACACAAGCTCACTGTGCTTTCACAGCTTTTGGATGAATTGCACAAACACACACTTGATGCGCAAAACAAAATTATCAAAGCCACTGGTGAGGAAGATCTGCGCCTCATGCTTCTCAACAGATATCCATTGCGGTTGAATTCTATGCCAGACACCATGGCGGGGCTTATACGTGAGCTTGAAACCCTTTTGCCCGACATCAAGAGAATTATTGAAAAATAAAAAACACATATATACCCTGATGATGGGAGAAGCAGCTGAAGACCAGGCCGCCTTGAACGAAGTAATGCAGATGCTGGAGGCCACCCCTGATACCGCACCTCCCACAGGGATAGTTGGTGACAATGGCATTCCTGCCAAACGTGAGACGCTGGCAATCCTTGTTTCAACTGGCAAGGCCAAAGAAGCTATCGGCGTGCAGCTCACACACGATCATGTCAAGCGGTTGTCAGACAAGGACATTGAGAAGTACTGCAAAAGGTACGAGGCCTACGTCGGCAACAAGACAACCGAATCCCTAGTTGATTCCGCAATCATGATCGTGTCCAAAGGCGTTGGCCTGGTGATTCCGATTGAGGATGTCAAGGAGTTTCAGCAAGAACTCAAGAACGACTACATCATCAACCAGGAGCTGTCAAATCTTGCTGGGGGTCTTGCCATGCGATGTGGACGATTGCTGGCGCTTGCCAATGCTGCTCTCATCACAACAAAACACATCAAGTTTGAACGAGAGCCTGAGCCCCAACCCACACATCCAACCAGAGACAGTGAAGGCTATCCACTTTAGGGCTTTGATGAAGTTGGGCTGGAACCTGGGTCGACCTCGCAGGAACCTTGAAGGAACCTGGGTGTAACCTGTCAGCACACTTGTCAGCACACTTATCACATCTTGTAAAAATAACATGGCCCCGTTGTACATTAGAAAGCCCCTGTTGGTGGCCATGTCCCTGCCCCCCTGCAGGGCACTTTCGTACCTTTCCCAGTGAAGCTCGTTCTGCTTCTTGTTGACGCCCTTGGAGGACATCTTGGCCTCTCCGCTAGCCTCGTTTTCTACATAATAACACTTGCTGCACAGGGCGATGGCCCGTGTGCCTTCCTTCTCAAGCTTGAACAAGCCCGGCTCTCTGCCGCTCCACTTGTCCCACGCCAACCAATTCTTCTTCTCCGCCTCGAACTGGTCGCGAAGTTCCGGGCGAACGGCCTCATCCAGAGTGTCGTGCGCAAGAGCGAAGTACATGCTGTCCGTGTCCATCTGGATGAGCTCGAAGTCGCGCCTGTCGATGAAGTAATCTAGGAAGTCGTATAGAACTCCAGCATGCGGAGCTTGGCAAGTTGGTACACAACAATGCCCACTTGAAAAGGGCGGTCGATTGTGACCTTTGGCTTGTGCAGCTCGATCTTGTAAGCATCTCCGATCTCTTCGAGATCATCGAACAAGGGTGAGCGGAGATTCTTGTCGACCTCGTCCTCGTCAGTTGTGTACAACGTTCTTGTCTGGCGCTCCACAGCTTCGATGAACTTGCCGTAAGCGCTGTTGCCAAGGAGCTTGAACACTTCAGCAAGCAGTGCCTTATCCTTGTCAGCGTCGCCTTTCCTTCGGTTGTCGGCGACCTCGCGAACGAAC
This sequence comes from Dendrophyllia cribrosa, assembly GCA_024195265.1. Classification (NCBI taxonomy): domain Eukaryota; kingdom Metazoa; phylum Cnidaria; class Anthozoa; order Scleractinia; family Dendrophylliidae; genus Dendrophyllia; species Dendrophyllia cribrosa. The sequence continues at coordinate 24,890,097 of JAJLRJ010000009.1, forward strand.
CAGTCGAAGAGCTTTTTGGGTCTATAATCGATCGTGCGGTAGACTGCTGTGATCTTGAGCCCGCTGTTGAGATACCATTTCAAGGGGGGTACGTAGATCAGCATCTTTTTCGCTGACAGAACACCCAGAAGCTTTTTCTGGTCGGGAAAGCGGGTTCGGCCACTTTCTTGGAGGTAATCGTGCATATGCTGTGGAACGCAATCGTTAGGCACTGCTTGGTTGATGAAGAGCGGTGGAAACTCTTCGAACTTCTCCCACAACTCTCGAGGAACTTCGATATCCACTTCCGCAAACCCGAACCATCTCCCTGTGTTCAGATTCATTTCAAGAGCTGTCGCCGCCTGCACCGGGGAATTGTAATGCACAACCTTCTCTTTACCACAGGGCATCTCCTGCAGCATCGTGCTTGGGTAAAGGGAGTTAGCGTCGAACCCCACAATCCGTTTCGTGAGGGGGGCTAAGTCGTATTTGTGAGAACGGATGCTGGTTTCGCCGCGCACGTGTTTGCGGGTGAAGACCAGGCTTGGCCCGCCAACCACAGCACCCTTCAGCATGGCGTACGCTTCTGGGCCGGGGGCGTATAGTTCTGGAGCCTTGCGCCCCCCTCTCAATGAGCCTCGCAAGACGTATTGCATTGATACTCCTGGCAAGGAGACCGCGTCTTTGAAGATGTCAACCCCGAGGTCCGTGTAAAAGCCCTTCATCGTTTGGAGAGCTTCGTTTGAAGACCCCGTTCTCTTGAGCGAAATGAGAAACAAAGTACTTGCGGATAAGCTTGAGATCGTAATGGCCTGAGTTGAAGCCGACCACAGGCACTTGGTTGCACCATTTATCGATGAGCTTGAGTTGCTTCTCAGGAAGATTCTCAAGGTCTGGGGGCATATATTGGCCAGTCACATCCTCTCGGATGGCCGGCTTCGCCGCTCCAGGGAGGCAAAAAACAGCCCGATAAGCTCGTCAGGATCTTTGGAGCAAATGTACTCAGGCTCAGGGTTCAACCTGTCGGCAATGGAGACTGAGATGGGCACATGCTCGCTTTCATAAGAGAGATCGCGTGTCGGGCGAGCTGCCTTGGTCTTGTCCTGGTACGCTTCGAAGTCGTAGATGATCGCGTGGGGATATGTTTTGTTTCTTTTCTGTAGACAAAGATCATTCCACCAGGGGGAAGGCTTTTCGTGTTGCCACCTTTCCACCACGTTGTACCCAGCGTCTCGAAGCAACTGAGTTCGTTGCAGAGTCTTTTGGTAAGCAACCATCATTGTGATTGTGTTGCCTCTTCGGTCAACATATACACCATCGTCCCTCGTTGCCTCGGGGTAACATTCCTCGCAACCGTGCCAGAAACAACCGTGGAACTGGAAAACTGTCTTGCTTTCTGGGTGATAGCCATCGACTGGAGCCCCACAAATATAGCTCTCACCGCCATGGCCGCATCTGTGATGGTGGATGTGAATGTCACGCTGCTTCGCCTCCCACTCCAGCCAGCACACTGCCTTGACACTGAAACCGCCTTCTGGGTAAAAGGCTTTCTCAAAAGCTGACTCCGGAGGGAGGACACGTTTACCGGGGCAGTCGATTTTGGTTTGGCCACGAGTACACGTCTTGGAGTGGCGCTTCAAGTTATCAGCCCGTGTGAACCTCCCACCACACTCGCCACAAGTAATTGTAATTGTTTGTGACTTTATTGATATTGGTGATCAAGAAGGAGTGGCCCTCATGAATACCGACAGTCATGGTTGTCGTAATTCGCAGGAGTGTGATATTAAAATGAAGTCACCATTGGGGAAAACAAGATATGCGGCAATTCCTTGCTTGAAATGCATTTCGATTTTGGAGAAGTGTCGCAAATTTAGCTGGCCTCGAAGCCCCGGATAAACTGCGAAGAAGCTTTCCGCGAGTTCCCTGGTTCTGCGAGTAGAACGATCTATATGAGCTCCCCAATGGACAGCCAAGCAACGAAAGAGACAAAGATTGTCGTTGAAATTGTCAAGGGCAGTGACTTCTCTTTTGTTGCGAAGCCAATCAGGAAGCCGCCCGAGACCTATTTGCAAGGGTTGACGATCCAACACGACTTTGAGATCAAGCAGGACAGTGCGTTCGTAAACCCATTTGGTGTCAGGCCTGTTGAGTCTTGCGTTTTGAAGACGAAACTCTTCCTGGGCTTGCAGCCACTGTCGTGTCTCGGAAAGAGTGGCTAACCAACGACTGTTGTGGTTGTTTTGATAAAACATTCTCAACTCCTTGGTTTCAGTGTTTCGTAACTCGAATGTGAAACGTAAATTGATTGCATGTTGTGTGTGAACATTTTGCTTGATTTTGTTCAAAATTCTGTCGACAAGAGAGTTTTCGAGATTGTTTACAAAGCGGAACCGGATTATTCATCTGTCGTGTTCAACCCATTGGTCAACCCGATCATAGATTTGAACAAGTTGTTCAAAATCTAGCTCCTGCGGATTGTTTTGAGGTTCGCCCTCAGCATTATTGTCGTCGACATTTCGTGTCTGTGCGTCCAGCCAGGCAATCAGCTTGCGTTGATTGGCATCACGTCGTCTTCGTTGCCGGGGTTGTGCCATATATAAAGGGATTTTGGATTTCTTCAATTGGTTACGTCTCGCTTGCCGTTGCGGGCGGGCTCGGGAAAAAACGCATTTGACCCCCTCTTACGGGGTTTGAGGGAGGGGTATCCAGAGTAGTTGGTAGAGAGGCACGTCAAATACCGGTTTTTCAAACCCCTAAATAAGCGGGCCGAACGCGTGAGGCCCGCTTATTTAGGCGTTTTAAAAAACGGTATTTGACTGCCTCTCTACCAACTACTGGAGAGGACGGGGTGAGCGCAAGCGACCCCAGACCATCTGAGAATCAGGCTAGTTTTATTCTTACCTCATCCAAAGATCTGGCATTGGCAACAGTCACTGTGTATTCAGATGGTCCAATAAATGCCAACCTCAGGCTGTCTTCAGTCACACTCAGTACATGTGGTCCAAACTTACCCCCCATTACTACTGTGTTGGGTAGAATGCGAATCAGCTGGAATCCCTCATCAGCTGCATCATACAGAGCAAGAGAACCTGGCAAACAAAACAAGGTGATGTTGTACTATTTAAAACTAGGGGAGAAGTTGAAGTATAAAATAAATAATTGTAGGAATTTGCTTATAAGGGTCCAATTCTATTCTAGAATGGTATTTAGACAAGTATTTACAACTTTGACAAAATCCTGGCACAAGCACTTAACAACAAACAGACCCATCAATAATGCATTATAAATTATTAATATCCAAGGGTGTAAACAGAAGAACATCTTGGTTAAAGCTCTGTCCTTGGGATTCCCAAGGGAACATTTCATGGAAAACATAATCCTTCAAAAGCAATTGTCCATTACCTCGTGCTCCTGCACTGTGCATGAACTCTCCATTTGGTGAAAACACCAATCCTGTCACTTGACCAGCATGTTGACTATGCTCAGCCAAAAGATTTGTAGTTCCAACATCAAACACTCTGACACAGCCAGACACAAACCCACAGGCAAAGCACTGCTGTCGAGGATGATAGGCGACAGCACAGGGTACCTCTCCAGGAGCTTGAAAGTCAAACAGCTGTGCAAGAGTATCAAGATCCCAAACTCTTATGGAATGATCGGCAGAAACTGTGGCCAGATAACGGCGAGTTGAATCAAATGACATGGCTAAGATCTGTTCCGTGTGAGATCTCATCAGGGTAGTGTAGGATCGAGCTGATGCTTGTAAAACACCAAGATTCCCCTAACAAAAATACAAAACAAATAAACTTGTAAATTTTAAAAATAATGTAACTAGATGTAACAGTGTCACTTTGCCTGTTTTTGAAGAGGATTTTTAGGTCATGTTTAAGCTATTTTCGTGTATTTTTCCAAGTCAGTTTATAGAACTTTGGTTATATTTTTACCATTCTCATAGCATGACTTGTTATGCAATATGTTGCAGACATGAGCAGATCGGTTTACATTCACTGTCTAGAAAGTTCTGAATGCTATTGTTTTGGTTTAATAGCATTACATGGGAGGTTAAATCATGTAATGGTTGGGATTACATTACTCATTTTTTAGATATGCTAGGATTGCTATTTTTGTAGGATTGGCTCTCATGTGTGTTGGTGTACTTTAATCTAGTCGTAATTTAATATGTAGTTGGGCATTGATAAATCATTGTTGTCAAGATGTGATGTGTAATCATGACTCATTTCCTGTCACATAAGCAAAATGTGTTTACCTGTGTATAAATACATTCAAGTAGTTTTAGTGTTTGGTTTCTGTGAGTTAGTTGGAACTCAGCTCCCCAGAGGGGCTAAACCTCTGGTAAGTTTGCAGAATGCAACTCATTCCCATCATGTGGCATCTGACTGCTGTGGTGTCTGATCGCATGCACTGCCCGGTTACATAAAGTTCAACTTTAACAAAGCAAAAAGATTTTGCAACCACAGATATTAACTACCTTTCAATGATAATGTATTGGATTTTTAATATAATGAGAATTTGGTAATCAGGCCTGATGCAATTCAAATGTTGCATTGTGCTAAAATTCATCTGTTCATTCAGATATTACAACAGTTGCACTGCAATTTACACATATTAGTTCAGGACTTCCAAATATGCCAAAGGAAATGTTATCAGCTTGACATATGCCATACTTACAGTTTTTGTCCCGGCTAAGACAAACAATCCATCACTGGATATGTTCACAGCTGTTAACGGACCCTCATGTTCTTAGAAAAAAAGAGCATAATATTACTAGCTAGGCTACTTAAATTCATAAAGTTAAAAAGGGCAATTTTTTACAAAAGGGGCCATTTTTTTGAATGTCTCAACAACTTAATAACAATAAGTTGTAGAAGGTATGACAAAATGTATAAATAACCTTGTTGAAAACCGCAGAGAACTTGATGAGAACATTGAGGACTATCTAACCAATCCAATTCTTGTAAATAATTCTGGGGTCAATTTAACAAGTGTAATTTACAAGTGTAGCGATTGTTTTTAACCTCTGACACAATGGCTACACTTGTAAATTACACTTGAATTGACCCCTGGTATTAAATATGACTTGCAGTCCTTCTAAGGATGTATAATATAACATACGATTTTGCAGGCTTGTTTTTTCCAGATAATTGCCACTTTCTGTGTAGCCAAATAACAGAAACTGTTACCATAGTTTTTAAAATATAATTTATTAAAAATCTTCTTGACACCATGCTTCACTGTATAAAGCTCTAACCTTATTCCATATGAATTAGTCTACTAAAGGTAAGACTAAACAAAACATACATATAGCAACTACGCCTAAAGGCTAGTTCACATGATGACACAAACGCAAATGCAAGCACAGTAAGATACATGTATGCATGTGCATTTGAGCATCCCAAGATGGCAGATAAAGATGGTAAAGATCCCAAGATGGGGGACAATGCCATCTTAGATTCAACTTCAACTGTGGAGACATGGAACAACAATTTTTTTGTTCTGCTGACGTATTCAGCCAACACTAACATTGTTGGACGGCATAATTTTTTCAGTGTAAGGGAGCATTTCTGGTGTAACAATAGAGAAATCGCAACCAATCAAAGTGAAGAACTGAGAAACGCGGAAGTAGTTCTGATAATTCTCTATGCTCATAACTTGAATAACATTCCATCTATTCACTTCAATTAAAGACTGAATTTTAGCTAAAGAGTAGGCTATCAAGATTTCAGAATTCATCTGCCACTACAAATCATTTCAGCAGTCTAACGCGAAGCGAAATCGCACAACGATTTATATCATATCAGTTTGTTTACTTGTGACTGAGAGAAATTATAATTCTTCATGCTTACCTTTGGGAATTCATAACTCAAATAATATTATTCCATAGATTCACTTGAATTAAAAACTGAATTATGGCTAAAGAATAAGCGACCAAGATTTCTGAATTCATCTGCCACTAGAATTTAATTTCAGCCTGTTGAGCATCTTAATAGTGTTGAATTAATCGAGAAGCCAGCTGATGAGTTGACGGTATTCTCCCCGTTGTTACCCTCGACTGAGCTTAATGGATAGTTTTAAACTTATCGCCAGCTTTTCTGCCAGTACTCTGCTCACTAGAAAATGCACTTAAGTCGTTTGTCAAATAATATTATTTGCTCATAATTATGCTACACATTTTACGCTATGTCATCAGAATTAACACACAGACCTAGTGGGGCCCTATTTCTTCACCTTGCATTTGCATTACCCAGGTCAAATGTGTGAAATGCAAATGCAATGGTTAGCGCAAACGCATTTCCATTGATGTGTGTTTGCTTGCACTTCATTTGTGTGGCTAGTGAGCCAGTCTTTATTGACAAACACACAAATGTTTGTTTACCAGCTTCAAGAAATACGGTAGTAAAGTCCAGAGGCCACAATCGAAGTATACCATCATCTGATCCAGTCGCACAGAATGACTCATTTACACAGAGTGAGTTCAGTCCAAGTCCAAACTCAGTGGGAGTAGTGCCACCATATTTGCCGACAGGATTGTGACGAGAACCAATAGGAAGCAGTCTGATAACTTTGTCCAGCATGATTTTTTGATAGTCGATTTGATAAACTGTACCATGGTTTGTGCAAGAATATCTGAAGATAAATAAAATAATAATGATTTTAAAAGCCCAGTATCACCCAAAATGCATTGCGCACCTAATGCCTCGACGATTGAATTTAAGGCAGTCAAAAATTCCTGAAAGAGCCAATCATGAGCACGCTTGTCATTTGAAAACAAAAACAAACGACCGCAAAGCCGAATGGGTGATACTGGGCCTTTAATAACTACTCATCATTTCTCCATTTTCGACCAAACCTTGGTTTGTTAAATATGGCTCCATTTGTTTAAGTCTGCAAAGGAATAAGCAATTTAGAGCAACAATTCAAATAATCTTCACAGCAGTGTTTTCTATGGTGCTATTTACTGTACGAAGTTGTTCTAAAGTTTCAAGTCTGACTTGATGCACTCCTAAAACCATGCAAATTTAAAAGATATTATCATTTGATGCATTTTATTCTTTCTTTTCATTGGCCGAGAGCCCACCATGTTACCTGCAAAAAACTGCCTACAAATAATAATATTCTGCTCATGCGCACAATGGTGCAAAGTTGTTTTGCTACGAATAATTGTTCTGCTCCTGTCCTCTGTGGCAGCCTGATTTCTGCTCTGTTTTAGCAGTTATGAATACAAATTAAATTGAAAAACAAGCTCAGCGATCGAAAATCGGCTATCGTAAAATATCGTATTTATAATTCAACACATTGACACACTGCCCAATATGGTCACAAATTTTGCATTTTGAAGGGAAGTGAAAATGAACGCTGCCTGCAATTTTATATCTTTGGGAGAAAAAATGTGTGAACTATTAGTCAAGATAAAAAAGGAAAAACAAAGAAAAAAGAGAACAAAAGAAAAAAGAAAAATTATTGATCACATGATTGGACAAAAAAGGCACAAAATTTGCATGTTGTATCGCAGTGTGCTGAATGAAAGCTAACAATGCTTCGATGTTTGAAAATTTGGTGCTGATGGAAGGGACCAAAAAGGAAAAAACAACAGGTAATGCTGTTTTGAACGATTATTGTGTCCTTTAGCTGTGAATTTTTGTAAGACATACTGTCCTTGCTGAAGTTTTTTCAGGCTTTGTGCTGCTCTATTTAGGTAGCTACGTGTTTGTTCAATTTGTTTTGATTCTGAATTGCACTTTTTGAGACACAAAACACTTAACTTCTACTTTACTGCGTTTTAATTCAACGTAGTCTCTATCTCTGTCCCGTTCTTTATGCAGACGAAATTTGTGTACACTAAATTAATTTTAGCTTGGCAAAATTTTCATTCACTGCTCAATTGTGGCACAAGGTAAAATATTGAATTAAGCCTTTTTACTTAATAAAAGGTTGTATATCTCAATGATTTTTTCTCGAAACTGTGATTTGTTATCAATGTGTTGAATTATAAAATAGTTATAGTGCTCAAGCTTGTGCAATATCCTCCGATTTAAGCCAACTTGGCCTACAGCCTCGTTGGCTGAGTATCTGGCGATATTGCACTTGCTTTTGCACTATTACTGTTCACTGTCAGTGTCTTGCAGATCAATTATTTGTCTCAGCCTAACTGATCTGCTTGCCACTGACAAATCACAATTTCTGCTCAACCTCGTCCAGTAATTGATAATAATTATTGGTACAACATTTTCCTGTGGTGCTGTTTATCATATATGATGTAGTGTGGTTTTACAGCTATTTATTTCATCCCCTTTTCCCCATTCAAGGCTGTCAAGTTAAGTTGTTAAGTTTTCAATCTGATAACAGAATCTTCACAACTTTGATAAATGGAAATGGGGGAAAACAATGCAGACTACTAAACATGTAAGATTATAAAGTACTCACACTTTCCTCACTGTAGGATCTGCACTGAGAGGATTCTTGGCACCATAAACAATATCATTAAAGCAAACAGATCCATGAAGACCGAGGTCCACTGGACAGGACCTCAGAGAGCCATGACGAATTCGCCAAAACCGAATGTTGTCATTGCCACAGGAAACCAGCCTGAGATAAAAACACAGGTGCACAATGTAACTGACATTTTTTAAAAACTTGCACGGCATATAAAAAACTGAAAAACAATTTGAGGGAAAAGTGGTAAAAGGATTCCTTTGCAGATTTGGGCCTTTGGTAATGTGTTTTTTTTCCTCCTCAAAAGTAAAGCCTTAGGGAGAAGAATCCTGTATGACGCATTTGTTTTTAATTACAATTTTGAATGAGAATACATTTTTTTAAATGAGAATACTTTTGGTATGCCCAACTTCTACCACTCACTCAGGTCGGGTTTTCCTCCTCAAGAAGAGATGGTTGCATGCATCACCCTCCTCAAGAAGAGATGGTTGCATGCATCTCAGTAACAAACCATGCCTGCAATGTCAATTAAAAATTTTAATTGGCTGGAACCAACAGTAAGCCTGGACTCACGCATCCAGCTGTCCTTTCAGGGTATGTGCATGGGCTTGTTTCCTGGAAAAGCAGCTCGGTTAATCGATCCTAATACTTTCATTTGTAGTTTGGCTGTATGCTTTCACTGTATCATTTATTATCTGTTCACAACAGTCTGTATTAATTTTATTATTTCTGAGCAATCATTATCACTAGGTACTGTATGAACCAGCTGGACAAAAACTGAGAGTGCAGAAAACAGAACAAAGTGACAAAAGAACCAATAATTATGATCTTGTTGACAAGTCAGTGAAGAAAGTGGGAAGATGAAACACTACTAGCTCTACATGAACACTGAATCTGATGCACCTTTCTCCATGTCAAAGTCTTCTTTCCTTGATTTCCTTTCTTAGTCAGTCAAACTTGTACTAAATGGTAAACCTGTATTAAGCAGTCAATTTACTTTCCATTCCCCAATGGTGACTGCTTAATACATGTTTGACTGTAATTACCATTTTGTTGAAGTGTCCTTTTTCATTCAAGAAGAAACCAAAAAATGCAACCAATATAGTTTGACACAAATAAACCAGTTGAAAGTGGGGATTCAGAAACATGCTCTATTACCATTATTTATCAGGTTATCTCCAACCAAAATGCTACTGAAAGAATTAAGATCGTAAAAGATGAACTTGAAAAAATAATTGAATACTGAACCAAAGGAGCTATTCTCAGGTCAAACACCAAGTGATATAATGAAGATGAAAAGAACACTAAATACTTCCTTAATATTGAAAAGAGACACTTTAAACAAGGCACAATAAGTCAATTACAACTTAATGGCAAGATTTTTGTTACATCTGACAAGGACATCTTATCTGAATGAGAATCTTTCTACAATGACTTCTTCACATCGAAAATAGAATTAAACTCCCCCAATTTTAATTTCTTTCAACAAGCAAATGAAACTTTCTTGAGCCCTGATGAACAACAGGTTTGTGACGGTCTCTAAACCAAGACAGAATGCGCAGAAGCCTTAAAATCTATGAATTCAGATAAAACGCCTGGCACAGATGGCCTTCCAGCTGAATTTTAAAAATTGTTTTGGAATGACATTTCTACTCAGTTACTCTCCGCACTTAACTTTGCTTATGAGTCTGGCTGCTTATCTATCACTCAAAGAGGCGGATTCATCAAAGTTATTCCCAAAAAAGATGGAGACTCTTCTCCTTTAACTCTCCTTAACACGGGTTATGAAATTGCAGCAAAACCTATTGCAAATCATATTAATTAAGTCTGTGCTTCCAAAGCTTTCAAACAATGATCAGACAGGCTTTATAAAAGGGCGGTTCATTGGTGAAAATATATGACTTATTGATGGCATCATCCAATAAGCTGTACAACATAATGTCCCAGGTCTACTGCTTTTCATCGGTTTGGAAAACGCTTTTGACTAACTTGAATGGCTCTTCATTTTCGATACACTAGTGAAGATACTTTGGCTTTGGTCCATCAATTATCAATTGGGTAAGGACTTTTTATTGCAGAATTGAAAGCTGTGTTCTCGACAATGGCTGGTCATGACAAGCAGTTTTTTCCAGCCTCAAAGAGGTGTTAGGCAAGGCTGTCCCCTTTTGCCATATTTATTTATTCTTGCAGTGGAGGTATTGGCCAAAACAATCCAAAACAATAGGAGCATAAAAGGATGTAAGTCAACATACTGGCGATACTACTCTTTTCTTAGAGGGGTGGTTTAAATATTTTTTTATATTCATTTATTTATTTAATATTTATTTATTTATGTCAGCCTTACAAATTTGAGACGATTTTAGTAAGATTTCTAACCTCAGGCTCAAGGATAGTAAAAAACGGAAGCTCTTTGGATCTAAGATTGGAAATGAAACAAATTGTTGTGTTAGGAAAGGACTTTAAATGGCAAAATTGCAAAGTCAAAACACTTGGTTTATGGCTGTCAACTGATTCAGATCTGGCGATAACTTTTTTTTTTTTGAATTATGACAAGAAAACTGAAAAAATTAGAAAGTTATTGTAATGAGCTGTTGGAAATATCACAGGCTCATGTTGCAAGGGAAAATGACCATGCTAAAATCACTGGCCGCATCACAGTCGGTTACTTACTATGAAATCACCACGAATACCTCAAGGCCTCTGTAACAGTCCGGCAACATGGTGTCAACTCATGCAAAGAGTATTAAATACTATTCCCCAAGACCGCCTTGTATTATACATGGATGACCTGTGTATAATAACTAAAACATTTGACGAGCATCTTGAAAGACTTCAAGTAGCTTTTAACTGTTTGAGACAGCATGGTCTAAAAGTTAAAGCCAAGAAGTGCTATTTTGTAATGGATGAAGTCATTTGGTTGGGCCACAGAGTTACACGTGATGGAGTTAGCCCAGACTCTGAGAAAACTGCTGCTGTGTGCCAGTGGGACACTCTTTGAAACAAGAAAGAAGTTCAAAAATTCCTTGGCATTTGCAGCTGGTGGCGAACGTTTATCCCTCGCTATGCAGAAATAGCCAAGCCACTATATCAGCTACTGAAGAAAGCAGAGTTTGAGTGGAATAGTCACGAAAGTTCCTTGTCAAAACAGATGCCTCGTGATGAGACGTAGCCATTGGTGGTGTGCTACTGCAAGAAGACACCCCTGAAATGCTGTGCCCTATGGCTTATTTTAGCAGAGCCCTTTCAAAGTGGGAGAGTGGATATTCAACTTTAATACGATAGAGAGGCAGATAGTATACGGGATACTATCTTTCGCCACTACTTACTTGGCAAATCCTTTGTTCTGAAAACCGACCATAAACCCCTGATCCATTTACAAGAAATAAAAGACCCATATGGTTGCCGGAGGAGATTACTCAGCGATATTGTTGAGTATGTTACGATTCAGCACATTGATGGCACAGAGAATACTCTTGCAGGTGCTTTGAGCCGATTCAGTTTTGACAAGAGTTCTGATCGCAATCAACCTACATCAATTTCTGAAGGCCAGCTACCCAGTCCAAAAACAGAAAATGCTAAGCAGGTCACACCGATTAATAATGTCCAGCTTAATGCAGATCCAAGCAACCAGCAGGGTTCAACTCGCAATATTAAAGATCTTCAAGGAAAAGATGATGACATTTCACAAGTCTTGACCTGGTTTGAAAACAGTACAAGAATACCAAGACCGTCAGAAATGTAGAGCCGCAGTTTGAAATCTTTCTTTCACAAATTTCAAAAAGACAAACTAATCAGACTTGATGGGTCTTGTATCAAAAATTTCATCTGCCAAGAAGTAACAAACTGTACTATCAGGTTGTTGTTCCCGAAAGCTGTCCATGCAAATTCTGACAGAAGTTCACAATGAATTGGGCCACACAGGATATCAGAGGACCCTTTTCAGGGGCCAGATGTGGTATTACTGGCCAGGCATGACATTGGATATTGAGACATGGTGCAAACAATATGACGTATGCTAATGGCGACAAGCGCCTAACCCAAAATCATGTGCTCCCTTGCAGCAGATTGTGGTGACTCGTCCTGGAGAAATTGTCCATGCTGATTTACTAAAACTGACGATGACCTCGCAGGGTTACAACTATGTCCTGGTTTTAATAGACGGGTTAACCAAGTTTGTAAACTTGTACCCAGCAAAGGACCAACGAGCAGTGACTGTTACTGACATAATTTGTCATCAGTATAATTATGCCTGAACACGGGATCATTGAACAGTTACACACAGACCAAGGAGGTTCTTTCGAAACGAAACTTGTCAAAGAAGTCTTTGAAATTCTTCAGATCAGAAAGACCCGGACGATGGGATACACCTGCAGTCAAATGGCCTTGTGGAATGTTTTAAGCGCATGACCATTGGTATGCTCACACAACATGCAGCAGCCCACCCTGACGATTGGGATAAACACCCTGGTTTGGTGGCAATGTCATACAATTCAGCTGTGCATGAAAGTACTGGCTTCACACCGTTTTTTTTCTTTCTCATGGTCGAGAAATGTGACTGCCCGTAGATCTTATGGCATCTGTTGAGCCACCAGACATGCAGTACCCATCGGTCACCGATTATGCCACGAATCTTATGGCATCTTTGAAGGAAACCTTTCAAACCACCAATGAACATCAGAGTACTGCTAGACGACGACAACAGGAAGGTTATGACAAGTGGACGCAGGAACGACCATTCTCTGTTGGTGACCGAGTCTGGCTTCACAACCTTATGTACGTAGAGGTCAAGCTAACAAAAGAATCTTATCATGGGTGGGCCCCTACATAATCACAAAGAGATACATGTATGATACTGATGGGGGACCCAATGTGACATAGCGAATTCAGCTAAAGCACGAGAAGAAAAGGCTGGTTGTTCATTACAATTGCCTTAAACCATGCTTCAGCCATCCTAGAAGCAATGGTAACAGTCCTAGCAATCGTGACAGACAAACACGACAGCAAGTGAAACCTCAGCCACAAATGCCACAACCCCAAGTGACTGTTCACCTTGGAAGTGAGCTTTGTTTGACACCCTTAAGGTGGCTGAATACAGTTTGCGCGCGCTCTTCAAATTTCAGCTGCTTACGCGAGTTAGCGCGCGCTGAGTTTTGAGAAAAACAAACGTGGCGCCTATTCAGCGATCATTTTATTTCGCCTAGCGTGGATCGCGAAAGTGTTGTTTTTCGTCTTAAAATCAAACAATTTGTTGTTCGTAAAAATGTTTGTTGAATCAATAGATAATATAACGAACCATTGCAGAAATACACTGCTTTTTTGGTCGTTTTGTCTTTGGATCGAGAACCCAGTCAAATGCAACGCATGCGCAGTTGACCAAAAAATTGTGACTGGATGTTTTAGCGACTTTCCTCGGAAACGTGGCGATTTCTACGAAACCACTCATTAGAATTTTACGAAATTTGGCACAATAATAGTTCCGAATATGCCGAACTCACCTGCCATCAAAAATTTGAAATCTAACAGAGGAGATTTTTACAAAACCTACACATATTAAACCACAAATTAAGGAACATCCCTCTGTCAAAATTACATGAGACTGGTGTTAACATGCGAATATTTTTACGAGTTTACTGGAGTCAAATGATGGACAAAATCTAATGACTAGATTTTCTAAAAATAAACGAAACCAAATGTTGCAGGCTCATTTACAATCCACCGTGTTGCCATGGCAACACCCTAAAAGCTCAACAAAAATATGAAAATATATAGCTTGTTGCTTAATCGTAAGCCTGACCAATTTTTGACGCCCAGACGTTAGTGGTTTTAAAATGACAATAAATGACGCATAGGTACAGTGAAACTGTGTTCAGTCACCTTAAGACAAGAGGAGTGCAAGGCAAGCTCCAGTAGGGAGACACATGGAACAGCTACGAGAGGGGCCCATTGAACAGCGAACTCGCAGTGGAAGATTGATTTGCCCTCCCCTTCGTTATACGAATTCTGAATAGGACAGTTATAAATGATTGACTTGTAAAGAGGGGAGTGGAGTAGAGACTGGTAACAAGTGTAGGGTGCGCATGCACAATGACTCTTGTGGTGAGAACATGGTGGACTGTTTCTTGTTGTTTATAATCGTTGAGTTTTGAACCGAGTTATACCTTCTACAGCTAATCAGCTACAAATATATATAATTATACAAATATAATTATGTAAAAATTATAATTACACAATTAACTTCTTTGCTCCATGTTTTTTTTCTATTTTTTTTTAAACATATGCTTTAGTAATCGCACTGTGCATGTAATTCTTTTTTTGTTTGTTGCTGCTAATAAAAAAAGGTTATAAACTACCGGTAAGTATATTTTAGTCTTCTCAAAGTCAAATTTAGAGGAGTTTTCAATTGAGTGTGGTAAAACCAAAACCAAAGTAATTACTCTGGCCATGCAATCACAGCAGTCATAAACAATACAATGAACCAATCAGAGCTCGAAGCAATTACATGTTGGCGGGGCCAAGTGCGGAAAAAGCATGCAAGCAAGTTATGATTGGTTTTGGTTTTACCTCTGATTGGTCAAGAAAGTGGCGCGGGATTTTTAGCCAATCACAAAGCGTAGTAATAAAAAACCAAGGCAATTGTGTAATTACTTTTGACACTCAATTGAAAACTGCTCTATAACTTATAGGTATTAAAAGTGATGAGAAAAAGGTCATGAAAAAGGCAATAGAAATACAGTTGAACCACCTTAATACAGACACCAATAAAAAAAGGGACAGACTCAAGCTTTCGCATTAAAGAGGTGTCTGTATTATAGATATAGAGATGCTTCTACATGTATTACAAAGGTAGAGATTGTACAAAATTTTGGTATCTTCAGGACCAAATGAACTGTTTGTCCATAATAGAGAGGTGTCCATATCATGGTGATGTCTGTAAGGAGAGATTCAACTGTACAACCCTTATATAGCCCTAATACCTGCTGTCATCAAACTCTGCAATCCTCATGCGGCAAATGTCGACATCAGTGTGTGCCTTAGCAATAATGGACACTTCCCCACCTCTAACTGCATGGCTAACATCCCACACCACAACCATCTATCAGTGATAATAACAGCGACAAACAAGAGAAACAAATAGCTTATCAATCTGGAAGTGTGAAATGGCAGGTGCCATAATAAGCAACAAGTAGCTATTCTTGGAACAGCTTATTACCTGCTTGCCATGGTTGTCCTTTCCAACACCACATAAAATGTTACCACTGTATGAGAGACTAAAAAATAATTATTATTTTCACAGGACTGTCAATAAGTGCAGGGGGTAGGGGATTTTCCCTGGCTATTCAGTTATGTCCAGGATTGCAGATAATTAGATGCATGACAAATTTAATAAGCGTCACAAAGTGTCCTCTTGCTCTTCTACTCAACTTCAACATCACTTGTTTTCAAAAATTCAGACAATAAATGTCACGAAGTGTCCCCTAAATTCTGCTCTTTAAGTAAAGATAAACAGGTGCGTTTACCCTAACCTAAAAACAACACTAACACTAATGCTTACCTTACATTTCAAAAAAGATAGTTAACACTTAGACTTAATGGGACACTTCGTGTTGGATATCAAAATTGGCCATGCATCTAATTATCTACAATCCTGGACATAAGTGTGGCTATTAGGGAGCTTAAGCAATGATGACGGCAAAGCCAAGGAAAACGTCACTTGAAAAAAAAATTGTGCTTTTTTAAACTACTTTGCAATTGTTCCTATAAATACACCTTATTCATAAATGGCGGCCGATTTATTATTCTTTTGTATTTATTTTAATTGGCCTCACTGGCCTCGTTAGCATGTGCAAAATTCAAAAGAACTTATACTCTAAAATGAGGCCATTGAGACTAATTAACATAGATATAAAAGAATCATGAATCAGTCGCCATTTAAATGAATAAGGTGTATAAGTTTGTCCTATGTGACTGATTTGTCCAGGAGCTAAAATTAATTGGTAGGGATGGCCTTCTTCAATATAAATGGAGAAAGGTCAGACATTTCATGTTGTTCTTTGTTAAAATGAATCAATGGCGACCTTACACATGTTTTGACTTTGAATTTGTTATTGTGGAACAAATCTTTAATTCAAATAACGAAAATAGTGTTGATGAGCGTTTGTTAACTAGGGAAGCGTTTTGGAGTGCACAGCTTTGCACCCTGATGCCACACGGCCTAAACAAAAGATTGGAGTTCAATTCAAAGAATAGATTAGATATAACTAAGACTTTTCATGCCGCCTCATTTCATCATTCGGTCTCTTTTTACCATAAATTGTAACTTTTAGCTTGATTTTACACTATTACATTACTTTGCTGTTTGCAATAATATTATTATTGTCTTGGCATTCAGGAGCTCTGTTCAGGGAACCTGTTATATTCGCGTTGGCTTGTGGTTCAGGTGCCCCAAGCAGGGAATTTATTACTACTATTGTTTAGGGGCCCAGCTCAGGGACCTTGTTACGACATTGGCCTTTTGATCATTCGGGGGCCCTGATTAGGGAGCTTGTTATGCTTTAACAATTGCACAACACCATTACATTGTCATGTTTTTTACTTTTTAGCTTCATTGTCAGTTTTACTCTATTATGTAACTTTTCTATTAATAGCTTTATTTGCGATTTTGTTTAATGTTAGAATAATTATTATATAAGGAACTTATTTCTGTAAGAATTTTTATTCCAAGTATTTTTTATTCTGTACGCTTTTGCTTACACAATTTATCCTTATTTAAGCACAAGCATCCAGTAACCTTGGATCCTTTTCACAAGTGGCATCTTCGTTGGATATCCAACAAGCTTTATTCTAATATATACATATAAAATAGCAATTTAATGGTGCTTCAAGCCAAAAGAGACGTCACCGCACCAGAGGGATCTTGTAAGATTCTCAGTCCAAACCTTGACATGTAGTTACTGTAATGATAAAGAACGATGACGGACAACTTTGGGCAATAAAAAGAGTCTAAAAAGTAATATTAAAAACATCTAATAAAACGTTTCGATCTTAGACCTTCCTACTGGAGTGCTCCGTTGATTTCTTTGGCACTCCATGGTTTGAATAAGCGACAAGAATTTCCTTCTAAAAATAGAATTAATCACTCATGCGAGTTAAAAAATGCCCTTTGTTTTTTTTATTTTTATTTTTTGTGTCACGATTTTGCATGCAAATTTATGCACGCATATTTTAAATTGTGCACTTCCGGTTCATAGCTTTGCCATTTACACTTCCTGCTTAGTGACTTCCGGCTACTCTCACTTCCGGTAAAACAGCGTTACTGGAGTGTCACGACAGCGTCTCCTACAACCCTACTTACATTACTGATGTTCACGTTACGTATATATAAGACTTAAAAAAATCACTGGCTTCATTGTGGTACAGCCTTCATTTACAAAACATTCAAAAATCTTCATTACGCATGCGCATGAGTATAGGCTGCTTGAAGCCTCTTGTTACAATTAGTGCATAAGTGTAACTTTGCAATCAAGCAGTCCTCACAGTTTAGTTTTTCTAAGGCCCCAGTAACAGATTTTGTTAGCTTTGCAGGTGCAGGTGTTCAGCATTTTTACTCTGACTATTGTTCTCCACACATACAAAGGCATTCCGATATATGCATTGCACAAATTAAAGCATTTGTTTGTCATTGGGGAGTCAACCTCACCCATGTGGAATATAAGCCGGTTATTTTTAGCGAAGCCCTCGGTGAATAAATCACGTATCCCCTCGTTGCCTAAAAATAACCCTTACTTAAGCTTCAATTTTTTGTATCATATTGTCTTAAGGTTTCTTACCGTTAGGTGCATACAGGTTGTTGTAATCAACACATCTCTCTGGCATTTTTCTGACGCATTACTTAATTAATATTATTGTTGCTTGCTTTTCATCAAACCGCTGTTTGTGAAGTTTCGTGCTGCATTAATTGTTTAGGTATATTTTTTAGATTCCATCGTATTTTTAGCATTCATTAATTAGCACTTTCAACTGTTATTGCCAGGCCTTATTTTGTAATTGAAGGGGTCAGAATAACACGAAGCTAAGTGACTATTTGGAAAAAAATAAAAATTTCTTCAAATTAGCCGTTTTTTTGGCATACAGACTTGTTTTTATGTTGTAAACATTGCCCTGTGTGTCTTTCACTGGTTTTGTGCTTCATTTTCTAGAAAAAACGGTCCAAAAATGCGGTCGGCTAATAAATCTCAAACAAACACTGCAGCACTTTGTCTTTGTGTACTTCATTCCCCTTGGGATTGCTGTTTTCACTACTGCATTTTAACCGCCCAAGTTGTTCGTTTCACTTGATAAAACCGCAAGCTGTTCGTTTAACTGCTGTTAAACCGCTTAATTTGTTCGTTTCAATTGAAAAATGTGCAAGTTGGTCAGGGTTACGGTTACCGTTAGGGTTAGAAAAAACACGGAAAAACGCAAGTTGTTCGCTTCACTGCTTTTAAAGCACTCATAACTTGTTGGTTTCACTGCTGTTACACCGCTTATTAAGTTGTTCGTTTCACTTAATAGAAAAATACTACAGTTGTCCGTTTCACTTTAAAAAAAAAGGCACAAGGTGTTTGTTTCAGTAATCAACCACTCATTCAGTTGTTCCTTTCATCAATAAAACTAAAAAATCAAAGCACTGCAGCGTGTTGTCTTTGTGTGTTATATGCCCCTTGGGATTACTGTTATGAATACTGATCAAGTTAGACATTTGAAGGGCTGGCTGCATAACCGTTTCATGTCGAATGTCAGGCATTTTTATTTATTCTCGCTCAGATAATGGACCTATCTGCCACTGTCGCAAAGTATGTCGGGAAATTCTATGGCAAATTCGAAATGGAGTTCCCGCCCCAAAAATTATGGCAAAATATTATAAGTCTGGAAGCACTTCGGATATCGGCATTTCGACCACGGCACGGGATGGCAAATGGGCCACAACTCACAACGCTGTCCCTTTTTGATCTGAAATGATTGCAGACTTTCCCGCCGGCTCGTACTTGACCACCAAGGTCCATTTTTCACCATGAGCGCTAAATGGCGCTTTAGACACAAGGTTCGACAAGAAACACGACTCGTTTCTTTGAGAGGTGCTAGAGACTTAAGGATTTCCGGACTTCATGATGTCCTTCCATCGTCGAGCGGGCCTTAAACATGGCTTAAACCAGCGCTCAGCCACTGAGTTGTTCGCTGTTCAGCCATGTTGTCGCAAGTGGCGAACGCCATCGATAAGCCCTCCTTAAATAACGTTATGTTCGTTCAGGTCGTTGGCGCGGGTCAGGAGTATTGCGGTCGCATATTCTCATGATCAATCTGCTTTTAGTAATGGCGTCATTTAGAAACTTCTAGCTGCAGTTTTGGAAGGAACTACGGTCGGATTGTACAGTCAAAGCACTAGGGGTCCAGAACTCTTCTTTTTTTGGAGGTAAAATTTGTCAAATTCCTTAACGTGAGTGCCAATTCGACACTTCGGCAATGTTTACGACACCAAAACAAGCCTGTACACGAGAAATTAATAATTTTCAAGCAAAATGAAAAAATCACCCAAAAAGTCACTTAGCCCTCTGTTATTCTAAGCCCTTCAATTAATAACATGGCTTTATATTTTTCGCATTATTATGTAACCGTTGACACCGTAATCATTAGATATTAATTTAAATAAGTTTTATTTTTTACTCTGCACTAAACTGATGAAGGTCTAAGACCGAAATGTTTCATTAAAATTAATTTTTTACTTTTTAGACTCTTTTTATTGCCATCCTCGTCCTTCTTTAATTGTTTATATAAATTATTATATATATTTTTTCACATTATTATGCAGTCAGTACAGAGATCATGAAATGAGATAGACAATCCAAGGTTGCTGCCTTACAGAAGCCAGTTACTGAGTTAGCCCAGGGCACATAACATTATGGTTTCCTGGAAAACATAGATCAAGGATCGAGGATCGAGGATCGAGGATCAAGGATCGGGGATCAAGGATCAAGAAAAATGTTCATAATAAAAAGTAAAAATAAATAAAAATAATGAATAAATAAAATCTTTCATCTGTTTTTCATTCCATCACGCTTTAAAACATAGGCTTTTATTTATTTATTTGTGATTACTTAGCTCTAAAATTTGTAAACTGTCGAATATTTCTGTAGAAAATAAAAACAGGCAATATCGACTAACAAAAATAAAAGTTTGCTTCAAAAAGCAGTGATGGATGCCCATTCTAGCAGCCAATATTAGTACCCTGGTGAATGCTGAAGTAAACACGACCGTATCTGAAAGGTTTGGCACAACGACAACCCGTTCAGTGTGGTATTAATTTCTGGCAATATGTGCCTCGTGTGGATTGACATTTACCAAAGCGAGTCGTCCTCCACCTTATGATATTGTTTAAAGACAGGCTGAGCATTAGGGCAATCCAGGTGCCACAAAACTTTCTTTTAGAGAATGCAACGTATATTATCATGTGGAACCTTAATGTATAAGTGTGCGGCACCCCCATTTTCACAGTGACCTGTTGCATGTGTACCACGCTGTAAAAGCTAAGCTTAAGCCTGTCCACATTAATTGTTTAAATTTACACTTTTCATGTTGCACTGGTACACTAGACAGGATCTACGTCATTTCGAATTTACAATTTGTAGAATGAACGACTGTTTTTACTTTTGATGGAGGAGGGGGGGATTATTTCAGTGTTAATATTCGTATTATTGTGGTTCAATTTCAAACGAATTATCAAAATACACTTCATATGGTCAATAAAAATAATAAATGATTTTTTTATTCGAACAATAAATTGCATGTGCACCCCTTGCAATTGCGTTCGACTTATTAATATTACTAATTTAGAAGGTTCCATATAAAATTTATTCAAAAATTAAATCACATTATAACATTAAGCCATTTTATAACCTGCACTCAGCCATTTGTAAAATGGTGTAAAATGGTCTATCCAATCACAATAATTATTGTCTATCACTGACACAAAAAATTGCATGCGACAAAAGGCGATGTGATGTTAGAAGCTAAACAAAGACATGTTTACCTGAAACGCAAAACAATTTCGTTATTACTTGATCCTTCAGCGTTCCGTCACAGCTTTTTGAAGCAAACTTTGATTTTTGTTAGTCGATATTGCCTGTTTTTATTTTACACAGAAAAATTTGATCCTTGAAGTTTTCGGTCTTTTATGGTCTATGTTCGATGCTCAGAACCCTAACGCAAAACAATTTTTGAATTTTATTTTATAACTTTTTATTGTGAACATTTTTTTTCGTTGATCCAGGAAACCTTACTGACGTGTGTATTTACAGAAAAATCTGGTTTTATCAACTGAGTTGAAATTTTTACTTCGCGATATTCCCCCTTGCAAATGGCAGCAAGTAAAGTCCTGTTCAGATTTGGCACCTGAACCATTGCTCATGCAGAGGGAATAGCTTGGAACTTTGTATGAACACAAGACCAAAGTACTTGATGCTCTGCCTGGGCCCTTGCCACAAAACAAAAATTTATAAGAAATGTCAGTTACCTTTCCAGGGTAGTTAGTTACAGGCAGAACACTGCCACTTACCTTATACAATGAACATTGTGTATTTCTGCTCTAAACATGGCAGTACATTTCCGTGACTGATATTTCCACACTCTTATAACTGAAGGTGAGCCAATTTGAGCTGAAGCCAAAATGTCTGTTTTTCCATCAAATGCCAGGGCAGAAACCTAAAAGAGAGTCTGAATCAAACCGACTATCATACATAATGAGGCAATTTGTGACCTCTCACGCAAAAACGTATACTAACGCTTATCCGTTAAACTACTAAAAGCGCTAGGTATTTGTTAGTCGACTGTTAAGAACACTTCTTCACAAACATTCATAGCATTAGCCAAACCATTGTGCATTAGCATTTAACTGTTAGAATGGATAGTGTATCTATTGCATCTGTTAGCGAAAGTTTGCTATCTGTTAGATTGACTAGCCTAAGCATTAGGATTATTCCAGCACACTTTCAATGGTAATAGCGATCTGTTAAGAATGACTTGTTAGGAAATGACCATTCTAACAGCAAGCACCTTCCGTTAGCCTGCAGCAAATTTATGTTGCGGTATGTGATGGACTTTTCCCCATGTGTTTTTCATTGAACATTTACATCCATTAACATTCAAACAGTGGGTACCTACAATATTCGTTGAAAGCGGAATTGAAAAAAGCAACCACTTATCAGCTTACCTTTGGTTACTTACTGTCTTATTTCTGATGAAACTTTTGCTTACTAATTGTGTACGACAGAAACGTTCAGAACATTTACATTAAAACGGAAGATGGAAGTTTGATTCATTAAAACGTTTTCCTAGACCATTCCAACACCCTAAGAATTAGTTATGAACAGATAATGTGAAATGGCGAACCGCCAAAAAAAAGAGAAGGAATGGATTATTGTGAATGGCTGAACAGTCAAAGAAACAAAACCAACAGATGATTCTGAATGGCTGAAGAAAAACTATGAAGGGATTAATGTCTTTGAAACATCTGTCTGTTGATTCAAATTATGGTAGCCAAGTCTCCACTGACATTGAACAGTTATTATGTACAATATAATAATTATATTGTACATAATAACTGTTCAATGTTTTTATTTATTAAATTGCTACTTATAATTATTAACATCAAAATTTAGCAACATCCCTATGATGGCATTCACTTTGTGGATTTAATTGATAGAAGAATTTAATGTTCCCACCCAATGCCTTCACACAATACAGTGTACCTTATCTGTGTGACCCATAAAGAACTGCTGTAGTCCAGTAGACACATCTATGGAGACAATGATGGCATGGCATGGGTACACTATACATGATCCATTCTTGGTCCACAGTGCCTTCAAGAAAGGGAAATTAACCTTGAACATGCTAACCTAAATTATTCATAAAGCCCTATGGTTAATGCCCTTTATTCTAAATTTATACACACCATTTAAAAGGGTTTTCATTCAGCATTACCAATAACATAATTACATGATTAGCACTAATCCTGGATTAACTGTCAACAGAACATATGAGTTGTCATGGAATTAACCCTGGATTAGCGCTAGTCCTCCTTTGAACAACTCGGCCCTGTAGTTGCGGCAACAACAATTGGGTTGTGGCGACTAGTTGCAGAAATTCAAACTGGTTTATATTGATGATTGCGAAGTGACTGGGCGCTGTGACAAGTTGCATCATTCTCCTTAAGTGTGTACTGCTTAAGGCTGGTTTTCACTTACGACGGAGTCGGAATCGGAGTCGCAATCAGAAGCGCAGAGTATTACGATCTAGTGAAAATCAAACCGATGGAATCTGAAGAAGATTACGAAGTTATAAGCAGAATTGGAAGAAAATGGAACCGTTCTGATTCTTCCAACTCCGATTCCGTCAAGCTTATGACTCTGCTTACGACTCCGATTTTAGATTTCCACTAGGTTCAAAGCGCTCTTACAACTCCGACTCCCTCGCCAACCAAATAATTATAAGAATTATTGGTAACCAAAGGCCAAAAATCAAACTTCCTTTGCAACAGGTTGCCTCACAATATAGAATAAATTATCATTATCATTATTATTATCATTATTATTATTTGGAGAAGTCAAAATGTATATCATTGATAGAGAAGTTAATATTTACCTCACGAAAAGTACCACCTCCAAACCCTACTACTCTTTTGAGTGACAAAATGGGATCTGGTTTGAGAGTCTGCAAATATAGACAAGTAAAAAAGAAATTAAACAGAAAGGTCCAAGAATAAACTGGTGCCAAGGTGCTGTATTCTTAGGCAAAGGACATTGTACTAAACAAGGTGATGAAAGGTTATGCTTTCTGTTTCTACAAATTCTTCTTTACCGTAAAGTTTCCTGTCTTGGCAGCCTTTGGTATTTCAACTCTTTGAATCTAAGGAGTTCAACACATAAAACATAATTTAACTGTTCAGGACATTTGTACAAAAATCTTCTAACACTCTGGACTTTTAACCGTTTCTCCAGATCTCTTTTTGTGAGCCAAAGGTGAGATCTGGTAAAATAGGATGTACTTGATACCGCTAGTAATCTTTATGATTGGCTCTTGAATCTACCCCACACCCAATCTCTCAAATGATTCTTTTTGTTTTTGTATGTGACAAGCTTGAATATTACAAAATGGAAGCTGTTTTATCCAAGCCTGAAAACAGCTTGGCAGCAATAACACATAATTATTTCAAACATTAATATTTTGTGTCTTATATGAGAAATACGACTACAGTATATGTAAGCTGTTGAACCCCACTTCAAGGACACCTGCTTATTAAATAATAAGAATTATCACCAGTCTCTTATAGCTTACTGACTGGTGTCAAAGGTCAAGAGTTTGCCTACCAAGGAATATATTTATATGATACATATTTATTGCTTATATTGCACATTTTAACATAGGGATATGATCAAATGCACATTACAACACTTCGGGGACTTTGCCAAACTGCTAAATAAATGCAGTTTACAGAATGCAGTTTTAAGAATCAGATGCAGTTTTAATGCAGTTTTAAGAATCAGACTATACGAAGACAGTAAGTACAAACTGGGGTGGGTGGGTGAGAATACACTGTTAGCAGAAGGTCTGAGTAATGGCAATTATAACAAAAGCAACTGCCAGCCTTACAAGTCACATGACCTATATCCAGGCCCAGTGGTGTGTAAGAAAAACATTTTCCACTTATTTTGTTTCAATCAGCCTTTGAAAAATAACATTACCTCATGTAGCCTTGATCTTCAAGAAGGATACTTGTAAACCCTGCACTCGGTTTTGTATCACAAAAGGTAGAAAATGGGGAGAATGGGGGCTAAATTTAGTTAGAGGAATAATACATTAAACAATAATCTTATGGTACCTTATCCATTTCTTTTGGTTGTTGAAGATTGGCAACAACTTTGCTTGGATGTGCATATACATGCACTTCTCCACCATTAGCATCTGTAAAATTTGCTCCCCTCACTGCAAATACTGGAACAGTGGTAGGAATTACATGGTGGCGCTAAAGAACAAACAAAATGCAGTGGAACCCGGTTAATTCGGACACCGAAGGGACACCCAGAAAAAAAAAAACAGGGACACATGCTTTATTGCCACAAAGACTAAAGCTGCGTTCACATTAAAGCTGAAACATGTTTAGAGTAAACATGTTTCAACTAAACATGTTTCGCATAAACGTGTTTGTTCTGGCATTGTTCACATCAGATGTCGGTTTCAAACACGTTTCATGCATGGTTGAATCATTTATGCTGTTTTGCGATGCGGTACGCTTGAAACCATTCTCATTCAGTTTTGCGGCAATGTTCTCCCATATGTTTTGTTTCCTTCCCATTACCGCTAATTGTCGTTGTATTTCCTCGTCTGCCCATACTTCGACTAGACATTTGGCTTCATAAAAGCTCCAATTTTGGTTCTTTTGCACACTCGTGTCTTCTCCGCATCCATCCGCCATTTTGAATGTGTTCAGTCTGATCATGATTGAAACTACCTTGTGAGGTAGTTTCAATCATGATCAGACTAATCATGTTTCAATCATGATTTGCACAATGCACTGCTTGATGTGAACACTTTTTATGATGAAACATGTTTCATTCGTGATCAGACTAATCATGTTTCGACCTAGTGTGAACACAGCTTAAATCATACAATTTAAAGAAACGGAACAATGTTTAATGTCTAAACAAGACGCAGTGGGAGCATTATACTTGGGCGTTGTTGTATTAGGCTGGAATGTACATGTCTTGGGAATCTGCATACATGTTAGTTCACAGTTTGATGATAGGGAGTACTGAGTGCTAGGATAGTCTTGTATGTCATTTACTGTTGGTACACATTTGTAATGTGGAGCATGCAAAGTGTGGGTGCAAGAATTACATTCAACGTGCTTCGCTATAGTGAGATAACGCTTGTATTATGTTCCTTAAATTGGGTTTTTGTACAGTTTGATATCAAATGTCAAGCTCTTTTTCGTGTGAAAGTGATTTACTGTGTTACAGTGAGGTATCTGTGGGACTCGTTTGTTATCAAGGAACAGTCTTGTTACAGTCTTATACCCCATTCACACCAACGCTTAAACATGTTTAAATATTGTTTAGTTTAAAACGGGTTTAGAAAAATATCTCCTAACCTCCCGTAATATTTGGAGTGAAATCTTTAGTAAAAGAAATTAAACTTTATTGACTTTATTACCATTCCAGGTAGTTTGAGTCATATACATTTCAAAACGTTCAAGATAGAGGCTAAAACGTAGTTAAACTAAACAACATTTAAACATGTTTAACTGTTGGTGTGAATGGGGCATTAGTTTTGATGAAGGGGTGCTGGGAAAAGATGTTAGTTGAAAATGTAGAGGGCATTTATTTATCTGTGGTCCCTAATCTATGGAATAATCTGGTTGTGGACATTCATAAAGAGGATATTTTTAACAAGTTGAAATCTTTCATTAAAGCACATTACATATTTTTAGACCTTTTTTCAATATCTAATGGTTTGACATTGTAGCCTAAATCACAATTTATTAATTATTATTATTATTATCAATAAAATACTGACGCTACTCGTGACCTGAGAAATGTGACATGAAAAAAAAAATTCCCTGTTCCAGTGAAATTTCACCGCATTGAAGAAAAAATGTGCTCAGTTTTTGTCCTTGTTCTATACATTGAGGTCTACATGTACATCTACTTTGCGCAAATGTTTGCTCTGTTAAATCAATCGCTGGAATTTCGCTTTCCAAGCGATCTATAGTTTCCTTCGCAGAGTTATCTCCTTCCATCAAGTCCTCTTCACAGTTAATTGTGACCCTCCATGGGAAAACAGTGATAAAGGTGCTGACAAACTCACAACATGCTTCCACTTTAAAACAAAAGAAATTGGTTTCAGTATGCTTGAAGTGTGTCCAGGAGCACACTTCATAAGGAAATTATTTTGTTTCATAGAACACACCAAAAACAATGAAGCATGTGCAGTCGAACAATGTAGTGTGAGCAGTCTAACAAAGAAACTGGTAAACCTTGAAAACAAAATCTTGCGTGTGAGATGACACAGCACACTCAGCGTGCGAGATCGCACACAAATTAAAGTGTGTCCATTGTGTCAAAAGACTAGAGCACTGAAAAATACAAATCGAAGCCTACTCAGTTTAATATACTTACCATTCTTGATTAATAAAAGGCCTTTATCTGAATTTCCTGGTGGTTGTTATTAGTTTAAGCAAAATCTTGTAACTAGCTAAATTTATCTTAAGTTTGTAACTGGTCTGTGTTTCCAACACTTTTGAAGCCGTGAATATTGTTTATTTTGCCTGGTCTGGACCCAGGGTCAAAACAACTTTTCGAATTGAAAGTTTTGATGTATTCCTGCCATTATCATCATAAAATTTGAATGAAACTTATAAATTATTTTAATCAAAGATAATGGCAGAAGTGATAATTTAGGAGGAGAGAAACAAATTTAGCCCTTTGAAATAATTTATTATATTTTTTAAGTTGTGGTAAAAACGTTCCCAATTTGCATAATCTCAAAAGTAATTTTGAAAGCTTTCAGTAATGCAATGTGGCCATTTCATAAAACATCTCGCAATAAGACACAACGAAAATATATTCAAGTTTTACTCCTCCGTATCCATAACATAGAAACAAAAATTAAATAAAAAAGTGATTGCTTTATGGTTATTTTCAGCCAAGAAACATTTACTAGCGTAAGGGAAACTCACAAGAAATGTATCACAAGACACGGTGGTGAATTTTATTTTCGCAGCCAAAATTTCTGTTGGCTGTTCTGTTCCTTCAATTTGGCAAAATAAAAATTCCTGAAAGGCAAACAATCTAAAGAAGTGAAATTCATTTTAACACGGTATTTGAATCTTTTTGTTTCCGCTTCAAAAGCACAAGTGCTGTGCCAAGAGTAAGCAAACCAATTGTTTATACACAAGTTTCGTACTTCCACCGGCACTGACCTGAAGGTCAACACAACAACACATATAGATATGTGGGCCATTTTCCAATCTATTTTCGATCGCAGTTTCATAAAATAATTAACAGACAATTTTTAGAAAAATTCTCACCCTTGAGTAGTGGCCAAATTTGAGCTGAACAAACATCATTCCAATCCAAACACAGATCAACAAAGTCATGACCAGAAAAAAAAAATACATTCAAATGAACAAATTTCACATTTTGTGGCATTCGCACTTAATTCTTGGGCAACTTAAAAATTATCGAGTCTTGTGCAGATTGATTTATCGATGTTAAACCATGTACATTTAATTTGACCACTATGTTTTTGAGAACAAACAACTCGCACTTTGTCACGAACAGACAAAAGGTTATACATTATAACTGAACAAGCCCATTCCCATTCCCAGAGTTACACACACTCATTAGAGCCTGATTGCAAATTTGACCACTACGAAACTGCATTTTTATACTTGGCCGCTATGCCCAAGTAATAAGTCCAAACTGAAGAAATCCTACACTCATTTAAATACACAGTAGTTAATATTGAAAATGAAATTTCTCTTGTTCCTAATGTAACAACATTATCATGATTTAACAACTATAGTCAGCTTTGGTCTGTACGAGTTTCCTATTGTAGAAAGCTTTTATCTTCTAAAAGGGCATAATTAACACATAATCATGAAAAATGAAATTAACAATGCACAGATAACCAGTGTCTGTAATGCAAGGTTAACTTTGTTTAAGAGCGTGTCTGACTTGGGTCACAGAAAAGTGTCCGTTTTTCCGTATTAACCAGTGTCCGTATTAAGCAGGTTAATTTAAAAGAAAGTATGTGAATGTTTCGTTGGGACATACAAAACTGTCCGTAATAAACGGGTGTCTGTAAAGCGGGGTTTCACTGTACATATCAGGTCACCAATTTCTTGTTAATCACTGGTCAAAAAATTAAAGCTCGTCCAAGTTGGCCTGTCCTTTGCAGAGGCCCCTTAAGCAGTGCGAACACACAGGGAGAAACAAGGAACAATGTATCATATTATTAGAGTGTAACTACTAAAAATAATCCCTACAGATTGCTTTATACCTTCTTTGTAGTTTGTTTCTGTGGATTAAGTCTGTCCACCAATGCCACTCTAGAAGCTACTGCTCGATGTGCCTGATAAATCATAATTTAAAAGGTTATTATGTTGCAAACAAATTAAAGTTGTTGGATTTTTTGGCTATAATTCATAGCTATTACAGGGCTCGAAAAAAAGTAAAATTTAAACTTGGGCGAGCAAGCCTTGAGTTTCACTTGCCCGGACAAGTTTTTATAAATTGTTACTCAAGCTTAGTTCATGGGTGGCTTGTCAATATCCTTGCCTGTCAGGCAAATGAGTGGAGAAAGTTACTTGCCCAACACAACTGGATGGGACTTTTTTCAAGCCACCCGCCACTCGCCACCCGTGGAAAAGACCTGCCATGTATTACCTTTATCTCATCTCTCGCACGAACATTTTCATAGATTTCCTGATGTGGCTTTCCATGTACATCAACATGATTAAAATGACTTGACTTAGGTCTTTTATTTTGGTAACAAGAATGTACCTCTTGTGCACTATGATGAACTGGGGCAGCTTTATGATGACTCAATGTAGGCTTGACATTTGCTATGATTCCAAACTGAGTAACTTTAGAATCAGGAGGAAACTTGATGTAGTCATAAAGCTGAAGCCAATCTGCTCCTTTTGGTAGCGGAAATGCCATTTCCCTTGGCATAGGACTAAACCCTTGGTCTAACAGACCCAGTTTTCGGGCTTCAGAAGCAGAAATTCCAGGTTGATAATCAATGTCACTTGTAAACAGTCCCTTAAGAAACATGTTAGCACACAAGCGCATATTCTTCACATAAGCATACTGGCGGTTCAGGTAAACAGACAAGATGTATTTAAAGTCTAGCACCAGAACAGTCCAGCGAGTAGTCTGTGAGGTGGAGCCAACAAGACCTAAAAGGAGAGAAAACTGTTTTAAAATTGATTCAGTCAAATACCAGCAGCGAGGATACTATGGGAACGAGGAGATAACTTTGCCCTTGCAAAATCATTCCTAAAGAGCCTACCCAAGCTAACATGCAGCAAAATTAACATTCAGTACTTGGAATTGGCAAATCAATAACTGTAAGTTGCTATGAAGAAATTCTTGGGAAAAATATTTTCATGTAAATCGATACTAGTTTCGCTTTCAACCCTTCAATTATGGAGTCCAATAAACAATTCACACACAAAAACACAACTGCACACAAAACTGTTTAAAAAATAATAATCATTTTAACATTATTGGCTGTTAGCACCCTCCAGCCGGCCAGGTCCTACAACACTTAAATAATTTATACAGTTATACTGGTCATCATCAAATCAATGCATCCATGCTGTAACTGTAATATATTTATATTGTAACTTACTACTTAAGGTTGATACTTCACCAACAGTAACTTCGTCAACAGATCCTGGAGAAGGGCTTGACACAAACGGAAACTGTACCCATGTTGAGGTCGACTTAAACTCCTTAAACATGTTTGAGAAGGAAATCCTGATGGTCAGTCCTTCATCTGTTGCCACGTCAATGTGCACAACAAAATACTTGCCAGGGATTGGTCGGAAGGAGCAGTAAAGATAGCGGCCGGTCAATCCCAGTGATTGAGTGCTAGTGCGAGGAAACTGAATAAAGTTACTTGCAGGAATTGAACCAGTGATTCTGTAAACTGTACCTTTCAGCTGTTTGTCCTAAAGAGGGAAATGTACAAAAAATGTTCACACTTGGAAAACCCAGGTAACAAAGGAACTGACAAGGACCCCTAATGTTTGTGTGGGGTTCAGTACCGGTAAAAAGTAATGCAAACGAAGTTGCCTAAAGTATTGCTCTTGCGAAATATAGCCAAAATTTCAGAACAATATTTCGCGGAAATGTCGGCGACAATTTGCTAAGTCAAACAAAATGTTGGAGACATTTCGCCTAGCCGAAATGAAATTTCGCCATAATGGCGGCGCATTTCGCTAGGTCAAACAAAGTTCAGGCAGACAAAATTTCACGGCCACAAGGCAAAGTCTGACGAAAAATCGTAGGCTTCTGCAGCTACCAAGGTAATCATAAGCAAAAGCTAATTCATTTTCGGAACACTCACACAAAACTTCTAGAAATAGTCGGGTGATAAAATTATCAACTTTGTCTCGATGATAAAATATTGTGTCAGTTCAGAAATTCTTTTAGTGGCCATGTAAACTTGCGTGTGTCTTCAAATCTTTGATGGCCCCCCAAACGCTTTAAATTTGCCACAGAACCAGTAAGTTGGAGCTTCTTGATAATTCGCATCACACTAGCGAAACTGGTGAGTAAACCCTCTTTTTGCAACAACCTAAATATCTCAGTTGAACAAAGACTTTGCTTGTGAAGCAGCTTGATTCGTGTTCGCGTATAATCTGCAACCTTTGGTACATTGATTAAATTGATTAGTGCTGTAATGAGATAAGGGAAAAAATCTTAATGGTTGTTGCTTGCTACAAAATCAACATTGAATGGATCCAAACAAGAAGTCGCCCAAGCGCAAAGTCATTACTTATGCCGTAACTTCTTCAGGGGAATTCAAGTTTCAATTTCCATAAGCCTGTATTAAAACAGGTGAGTTTTATTTTCTTTAAGCTCCCTTTCTTGGAAGACAAGGTGACATACTCTACACATGTACACTATTATCGCAAAGTTAACAGTAAGTTCGCAAGTTTATAAGTTCTCAAGTTCAAAGTCCGCAAGTTTATAAAAAAAGGTCAACTCATGTTTACGTTTCACTTAGTGTCCACAAATTGTCGCTAAGGAGAAACAAAATTTTGTTTAGTGCAGGCGAATTATCGTTTAGCCAAAATAAATTTTCATTTGTATGTGGCACATTTTCATCTAGCCAAAACAAAATTTTGTCTCACTTTTTCGCCTAGCTCGCGAAATGTAGGCGACACTTGAACAACAGAGGTCTAAAATGTCACCGAAAATTTTGACTGAAGCAAAATTTTGTAATTTTTTTGCCAAAATTCGTATATTCGCCAAATTTCGTTTGCATTACTTTTTACCAGTACTGTAGTTACTGTTTGTAACATTCCACAGACAGGTCTACGTCAGGGATGTAGGTAAGAACAGCCAGCTACCGGCTAATTTCACCAGCTGAACTTATTACTGGCTGAAATTTCACGAGAAAACAAAGACTTGGGGTGATTTTGAAGGTGCACAAGCCAGAAAGACCAGCTGGACTTGTTAATGAGCCTGTTATTTTTTTTCCTAGCTACACCTCTACTACATATCTACTTCTGCCTGCATCACCTGCATGATAATCCATGTGAGGTTAACCATTACCCCACCATTTTGTAGGTTCTGCCTAACAGGTCTCGCCAGTACCACCAATTAAATTTATTCACTTGAATGTAGAGACAATGAAGAGCAAAGGCCGAAGTGGGCAAGGCAAGGGGAATTAATTTTGTTAAATACCGTAATGATTCGATTTACATGTAGCACCCTCCTTCCAATAAGTGCCCCCTTTCTAATAAGTGCCCTCCTTTGAGTGCCATTTTGTTAATAAGCTCCCCCTTTCTAACAAGCCCTCCCCCATCCCATTAAAGATGTTACTATCTGTGGCAGATGTTCTCTGTGACCATTAATTTTCTCAACAGCTGCTAATGACATGGAGGCGCTCATGTACACAATTTGACTTAATTGGACATTACAAACCACCTGAGTGTCAAGGCCATTTGACTTGCTTACCACCACCTTCATTTTGACTTTAGTAGTAGTAGTAGTTAAAGTATCAGTGGTTATAGTGTTTACACACTAATTGGTGACACTATATTATGATAAGAAAGACATGAGCATCAAAGCAGTGGAAAGTGAACTTAAAATGATGAATGTCAACAAGGCTACAGGATTGGATGGAATTTCTCCTAAGATTCTTAAGTTAACGGCCGAAGGGATCACACTGTCACTGACAGGACTTTTCAACATCATTTGCAAGGGACAATGGCCAAACACAAGGAAGATGGGGAATGGACCCCAGTATTCAAGAAGGGAGACAATTTAACAAACAGGGGGAACTACCGACCCATAATTGTTCTTAATTCTATAGATAAAGTGTTCGAGTCACTGCTTTTCAAGCAACTCATGGAAATCATGGATCCACATCTATATAAAAAATTGACAGCTTACAGAAAAACACACAGCTGCAAGACGACACTAGTGAGTGAGGTTGACAGAGGACTGGAAAATGGCCATTGATAAGAAGGAATATGCAACAGCACTGCCACTGATAT
Organism: Dendrophyllia cribrosa; assembly: GCA_024195265.1. Classification (NCBI taxonomy): domain Eukaryota; kingdom Metazoa; phylum Cnidaria; class Anthozoa; order Scleractinia; family Dendrophylliidae; genus Dendrophyllia; species Dendrophyllia cribrosa. Next base: position 24,923,854 of record JAJLRJ010000009.1, read on the forward strand.
GAGCAAGGCATTTGACATGCTGCATCATAATTTGCTGATTTAGAAGCTCAATGCATACGGATTTAATAACAAATCATTGAACCTCCTGCAGTCCTTTTTTTCAGCTGAGAAGAAATAGAGTAAAATTAGAAGATACTCATAGTGAATGGAAGGCTCATCCTTTGGACCTCTACTCTGGAACTTATTCCAGAATGTCTTGACATTAAGTGCACAATCTAATAACCTTAAGAGGTATCGCAATGGTATAAGGCTAACCTACGTACTAAGGGCCAATCCTGACAGGTATCAAGTTCTTGCCATCAATCCAAGAATCGCCAACAGTATCCTACCGACAGACTAATGTTGGAGTTTGACGGCTGTGAAGTTAAATTCCCCTCCTCCCCCCTCCCCACAAGACATCCGGTAATAAGTGTAAGAGGCCCTGTAAATTGCCGAGCCATATCATCAAAGTGAAATGACAATGAATTAACAAATCACAGAAGATTCTGCCATATTGAAAACTTGAAGCATGGTGAACCTTGCAAAATGACAAGGTTTGAAATTCAGACAAGGGACATGCACACCCCCTCTAACATACAGGGCCTCTGTAAAACACCAGTAAAAAGTAAACATTCGTAGACACTCTGAGAATCAGGCTAGTGAAAAAAAGATAGATATTTTCTGTTACTTCTTGCAAGTTTTACTTACCATAATAGTGGAGACTTCGCCTTCTTTGGAGCACTTCTTCCATTCTCCAATGTTAAAATGTTTGAAGATATTAACATTTGGATGTTGCCAAACTTCGAAAAAGAAAACATAGATGGCAAGTATTAAGCTTACTTCAGTTAAAGCTTATGTATCACAGTATCAGTCAAATCCACAAGTGCCCATCCAACTCCCCCCCCCCCCCCCCCCCCCCCCCCCCCCCGGCATACCCTGGGGAATTTGACACAAAGCAAGGTCCACTGGGGCAAAATTGTTGGTCAGCGGTCGCAAGCTAAGGATTTTGTAATCCATTCTTTTCTGGTAGTTTCCACATGGTTCTTTGTCGGCTTTGCTGTTGTGTCTGTTGTATAAATATCCATTGTTTTGGAGTTACTGATTTTTAAGATGCCTTTGTTCAAAGTGTGGAATGCCGACAAGGAAACTCTGACGCAAGAAACCACAGATTCGAGTGTTAGATTTATGAGTTTATTATAAATCAACAAACAAGCCAAATAAAAAAAGGGGAATGAGTAACACAAGGGTTATTGAGAATTAATAAGCATCTGAACTTTGTACTTCTGCTTGAGACTGAACTTGCTCTTGTTGTTGTTGCTCAGCTGACTAACCAACTAAATTTACTGAGCAAAGGTAGCCAATTTATAATAGATTCCAGGAAACTATAAACTCTAAACCAAATAAGGCTAGGGAATGAATTAATTGTAGCCCTTGGATTTGACTGATGCATAACTTTTAGATCATCAAGAATTAACAAAGACAACTTATTTTATGTTGAGGAAAAGGTTGTTATTCATCGTGGTAGGTACAATAATAATAAATTGTATTATCGTTTGTCTCACCATGTAGTCACTTGCGATGTAGATCGTGACGTTTCGAAAGCCTACTGCTAGTCTTCTTCAGGTGATGAGGTCGACTGATTACGTGGCACCATTTATATCAAATTGTGTAGAGAACCAGATGGCCGCCTTACTACCAGCATATACAGGATGCCAACACATATTGATCAATACTTTAAGTGTACTTTAAGCGATCAGTAAAATGTGGTATTGTGAAGTGTCTGTATGACCGGGTGAAACGTCTCGTGACCAAACCATCAGTAATCTCTGAGAAGAAACATCTGTCATCTGTACTTGTTTCTAACGGATATCCCTCCTCTTTTGTGCAGAAGATCACAAAGAAAAGAACAGCTCCAAGAAGAGAGCCCGTGGCAGAGTTTAAAGTTACAGAGTACCTTCAGATTGACCATTTTATTGAAATATTTTTGGGGGCGTCAAAATAAAGTTTACAGAATGAACTTACATCCAAAAAAAAATTATTGAAAAATAGTGAAAATTGACGGAGAAATGACGGTATAACGTTTTGAACGGAAGTGAAAGTTTCTCTTTTGATTGACAGCCCTTAAAAAGCGCTGTTTTCTCAAAGTTAATTTTTTGCTTGTAGGGGACACTTTAAAGAGCTACAACTCAAAGGGAATTTGTTCGATTTTCCTCAGATTTGGATAGAAGCTAGGCTAACATATAATCAACAAAAACATGTCGGCGAATTTCTTATTTCCAAATATGTTTTCGTCAAAAGCCATTTCCATGCGATCACTCCAATTTTTTCTCCCTTTTTCAAAAATATTCTGTAAATTTTCACTGCAATGGAACATGGGAAATTGCCGACATGGTTTTTTAGTGCTTTGTTTTCGGAAACCCGAGAACAAATCAAATAAGCAAAATACAATAATTGCTTTGAGATATAGCGCTTTAAAGCTGATTCGGACGTTCGAATTTAGACGTAAAAAAATTGACAATTCATTTTATTACCCAATGGTTTCCATATTTAGATAGCCAGCTCTATAAGCTTTAATTTGATATCTGGAATCTTAATTTACCTTATATCCAGGGAGTATCGGAACCTCTCCACTGCTGCCTAGAACAACAAGGCATTCACACCATCTTCAAGTTTATTGATCGAGACCCTCACTGGTACACAGTCACGTAGGGTTAAGGAAACTATCCACATAGGACTTTACCCTAATAACATCAACAGGGATAGCGGAATTGAAATTCCTGAAGCGTGGATGCCCACAATCAAAAAACACAACAACAGGAGAACGGTACAACAGCAGACAGCTGAGGTAACAACTACTCGCCGGAACAATGGAGGATCGAAATGCAGCAATCACAGCCACCCTTCATGATATAAATGGTGTCACGTAATCAGTCAACCTCATCGCCTGAAGACTGGCAGTAAGCAGTCGAAACGTCACGACCTACATCTCAAGTGACTACATCGTGAGACAAACGATAATACATTTTATTATTACAACTTATTTAGTTAGAATAGAACACATGATGTTATCTTAAAGGGCTCTGTCCCGCTGAAATGCAAACCTTCCTTTTCCTCATTTTCATGTTATCTAAATGCCACCAAATTTACACCTTTTAAAACTGGATAAAAAAGATTCTATAGAACAAAACAGAAGCAATAGTTTGGAGATTAAGTGCAGGATTTTCTTCTTCTGCTCTCCATTTCTCTACTCCTCTATCTACCAGCCACCCTCCCCACCCTCATTCTCATCATACCTCCCCCTTGTTGCCATACTTAGTCTTCTACCCCCTATCTACATGTACCCCCCTTACCAATATCACAGTGAAATTATGAAATAAAGAATTTTTTTACAGCACTTGCCTGGAGCTGAACACTCAACCTTCAGATCTGAAGTCCACTCTCTTTACTACTACACCACACAGGACAATGTTGCGAAGTGGCTTATAGACCTTATTCATAAAAAGGCGGCCAATTTATAATTCTTTTATATTCATGCTAATCATCCCAACTAGCCTCATTTTCGAGCAAAAATTCTTTTGAATTTTGCACATGCTAACGAGGCTAGTTGGGCTGATTAGCATGAATATAAAAGAATAAAAAATCGGCCGCCATTTATGAATAAGGTCTATATTTCTTTGTATTATTGCCTGTTATTGGTCCCAGACTTAGCTAATGTCTAAGAAATCATTTTCCATTATTTATTGTGTCACAAGTGCCACACAGTTTTTTTTTTAACTTTTTTGTTCAAATATTTTCACTTGCCTATTTACTATTTTGCTGCAACTAAACAACAAGTATTATGTCAAGTACAAAAATGATCGTTACGCAAGTACGGCATGAACTTCAAGATTTTCTTCGCTTTCCAGCTGATGTCAACAACACCGCTCTATCATTGGTGATGTGTACCTTAAATAAGACCAGGTTTACAAGCCACATCAATTTCATTGGTTGCTGCTTATGGCGTAAAGTGGTTCCTGTCAGTTTCTTGGCGAACTTTCATGCTTCTTCCTTCTCCAACGGGTACATATACGTAGTACATAACATTAAGTCTATTAAATACACCTGTTCACGACACATCATGCTGGCCACTATCCATTCTATGACCCTTAAACGTGATTTGGCGTCCAATGGCATTTCTCAATACTGCGAACAACTACACAGAGGGTGCTCGCAAGATGATTTTCATCTTGAACGGTGAAAAATTCACGAATTGAACTCTAGAATCTACGAACACCTTAAATCCATGCCTTATGCATAGCAAAGCCGGGCCATCATAATCCAACTAACAATGACACCACTTCTAACAGCGTTAACAATCAAAGAAAACTTGTTGTTACAATACCTGCTGATATGCCCTTGACAGATGCAGTGAGATCTGTTTTAACCAGGCTTAACTAATCAGTGACATCAATTTAATCAATGAGTAATCAATGGGTAATCAATGAGTAATCAATTGATTGCTCATCGAGTATTGCCAATACTTAATGAGTACTCAATGACTAATCAATGACCCACAAAATTTTTGGTCATTGATTAGTCATTGATTAGCCATTGATTTGCATAAAAAAAAGTGTTGACAGGCCAGACATAACTCATAAGCTCGCGATAACGTAGAGTTTTGCTCTAACAAGTATAAAATTAATTATCTCCCAAGGATTTTCCTTTTTTGTATGAAATAAGGGGAGGTTCTTTGTATATTATTTCTCTTAGCAATGGTTGGTTCTGAATTAAGTAACAATGCGTGTAAGAACTAGGCAATGCTCGTTCCGCTGCATTTCGCTTTCCCCACATAAGATTGTTTAGGTGTTTCTTACTGAGAATACATCAACCTATGGACAACATGTATTTTAAATGAAATGTACTGAAACTTTATTATAAAGTGATGTTTCTTTTGTGCTACAAGATTTTATCCGATCGTAAAACTAAAAAACAATGGCCAAGAAAGGCTTCTAATTTTACGTGTTTCTCACATAGAATTTTGGTTGCAATAAAACTCAGAATAGTTTTCACTAAAATGGAATCAATTAGTAAGCTAGAGAGAAATAAATGAGGTGGATGGTTTCAACAAAATCACAATTAACACCTTTCTGCATTCCTTGCCATTAGATTGCCTAGTTCTTAGTAGGACCATTACTTAAATGCCATTTTCTCATTAAGATGTTTTTAAGATTAGGCAATGCCGGGTGATACGTTGTTACAAAAGGCAGAATTCTATTTCGCATGTTCTCTCCTTTTGCTGCAAAGATGACTTCCGTTCATTGAATTTTACCTCTAAAATTATTTTCTCAACGATATTGCGAGTGTAGCCTCTAGCACGGAGGCGTGCTTTGAAGCTGTTGATATTCCCACTGAATGATTTCGCTGAGGAATTTGTTCTTAAAAGTCTCAGGGCTTCACCTTTTATCCTGGAGCCCTTTTCTGACCCCTGGTGGGTAGCAAAGAGAAATGGGTGTACTGGAAGGTCTCTGTTGGTTTAAAATGAGTAATCAATGACATCAATGAGTAATCATGACTTACAAAATTTTTTTGGGTTCAATTAATCATTGATTACTCATTGAGTATTAGCAATAATACTCAATGATTAATCAATTGATTACCCATTGATTACTCATTGATCATTGATTACTTATGCCTGGTTTAAGCAAGGGACTCACGTTTGTACCACTCAAGAAGGGTATACAGTGTAGATGAATATCAGACTAAAGCTGATGATGAAAGCCTTCACGGTCGCTTACATTTGCATGCTCATTTTGACGACAAGACCAATGAAAGTGAGTCAACCTGGACTCCACCCGAAGGTCAATTTTCAGCTGTCGATCACTGTATTGACCGTTGCTGACGTGCAATCAACGCTATAGATTTTGAGGCAAAAACTGTCTACAACAATCTTCCATCTGCAGAGAAAGCGGCCTTACTTCAACTCACCAAACAAAGGGATATTGTCATCAAACCTGCTGACAAAGGTGGCGCGGTTGTTGTATGGTCCCGTCCTTTGTATATTGCTGAAGCAAAACGTCAACTTTCAGACGGGAGATTTTACCAATGCCTAGAAAACGATCCAATTAAGGCTTATCAACGAGTCGTTTAGTCAACGGTCAATGATATGATCAGTTCTGGCCAATTACCTCAGTCAGCAAAACATCTAGTTGTCCTAACTCCAAGAACCTCCAGATTCTACCTCCTACCTAAGATCCACGAGGAAAACAACCCTGGGAGACCTATTGTTACTGCATGCAGCTGCCCCACCAAAAACATTGCCTCATATCTGGACCAGATCATGTCACCCCTCGTCCACAATCTTGACACCTATGTCAAAGACACAAACCACGCGCTCCAGATTTTCAGTGATTTCCGCTTTGCCAATGCTATGGTGGGTCAACGCTACCTATACACCATGGACTTCAAATCCTTATACACTGTCATACCGAATGACAATGGCCTAGAAGCGTTGGCTTACTTTCTCGACAAGCGTCCTTTCCTCCATCCACCAACATCGACACTAACACGCCTTGTTGAACTTGTGCTAACCCTGAACACCTTCACATTCAATGGCAAATTTTACAACCAAACAGGAGGGGTCGCAATGGGCAGCAAAATGGTTACATCGAAGAACAAATTATGAGACAGTACAGCGGATGTGTACCTCAACTCCACAAGAGGTATATTGACGATGTTGTCGGGGTAGCTTGTTGTAGCCGAGTAGAACTGGAGGACTACATCAACTTTGTATCCAGCTTTCATCCTGCTCTTCAGTATACACACACTATCTCTGAATCTAAACTACCTTTCCTGGATATCACTTCCATCTACTACAAGGACACTGACATGCACAGCTATCTTCATCACCTCTCCTCACACCCCAGCCACTGCAAGGATAGTCTACCGTACAGTCAGCTATTACGTCTTCGACGTCTCTGTTCTAATGATGCCGACTTCTTAGAGAAGGCGGATGAAATGACCGCCTTTTTGTAATGCGAGGTTATTTGCCGTCTTCTCTTCAACAAGACCTCAACAAGTTGCGTCAACTTAGACAGATCGACACCCTTTGGACACATATCGCCGTCGACAATGGCAGTAGGATTCCTTTAGTTCTCACATACCATCCCTACATGTAGCTTGAACGATAGAATTAAAAGAATCCTACTTGGCAACTTTAACAATCTCACTGATGACCCCGCAACCAGAGAAATATTTCCCCAACCACCATTGGTTGCATATCGCCGTCATCAGAACGTGATGGCATCTTGGTCTACACTGCTGATAGAAATTCACCGGATTGTCTCGCAGGCTCTTCTGTTTGCCAACAGCTCGCAAGGCCCCAAAGGCATCATCATCATCAAAGAAGCCTTCACTTGCGAGACATCAAACTCATTTACTGCATCTCCTGTCGTCGCTGCTCTGCAGTTTACATTGGTGAAACTGGGCATGCTCTTAGGAAATGCTTTGTGAACACCTCCACAGCATTGAAAAAAACTTGCCTGGTTTCCCCGTCTCACAACACTTCAATGCAAATGGCCACTCTCTGCATGACGCAGAAGTGCGTGGCGTGAAGCTCTGTGGCGCAAGCAAGCAAAGAAAGAGACATGATATGCGGCTAATTTTCAAGCTTGGTACGAGTCAGACGCGCGGCCTTAATACTGACTTCCAGTTTGTTTAAGGCGCGTGCACTGTTTAAATGACGTGTTATACAAGAACAGAACCGTCAACCATTTAAAATTGACATTTCACTGAAGAAAGGCTAAGCCCAAAACGTCTGAAAACTTCCAAATTTTGGGCACTTTTCTACATTAACATTTTCCATTATTTATTAGCTAATTTAAACCTAACTAGAACTAAAAATTAGAAAAAAAATTTCTAGTAAAAAAAAAATTAACTTAATGAAAAATGTTAAAATTTGCCTGAAAAAAAAAAAACCTTAAACATAATTATACAGTAAAAAGTGTGAAAAAGTTGGAAAACGAAATGCAAGATAAAAAACAAATATTATGTGATATTATATGATATTAGTGTTGTTTAGTTGTTAGGTTTTAATTAGTTATTAGGTGGAATACCTACATGTATAAACTAGCTCTCAAGCTAAGTGTATATCCGCATTAAATAAAGTATGTATGTGTGTATGTACTATTAAAAAACACTTTCTCTTGCGAAATTATCGGCATTAAGGGTTACTTTGGATGTCTCTCATACGAGTGCCGGACCAGGGACCACAATGCCGTTCCAAGGCCCCGTGAGCAAGAGCACTATTTTTTGAATTACAAGAAAAGTATTTGAGGAAAGAAGTTTTTAAGTTCAGATGTAATAGAGAACCATAAAAGTTATCTCCAGGCAAATTTTAGCTCATAAAGTGTCGATTCAGGTAAGATATACGAAATTATGTTGTTTAGTGCTGGTGTCACAGTACTATGTGTTTCCCCGTGATATGTTTTTCCTCGAACAAATATCACTACACTGTATATGTGATATGACTATACAGTACTGCTCAGAGATAAGCGAACATAGCACTCGCGTTCTTAACGCTACCCTAATCATCGGGTGAATGCGTTTTCTTTAACGCGTTAAGCCTTTGTTATTCATAATCAACATTTCTTTTGTAATCCAAAACAAAAGGCGAGTCCACCGGGACTAGTCTTTTGAAACTGCCACATCGACAATGCGAGAATCGAAATCCAAAACAAGGGGAACAAAATCATTGGCCGTTTTTATACTAGAGACGCATTATCCGTCCAGACAAATAATGCGTCTGTCATGTTATGCGTCTAGTGTAAAGACGGGACGAACAACTAGAGACGCATTATCCGTCTGGACGAACTTGGGCAAACATTTGTAGTTCGTCTGGTTATGCGTCTCTAGTATAAAGACGGGCACAAGACGCATTATCCGTCTAGACGAACTATCTTTCGAAATGCGTCTTGAACGATGCACTACGAAAGATAGTTCGTCTAGACGGATAATGCGTCTTGTGCCCGTCTTTATACTAAAGACGCATAACCAGACGAACTACAAATGTTTGCCCAAGTTCGTCCAGACGGATAATGCGTCTCTACAATGTAGTATAAAAACAGCCAATGCGTCTCTAGTTGTTCGTCCTGTCTTTACACTAGACGCATAAAAGTGACAGACGCATTATTCGTCTGGACGGATAATGCGTCTCTAGTATAAAAACGGCCAATGTGACCTTGACCCCGGGACCCTGACCAACTCGAAGAATCATCTCGCGCGTGAGATGAAGTCGAGTATTGAAAATCAGTTATCTTCGGTTGCATCGCATTGGCCGTTTTTATACTAGAGACGCATTATCCGTCCAGACGAATAATGCGTCTGTCATGTTATGCGTCTAGTGTAAAGACGGGACGAACAACTAGAGACGTATTATCCATCTGGACAAACTTGGGCAAACATTTGTAGTTCGTCCTGTTATGCGTCTCTAGTATAAAGACGGGCACAAGACGCATTATACGTCTAGACGAACTATCTTTCGAAATGCGTCTTGAACGACGCACTACGAAAGATAGTTTGTCTAGACGGATAATGCATCTTGTGCCCGTCTTTATACTAGAGACGCATAACAGGACGAACTACAAATGTTTGCCCAAGTTCGTCCAGACGGATAATGTGTCTCTAGTATAAAAACGGCCAATTACACGGCTAAACAAGCGCTCAAACAGAGCCACAAAATAAACAATTTCGAGACTCAATTCGCCTCGCGACTCCAAAAAATATAACAGAGTTCAGCAAACAAGTCTATCGAAGCGTTTGGTAATTGCCTTGCATAAACTTTAGCTGATCGATGGTTCACTTGGTTGCATCTTCAAACACCGTTTTCGCCGTCTACGATACGATACGCTACGCTAAATTTCTTTGAGATCATGTGAATTCGATGGCCGAGTTTTGTAATTCACGAGCAAGGTAACTTATAATTTCCCGTAAAGAGATCGATTGCGAATGTGATTGAAGTTTTCGTTTACGCAAGCGATACGTTGTGACAAGCGAAATTTAAAGATCGATTGCGATTTTGTGTTTTTTCGAGTGTTTGAAATGTTCGACGAGGGAGTTACTGATATGTCAATCATTGCAAGTTCTAGCTGTCATGTATGCAAATTTTTACTTTTGATTTGCACGTGACGATTTTTGTAGCAAACTTCAGCGAAGGTCAAAACAATGAACAACAAAATGCGAACGGATTCGCACCATTTTAAACTACTTTGCAGTTGTTCCAATTTTCAAACTACTTTGCAAAACACTGTCTATCGAAGCGAAGTTTGGTCGCCTTGCGCGAACGTTGACATGACAACAAAAGTCTCCTTCGATCGATACAGCGTGTGACGGGCGAGCGTCGTAATTGTCACGGCAATAATAATAATAAAAATATTATCTCCGGTTCTATCAGGCGCACATATGTGATTGAAACAGCAAAATACTCCTACTTTAAGGGCGAAATCTGTGATAAAATATTTTATGGCGCGCCGATTACTGTTGAGCTATTTCTTTGCATGCGGAAGTTCAGAAAGATAAGCGGCCTCTATGATAGTCGGCAAGGATCAACCAGCGGAGAGATCACAAAAGTTCGAAACATGTCGCAGATCCAGTCATCGCCGATAACCTAATGAATATAACCTCCATATCCGTTCTAGTTAAACTGTTATGTTTTGTTTATGCGAGTGCCATCGCACGTCGATATAATTTGTCTTTCGATAAACAGTGCTGCTCGGTTTATCGATTGAATGAATGGAAACCATTAGAATACGGTATGTAATTTCTTTTGAAACGTCAATTAACTTCTTTTCACAAAATATCAATGGCAGTGAACAATAACCAAACTCATACATACTAATGCGTTAACTAAAACGCACTATTTCGCGTTTGTTTAACGAAGCTTAACGCAGCTGAACGCGCGAGCGCGTTAAAAGCAATGTGTTCAGAACGCATTCTTAACGTGAATTTTGGTTCGCTTATCTCTGAGCGGTACTGTATGTTATATGACTACACTATGTGATATCACTATACATGATATGTGTTTCCCCCTAAAGATGGCGACCAGTGATATGTGTTTCCCCTCACCACCAAAGTACAAATTGATGCACAAATTATGCTTTTTGTTGCGAGGACAAATTCTAAACTAAGTAAAATGCCAAAATTTGCGAATATCGCCCTCACGCTAAAAGAAACACCATTTTCTCTTGGAATCTTGGTACAAATTTCTGAGGAAGTTACTATAAGCGATGAGCAGTCGTGGATGCATAGAATAATTTATTGGTATCCTGTTCTTATTATTATGCTCAAGTTTTGCAGCGGTGTTTGAAATACTGTCCACAGCTGTGTCAACGGTTTATGAGCATTTGACTTCAGCAAAGTTTTTGTATGCTGCGTTTTGAGCATCCAGGGTTTATGTCAGTCCTGGCCTTGTAGTGATGATACTGTGCCTATCTCCAGAATGTGTGGCCTCAAGTACAAGGGACAATGCACATCATCGCTTAGCGGATAGCAACAAAAACTGAGGGGAAAGTACTAATCAAGTAGTGATATGTAGTAAATGTGTTTCCCCCTCAAGCATTGTCTAGTCATGTCTAGTGCCGATTTATTCCTGTTTGATATTCACATATAGGTGGTTTTCATGTTACGTCATCGCCGCCATGCTGGTGGACATAAACAATAGTTCTCTCATTAGCTCCTTTTGTTCGTCCACCAGCATTTGTTCGTTTCACTATTGTTATCTACATGTATGTCTCTAGAGATGGATTGCAAACCACCTATAATTGTAAAACATATAAAGGATAGGCATACCAGTATTTTGGAGGCTATTTATTAAGTGGATGGCATTAAAAAATTCTCCTGATGAGGGGAAACACACATTACTGCCTCAGTCCTTCTTGTGATATGTGTTTCCCCCTCAAGCATTTGTCTATCGTTGACCGATTTATTCATGTTTGATTTTCATACATCGTAAAATGTATTAAGGATAAGCATACCATTATTTTGGAGGGCATTTTTAGTGGATAGCATTAAAAAGAATCTCCTGAACAAGGGAAACACATTTGTAGTGATATGTGTTTCCCCAACCTATCACGCTGATATTGTCTGCATTTGATTTTCGAACAGGAAGTTGTTATTCAGAGTATAACTTGAGCGAATTGTTGATATATACATGTACAGCTGTATCAAGAAGGCATTCACCCTACGGCTCCTTTGTAGTAATATTTGTGAATTCACTCTCCTAATGCTGGACCAGCTGCAATTTTAGAAAACTGCAAACTCACACCCGATCCGCCATTTTGTTTCTCGTGTTGTGATGCCATTTGAAGGCTTCGATACATAGCTTCAGTGTTTTGTGTTCCCTACCGGGGAAACACATATCACCAGTGATATGGGTAGTCTCGAAAACGAAGACTCCGAAAACGAAGACCCAAAGACCCATTACGAAAACAAAGATGTTAAGTTTGAGCCTGGAACACTGGGAAAGCAACGGTAACCAAACTGAGAACTTTTTACCGGGACAGAAACTGGCGAAGACCCATTACGAAAATGAAGACCCCCCCCCCCCCCCCCCCCCCCCCCCGGCCTACGAAAACGAAGACCCATTACGAAAACAAAGACCCCCTACGAAAATGAAGACCCATTACGAAAGGAGTTACTTCAACACATTAACTTAGCAGCGCTTTAACACAAGGACAGGAACACTACGAGCCCGGTGTACTCCAGGCCACTATAAAGGGGGGTCAGAACCTCCCGCTTCCTGTACCTTACCTTTATCAATCGACTCCCGCCCTTTCCACTCCCTCTTCCCGTACTCCTCCCGCCCCCTATTTATTTGAACGCGCACAATTGTACTAAAGAGGAGAATTTTTGGGGATGTTGAAATGTTATATTTACTCTTGAAGTCTATGTACTTCTCAGAAGGACAATATCCTACATGGTTCAAATACTGACGAAAAATCCTTCTAAAGAAACACAACTGTATGCCGGATCGAAATTTGCACAAGACTTACCTAATTGGCCAGAATCTCTGGACCAATAGAAATATAGGCACGCATTTTCGATCTGCTAAGCCATGTATAAACGGCTAAAACTTTTGAACGTTACCAATATCCATGAGATATACCTCTAGCAACTGACGAGATTCACGAGTAGAATCGAAACTGCAGTTTTGCTTTACACTTGCTCTCCCAGTGTTCCAGGCTCAAAGTTAACGTCGAAATATTGCATGTGTGAGCGTGAGCACATTCGGTTTTCGCATTTTAATGGATCTTCGTTTTTGCAATGGGTCTTCGTTTTCGTAATGGGTCTTCGGGTCTTCGTTTTCGTGGTCTTCGTTTTCGGGACTACCAGTGATATGTGTTCGAAGGAACATATATCACTGTGACACCGGACCAGGGTCCACATACTATTTCGTGACAACTTCATGATCAAGTTTATAAGCACATCTAAAAGCTCTTACACTACATGTGCTAACTGCTCTACAAACCAGTGTATATAGTTACTTACACTTCGACATCTTTGGTTTTTGTCTAAGGTCTTTTCTTTGATTTCATTAGTCTTCTTTACCATTAAACAACTGTGCAAATTCCAAAACAAATCAGCTCCACTGCGCTGACGTTCGCGCCATGTTTTCGAAGAATACAAACTGAGCATGACAACTTCTACAAGCTGCTAATGAAAAGTGCGCGGGCTCGCATAGAAACAAGCAACAAAGATGGCGTCCAATAGACAAGCGGTTGCTAAAGGAGGTTTGTGGTCGACTCATTCGGCCCCTGTGAGCAAGGACACTCAAAATCTACTAAAAGGTAATAGAAAATTCATCAAAGATTGCCCTTGAAGCATTTCAGGTTTGTAATGTCATATTTCACCTGGAAATTTTGTTTGACAGTTATGATGGAAGAATCAAAGTTGACGAATTTTCAACGGAGACAGTTACAGGAAAACATGAAAAGTAAGCTTTGATCGACATCAGTTAGGCGAAATAATTAAGAAATTTATACCTTATATTATACCCAAGGTTTTACAAGCTTACTGTAACATCAAATGACTTTATATTTAGTTAAAGGGGCAGTATCACGAGGTTCCACGCGCGGCACTGTTCACTATTCTTGCACCGGAATTTTGACATATTACTGTTAAAAGTGATTTTTTTCTTTCTTCCGGCTATCAAAACGGATTTTTTGATGCAACAAATACCTCCACTTCTGTCCATATGAGGAAAATTGACAATCCGAAAGGAGAAGTCATCCCTCTTGTCGTAGACGCTGAGATGGAAAGGTGTGTTGTTGTCACCATTCTTGATTCTCGTGCCCAGATAACACACTCCATTTGATGTTAAGGTAGTGTCCTTTAGTTCCAGGTCCGACGGGTAAATGTCGCTGATGTAATTTCCAAAATTCTCATTGTTAACGCTCAATAAATCGTCGATATAACGAAAGGTGTTGCTAAATTGGACGGCTTTGGTCATATCTTGCTTCATTGTTCTGAGCATGAAATCATACTCGAAGGTGTGGAGGAACAGATCAGCCAACAAAGGTGCGCTGTTAGTGCCCATTGGTATGCCAATAATTTGCCGAAAAACTGAATTTCCGAAGCGGACGTAGATATTATCAATAAGAAAGTCAAAAGCGAACACAGTTAGTAGTATGGGGCGTTGGGGGTTCTGGACCACCCAAACAAGCATCCAAACACCTGAATTACCGCCCCCCGCGGATTCATTGTATTCATCCGTGGGGGGCGGTAATTCAGGTATTTGGATGCTTATTTGGGTGGACCAGAACGCCCCAACGCCCCATGCTACTATTCTGTTTGCATATGCTGCTCCGGTACTAGACCACCACCCCCAGGGGGGTATTACCAATTGGAGAAATCACACCCCCTGTATATACCCACCCACATGGCGAACGTGCAAGCTTTCAAGAGATTCCTGAAATCGCGTGAAACAGGCCTGATCCAAAAGAGCGAAGAATGGGTTAAGGCAAGACAAAATACAATCGGTGCATCGGAGATCTCTGCCTTGACAGGATCTTCGCCATTTGATAGTCAGTCAAGTCTAATTCGCAAAAAAGTAAAGCCCATCGATATGAGCAAAAATGTGGCCTGCGCTTGGGGCACATTATTTGAACCTCTTGTCCGTGGATACTTTGAGAAGAAACATTCTGTCAAAGTTTTCGGATATAAGGGCTCTCTAAATCTTGCAAAGGATCACCCTCTTTTTGGGAAGGTCACTTGCAGCCCAGACGGATACTTCTCACACAAAGACGAGACAATAGTCTTGTTAGAGTTCAAGTGTCCTTACACCAGAAAGATCACAGTCAATAAAATTCTTAAACAATACCGTGATCAAATACAAACCGGCCTTGCTCTCAGCGGGGAGAGAGTTAACAAAGGCTTGTTTGTCGATGCCTATTTCAGAATGTGTTCTTTGAAGCAGCTTAGCCTTAGCCTTGAACACAATTCCTTGCCAAACAAAGGGGTTGTGCACAAAACGAAAAAACCATCAGCACTCGCCTGTGGTATTTACATTCTATCTTGCAAGCAAAAATTATTTCCAGATCAAACAAAATTACTTAACCTCGGCGCAACAAAATCAACAGCAATGTTTGAAAAAATTATGAGAGGAATTTCATCGGGAGATATCTTGTGTAGCGGTAATTGGTTTTATATGGCATATGATGAGGATCAGAAACTAAACGATTTAGATTTTTTGAATGACATAGGCAGAAGGACATTCAGTGAAGATTGGCCCCCAAACCTTTATAAGGCAGTAGCCTTCTTTGCATGGAAGC
Organism: Dendrophyllia cribrosa; assembly: GCA_024195265.1. Classification (NCBI taxonomy): domain Eukaryota; kingdom Metazoa; phylum Cnidaria; class Anthozoa; order Scleractinia; family Dendrophylliidae; genus Dendrophyllia; species Dendrophyllia cribrosa. The sequence goes on from JAJLRJ010000009.1 coordinate 24,939,633, forward strand.
TGCTGGACATAACAGAAATTTGGGAAGCAAAACAACCAAATTTCTTAGAAAATATTCACGAATCAGTCAAAAGTTTTCATGAAAATTTGTCAAAACAAAAACACCTTGACAAAACTAGGCCTATTGAAACTTTTGAAAACAACATCGGTGATGACAGTGCCCTGTTGGAAGACTTTTTACTTAGCAGGCTGCCCCAGACAGCCCGTTTTGCTTAAAGGGACATTTCGTGCTGCATATACAATATCCTACTTTGCCCGTCTCAGTCCCCCCGCGGTCAGAAGGCTTCGATAGTCCTTCGGCGGCCATTATTATCAACTTTGGCCGATAAAATAGCACCAGAGCTTTAATCTTGTTCAAATACACTGCAGATGCGGACGCAGTAACTTCGAGAAATGCCATAGAAACTTTCAGAGTGAGAGAATCAGAAGAAAGTGAAAAAATCACCGGATTTGCAGTTTGATAGATCGATCTACGATCGTGAGGAAACTGTTTTCTTTGGCTTGTTTAACTGATGATTCAGTCTCTAATACTTCCAGGATGGATTCCACAACTTCATATGTTATTTGTCTGACGTTTTTCTCAATCTTACAAGGTAAGAATAAAGTATTTTGGTTTTTATTGCCTCAAAACCGCATGTAGAATGAAGTATTTTGGCCCATGTAGAATAGAGATTTTGGTTTATGCAGAATAGAGTATTTTGGCTTTTATTGTCTCAAACCCGCATGTAGAATAAAGTATTTTGGCTAATGTAGAATATAGTATTGTGGCTCATGTAGAATAAAGTATTTTGGCTCATGTAGAAAGTATTTTGGTTTTTATTGTCCTAAAAGCGCCTGCGTATTGCTTCAATTTCTCAGTGTTAACCAAAATCGAAACCACAAGTAAGCAGATTGTTGACCTGACCATTATATATAGAAAAATCGCCCCATATGTTCCTTAGTTCAACAGATTTTGGTGAAGTCTAGGGAGGTGAAAGCTGGCCCCTTTCTGAATCCCGTTTAAAGGCTCGTGCGAATGGTTGAATTACAGAGTAGTGGGGGATGTCTTCCAGTGGACGGTACCCCCGGGTGAGCCCGCTCTGGCCCTACTGGTTCCAGGGGGGTGCCAAACAGAGTTCTCCTAGGAGTTCTCGCCCTCGCTCCCAGAGGTAAAATGTGGAAATGACAACCGCCTTGTCAGCGGTTAAAGTCCTAGCCTAGGCTAGGCAAAGAACAGCCACCGGCACCCCCTGCAAGGGTTTTTGCCTTTTTTTTTTACCTGTCACGCAATGTGTCACGCGTGACAAGTAACGCAATGTCACACAACGTGACCCATCTTTTCAAGCATGATCTTCCAGTTTTGTTCATGTTTCCAAAGTGATTTTTCTGGGACTTCTAGCCAGAAGTAATTGACAAGCCGTTGTGGCCCTATTATCTTGTTTAAGATTTTATAGGCTACAAAGGGCATAGAGATTCTATCCTGTAGATGTTCTTCGATTAATTTGAAGGAATCATTTGCATGTTGTATTTCATCATAGGACAAGCATATGTAGGGTTCACAAATTTTCAGATGTTTGTTTAGATAGTTTTTGAAGTTGTAGCATTTGGTGGGCATTCTTTTTTTGGTAATTTTGTAATCACCACCATAGAGCTCGTTACATGTATAATCAAAGGTCACACCATCCAGAGGCTCTAGGAGCCCGCAGTTCTCACAGCAAAGTTCTGATGAAAACATCCTGAGGTTTAATTTGCCTTTGCAGTTTTTGCAAGCTTTTATCCTTTCATTCAAAAGGGTGAAAGGTAAGTTGTGGTGGTATTGTGCCACTGAAGAAAGACACTCCTTGATGTGATTAAGGTGTTCTGGCAGACTTGAATGCCGTATTTCCTTGTTGTAGTTGTCGAGTGAGCGTAAGATTATAAAGTTGTGTTCTTTATCAAGCTCATCGAGTTTGGCTTTGTATTCACCTTTAGTGTCCAAGCATCGAACATCAGCCAGTTGTTTAGAAAACTTCTCCATGGTCACACAGCTGTGTTGTGTATTCAATTGGGTGCAAATGATTTATCCTTCGAAATGTACAGATTAAAGCCAGAATTTAATCTCTCAAATCGGATTTGGATGCTGCGGCGAGAAGTATCTTTTTTTGAAATTCTTGTTTGACTTCCTTGCGAAGTTCCTTTTTGAGTTTCTCGATGTCTGGAGCTTGTGTTTGAGTGGCAACGTCTTTGGATGCCTTAACACCATCCCTGATTGCAGCTTTGAGTTCGTGATATTTTTCAACCTCGCGAGTAATAATTGTGAATTCTGTATCACTGACCCTATTGTCTTCCAGAGCTTTTAAGATTAGTTCATTGGCAGAGTTGCGTTTAGCCAGTGCCAGTGTATAGATCTTCTCATGTTTAGTCACTTTCCGCTCTAGCCTCTTGTTGGCAGCTGTAAAACCAACTGAGGACAGCCCACAAAGCGTGGCAACGCCGGCAAGTGCTGGACTTGCAACAATGCCGAACCCAGTCAATGCAGTGGCAAGGGCCCCTGATAACAGCCCAACAGAAAGCGACCCAAGCCCAACCGCTGAGTAATGAACTAATGATTGGGCCCGTTTGTATTTCTTTGCGACTTGCCTATAATGCTTGGCTTCGTCAGACAACTCCTTAAGCAAGTCAGAAATCTTTTTTAGACGAAAGTCTTCTGCATTTGGCAACACTGGGTAGAGCTGTTGTGTATGGCTGTATTCGGGGGCCGATGGAAGCACATTGGCAGAACTCATGGCGGGGTATATATATATTTTTTAATTTATCTCAACTTCAAATTCTAAGGGCATGTCATTGAAGTTGAAGAGGCCATTGTTCTCATCCCTCACTGACAGTGTTATGCTATTTACATAATCACCAGACGAGACGTCACACAAGACGTTCTGCTGTGTTGTTTTGTAATAAACCTTCTTAAAAGCTTTTCCACGAATATCAAACCGAGCCAAAACTGTCGAAGGCTTACCATTGAGTAAGTTCTGTTCTTTATCAACCAGATCACAGTGGATGAAGTAAGTGCTTGGTGCCCTTAAATGCTTGACGAAAGTTATTAGCATCAATACAGGTCTTATGCCAAGAAATTCTGCTAGATTGTTACTAAGCGTCACACTGCTGCTGTTATTCTGAATGATCATGGCCCCGTATGGTGTGTTTGTTTTAATTGTTAGATTTAAACGGCTGTTATGGTCTTTTAGGTCTTCAAAGTTTTTCGCTAAGCTATCAATAGTGTAATGGCCTTGAAGTAAGGTCACATCACGTGATGAACCATTAGAGGGAGGGTCTGTTGGTGAAATCTTTGCTTCTTCTTTCAAATTATGCCACGAGTTGAAAATTGAGCAAGAGACAAGACGGATGTATCTCGGTTTCGGAAGCGGGTGATCGAAGTAGATCGTGTGAGGGTTCGAAGGTGTGACGATTGTTAACACAACCATGATTGTATATGTTGTGGTTTAAATTTTTCTTTGGTTTAAAAATTTTCAAACCAGTTTGATTTTGATTTTCCTTTGTCTCAGATTCATTATCATAATGTGACACAAAAGAAAACAAAAATTGAACTGGTTTAAAAAAATTTAAACCAAAGAAAAATTTGAACCACAACATATATATAATTACTTTTTAAAATATAAATATATACAATCATGTTTGGCAGACGGTCAGCTGGAATTAATCCTAATTCACTTGGTGTAAACATCGGCGGCCACAATTATGGACCCCCACCCCTTTTTATTCAACCCCAAACGCCTATAGCCATGTAAAAATGTCAAAGCCACCCCCAGATCCACTAGCCTGGATGGGAACACCGGAGGCAGCAAAGCTATCTGCCGCGGCCAAGGCCAAGGCGATATCAGACTTCAAAAAGCATTTCCCGCGCGCTGATATGTCCCACTTTGAAGTGCAAGTAGATTTTGGCGACGACCACAAAACCGCCACAGGGGAAGTGCTTTACAAAAAGGGCCCTGGCTCATGGGCGCTCGTTACAAGAATGCCCCACAAAGATTGGACTCAAGCCATGAAAGACGCTCTTGGCCTCCATCAAGACGGTGGTTTCCCCTATCAGCTATCGTTGGGGCAACCAGAAAAGTCAATCCCAGCTGTTGATTTCTCCACCACAATAGACAAGGATATGATGATTGGCGCAATCTTGAACGACGAAGCGCAAAAGATTTACGTCACGCCAACTGATTATTTCACAACGAAATACAGAAATATCTTCAGGGACACACAGATTTCATTCACAACCGCGAAATACGGTAGAAAGCGGCTCGGTGGGCCGCATATGAGTTTTTGGCCACAACAACTCTCATTTGCCCTGTGGTGTGCAACAACCGGCTGCGGAATCTCGTGTGACATTCTCTTCAATAAGAACTCCAGTCTATCCCTAACCCCCCAGCTCCGGTCGTTTTACCGGTTTCACGTTTATTTCACAACAAGGCGAATACTCTACAAGATGGGTGGGGAACAAAACGTGAGTGCTTTGCCAGACGACCCTCCATTCAACCAGAAAGACAACAAGTACAACATCGACGCGTACAAGAAGATTTGCATAGAGTTCGGTATCGACCCCAGTTCTGACTTCCGTTTCACATACGGCAAGAACCACGGTCTTGGGAATGTCTACATTGGTGCTTATGGAGAGGGCATCATTTCTACCGATTACAACTATCCAGACCCCGATCTAGCTCTGTTCAATGATGAGCGCGTGACTGACAGAAACGACCCCAACTATCGCGCCAATGGAATATCTTTCGTCCGCAATGACCAAGGGGCAGACACCCAGTTCGAGCACTTTGTGCCAAATTACGCACACGGGCTAACACAGCCAGGGCTCGTGCGTATGAACCAATCAATCGAGGCCTTTGTGTACTGCATTCTTGGTTCACAAGCTAAAACCCGCAGCAGCAGCATTGGAAGAGGAGGCCGGGCGTTCGAAACGCAGAGAGTATTCCTCACCCATTTAGAGGAGGCCATAATACTGAATGACATCGCAACAAGCGTACAGCGATACCAGCTTGCCATCCAAGCAACGAAAGTGCGCTTAGACTTTGCGACAGCACCCGGAAGCTGGCTCATGCCATCACGCATGATTATCAACACAGAGAGTGTGATCGGGTATAACAACAATCTACAGGAGGCAACGCAAGAGATGAAGCTAGGTGTGAACAATGATGTTAATCTAGGCACAAAAAAAGCCACACTTCGCCACATGGACGGTGGACCAACAAAAATCAATCCACCAAACAGTCACCCATGAAACCCAATTCATAAAGCGGCTACACAGGCACAGGGCATCGCGCCAACCACCAGCACGCCACCAACAATCCCCGCGCCAACCTCCACACCAGACCTGACCCCCACACCCACACCCACACCACCCCAACGCGACACGCATCACATAAACAAGGCACTCATTGCTGTTGGTGTGCTTGCTTTGGCAGGTGTTTTCGTTTGGTCCAGATAAGAAGTTCAAGACTTCGAACGCTTAGTGATCCTTTCAACAAGGAAGGCCACCACGGCAAGGATGAGCAGCCAGGTGTGTTCACCCAGAAAGGAGATGACCGACCCAGCCGCTTTGAAGATGAAGCTCACAATTGAGCCAATGAGGCCAGGCAAGGCGGCAGCTGCCTTTTTGCCAAGCTCTTTAAGCCCATTTCCAATAGCCTTGGTGGCCCTTGCCAGGCCATTCAAGGTGGCGAGTACAACAGCACTGATGGTTATGCCAGCTGCCAGAACAACAGCTTGCAGGGTCCACCCGTATTTCTTGAAGATTTCTCTAACCCTCTCTCTCAAAGACAGGGCTTGTTCCCGCACCTCAATTTCTGTATTGAGCCTTGCTAGCTCTTCTTCACGTTCAGCAACCCGGGCTTCCGCGGCTTCTCTATCAGAGGGAGAAGTGTTCTCATCCTCAATCACGCGTCTGTCTTCAGCGTTCTGCCGTTCAAGCTCGACTTCTCTTTCGTTTAACTCATCAAGAGGTTTAGTAGAGTTTAGCCCTGCTTCTATTTCGTTTCTTTCCTTCACCTTAGCAGAAAGGCGTTTTCTGGCTTTGTCAACCTTTGCCTGTTCTTGGGCTCGTTGTTTTTGTATTTTTTGAAGGGCACCTAATTCTTTTTTCTGGTTTTCAAGATCGCCTTGAAGATTCTTTTTCAGCAGTTTTAGGCGGTCTATCTCTGCTTGATTTTCAACGCTTGAACCGTGTTCCTGCTCCAGAGCATCAATCCTCGCTTGTTCTTGCTCAATTCTGTTTCTGAGGTTTTGCCCCTCATTTTGTGCTTGTTGTAGTTCCACAGCAACCCTTTCATTCTCCTTCCGTTGTTTTTCTGCCTCCTTCAAGCTTTGTCTTTCTTCCCTTATTGATGCATTGACTTCAGGGAGAAGCTCTTCAGCGCTTGGGCCAAGAGCCGCTTTTTTACTGTCTGTGAAGGCTTTACGGAGGCTATTATCTTTATTAAAAATTACAGTTTCGCCACCCTTTGGCCCAAAGGAAACTATTCTGCCTTCATTTCCTGCTTTTTTACCGTAACCAATTGGGCCTAATCTTTCGTAGGCTACTTTTGGAAATAGCCTTCTTATCCAGTCCCTAGCTCTATGAAGCATTTTTTGTTTGTCTTCATGTGTGAAGTCACTAAGATTAGAGATGTCAGGAACTAACCCGCTCTGCTCGTTAGGCATTGTATGCATTTCATGCTGTTCACCACCATGATATGGGGTGGATGCAGCGTCTGGTGTAAACCCAGTTGTTGTGTTAACTTCTTGTTCGTCGTCATCATCGTGGTCTATGTCCCAGTCAAGCCCTGTATTCTCATTCTCACCAGCTGGATCATATCCTGTTGCCATGATGATATATAAATATGAATTTTAAAAACACAAATATATACCATGGCTGTGCAACCGAATTTACTTCCATCTCACAGTGAAAAGACACTGGGCGCCATGAAGGCAGAGCGAACCGTCAAGCGCATCACATTCAACCCAACTAAGGCCAATCCCGGCGAGACACTGTACGTCTCGGTGCCCAAGCTGGGCGAGCACGATGTCATTGTGTCCGGCTCACTTGCACTGGTGTTCAACATCAATCTAGCCGGAGGCCATGCAAACAACTATCTCGTACAAAATGTTTCTCGGGCCCTGGTGGACAGGTTCATTGTAAAGTTTGCCGCCACCACCACCGTCCAGGACACGGTTGGGTAGGACATCTACAAAATCTTCGAAGACCTATTCCTCTCAGTGGATGAGCGGGAAAATATGCTTATGGAGGGCATCCAGAGTGTGGATTTGTGTAAGATCCGCTCTGGTGCTGGCGACAAGAAGACCTCAGGTGTGGATGCGGAAACCAAGCTGGAGACAATATACAAGAATAAGTATCGCATCAAACTGGATCACCAAATCTTAACTGATCACGGAATCATATATCCTAAAGCGTTATATCACGATCTGGTCTTCGAACTAACCTTCGCCCCCGCAAACCAAGTTGTCCGTGGCTCAGACACAAGCAAGCTCGTGTACAAGTTGGAAAACCTCCAGCTGGAGTATGAGACGATCAGAAGTAAGGAGCTGGCCGACGAGGCAACAAGCGCTTACACTAATGGCAAGGAGTTCGCCTGTGACCTCGTAATGCGAGATCGGGTGCTTCCCTTCACAAAAGGTATTGACACTCGGCTGAATATTCAGGTTAACCCACAGCGCCGGTCTCTCAAGGGCATCCTCTTGCTGTTCATCAATCCCTATGCAGCGGGTGCCAGGGACTCTGAGCACTATTTCAATCCCGACATCACCAAAGTGAAGGTCACAGTCAACAGTGTCCCAAACAGAGTCTACAACGAGGGCATCAGTGGTACTGACATGTGGAATGAAATATACCGACACTTCAACCCACACACGCGCGGCAGGCCTAACATGAACCTGACAAAATATCTCACAGGCAACAAGTTTGGTCTCTGGATTGACCTGCGGTCCATGGCTGACACATCCCTGCACGGCAACGGCCAACGGCTCGTCGACACACAGGAGGGCGTGCTGCTTGAGATCGAACGAGACGGCAAAGGCTTGGGAACCGCAAACTGCCACATCTTCACCATCTCAGACTCACAGATGAACATCATGGACAGGCAGCTGCATTCTGTACAGTACTAGGTATATACCATGGCCACAAAGAAACAAGCAACAAATATGTAAGTTTTACGATAAGCCGGCACCCCTGCCGTCCACCAGACCACTGTCACACAATGAAATACAAAGACTTCTGGCAATGGCACCCTCCCCACCAACACATGAACCAATTGTTTGCAAACCAACTAATATAGGTGTTGGTTATGGACCCAAGAAAGCTGCCATTCAATGCACTAATCGTGGGACCCACTAACTCTGGCAAGACACAGTATCTTCTAAACCAACTGCGAGGGTCCTTTAGGGGGTGTTTTGACTACATCGTTTTATTCTGCCCCACATTTGTCAAGAACAAGACATACGATGGCTTCGTGGACCGCGATCCGCACATCTTCGTGATTGTCTGCCAACAGCATGAGATCGAAGACTGGTTGAAGTTGGCGAGCTTCTTTTTCACATGCACCGACACTTTATTCATTCTGATGACTGCGCCGCCTCAAAAGATGTCAAAGGCCGCACGAGCCAGCTGGTCAATCTGGGGTTCAGCGCAAGACATGATGGCATATCCGTGTGGGTCTTGACCCAGCAGATCACCAGCATTGCTAAGCCATATCGTGATAATATCGCAGCGATCGTGCTCTTTTACACACCCTCCAGCAAGACAACTAAGGCCATCTTCGAAGACTATGCCGGCGAGCTCTCCCACGAGGAGTACAAAGAGCTTATTGCAAGGCTCAAATCCCGCAAGTTCTCCCACCTGGTTTTCTCTCTGAGACACCCGTATGGAATTGAGTACTAGGTTTAAATACAAATATATACATGGCTATGAATGCACTAACCAGCCTACACAAGCTCACTGTGCTTTCACAGCTTTTGGATGAATTGCACAAACACACACTTGATGCGCAAAACAAAATTATCAAAGCTGCTGGTGAGGAAGATCTGCGCCTCATGCTTCTCAACAGATATCCATTGCGGTTGAATTCTATGCCAGACACCATGGCGGGGCTTATACGAGAGCTTGAAACTCTTTTGCCCGACATCAAGAGAATTATCGAAAAATAAAAACACATATATATACCCTGATGATGGCACAAGCAGATGAAGACCAGGTCATTGTTAACGAAATAATGCAGATGCTGGAGGCCACCCCTGATACCACACCTCCAACAGGGATAGTTGGTGACAATGGCATCCCTGCCAAACGTGAGAAGCTGGCAATGCTTGTTTCAACCGGCAAGGCCAAAGAAGCTATCGGCGTGCAGCTCACACACGATCATGTCAAGCGGTTGTCAGACAAGGACGTTGAGAAGTACTGCAAAAGGTACGAGGCCTACAAAGGCAACAAGACAACCGAATCCCTAGTTGATTCCGCTATCATGCTTATGTCCAAAGGCGTTGGTATGATGCTCCCTATTGAGGATGTCAAGGAGTTGCAGCAAGAACTCAAGAACGACTACTTCATCAACCAGGAGCTGTCAAATCTTGCTGGGGGTCTTGCCATGCGATGCGGACGATTGCTGGCGCTTGCCAATGCTGCTCTCATCACAACAAAACACATCAAGTTTGAACGAGAGCCTGACTTGATAGAATTGGACCCCAACCCACACATCCAAGCAGAGACAGTGCAGGCTATCCACTTGAGGGCTTTGATGAAGTTTTTTTTTTTTTTTTTTTTTAAATAACAATGCAAATTTTATTCAAATATACTAAAATACAGTAAATACAGTGTTTTGATTAGAAGTAGACTTACAGAGACATTTGAATATTTACATAATCATTTGCATAGTTATTTTTAACACAAAGAATTGTTTACAGTACACACATACTCGCACACGCAAACGCAACTAACATTAAAGAAAAGAAAAGGAAAAAGAAAGGGGGGGGGGGAGGAAGTTTAAATGACTCAAAAAGGGCATATTTTGACAGATCTTTTATTTTTGCTGAATCTATATTTATTAAAGACAAGAGAGGCGCTGTTTGTTCTCAATGCACAGGGGAATGGAATTAGAAAGTGCAAAAAGAGAATAATTAGAATTTTTTAAAGTCAAGATAAAAAAAGGCTACTCGTTGATAGAGGTTCAATTTGATTCTTATACTGTTTTAAATAGCACCAAAAATTCTCAATAATTGGGATACGTTCTTTACTTCTACAAAGCCAAATAAAAAATCTAGCAAGTAAGAAGGTAAAGTTAATAAGATGATTTTGTTTGGATGTCTCCGGCCTCAGACCCAAGGCAATAAGTTTATTCAGGGTGTAATTTTTTGGTAATAAGTTGCGCTGCTGTAGAAAAGGGACAACCTGTGTCCAAAAACCTTCTATTTTCTTACAGGACCAAAAAAGATGAAAGATGTTTTCAGGTTCTTTGCAACAGAAAGTACAGCTTCCCTCATCCTTAAAACCCATTTTATCCAAAATCGTGTTTGTTACCAAAATTTGATGCAGATATCTGAAATGAAAATCTATCAATTTAGTACTTTTAGTACATTTTATAGCAATCATAATTATAAGCGGCGGGCCAGTTGATATCATGAAAATCTTGGAGATCTTTGAACCATTTTTGTTGATTGGGAATTGGTACATTATTCTTCATTTTCATCAATTTTTGATATGCAAGTCTGCTGGGCGTTTTCGAATTTAGCATAGAGCTTATAAGAGGTTCTACTTCTTCACAGTCAGGTGTTATATCTGGGTTTTGTTTTCTCCAGAGCTCTTTGAGAGCCGAAATTATCCCGTAAAAAGTAAGTGAGCAGACTTTGATATTATACTTGTTTTCAAATTCAATTAGCGAGAGAAAAACGTTTGGTTGTTCTTTAACAATTTGATTTACATAGGAAATTCCGGCTTGATACCAGTTTTTTTAAAAAAGCGGTTCGTCCATAATTCTGATCAAAGAGTTATGCCAGAGGGTTTGCTTAAGAAAGGAATCTGCGGAGTGTATTTGGTATGTGTAGTTCAATTCAGACCATATTTCGATAATTTCTTTAAGAAAGGGGCTAAGTGATGTAGATATCTTTTTCGTGTCTTTTATGTTGAGAATGCTCCTAAAGAAATTTGGGCCACCCAATTTTTCCAACTCGATATCAAAAAAAAGTTTCCATTTCCCCTTGTTATTACCATCAAGGTACTTTTTGATCCAAACAGATTTAAGAGCCTTGTTGAAAGAAGCTATGTCGATCATCTTTAGACCCCCATTAGAGTAATTCCTCAATATAACATTTCTCTTGATTTTGTCTCCTTTGCCACTCCAAATGAAGTCAAAGAAAAGATCATTTAATTCTTTTATGGTTTGAGGATTTGATTGAAGAGACGACAACAGGTGAATAATTGAGAAACAGCCAAACTCTTAAGGACTGTGATTTTCCCGATAAGGCTAAGTCTACGAACCGATCAGCACCCTAAACAGTTCCGAATTTTTTCTATTTTTTCTGAGAAATTAAGGTTGACTGTAGTTGCTGGATCTATTGATAGCCAAACACCAAGCGCCTTGACTTTTGTGTTTTGCCAGTTAAAATCTTTTTCCGGACATAATTGTTCATGTTGACCAGCGCAGGAGCCAATCCATAGAGCTTCGGTTTTCTTGTTATTGAGTCTGAGGCCTGAGACTTTGCTGAAGCTTTCCAAGACCCCAAGGGCTTTAGAGAGAGACCTTTCCGTACCGTCCATAATGAGAGTTGTGTCATCAGCATATTGACTTATTTGATATCTGTATTTCTACGGATTGCTTTAGCAAGAAACTCAACTGAAAGAATGAAGAGATACGGAGAAAGAGGGCAGCCTTGCCGGACACCCCTGTGTACCGAAAAGAAATTACTTGCCCAGCCATTGTTTAGAACGCAGCTTTCTGTTTTATTATAAAAGGTTTTGAACCATTGAACAATTGACGGTCCAAATCCATACGAGAGCAACGATTTTTGCACGAAGGGCCATTCTAATGTATCGAATGCTTTCTCGAAATCAAGGAAAAGCAGAAGGCCCGGGATGTTGTTAGCCGCAGTGTATTCGATAACACTATTTATTAGGCGTATGTTTTCTCCTATGAAACGTCCTTTAATAAAACCAGTTTGATCGGTGTTTATGAGTTTAGGGATAAGGGTCTTTATGCGATTTGCGATGGCTTTGGCAGCTATCTTATAGTCGCAATTTAAGAGCGTTAATGGTCTCCAGTTACGTATGTAATACAGTTCTTCGCTCTTTTTGGGGATAAGTTTTAAAATACCACGTCTTTGAGAAATCGAAAGCTGTCCAATTTCGAATCCGTAATTAAGAGCATTTAGAAGAGGTTCGGAAATATCGTTCCAGAAAGTTTGATAAAATTCAGAAGGTAGGCCATCCGTTCCTGGGCTTTTTCCTGATTCCATACATTTTAAAGCGCTATAACATTCAGGTTCAGATAAACAGCCTTCGATGGCTTCGCTTTCGTCATTGCTTAAGACTGTATCATTCTCTAAGAAAAAAGCGTCTGTATCTAGAGAAATAGGATCGTTTTGTTTCTTAGCAGAATAAAGGTCTTTGTAGAAAGCTTCGCATTCATGGAGGATTTCTTTATCTGAAGTAGCAAATTCGTTTTCGTGTTTTTTCAAGCGGCTGATTGTTCCTTGTTTAAAATGTCTTTTTTCGAGATTCAAAAAATATTTAGTGTTTTTTTCACCTTCATTATACCATCTGGTTCTTGAACGAAGGATAGCGCCTTTTGTACAGTGCTCAATTATTTTTTCTAGCTCGTTCTTCAAATTGTCCAGTTTTGTCTATAGGAGTGATTTTTGTACCTCGCTTATTGCGATGTTCCCGTCTAATTCTCTCTCCAGATCAGCTATTACTTTGTGCAGCTCATCCTCGCGGGATTTTGTTTTAAAGTTTTTCGCTGCCGCACATGAAATCGTTTTTTCTCGAACTTTCATTTTAATCACATCCCAAAGCAAGGCTGGATTAACTGAACTATCAGACTTGTATTCATTTTTTGTTTGCTGAATAACTGTTTGAATTTGTTTCAGATATTGATCTTCTGCCAATAGTGAGGTGTTTAACTTCCAAAAACCTCTTCCCCTTGGGTTGTGATGCATAGCTATTTTGAGTAATATCATAGAATGATCAGTTTTGTAGCCAGGTACGATATCTGTCATGTTAGTGTCACAGATTAAGCTGGAACTTATTAAAAAGAAATCAAGCCTACAATGTATTTCTGGTTTCCTTTGGCGCCATGTATATCTACGCCTATTTGGGTTCATTGTTCTCCAAATATCTGTTAAAGCTAAATTCTCGCAAGCTTGCTTGATTATGTTTAAAGAGTTTCGATGGGTTCTGGGAAGGCCGCCCTTCTTATCTTCTTCAACATTCATCACGAGATTGAAATCCCCTCCCAATATTATATCTTCACAGTTGAAATCCTGTAGATGATCAAAAAACAATTTAAAGAAATTCAGGTCGTCATCATTTGGAGCGTAAATATTTGCTAGAGTGAAATGCTTTTGGTCGGCTTTAATATCGCAAATAATAAAGCGTCCCAAGGGGTCCGAGAAAGCTTTCAGAATGTCTAAGTTGAAATTATTGTTAAAAAGAATGCAAACACCCGCAGCGCTGCTTGAGCAGCAGCTGAAAAGTGCCTTATAACCCCATTCGGTCCTCCATTTGTCAGCATTGTTTTTGGTACAATGGACTTCTTGTAGAAAAAAAATTGATTGTTGCCTAGTTCTGAGCCAATTAAAAGTCTCTCTTCTTTTGTTGTTGTTTCCTATTCCCCTGACATTGATGGAAGCAATTTTTATATCACACATTCTTTGCGACTCTTAATTATCAGGTCTTGTTCCAAATGCTGATTCAGCAAAATCAAAATATTGAAAGGTGTTAATTTAACGCCTTTATAGTAGAAACGATCTATACAAAACATGTTTGGAAATAATCTTGGCGATTTCAATAACAATTTACCTACTCGAATAAAAATATTAAAAGCTCTGAATAGGATGGTAATGGTATCGGAAGAGCAAATAAATATTTCCCCCCAATAAGACTGAATTAGTAAGCTATACAAACACACACAAACAAACAAACACCAAAAGTAATAAAAGTTAAACCTGACTGGGGGCATTGCTTGCTTTGGCGATTGAGAAGCAAATCAAAACAAGCAAAGCACCAGAAGAGAGATAATCTGTCAAAACGGAAGAGCGTTTTTAAAACTTCCGTCCGTCGATCATGTTTCATGTAGGGTAATCAAATTCGTTGCAAAGGGCATGCAGCTAAATAGTTATTTTTAAGAGAAAAGGAGGGTGTGTTTTAGCCTGTAAGATGTTTAGAGCTTACATGGTAAATGATTAAAACTTGCAATTCACGGTTCTAAAGGCTTCCCAACTGGCCAGAGTTTACCTTTAATATACAGTTTATCGGGCTGCACTTTACTGAAACTTGCAGGAATGTTGTTGCGTTTGGCCTTCTTAAAGGTTTCCATCTGCGCTTTTCTCCGTTGGACGATCTCAAATGGAAGATCTTGGTACATTTTGAAGTCGGTTCCCCGCAAACGGTGGCCCAGCGAAAATATTTTTTCACAGTCTTTATATCTGAGAAGTCTAGCAAGAATGGGTCGCGGTTTCTCTTCTTTCTTTTTTCCTAAACGGTGAACTCGCTGTATTTCTATGGTTTCAGCTTCGTTGCAGCCTAATTCTTTTTCTAAGAAAGAACGAAGCACCGACTCTGTGTCTTCTTTGGTTGAATCCTCCTCTGGAATGTTCTCGAACTTGATGTTTTCACGCCAAGAATATGCTTCCAAATATAAGTTTTTAGTTTCAACCTCTTTGATCATGGCGCGAAGCTCGTTATTCTCTTCTTCTAAGTCAGCTAGGCCAGAGGTGGATTTTGCTTCAAGGATCTTTAATCTTTCGGCCGTCTTCTTTTTATCTTCTTCATTACTATTAATTATTTTAAACTTTCTTTGAGATCCCTGATATCGCTTTTGGTAGTAGCGTATGCGGTCTCGAGGGATTGAATTCTGCTCTCAAGCTTGTTGAAAGACGTTCGGAGATGGTTAACAGTTTCCTCGATGCTATCCAACTTTTCGAGCTTCGTAAGCTTCTTGAGGATGTCATGTAGAGTCTTTTGAAAGCCTTCGGCCATGTTCGAAGTGTTAAACGAATTTTCTTCGTCTACTTCTTCCTCGTATTCACCTTCAGGAGAATCACATTCTCTAAGTTTCTTGTGTTCCGGTGAAGTGTTAGAAATTGTTGATTCTTCTGACGATAATCTTGTTTTTCTTTTGTTGAGCAAATTTTTGAAAAATTCGGCCATTTACTGCCCATTTACACTAGCGTTTGACGGACAGTATTAAAACACGTCTTCACTCCGTCATGTCTCCCCCAGCTTTGATGAAGTTGGTGTTAATCTGTCAGCAACCTCGCAGCAACCTTGAAGGAACCTGTCTGGAACCTGACAGCAACCTGTCAGCACGCTTATCACATTTTCAAAAAATAAAATTCACATTTATATACCCACTATGGCCACACCACTCGAGACGATCCCTGAAGAAACTCAAACTCGAACTCCAACCCAAACACCTGCCCGTGTTACCTCTGAGACCCCGAAAACAAAACCTGCAACAGAAAAGAACCCCGTCTGCGTTGCTTCTGGTAAAAGGCTAACAGAACGCAACCGCCTGGCCCATGAAGCAAAGAAAAAGGCCGAAGCACAAAAGCCTGCACCCTCAACAAGTGACACAACAAGTGACACAACAAGTGGCACAACAAGTGACACAACAAGTGACAGCAACAGCAACTCAATCTTTTATATTCTGGGGTTTGGAGGGTTGGTTGTCTCTGCTGTGGGTGTGTATTACCAACGCGAAGCTATAATGCAAAAGCTTGGGCGCAAATCAAACACACCAGCAACACCCGCTGCACCACCCCCATCTCGAATTCCGGTAAGACAAGGAATTAAAAAAATGGAATAAAAAACAAAAACATATATATACTGCACCATGAATCTTTTCAAGATCGTGATAAATGCTGCTGCAATCGGAGGGGTGATTCTTTTTATGAATGAATTAAACGAGGCCGCCTTTGAAGCAGTTTACAACTTGGTAATGAACATGCACAACGAGCCCGAGCCTGAGTCCGAGACCGAGTCAGAGGCCGAGGTCGAGGAGGCCCGAGTCCCAACCCGAGTCCGAGCACGAGCCCGAGTCTGAGTCAGAAAAATAAAAAATCATATGTATACTGGACACAAACCATGACTGACAACAAGCTTGTGAAGTCTATCCTCGAAGCCGCAACAATCACTGGACTTGTCGCTGGTATTGGTTGGATTGGGAGAAAGACCATCAAAGAAAACTTCACTGCCGACCCCAGTACAAGCTTGATGAACTACGTCAAGTTCACAGCCGTCATGGCTGGCAGCATCGCACTGAAGAAATATCTCGAGTACCAGAAAATCCTTCCAGACAACATGTAAAAACCATATGTATACATAATGGCCTCGATTGCAATAATGGCCCTTGGCGCTGTTCTCAATGCAGCCGCTTTCACGGGCGGCAACTATCTCGCAAAATATCTGTCTGGTGATAACGGAAAGGCAGCAATGGATGAGAAAATCCGACATGACAAAGCCCTGGAACAATACCAAGCGGCTTACGCCAAATACCAGAAGGACCGCACCAAGCTCCTCGACTGGATTGCAGCCAACGATCGGATTAAACACCATGCTAGCAAAAACTTCCAAACCACCGACCAAGCCCTGGTCTTGTATAACCAGATGCACCAAACGCAACCAGATAAACAAATCAAAGACTACAAAGAGCCTCAGTTCTCGGACTTCTACAAGCCCAGCCCACAACAGGAGAATGGTGAACTTGCGTTCATTGGAGGCACCCTGCTTGCGGGTGGGTATGTGGCTTATCGCTTTCTTTAACCCATTCGCTCCTACACCGGCCAAAACCGGCCGTACAATACTCCACTGCTTTAAAAAATTGCAACTTTCTCAATCGCGCGAACATTGCCCTAACTAGCAGTTCTGAGCATTGACTAGAAAGTCCCTCAAATTGAAATACCCAATAAACACAAAAAAGTCAGCGATTTTTGCAGAATATCAGCGTTTGAATTTGGACAATAACAAAAATGACCGTTTTTAACGTCATAGAAAAACAACAAAAATCACGTTTTTGCCTTTAGTTTTTTTTATTCAAATCATCATGGCAAACCCAAAAGTCAACATTCACAGCAAAATTCAGTCCTAGTCCTAGCTTAGCAGTGAATTTTTTTGCTCTTATTCGTTGATCGGGCCGAGCTCTAGCCTCTCGTTCTAATGCATACTGACCTTGCCTCGATTTTCAATATCACCACCGCACTGCATGCTGGGAAAAAGCCAAAAATTTGGACAGCGTTCGATTCTTTCCGCACACATTTCATATTTATACTAAGTCCACAGCCACTCCGACCCACCGCCGAAATTTTGTGCTTGTTGTATTCTCCTGTGGTCGCAACCTCCAAAATATGCCGCGGTAGGTCGAGAAATTCATCCAGAGTCGAGTCCCAAAGCCACTTCGTTTCCAGGCGGCCATTTTTCCAGTTCAACGAGCAACGAGCCAAATTCGTAAACGAAGTACAACACCTAACTCGCTTCATTGAGAAGTGGACTCTGAACTACCTCCAAGCTTAATGATGCTCATCAGGCAGCTACTAAAGATGAAAAATGGCTGTGAACTTACCAAAAATCGTAGATAATTCATATTGGACCCTTTATTGCAAATGAACCAAGCAAAATGAGATCGTCACAATGACGTTTCCAGTAAACTCGAGCCTTCAGTGTTTTAGAACAGCAGCACTTTCAATGGTAACTTTAAATATGGAGTCACGAAATCCTATGGGGCGTGTGAATGCAGAAAATCGCTCAAAAACGTAAAAATTCTCAGGAGTGAATGGGTTAATCAAGAAAAATGGCGGTCACGTGACCAGGGCTTTTGACACCCCCCGGCAAAAGCTAGGGTTAAGGATAGTTCAAATCTAGGGTTAGAGTTAAGATTCTAGGGTAAGAACAATTTCTAGGGTAGGGGGTAACTTAGCTCAGGACCATGCCTAACTTAGGGTTAGGTCCCAGGTTTAGGGTTGGCCAGGTCACGTGATAGGCAATAGTATCAAACTTGATCACCCTAGATGAACTGACCCTCGACTACTAATTATCACTAGCTGTTCTAACTCCACCTTTCTTGTCTAGTTTTTAAAATCACCACCCCTTGAAGTTGGCTTTTATGCAACTTTCACCTTTGTACTAAATATTGCCCTACAACTAGTACCCTCCCCCCCAGATCTTGATGCATATGCCTGGTTTCAAATAAAATAGTGATGACATGTTGCTGGTCTTAAGAGTTTTTTGTTTGAGTGGTTTAAGAATCAAAACTATCAACAGTAAGAAAAATATTTTGTTTTGTTTAACCCATTCGCTCCTACACCGGCCAAAACCGGCCGTACAATACTCCACTGCTTTAAAAAATTGCAACTTTCTCAATCGCGTGAACATTGCCCTAACTAGCAGTTCTGAGCATTGACTAGAAAGTCCCTCAAATTGAGATACCCAATAAACACAAAAAAGTCAGCGATTTTTGCAGAATATCAGCATATTGAATTTGGACAATAACAAAAATGACCGTTTTTAACGTCATAGAAAAACCCAAAAGTCAACATTCACAGCAAAATTCAGTCCTAGTCCTAGCTTAGCAGTGAATTTTTTTGCTCTTATTCGTTGCTTGGGCCGAGCTCTAGCCTCTCGTTGTAATGCATACTGACCTTGCCTCGATTTTCAATATCACCACCGCACTGCATGCTGGGAAAAAGTCAAAAATTTGGACAGCGTTCGATTCTTTCCGCACACATTTCATATTTATACTAAGTCCACAGCCACTCCGACCCACCGCCGAAATTTCGCGCTTGTCGTATTCTCCTGTGGTCGCAACTTCCAAAATATGCCGCGGTAGGTCGAGAAATTCATCCAAAGTCGAGTCCCAAAGCCACTTCGTTTCCAGGCGGCCATTTTTCCAGTTTAACGAGCAACGAGCCAAATTCGTAAACGAAGTACAACACCTAACTCGCTTCATGGAGAAGTGGACTCTGAACTACCTCCAAGCTTAATGATGCTCATCAGGCAGCTACTAAAGATGAAAAATGGCTGTGAACTTACCAAAAATCGTAGATAATTCATATTGGACCCTTTATTGCAAATCAACCAAGCAAAATGAGATTGTCACAATGACGTTTCCAGTAAACTCGAGCCTTCAGTGTTTTAGAACAGCAGCACTTTCAATGGTAACTTTAAATATGGAATCACGAAATCCTATGGGGCGTGTGAATGCAGAAAATCGCTCAAAAACGTAAAAATTCTCAGGAGTGAATGGGTTAAACAAACAACACACAATACATAATTATATACCCCCTATGGAGACCAAACTCTCTAAGATTTATTACAGTCTGAAAGGGTATTGGAAAGGTCTTGCCCCTGTCAAAAAGCTAGCTGCAGCAGCCAAGGTCTCTGAAGAGGCGACAAAGAAATGGCTGGTCAAACAAGCCCTTTGGCAAGTTTACCTCCCAGCGCCACGCCATATCCCCCGTCCCAAGTTTGATGTCTCATCACCCAATGCAGTGCATCAAGAAGATCTTCTCTTCCTGCCCCACGACAAACTTCCTCATGGGAGAAAGGTTTAATACGCTTTAACCCTTGTTGATGTGGCTAGCCGTTTCAAAGCAGCAGAAGCCTTAACTTCGAAAGAGGCTCAAGAGGTGGCTAAAGCGTTTGCACGGATATATAGACGCGGGCCTTTGAAATGGCCCCAATTATTACAAGTCGATCCCGGGAAAGAGTTTATGGGTGCTGTGACTAAGGCTATGGAGGATAACAAAACGACCATTCGTCGCGGGCGGGTTGATATCCACAGAGACCAAGCAATTGTGGAGAGATTCAATCGCACCCTGGCTGAAAGGTTATTTGGCTACCAATACGCTGTGGAAATGAATATGCCCTCTGGCCGTTCGACTGCTTGGGTGAAAAGACTGCCAGATGTTGTCTCGGCCTTGAACAATGAAGTAACAAGACTCGCGGGCAAGAAGCCAAAGGATGCGATCAAAGAGAAAGCAGTATCAGCCAAGCCCGCGACTCCATATGCTAGGCCTGTTGGGGTCTATGAGAAGAAGCTCCCTCCCCAGGTGAGTGTGAGATATTTGTATCAGCCTGGCGAGCTTGAGGGCGGTAGTAGGCGGGCGACTGATCCGATCTGGTCGTTGAAGGTCTATAATGTTGAGAGAGTTGTCACCAAGCCGAATGAGCCAGTGGTGTATTACCTTTACGATGGGCCCAAGAGAGGGTTTGTTCGTGAGGAGTTGATGATTGTGCCGCCGGGCACTCAGTTACCACCAGCTGGTCTCTAGCGTGTGTCTTTGTGCCCATATGCCAGCATGTGGACACCATCATCCTTGATCCAGCGCTTGGAGTCAAAGGGGGAAAGTGTTATCTTAGTTATATGCTCACCGAAGATCTGGTGGCCTTTGCTTCAGATCCTGTCTATCCCGTGCTTGAAGGTTCGCCGGTGGTGCCCTTTGCTTTCTTGATGTTTATAGCATCATCCACAAGGATGGAGTACATCTTCGAGCGAAGACACACAGCCTCCGAGATTGGCTTACCCGCGCACTCGTCCTTCATCTTGCCGATGACCTTCTTGTTAAGCTGGCTGTGGAGTGGATGGTCCTTGGGATAGTCACTTGTGTCGTAGAGTTCGTCCCGAAGGTTCTCCATGTCTTTGTAGACATCCTCCGTCTTGATGTAGAGGAGTAGGGAATCGGTGTCTGTGTAGAGTAGGTCTACTCGCGGACCGTACTTCAGCTTGAGATGGTTGTAGTAGAAGTCGTACATCAGTGTTTTAGAGAGATCAAGGATGCACATGCCTGTGTAGACTAGTCGGTTGAAGAGGATTTTCTCCCTCTGCATCTGGATCCCCGCCAGGTTGCTTCCAAAGACCGCTGCTCTAGTAAACAGTGGGCTTGCGATAAGCTTTCTCATCATGTCTTGCTCGTGCGGTCGGCCAAGCTTCATGTCGATTCGATTTCTGAGGTTCTCCATTGTCTTACCGAAGACGGAGTTGTTCATGAGCTTGAAGAAGTTCTTCTCGAAGTCGGAAGTAGCCTTCTTTTTGAGCTCGGTGTTCAGGCAGATGTATGGCTCCATCCACGCCCTCTGCTCGAACTTGAGGATTTTGTGGATTTTCCTCAACTTCATTCCAAGATCCAGGTACTGCTGGAGGGATCTGTAATGCAACACGTACCGGGATTTATCGTGTAGGGTAAGGAGCAGCTTCTGTGTCTTGTCCTCTGGCTGCCCCTCAACCAAGGCCCTTTGATAGTGTGACATCATTCCTTTGGGATGACCTGCTTTTCTGGTGCAAGGGGATAAGCGTTGTGCTCGTCGTGCAACTCCTCTGGGTACTCAAGATCAACCTCGAGTATGTAACCGATCTTTCTGTTTGGCCTCCACTTCCTGATCTGGTGAACTGTTGGAAAGACAGGCACCATGCGAACTTGCCAACTGGGAGAGGCTGACTCATAGCCCAGCCGTAGAGATTGTTTGCATCGTAGTACATGATGTAGCTTGGCTCTTCGTTGGTGTTGTAGTCGTGAAGATATTTATTGTTGGCCTTGCAGTGGCACCTGCTCTCCATGGATATACCACCTTGCAAGCCTCTTTCAACAAAGAGGTGCATGTTGACGTCTGTGAGCAGTTCCAGGTTGACGCCCGTATACTTGAGAAGGGCGTCCCAGGAAAGGCCCGGGCTTGTATAGTAGTGTGCCGGGTCAAGCTTGTAGTGGTTCAGACATGTTTTTCTGAAGTTTTCGAAAACATCAGCCAGAAGAAGCACATCTGTGCAAAGGTAGAGATTGTGATAATCTCCGAGTGTCTTGCAGCCGAATGCCTCCCACACTTTTTGCGCATGGGCGTAGTCTTCATCAGAGATGCCTTCCTTCTTGAGCTCACTGTAGAAGGCATCCTTCGGTGGTAATGTTGTCTCATCGAAGCGGGTCCATGAGTCTATGCGCTCATATGGGTAGACACCTTTTTGTAAAATAAGCTCGCGTTTGAAAGGGTTCTTCTCGTAGTCTGCCGTGATTGTAAAGGACTCTGGCTTGTTTGCTTCAACCAGGGCGCTTAGGCTTGACTGCATGAACTGCAAGCTGTCAATGAACCTCAGCTTGCCAAGAGAGAAAGATATGTACTTCTCCATGTTGTTGGGAATGCATTTCAAATCAGAATGCACGTCTGCAATACCACTCATGATGTGATGCGCATTGTAACCCTTCAAGTTATGAAAGATTACTGGGATTATTTCCGTTTTATAGTTGGTACGGAAATAGTTAAAGTTGCAAGCATTGTGAGCCGCACCCTGATATTTGCCTGTGATGTGGCAATGATCTTTTACTGCATCTCGAACAGAGTCTTGGATAAGGGGCTCTCCACATAATAGACAATCGGTCTGCTCTAATGAATTCTCAGGGGGGGCCTGCCTTTGGTTTCTTGGTCCGATAAATGGAAACGCTTCCAATTCACCATTTTCGCCCTGGATGTAAGTGAATGTCATTTGGTAGCATTTGTTGGTGTGCTGATGAACAAAGCCCAAATATTCTCCGGTGTTTGGGTCATAGGCCGCAATGGCATCCCTGTGGTTCTCCTTGATGAGAGACTTGCCACAGATGTGACAATCTGTTGCACGGTTGAAATCTGCCCAGTCTGCTCTTGTCATGGAGAGTGGTTCCTTGCGTTGCAGCTCGTCTCTGATCTCTCCTTCCAGCTGCTGAAGGCTGTTAAGAAAGAGTGACACCGAGTTCTCTCCTCTGTATAGATAAGGACCCTTTGTCTCTCCATCAGAGCGAACGGCTAACATGCAGAACCCGTAGGGTTTATGCACGGATGTTTCAGTGGTACTGCTCTGTGATGGGTCTGGTGTGCAACCGTGGACTTTTTCGACTATGCTTTCGAAGTCGGGATAGATAGATAGCCCAAGGCTTCTTCATCTGGTTCTGTAAGTTCTCGAAGTGAAGGAAGTTTTCGCCTTCTTTTGGCATTTCAGCTCGTACCGGCCTACCTTTGACTCCCCTGCAGTAGAAGAGATGGTCAGTGAGAACCCGTTCTGAAGAAAAGGCTTGGAGGCACCTGTCACAGTGATGCATACGACGCCTTGCATTGTACTCACTGTGTAGGAGCCTGCTCATGCTCTTGATGTAGCAGTAATGCGAGGTGTGCATATCTGATCATCATCAGATTGATCCTTTGCAGATTGGGGTTCTCTAGCTCACTGACTCTGATTACAACCACCTTGTTGTTCTGGTATCCATAAATGTTGATTGGAAGGTTGTTTTGGCGCTCAACCTTGGATATCTGGCTCAGTGGTGTTGGAAAATCGATTCCAGTGAAGTCTAGGTCATCATCAACGGGATAACTACCTGGCCGGTCTGAGTGAACATTTACAGGGAACAAGGCTGCTCTAAGTGCCCATCGGAGGCACTGGTTGTCTCTGTTCTTTACATTGATGATAGCATGCTTTGGCCTGAGTTTTGATGGGGTTGGGATAAATGTGCCACCTCGTAGTGGTTGATACATCCCGAACTCAAGGTAAACAGTTTTGATTTTATCAATCACCCAGCCAGAACCCATCTGCTGCCATCTGGCAATCTCTTCCTTAAAACCATTGACAATGCCTTCCAGGATGCCCTCCTCTCGCAGCTTATAGAGATGTGTTACAATCAGTGGGTTAACGTTCCAAAAGAAGTGATCAATTTCTCGATTGTCATTGCCTTCCATTGAAAAGTGAACATCGAATGACAAAGTGACCTTCACTCCACCAAGCTCTGTAACTTCGCGTGCTATTGTCTGGATAATAGCCGCCCTATTAGCTATGAAGAAACTGAGGTCCTTGATTTGGTAGTCATCAGGGACGTTCATCTTGTAGCCATGCAACCAATCACCAAAGTAGTCTTGGTTCCTTGGGTTAAAGTCAAGACCTTGAGCCGCCATGTTCATATCGATCTGCTGTGCCATTGCCATGTGGGTGGGTATATACAGGGGGTGTGATTTCTCCAATTGGTAATACCCCCCTGGGGGTGGTGGTCTAGTACCGGAGCAGCATATGCAAACAAAATAGTAGTATGGGGCGTTGGGGCGTTCTGGACCACCCAAATAAGCATCCAAACACCTGAATTACCGCCCCCCACGGATGAATGCAATGAATCCGTGGGGGGCGGTAATTCAGGTGTTTGGATGCTTATTTGGGTGGTCCAGAACCCCCAACGCCCCATACTACTCAGTTCCCTACATGAGAAGTAAGTGTACTTCGTGGACGTCCTATCATTAGCCCAGAATGTGTGGAAATTATTGGTTGCTATGAAACTCTTTCCTCTGTTGTTAAAAACTATTTCGAGTAGAT
This sequence comes from Dendrophyllia cribrosa, assembly GCA_024195265.1. NCBI lineage: Eukaryota > Metazoa > Cnidaria > Anthozoa > Scleractinia > Dendrophylliidae > Dendrophyllia > Dendrophyllia cribrosa. The sequence continues at coordinate 24,964,174 of JAJLRJ010000009.1, forward strand.
CATGGAGTTGATGTTTAAGTTTGGCGTGTGGAAGGCTAGTATAAAGAGTGGAAAAGTCCCAAGTACTAACCTGATTAAGCGAAAGTTGTTTGTCCTGCAATGTACGAATTACATCCAACGAATTGTTGATGATCCACATCTTTGACATCCATTGCATTGAGTCAGGTGATAAAAACAAACAGCTTATTGAAAGAGCTTTACCTGGTTTGCCTTCCAGGAAACATAATGCTCCTACTCAGAGTGACATCTCCAGGAAAAAAAAAGAAAACTCATTAGGATTTCTTGACTGATGACTGTAGTTTGCAGTATTTATTCCAGTCTGCCTGGTAGGGAGGCAATTTCTTTTTACACTGAAATACAGATTAGTTTGTGAGCTTTCTATTGTTCATGTTTATTTGAAGAAAACATAAGTTGGGTTGAGTTCTTGGAAACCTCAAGTAAAGTGTTGGGGAGCTGAATAAGATTAATTAACTGTTAAATGCTGTACAGTTGCATTTGAAGCAATCATAGTTTCTTTGTTAATGCTGCGCCTGTCAGGTGTTATAAAGGTGAATGTTATGCTGATATGCTGTGTAAGCTACTTGATGTGAAATGTCCTATTTTTCATGATTTTTCCTATTTTTTTCCTATTTTTCGTTTTCATATTTCCTATTTTCTTGAGCCCATGTGCTGCTTGACACACTGCTGTGAGCTACAATCTTTGACAATATTTTTGGGACGCTCTAACGTTTTCTTGACCGTCAAGAGAAATTCTTGCTAAATCCCCCCTCCTCCCCATTACAAGGTTGATTTCGGCGCTTAAAACTAGTTTTCTCCAACCAACATTGTCCGAGGGAAGGGGGGGGGGGGGGATCGTTTCTACTAACCCTGTGGCCCAAATGTTTTATAATTCTTGAAGAAATGTTTAAGAGGGCGCTTTTACTGAAGTGTCCCAAAGACTTTTGTCGATGATTGTAGCTTAGCAAGAGCTTTATTATGTTGAGTAATTGGACAAAAGCGGAGTAAAGCGGACAAAAGATGCAATTGATGTGAAACAGAGCACGGCACCACAGGAGATTTACAGGCCTCCTGCAGGAAGTATGTTGACACTGTCATTTTTTCTGCAGTTTACGAATAAAATGCTATTGGAACATTCCAAAAAAAATTCTGAACCCCGGCCCTGTATGGAGAGCATTCTCCTGGACAGAAGGTGTTGGAATTTTGTCAAATTATAATCCAACACAACAAAAAATTATAAGACCCCTCAGATGTAATCTTCAAAGGTGTAGACAACAAAAAAAAGTTGAAAACTAGGTGTTGGAATGTGTCCTTTCGTGGGGTGGGGGAGGGGGGGATAATAAATGGATGTTCCATTTTAACATATTTTTATTGACTTCTAGAATCCATTTCGGAGAAAGATAAAAGAAGACTTCAGAATGTTATGGCTTATGGAGAGGATGGTAAAGATATTGATGAAGTTCCAAGAAGAAGACCTTCACCTGCAGAGAGGGTGGAAGGAAAAGAAGTTGATAGATTTGATGAAGGTAGCTAATTACTATGACCTTGTAATTTTCAAGATAACAGGATTGGAAACTTATTATTCTTAGAGCCATCACCAGCCAGGTGAGTGACTTAGTACATAATGCACTCACCTAGCTTATTTAAGTGAAAATCCTAAGTAGTATAGGGTAATACCCTTTCTGGACCACCTGGGAATGACCTTTTTTTTTTCACCTTCCCAGGTGGTCCAGATAAAAGGTATTTCCCTATACTACATGCATGGGTTGCTGCCAATCCCATTCCAACCCCAGGCCAAACAAATAGCAACCCTTTCAGTGCGTTTTGGCTACCACACTTTTGGTGTTGTGTTTCCGCTACCAGCGTGGCTGCGTGACTTTATTCTCAGAAACACAGGAAGTCATGATAAGATGGGGATTTCCCTCAGGAATGGCGACATCAAATTGCCATTGTTGTCAGGTCATCATGCATGTTCCCTACTGAAGATTTAATTTACATAGCATATAACTCTGATGGGTTGTGGAAGTAAAGGAGTCATCATCCAAGGTGCAAAATGGCAAAGAAGGAGAAGAATTAAGTTCTTTTGATGGTTATATTGGAAAAATACCAAACAAATAAGATTTAAGTCTATTTATTATTTTACACCCCATGAAATAAAAATTGCAGAAAAAATGCAACCCAACAACTTGTTGATATTCTTCTCAACCTAAAACCAACGCAGAAACATTAGAAGTCATAAGACGTGACTTTCCTCTTCTTCCGCTCTCCTCAGAACAAGTCTACCACTCACAACAAAATAAAAGAGAATACATCGAATCACCACCAACAGAAATCACTACTTCACGTGTTGTTGACAGGGAAGCGGATGTAATGCATTTTCTTCAGCAACAACAGAGTGCCATATGCGTTAATTCATTCTTCTCATTGGTCTTAGGTTTCTACAACTTAATATATGTGAGAATCGCATACGTCAAAGAAAACTCGCATTCTTATCAGCTAACGAAGCTACAGTATTTGGCGTAGAATTGCATACCTGAGAAGTGATATTGCATGGCATCTTCGAAGGACGATGTTTGTGTATTTTCTTATATATACCAAACATGAACACATTAGTACTGTAAGTAGGGTTGTAGGATACGCTGTCGTGACACTTAAGTAACCCTGTGTTACCGGAAGTGAGAGTAGCTGGAAGTCACTAAACAGGAAGTGTAAATGGCAAAGCTATGAACCGGAAGTGCACAATTTAAAATATGCGTGCATAAATTTGCATGCAAAATCGTGACACAAAAAATAATAATAATAATAATAATAATAATAATAACAAGAAAAACGAAGCCGAAACCTTACCTCATACCGCTTCGCGCATGAGTAATAAACAACTGGAGAGATGCTGTCCAAAGTAGCTGAGCTTGCAGAGAACTTCAGGCTTTTTTCAAAACCAAAACTTGTATCCCAACTCCTGTCTTGTACAGTATCAAAGAAATCCGGTGTAAAAAGTATATTAAGAGATACAAAAGGCAACAATGATAGTAATAATATTAGTAGTCTGGTATTAGAAATGAGTCACGAAAACAAGGTGAGAATAAAAATATTCCTGTTCGAGCGGAGATGCATGTCCGGATCCTTTCGTTGTCAACTTATGAATTGAAGTGATCGACTGAGATAAGATTAGCATAATTTTTTGGCGGAATGTTTAATAACTAATCGATCAGTATTCACAAATTTGCCTTTGTTATCCTAAGGTTTTTCACCATTTAGCGTGTTTACTTGTCACTGTGATGAAACTCTTACAATGTAGATTTGCCGGTCGGCGATAACAAACTTCCGAAGTGTTAAAGCCTAATTTCCACCACGAACGTCATAAGGTGTCATTTACATATAAACAAAACTAAAATTTGTCGCTGCCACAAGGTTTTCTCCTGACCGCACGTGATTCACCATGATTTTGAATCGGTCTTGATTTCTATTCACCAGCTCTTGACAGTTGGCTTTAAAATGGCTTTCTCGCTGGAAACGTTGTTTTTCTTTGACATATGCGATTCAAGAAAAATTCATTCCCAGACTTGTGTCAATTCCACGTTAAATTTCACTTGAAAAGCCGATATCGCCCTCATCGCTTCGCGATTTGGGCGATATCAGTTTTTCGCGTGAAATTTAACGTGGAATTCACTCGTCAGACAATGAATTTTTCTATAGAATTTGGTGCTGGGAGTCTTTTGTCAATATGAGATCCAAGATCTTGTATATGTAGAATTGATAATAGCTGCAGTGTTTTGGGATGCGGTGGTATATGTTTGAGAATAGTGATTCTGCCTGCACACCGACAGGGATGGTGGGGTAATGCCAGTGAGATCCCACAAGATCAGAGTTGTGTGTTTAAACAAGTCAGTTCGTTTGATTTTGCAGAGCAAAGCTCTCAATTCATCAATGGACAAAGGCATGTTTCGCTTCATTAATTCTCTGCGTAGTTGTGTAAGAATCTTTTCACCATGTATATTTTCAGGGTCTTTGCGATTGCCGATTTCTTCCATAGGCTCCTAGCCAAGGATGATCTAGCCAGTATTTGAATTGCCTTATTTGATTGTTTTTCTGTCCCTTTTGGTGATCAAAGACTGCACCATTGAATTACCGCAGTTAGTACACACTAACTCAGCCATGACTGAATCAATCCAAAACGATTCTCCACATTCAGCGCAGGCATTTGACATAATTTATTGTTTGTGATGGGAAATTTGTAATCAAATTGTCCTTTGTGATATTGTTGTATATACCAGTTTTGTGCTGTTGGTCTAAGCCCTTCGAAAATGAGCTGAAGTTTTTCCTGAAGTTTTTCCAAGACAGAAGTGATAAACATGAAAAAAATTAGCCCATTTTTTTCAAGATGCAATCCATTTCCATCCTGGCCATCTGCAGCCCAAGACACTTACTTTTACTCTTAGAGCACAGTCAAGTAGAATAATTTAAAACAAAACTGTACTCTTATTTTTGGGTTTTCACTGATATATGGTAAACTAAAGATGTATTTCAGCTTTTTCAAGTAACACTAAAAATGGTGACAGAGCCCCTTTAAGGTAATTCCCTTGAAAAGGATCTTATACTTAACTCTTTTTCAAACTTGGTACCATTGATAACCATGCTTAGGGCATTCGCAAAATGCAATAAAAAGAGGGGGTCACCATGCTTGTTTTAACACTCTACTTCCGTTATTTAGTGACTTTTTATAATTGCGCGAGGAATGTTCGAAACTCGAACATCGAGAAATGGATCCTTATTGCCTGCAGAAAACTATGATTATTAATGAAATTTTAACACGCCTAATATTTGATTTTGCAACATTCTTTCAGAAGTCATTTCAAATTGACTGGTCTTGCAAATTTTGCAAAGAACCCGGACCGCTTCGTCATCCGCACATCAACCTTTTTATTTTCAAGTGCTGTCTTTTCCTAATTTTTGTGCATTGCTCTCAAGAGTGTAATGCCCTGGAGATATGATCTTAACAGTAGTGTTGCTTCTTTGTTAGAACCAAACAATGTTATTTCTCCTCTTTGTTTCAAATTGTGCCACAAATTGTAAAGTGAGGGAAGCCGGGCATAGTTTGGTTTTGGAATCGGTTGATCGAAGTAGACGGTGTATCCGTTTGAAGGTGCAACAATAGTAAGCACAACCAACAGGACAAAAGTTATTACATTTTGGGTTACCGAGTTTATAACATTTTGCGTCAAAAGTTATTACATTTTGGGTTACTATTACATTTTGCGTCAATTATTACATGTACATTTAACAAGTGCGGACCTTTGAAATGGCCACAACTACTGCAGGTTGACCCTGGCCATTAATTCATGGGTGCCCTCACTAAAGAGATGGGAAAAAATAAAACTCAATTTACTGCCATTTGTCACGGTCGCCGTGACATCCACTGAAATCAAGCTATTGTGGAGCATTTCAACCAAACTCTGGCTGAATGCCTTTTTGGCCATCAGTACGCTGTTGAAATGCGACTGCCCTCCGAACAGAGGTCTGACTGAATTGTCCAGCCCCCTTTTTACTGCTTCAGTTGCAACAGTTTGTGTATAAACTAAAATTAAGACAGATAAAGATCTGTGTATCCAGCCGCTGTGGTACTATATAACATTCTTTGCTCAAACAGGACCATTTTTAATTACCTTCTTTTTCACATGCGAAATTACTACTGCGATGGTCACCATTTTTTTAATTTGCTGACTCCGCCTGGCTTTGACACACTGATTCATGAAAGTGAGTCTTCCAGAAGTCAACCAGCTCACCGGAAAATGTTTTCGCATAGTCCACATAGTTACTAAAAATAACTTTTTTGCAATTTAAGATATCCCAGCCAACGCCCCTAGACTTCTTCTCTGTCCAACTATAATCTCATGTTTTAGCCTAGTCCGAGTTGATCCAAGTTGATCCGACCCAGACGGAGTCCAAGTTGATCTTGTCCGACTTTTGTTCCTGCCTAAATGTTTTCAACGTTTTTTGACATTTCAATTCGAACTGCTTGGCTTTTGATACCTCTGCAATAGACTTGGTGATCATCAAGAATTCTCTGTAATGAGCACCCTTGAAGACATCTCTCACAGAAATAAGCATGTTGTACGTGAAGCCTGCTAAGGCTTTTTATCAAACAATAGTGAGTGTTGTTTTCGTTCGCAATGAGCATCATGTTTATTCTTCTTATATCCTGCCCTTCTAAATCACTTATTTTGTTAATTGCAAGGTCTTGCAATGTTGTTTTGTTTTTCAACTCTGGAAATCTGATCTAGAGGTGTTGTGAAAGAAGTCCCTGTAAAGTCCAAGTCATCATTTATTGGATATTTGCTTGACCTGTCTACATCTTTTCCATCTAAAACAGGAAATAGCGCAGCTTGTAAAGCCCATCAAAGGCATTGATTGTCTCTGTTTTTTTATGTATATAATGGCTTTCTTGTTTCTTAATTTTTTAGAAGAGTAGCATGTGTCACCTCTTATTGATTGGTATCTTGCAAAATCGATATAACAGTCTTGATTCTGTCAATAACCCATCCTGAACCCCTGCTTACCCATCTGGCAATTTCGTATCCATTTTTTCAATGATTTCTGGTGGGTTGAAAATCTTCAAAGTCATTGGCAAGTCTTGTCTGAAATAGTGCTCAATCTGTTCGATTCTGTTGTTTGTTTCTTTTGTCAAATGAAATGAAAAGTTTACTTTCACTGGCCCAAATCCATGATTTATCTTCCAATTGTTCTGAAAAGTCTTTGTTTGATTTCCCCATAGAACAATTATAGAAGATCCTTTGTTGGATAATCTTGGGAAACTTGCATTTTGTAGCTGTGCAGCCAGCCGCGGAAAGCTTGATTCTGTCAAGTGAGATTGAGAGCCATTTCCTTGGTTATATACTGGGAATTCATACCTTCAATTGGGAAAGCCATCACAGATATATGCTATGTAAATTAGGGCTGCAACGATACATTTTCTCACGATACGATAATATCTCAATACAAGTGCCATGATACGATACATCATTACACACATTTTTCCACTAACACTGGAAGACATTTTGCGACGAACTGCGTGTTTTCCCCGTGGGCGTGCAAGACTGTGTCCGCTGACAACTAATAATATGAAAAATATGTGTTGGAAGCATGCAAAGCTATACGAAGTAAGGATGGAACTTTCTTGTCCCTTTGTTTAATAAATAGCTATAAAAAGGCTTGGACTTGGGTAAGGAGTCATTTAAGACAGTAATTTCTGAATGTTTATGAAGAATCATAAATCATAATATCACGATATGTTGTTCAAATATCGATATTCATATCGTGACAAAAAATATCGCGGTTCACTGGTGCACCGTTGCAGCACTAATGTAAATGAAATCTTCAATTACAAAAAAATACCCCCTGCTGACAAACGCATGACCTGAAAACAATGGCAATTTGATGATGCCATTCGCAAGGGAAAGGCCCGTCTTATGACTGCCTGTGTTTCTGAGAATAAAATCACGCAGCCACAATGGTAGCCGAAACGCACTGAAAGGGTTGCTATTTGTTTGGCCTGGGGTTGGAAAGGGATTAGCAGTGACCCATGCGTATAGTATAAGGAAATACCCTTTTCTGTCCAGACCACCCGGGAAAGTACCAATTTTTTTTTTACCAAGCAATTGAAGTAAGCGAGGTGGTCCATAAAGGGTATTTCCCTATACCATCTATTAAATACCCAGTGAGTGATGTCTGATTTGTACTCTCCCAAAAAGAATTATACTTGCATTGGGCTAACAACAAAATTATTTCAGTCCTTGAGATAACAATCATACAATTTATTAACCTCAGACGTACAAGGGGGGGGGGGGGGGGGGGGGGGGGGGGGGGGGGGGGGGGGGGGGGGGGGGGGGGGGGGGGGGGGGGGGGGGGGGGGGGGGGGGGGGGGGGGGGGGGGGGGGGGGGGGGGGGGGGGGGGGGGGGGGGGGGGGGGGGGGGGGGGGGGGGGGGGGGGGGGGGGGGGGGGGGGGGGGGGGGGGGGGGGGGGTGTTCATTTATCCTTGAGACACACTTTGGTAAAGTTTAGCGACAACTGGTTGCTATGGTAATGAGATATGATGTCATAAGTAGCACAAGGTTAAGCCCTTTTTACTAAAAATGCGCGTTTTTCACCTTTTTTCAGTGGAAAAAAAAACATAAAATGCTACCAAAAGCATCAAAATGTTTAATTGTGTTATTTTGCAACTCTAGCAAAAAAAATGCATTTTTCGGATAAATTTGAATTTTTAATATAATCCAAGATGGCAGCCATCTTGGTGGCCATTTTGGGTGACGTCACGGACCCCCAGCGGCACTACAACTCATAATATTTACCTTGACTTGTAGAGCACATCACAGGCTATCTATTAGCCGTAAAATTTTCAGAAATATTGCAACATAGCAAAAACCCAAGGGGGGGGGGGGGGGTATGGTGGGGTATAAGTCTGCGTTAAATAAATGTGCCATCACTGGCCAAATATGCGTGTATTTTTACTTATTGCTCGCAACTTGTAAAATATCCGCGCATTGTCAACCCATCAAATAAGGTGTATTTATTCCGCAAAATAAATAATTTTGTTCAAGGTTCGGCCTATATGCACATGCATACAATAAATAAATATAATAATTGTTATTATAACTGCAGTATCATTATGATAATTAAAAATGGTTTTGTTTTATATAGTTCTTCAAGAAATAGAGGACAGGAAAAGCTTTCTGGATGAGATGGAACAGCTTGGGGAGGGCAAAAAATACAGGACTGTTATAATGACAGAGATATCACAGGTAAAGTTATACCACTTCACTAAACAGTTCTATTTGCATCATCCAAGTATGTAATATGTAATGTAATGTATATGTAATGTAATGTATATGTAATGTAATGTATGTTGTAGTTATTTTTTATTTCAGGTAATTTTTGTTTTCCTTTGTTTCAAATTCATTAGCATATAATTTTATTATTAATATTACCATACCCAAAAACAATGGAAAAATAAAAATTACCTGAGATAAAAAGTTAACTACAACATAAAATTATATGTAATGTAATGTAATGTATATGTATATGTATGTATATGTAATGTAGATTTTTCTGCTTACTTGCCCAATGGGCAAAGCCCAGGAATGACTGAATAATGATTTTAAAACAAAAAAGTAAACTTTGGCAAGCAAATACATGTAACTGCCCAGGGCAAGCACATACAATTTGAGAGTTGCTTGTCCAGAGGGCATCATCAAGCCCTTTATTTGAAGAAAATAAATTAAAAATACTGTTGGGGCAGTTGTTGAGTGGTTAGGCAATAATAATTATTTGCTAACAACTCAACAACTACCCAGGTGATAAATCTGACAAAAAAAAACTAATGCCTGATTTGTAATCCAAATTTGTGTTTATCTCGGCATATATTCCTTTATATGTGTTGTGGTTCAAATTTTTCTTTGGTTTAAAATTTTTTAAACCAGTTCAATTTTTGTTTTCTTTTGTGTCGGATTATGATAATGAATCTGAGACAAAGGAAAATCAAAATCAAACTGGTTTGAAAATTTTTAAACCAATGAAAAATTTAAACCACAACAGTTCCAGGTCTGAAAATAGCCAAAGAAAGTAAAAAATGTCAGCGAGATCTGAAATCCCTATACCGGTATAATTTGTTTAAAGGAATTTTCACACAGATCTGAATATCCAGGCAGCACATTCTCACCTTGATATACCTGCCAACTTTTCCTGTGTGATAGGCGTGAGAATTTTTTTCATGGGAGTGTCAGGATTTCCGAAAGCGGCCCGACCAAATCCAAAGATGTTCCGAAGAATTTGGAAGTTTCTCAGACCTCCGTTTAATAATATCTAGCTGTGATTGTAACGTTTAGAATGATAAAAACCTACAAAAAAGTTCTACACTTTCATGAATGTGACTATATTTTTAATTGGATCATGATCAGTTAAGGCTGATAGCTCAAATCTTTAAGTCAGGCGTGAGAAATTGCTCCATAGGCATGAGACTCACGCTTAAGGCGCGAGACTTGGCAGGTATACCTTGAATACACAGCATTGCAGACAACCCTACATGGGACCTTGTCTTTTCACCGGCAATATCTACATATAGCTTGGTTAATGAATTTCTAATGTTAATTTTTTTTTTACTTAACAGAAAGTACGAGAACTTGAATTAATTGACAAAGAAAGAAGTAAAGAACTTAATCTTGCTGAAGATAGGCAGTGAAGAATGTCATGGATTGAAAGATAGATTTTATTAGAATACAGTTGAATATATTATAAGCAACCACCTTAAGATCCGAAAAACATAGTCTTTTAGGATACGATTCCTTCTGACAGGTTCTAAATGCAACATTTGACTGCCAAAAATATAAATGATTCAAATGCAAGAATTTTTGCAAAGGTTGTTGCTTAAGGCATATGATTGTTTATGACTTGTCGCTCAAGAAGAGTCAACTCTAGTGCAGTGTATGACTGTAGAAGCTTAAAAAATGATTTACAAAGCCAGTTATTAGTGGTAAGACTTCAAGCAGCTAAAATGAGCTGCTCACTTTGCCAAACTAAATTTAAGTCATTGTCAGTGAGATTAATCGAAACTGAAAACTTTTTTTTCAATACAGGATGATTCAAAGGAAATAGAACCAATGTGAAGCTCGCATTTCTTAGAGCTAATTCTCCAACTTAAATTGACTTGTGGCTTATCTGCAAATGCAGTTTATTTGCCAGTTTTTTACTTCTAACAGTAGTTTACAATTTCCTTGACTACAGAAAGAAGGTAATTACCCACTGTGATAAGTTGTGAAACCAGAAGAATATTATTCAGATGATAAAACAAACTTTTCACTTTTAAAAATAATCAATGTAGTACAGGGCCATGTAAAAATACTCTTTTTATTAAAATATATATTTATTACACTGTGAAATTCTGTCTATAAATTATTGTCATATTTATATTCACATTCTATTCTAGCATAACAAGATATTAAAACAGCAAAAACTGGTTTCATTTGATTGCATCTTATAAAATATTCTATTACATATCCCTTTAAGCTTGTATCAACATGCAAATTCTTCTTACCTGTCTACATACAATTTAATAGGAGCAATTCAGTTATTTGTTATTAATAAGGGCCCGATTATGAGCCGAGATGGCCCATTTTGCCGAGATGACTTTCAGCCTGGTATTACATGAAGCAAGCCAGCCCGGGCGACAACTAAATAATTTTAGCATCAACAGTTTTGGCTGAACGTTGTTGTTTTAAAAATGGCGCAAAGTGTAGAATGTTTCAATTAAGGATTTTTTCTGCATTTTAGCTCATTTACTTCGTGCTTACGCACTCTTGTGTTACCTCTTAAATTATCATTTAAAGAGAAAAAGGGCCATTTACAGGCGAGCAGGTTTGCACAGAGGCAAATTTATGTGCTATCCCGGTTAGCCAAGCTGGCCTGGTAAATTTTCAGCCCGGTTAGCCGTGATCCCCGTATTGCGATACCGGGATCCTGGCTAACCAGGCTGGCCCGGATGTCATATAATCGCAAAGTTGATTTTTATTGCATTTAACGGGCGTGCCAAGATCTCAGCTAACTGGGCCAGCCCGGCATTCCTTGATTGGAGGGTTTGAAGTGTCTGAGGTGTTTGCAATTGCTTAAAAGGTTTGTTAAAGCATTACCTCAGTTGAAATCAGCCGGCAGCTCTTGTAGGAAGAATATTAATTTTTGGGTCAAATTCTTTTTAAATATCTCATACTGTTTGTCTTTGGTCGTTATTCTCATCACATACTGTTAAGGGTTCAGCAAATATAACCAAACTACAACCATACAGTGAAATCATTCAGCATGTGATAATTGGCTATCCTAACCTGTTCACAATGCCTAAAAAATTGCTTTCATTTCTCAAGAATACACCCATAAAGAACCTAGAACAAAACTTATTATTGTTTGTTCATTTAGAGTAAATGCAATGTTACAGACTCCATAGGGTCTGGATATTTATTGGTTTATACATTGACTGCTGTCAATTATCTCCTTCTAGACTACGTTTCTACTTTTCATTACTCTGCGATCTGCAAGAAAAAGTTATTCTTGATCACAGGTTAATTATTCCTTTATCGGAACAAACTCTTTAGAAAGTTTGTTAGCGTGTCAAAAAAAACTTATAGCCTGTGAGAATCCCATACTAATTTGGGGACACAGTAAATACATAAAAAATAGAAAATATTAAAAACTATTAATATGAAAACATCTAAATGTGGAAATTCATACATCATACATTGTGTGGAGACAGGGCTGATTTCTTTAGCAAGTATATTTTGTCAGATACAGTTTCAATGTTTCTTTCTCTCTCTATGTGGTATAAATAATCAAAGGCTCCCATGAGCCAACTTGTGAATACGAAACAACCTTCGAACCCTCCCCTCTCCTTCTAGGCATTTTGCTCCACCAATCCCCCACCCCCACCCCCCAATGCTGTCCCCATGGGTAAGGTAGGTGACCTTTACATAATGCGGGCTCAATGTTAACAGCTGAAATTGACAGATAGAGTGAAATCCCCTGCCACAACTCCTTCAACGCTTTGCGTATTCACAAGTTTAAAAATCAGCCTCGGGTTACCACACAAAGTAACATTAACAACCAAACCCATTCCATCTTGTACAATAAATACATTCAATCCAAACAAATGCTATATTGGGTTTATTCACCTACCTATGGCATCAGAATGTGAGGGGGGGGGGGGGAATAAAAGTGCTTTTCAAAATGAAAAGGAACCAAATGAATGCAGTTTTCTACATAAATTATTTTGCTGCAGCCAATCATAAAATTGTGTTGAGTGAAGTTACTTGTCCAGTGTAGTTAAATTTCTAGTCAACAGCACTATTCCAAAAATAGCTGCCATTGTTTTTTGTTGCCTCAAGGAAACATTTGACTACTGTTAGTATTAATACCTTGAAGATAAAGTCATATTAAATCATTGTGTGGATTTTTATGGCCACATCCCTACCATCCATAAAGGAGAAGTGACACTTGTAAAACGTCGTAGACATGAAGACAAGGTTAGCTAGGAACCAGGATGCAGGTTAGGACAATTTTTCCCACATAAATATATTTTTAATGTAATGGGCCATATCCTTGCAATTTTTAAACTCTTAACACCCCAATTTCATAGAATAACAGAGTTAATAAAATAATTTTTGAGCATTTGATTTGTAATTATTTCACAACTATTTGCCAATATGTCATTGTACACTTTTCTCTGTCTAGATCATGATTGAGTAACTAACAAAACATTTCACTGATACAAAAGCGCATTAATTTTAATACAGTCGAGCATCCCGTAACTGACCGCCCAAAATGCAAAGCCAAGTCACTGCTTACAAGGGATCTTAACCTTGAATCATATGAACCTGTTAAGTAGTCATTTCAACATACAAAGCTTCAGTCTATAAGTGTAGAATATTTTGTGACATAGACACTTAAATGCAAGAAAATTTTTTAAAATTTTATTGGAGTTGTACTGCAACACATTGGGACAGCAAAATATGGGCAAGCGGACGTTTACCAGTGGTTAAAAACAAATTCAAATTTTATCACCAGCATTGAAAGTGGTTGCGGTCACTTACAAGAGGTTTCAACTAAAATTATTTGACTGGTAAACTTGACTCGCCACCTTAGATGAGGTGTTTACAGATGGAGGTTCAACTGTATCTGAAACCATCAGGAAGCAGAAATAAACTAGCAATAAAATCTTGAAAATGCAACCTTGGTGCAATCTGGCCTCTGGTCCCAACAATTGGTAGGTAATGCTGCTATCCCTAAGTAAAAAAAGGTCAAGAGAAGTTATTTATAAATGGATTCACACTGTCTAGTCATTTGCATGAATTAGCAGCATTTTTAAACTCACTTCGGGGCTGGCTATTCTCCTGATCATGAATGTTTAAATTGACATACTGAAGAAGCTATATACTTTTATCAGGTATTTTCTCTGGACTTAGGTTGACTTAGTAGCAGTTTACTTACCATCTGTCAATGCCTGCTCAACCTTTTCATCCTCTTGGATTTCCCTAAAAAAATATTATGTATATTATATTGTCAAAGTACGGTAGATGGTGATTTTCACCAGCAGCCAGCCACTTTTGACAATCTTGCTGATATAACCAAAATGAAGTGTTTAACTTCTCTCTCTACACAGAATCAAAACTTTAGTGAAATACAAGGATTTCTCCCACTGTGGAAAAATCATGTCTCAACACATGGCAAGATACATGTAGCTGAATGTCTTCACTTTAGCTAGAGACTTTGTTTGCCTTTGTTAAATGTCAAACTAGTTAAAAGGTGTTGGTTGCAATCGAAACATCTCCAGATCTTCCTCTGAAATCTTTGGTAATCTTCGGAAAATGAGTGGAAATGTTTGTACAATCTTAGGACAATCTTCAGAAAATCTCTAAAAATTGCTTAAAAATACATGGCTGCTTAGTCAAAGGGGGCAGGAACCTCTTCCCCCTTTCTTTTTCCTTTCTGACTGACATCCACCCAGTGTTGGTCGCATTATACTCTCCCCAATCTTACTCTAATTTCATATTCCAGACATTATGACAAGAAAATACTAAGCGTTCAATCACCACAAAATACACCTGCACTGCAGGTTAATGGCTGCTTGGAAATATGACTGTTCAACTCATATGGAGTTTAAAATGCCATATCTCTGCACTCCCATGTATTATAATTATTCATTTGACTGACTGACTCATTAACCAGCATATAGAGTGACTGAAAGATGCTATGAAATGAGGACAGAAAAATAAATACCTTACTCTTTCTTCCTCCAGACTGTCCACAATGAAGCTTCTCTTTTGAACCAGTTCCAACAACTCTGACAGTAGTTCCCGTTCTCTCTTCAGATCATCAGAAGACTTCACTTCATCTGTTGATAACACAACAACACAAACTTAAAATCATATTATTCAATTTTTTTTTAGCCTTCGTAATTTTCTGTACATTTTAATCTTTGCAACTGTGCAAGCTTCTTCAAGTTTTCTTGCTAACCAAACTCACAACAAAGGCAGGAAATGAAGCTATCACACTGAGTGAGGGATGCTGGAACTGAGCTGAAAAGTCAAGTGCAAGCCACAGCTTAGTAATGGTGATTTTGCTTTGGCTCAAGTCTTGTTGTTGATGTTCTTGAATTTGAAGATAGAACCTACGAAACCAACTTGAGACCACAAGTGGGAATAAAACCACTTCGATTACACCCATGACTTTTATGTACATATACCATGCAAGGATTAGGGGAGGGGGAGGTTGGAGAGAGGAGGATGGTGAGCTTCCATAGCATATAATAAGTGATGGTCATTGGGTTGGTCACATGAAGAACAAAAGCCAATGAATCTCTTTTCTTAATTAAGGAAACTAGAGTTGAACTTTGCCCTTACAAGCCACAAAAGAATGTGGTACACTGTATGTACAAAAATGTTTTAGTTCACAAAATTATGGTGGGTTAACCTCACCTCTCATAGCCACTAGTTTTCTTAATTCTCCTTCCACTTTTCGATATCTTTCCTCATAATTTTGAGACTGCAGTCTAAAAGTAAAGGCAATGGAAGAAAATCAGTTAAAACTACACCATTTTCTTGTAACATCTCACTGTACATAACGAACAGTCAAACCTGACAGTAACAGAACATTACTTACAGGTATATTAGTTCTGATTCCCGTCTCATGATCTTGTTTCTCTCATGTACAACACTAAGCCATTCTCGCAGAATTTCATCTCACAATCATTAAAAGGTCCATCAGCTGTTAAAAATAGTTTCAGGTCCAGTCAAGAATGTGCAAAGTATAAAACTAACTACCTTGGTCAAACAATGCCCCAGAAGGCTAAAATAGTTGAAAGACTTCTCCAAAGAATATACCAACTGACCAAAAATATTACTTACCGGTACCCCCCTCCTTTCTAGTAAGTCCTCTCCCTCTTATTACCCCCTCCTCCCCCCCCCCCCCCCCCCCCCCCTTAGGATCATGGAATGTAGTAAGCCTTGTCAAAACAATAAACAATTGTATTACCAGTACATTGTAAAGGGGGAGGAGGGGGGTGGGGGGGGGGGGGGGGGTGAATAGAGATTGGTGGATTTTGTAAGTAAATTTGCCTGGATTTCGGATTCAGAGGAAAATTTGAATGGATTTGCGGATCTTGCAAATGCAGCGGATTACAGTTTTACCCATTTTTTGGGCCCAATTTTTATTTTTGCTTGCTATAAAGTTCGGATCGTGGATCTCAACCCTCTTCACAATAATGTGGTTTCTTTTTAATTTTGTGACGGGGAGATGGTGGTGCCATGCATGAGAGAAGCACACAGGTACGGTAAATATATGTAGCATAGCTAAACAATGAAAACAACAATAAATAAGAAAAAATATAGTCTAAACAAATAATTTGGCACAAATTGAATTACACTGTTTGTTTAGTGTTGGCTTCAGTTCTTTGATAAAAAGCATTTCAAAAATAAGACAGTCTTTTGACAGTAATTTGTTCTGGCACTTTCTTAAAATCTTAAAAGCTTCATGCAATGTCATCTGGGTCCAATTATCATGCTGCTCTCTGAGGTGGTTTCCAACTACCGATCCCTTGTGTTCATCAATGCATTGGTGAAGGTGTCGGCATGTATAGCTATGCTAATTTTGTATTTTACTTGCACTTGAAAATGACCTCAGAGAGGTCACAACGTCGTGACTTTTTATTGTTAAAATTGTTGCCTGAAGTCAAGTTTCTCTTTTGATGCCACCAATCATCTTAGTAGCTGTATGACCCTGGATGTCAAACATTGCACTCTACCAGCCACATCAAACATCCCTTACTGTCAAAGAAAGAGTACCGCAGAAAGGTGGGCAATACAATAAAAGAAATGATAATTTGACATAGCATTCTAGAGTGCAAATACGCATAACTACACTTATCAATACACTCTTCTGACCGGGCACTAGTTAAAACACTTTCAAAAAGTTAGATTTAGGAGATGACTGTCCTATAATAAACAATTTATTCAGCGAAATAATGTGTAATACGGCTGGGCATTTTACTCGAAAGATTTTATTTTTTCACACCTAAAGGCTCGAAAAAATAAAAATTGACTTGTAAAAATACTTAGCTGTATTACACAGCTTCACACTGAATGTTTTCTATGCCCTAAATGACTAATCTTTGGCTTTTATGACTATACCAGTGAAAAAAACGCGTGTACACAGATCCAGAACATGAAATTCCTCTGGCGACACTTCCCTCTATCTCACTGCTCCCAAATGTAAAGATGTCAGACAAAACAGTAGAAGAACTGCACAACTACACTTTGACAACTGTATGGCTCTGCAGTCAGACAAAGAACAGACCACAAGGAGACAACCATGGCATTGCATGGAACAATGCCAGAGCTGGTTTACCAGAGGCAGCTTCAGATTTCAGACAAAGTTAATTTGTCCTTGTCTGAAGACCCTGAGAATGGCTGTGATTATGTTGCAGAGGAAGCAGAGTACGATAGTTTTTACTAAAAATATATCCTCTCTGTCCTCTTATACTCCAAAAAATTTTCCTATGATATAAACTTTTGTTTCTTAAATATTTTGTGGATGTCACTCTGAGAGAAAACTCAGCCATCCTTTTTGCTATAACACAATCCCATACAAGGCTACTACAATGAATAAATGGCGGATTTGGATATTGAAGTATATTAACAGATTGGCACCTCTCTTCTAACTTAATAATCAGGGCATTAAATAAACAGCACACACAAGCTTTTGTGGAGGTGCGGTGGGGTGGTCTCGGCCGCTGTGTTGTTTCCTTAGACAAGTAACTTTTCTCCACATTGTCTCTCTTCACCCGGGTGTATAAATGGGTAATTTTCCACTGGCTGAGTGACACAAAATAGGCAGAAAATGGTTTTCTCACACACCACTGGGACCTGGGTATAGGTCATGTGACCAGGTGGGAAGTTGGTTTTGTTGCATCCACCATCACTGACCTTCCCATCAACCCACCCTAAGATTTCAGTTTTACGTGCTGTGTAAATACAATGTGTAAATAAAATGTGCAACCTTGTAATTTTGTTAGCATACCCAGTTTTTTGCATTATGATGCGTAAAGTTTTTTGAGTTTACAATAAAGGTCAGGCAGCTGCAGCGGTTGGCTTGGCATTGATAACAGTGGTGTGTGAGAAGCTTGCATTAGGGAGGATGGGGCAGCAATCATAACATTTACAGCACTTACAGTCCATGCTCTCCCTCAAGCTCTGCTCAATTTCCACACCTCGTCTTTCAAGAATTTTATGCTTTGCTTCTAGATCTTGTAACTCCCTGTCAATCTCAGCTGGAGAGAGTGTTATTTCTTCCTCTTTAACCAGATCATATCATTAAAACTGCCATTTTTGGCATCGCGGTGCAAAGAGTAAATTGCTTCTCTTTCTGCTCTGCTGGTTTTACTTTTCTCTCTCCCAAAACAAAACTCGCCCTCAACTTCCATAACGCACTGGTGCTCTTCTGCAATTCTATGATCCTCAAAATCCCAAGGTTCCATGGTTTCCACAGTAAAATATCGACTTTTTATTTTGGTCGTAGATGCTTCTTGGGCAATGATAACAGACATTCTTGGTGAGCTGCATGATGAACTAGTATCGGTTAGCGATGCCCTGCTACCAACTGATAGTGGAAGTGACCAAAACACCTCGAGGGGAGAAAAATCACTTCCTGGTGACAATGGAATGACTGGTGATTGAACATCACTACAAGTTTCATTTGATGGTTGTTTGTTTGGTGTTACAACAGAGCTCACACTTCCTGGAAAAGAAAATTCTGCTGACGCTTTTAAACTTTCAGCTGATATTTTGTCATCTGGTGCAGAGCCCAGTAAATTGTTTTGAGCATATGAGGGCATGTCAATTCCACTGTCGTGAGATGCAGCATGCCTTTTCAAACCTGGAGAGCGCTGTTCGTTACTAGGTGGCTCGGGACTGGCTGGCTGAATTTGAAGAGTTGGAACATCATTTGCAACATCCCCAGATTCAATAATTGTGTAGGTTCTTGTCTCATGTGACATACTACTAGTCTGTTGCGATGATAGCGAATTTTCACTAATCTGATTGTCATCTGCAACATTATCCTGTCTTTTTTCCTGACTGCTATCAACATGTATGACAACCATATTGTCACTTTCATCACAAAACTCATTTCCTTCACTAGCACTTTCCTTTGTGTCATCATTAACATTTGCAGATGGAGCTGTATTATCCTTCTCAATTTCAGGCTCAGTTTCCTTAGTTTCAAACTCGGAAAGTTTCTCTGGTTCTCCTTGTGAAGTTTCCATTGTTGTTTCTGGTGCACTTAATTGGTGTTCCTTGTTCACGGTTGCTTTCATTGATTTAGACCGCACCTTATTAAAATTATCCTCGGAAGCTTTGTCATCACTGACTCCACTTCCCATGTACATTCTTCTCAACTCCTTTACACTTTTACGATTTGTACTAACATTTGGCCTCCTCATTTCTGCTGATTTTCCTGCTAAACTTACTGAGAGTTTTCTTGATGAAGCTACATGAGAGTCTGTCTGCTGTTTCCATGCAGTAACACACTTCAATTCTCTCTTGATCTCATCACTCTTTTTGGCTAAATTGGTCTTGTGTTTTTCTTCAATAATGTCATTAATATTGAGAAACTTTTCCCGTAGTTTTTGGACACTTTTTGGTGTAGCTGGAGATTCCACCTCATCCAAAATACTGCCCTTACGTGATCCACTTCCTTTTGTAGAATCACTCCTTGAACTCCCATCTGAACGTTTTCTTTCATCTGAATGTTTTCTTTCATTATCTAGTGACACTTTCTTTCCTTTTAAGTTACCATCTTCACTTTCAACACATTTTCCTGAAGAATCTTTTTTATCCTTAACATTATCATTATTTGTTTTGTCTTTTTTTTGTGATAAGTTTCTCAAACCCTGCTTGCAGCCATTTTCTAATAACTTATTTTCCTTTGCTGCCTTATTGTCTTCATTCACATCATGTTCTTCGCTTCCAGTTGCTCTCTTGAGCAATTCCTCTTTGAATGTAGCTTTCTCAGACAACTCATCTTTAAATGCTGCTCTTTTAAGCAACTCCTCTTTAAATGAAAAAAAGAGGTTAACAGTGGGTGCTTCATATATACTGTCTTCTCTGCTAATCTTTTCTCCCACTCTTTTCTTCAATAAAACCAATTTTTCTTCATCTTGTTCCTCATTTGATACCAAATCTAACTGTGGTGATAATGCTACTGAAACTTTGTTAGTTTCATCTTCATTTAAGCTGCCATCTGTGACATCAACTTTAACCTCCGTCCCATTTTCCAACCGTGACTCGGGAGCTCGCCGTTTGTGCACTGGTGACCATGAAGTTTTTTCTTGATAACCTTGTTCCCCGGATGTTTCAGATTTATCTTTCTTACCATGTTTGCTCTTTACCCTTCCACTGCCAGAAAATCTCCTCTTCTTTTCCCCTTCACCCTTGTGCCGTGACAATGGTGAACTTTTAGATGAATGCATATGCTTTGGGCTTTTAGCAGTGTTGGCTTTTTCTTGTGTTAATGGCTGTGGTAGTGCACTCAAAGTGATTGTATTTCTCTTTACAACTGAAAATTGTCTTTGAAGAGGGCTTTTGGCCTGCTGATGTGAAACTGTTGAATGTGGATCATCAGTGGAGGTTTTAGAAGACACATCTGTGATAGGCTCCAGTTTTATTTTAATTGGAGTTTCTCTTTGTCCTGTTGGCAACAAAAAAAGAAAGTAAGACAAACTATATTTATTTAGAAGAACAGTCACTGTGATAGATAAATAAAACATAATTGCTGTATTTTGCAGGATATAATTTTAGTGATTTGAGAACATCAGTATTTTCTTGACAATTTTACTCTTGCCATTCCAGCAGGTTTTGCATCATCTAAGCCAGAGGTAAAGTTGTACACCTGCCACAGGTTACCCACTTGGCTGAAGATTAACCCGGTTTCTGTAGCATGAAGCAACTAGGAGTATTGCTACCCCCCCCCCCCCCCCCCCCCCCCCCCCCTGGATGGGATGCTAGTCCATCACAGGGTTACCCCCAGCATTTTGTCACTGGTACACATTTATACACCTGGGTGGAGAGAGAGAGAATGTGGAGTACATTTTCTTGTTTAAGAAAACAACACGATGACTGAGACCAGGCTTCAAACCAATGATGTGTTAACCACTTCACCACTGCACCTCCATAACAATTTTAAGCCCAAAGAGAGCTTTTAGGGGCGAGGTTGAGGGTGGGAATTAGGCTGGGATTTGGGGGTGGTCACTGGTGGAGTTGTGTCTGTGACATCTGTTCTCTTCATGAATAGAATCAGATGGTCCATATACATAGCTAGACTCCACCTCCAACTGGTCAAAAACTGAAAATGTCACTATCCCATTTCTCCAAAAAACCTTTTATCATAAATAATTAAGTTAATTACCTTCTGCGCAATCAAACAAGCAACTAAACTTGTCTGTTTCTGGAAAATAATGATAGGTTCCAGGTCGAAGACAAGCATTGCATTTATCGCATCTGAAACATGCTCGGTGGAACAGCTTCCTTTCTGCAATTAGCCTCTCCATAATATACACTTTATTGTGACAAATGCAGCAATCATTTCCTAGGAGAGGTGATTTTCTTGCTGTGCTTGGTGATGGTTCATCTGAATTTCTGGTCTGGAAAAAAAACACAATGTGGATTGAATGATTTTAATTAGTTAATTTGGGGCCTGGAGTCTGAAGCACTCACTTGTATATGACCAGTGTTTTAAATCAATAATCAACAATGTGATCTGTCTTCTTCATGTTCACTTCCTTTGCTCAAGAGGCACAATAAGTTCACCATGATATGGCACAATTACAGTGGACTGTCACATGATCAAATCATTTGATTTGGAGTGATCCGAAACATTCTCTTCACCTTCAGATGACTGTAAAAATCACTAAGTTTACCCTGTCACACAAGTTCCAGAGATGTTGTCTAAGAAAAACATTTATCTGAGGACACAACAGCAATTTTTTATGCTTCAATGAATGCAAATATGACTTGAAATTAGATCATCGCAAGTTCCCATCTAGTCAGCACAATAGTTACCAGGTGATAAGATTTCAGTCAAGTTCAAATTTAAAATGGACATTTTACTGCTCTAGTGGTTTTGAAAGAAATAACCAGTGTTTACCACTTACAAAAAGAAATCCGGAAATTTTGGTTGGAATGTGAATGGTAAGACTATTTTGGTTTGCCCAATCAACATTTTTGAGAGGCAGTCCAAAATTACCAACTGCAATATCTGAACAGAACATGTGTGTACCATTTGCTTTTATCTATCAGTTGCAAGTACTAGTTTTGATCCATAAGCATGGCTACTCAGCTCGCTTCTGGTGGTTAATGGCAAATGGCACTAGCCAATCTTGAACAGAATTTCCCATTCTGGAGTTTTGCTTACCATTTGCACAAACCATGGACCAACCAGTTTTCCCATGTAAATGGTTAATACTCAACATCTACAGAATAAATAAAAATTTATTGATTGCTTACTGTTAATTCTTGGCTTGTTCTCATAGGATCCACACCTAAGTATTTACTGCTCTGACCATGTTCCTTGCTCTTTGAGGGTTCCTCCTTGGGGTCTGACTTAAACACATTGCGTAGAGCTGTGGCCACCCTCTTGGCATGGCCAGACAGGAAGTACATCTGATTGGAGGGTGAGGTGCGTTTGCTTCCTTTGTGGCCTTTGGATTCAGCTCTTGCCTTGGGTTGAATATTCATCTTTGTTGCATATCCCTGGTTTGCTTCAAATAAAAAAGAAATGAAAATTAACAAAACAGACTATTAACAATTGAACTTATACTCTAGTGCAGCTTTAAGGTTGTAAGAGTTGGTTTAAGGCTGTGGGATTAACTTGTTATAACGGTTATAAACATCATTCAGCATTCTTTCAAATTCTCGAATGGTAATAGAATCCCACCTCTCTTTTATGTTGTGGTAAAAAATCCCAGGGGAGGCCTAGGATTATCATGCTTCTTACATGTATCTGAATATTCTCAATCTCATCCTTTAAGTACTATGGGAGATCACTCCATATTGGGACCCCATACTCAAGCATTAAACCTAATTTTTGTTTGATAACAGGTAAATCCAACATCGATGAGATGTTTTGCTTTACGACATTCCCTGTGGCAAAACAACTGTTTATTAGCTTTCTTAGTTATTTCTTCCACATGGGTGTTCCATTTCAGGTTATCTTGATGCCACACTCCCAGTAATGGTATCACAACCAATTAGGAGGGGTGGCAGTTCAGGGATTGACTGACAGTAATGATATATGCTACCCAAATTTTACCATTCTAGCAAACACTCAATCTTATAAATCCTACTTTAAAGGGACTGTGTAGTTGAATATACACTTGTCTAATACATAACATACCAGGGGTTCTGTTCTTGAAGTATTCATAAAGCTGTGAGACATAAGTAATGACACTCAGTTTATCTGGAGTGGTATTCTCTAACATGTCACTTGCATCAAGCACCATGGGGATACCAAAGTGTTTTTCAGCCATGTTGAAAGCCTGTCAAAGAATAAGGAATCAGTGGCCAGTTGCATAAAATTTAATGTTGTACATAACTGCTGAAGTCTAATGTTATAATAGTGAGTTTGACTGGGCTCAACAATCCAAAGTTAACTGTTACATTTGACGTCAAGTTTTATGCAACTGGCCCCAGGTTCTAGACTACATCATACATCATGCCTGTCTAGAGGGCCAAGGTTCACCCTTCACGCCAAGGTAAACAAAAGCCAATTAACACTCATCCAGGATTAGCAGTCAACTGAAAGTTACTTTCTAAGATATTATTTAACAGTAATATAAACACAAATCCAAACAGAGAGGGCATGAGAATTAAATAAATGATTGTCACAGAAAATTTGTCTTGATATTAATTTTTATCAACTTCTCCCAACTAGTTGTAAAATACATGTATGGACACCATTAAAGAGAATTTGTCTGCTAACATTGGGGATTAAAGGGTTAAACAAAGTTTGCTCATTTAGAGTTTGAGATTGGTCCATGTCAAAACCGACAGAGAAAGAATGTTAACAGAATTCCTCAGACAAGACACAAAGCTGACATCAAATTGATGCTGATCTTAGATAAGCTTAATAGTGCATAGAGTAACTGGGTCCTGACCATTAGTTTATCCTGATTAATCAAGCCCCAGCCGATAAGCTGCATTGGCAGATAAGATCCACCTGTTCAAGCTAAAAAGCTTAAATGTTAAGGAATCATTTTAAGAAATTAAAATGTCGAGTGTAAAGAGTCTAGAGAAATTAAGATGAAATAAGTTATTTGCCTTACTGAACAAAAACTTGCATTTATTTCACTGATCATCAACAAATGGCATTTTTTTTAATTCAATACATATTTCTTGGAAATCTTACTAGCCAGTCATATGACTGAAAGAAAGTAAAGTAGACTGAAACAAAAATTGAGCACTTCTGTATCTATGAAAATGTACAGAGTCCTGTTAACTCTTGGTGAGCCACCAAGTACAGTGTAGCGGTGGTCTTCTTTTTTACCCTTTAAGACTAAAATAGTGATTAGCATCACATTTCTCCTTGTAATATCAATGATTAATCAAGAGAGAGGTCATTAGAATTCAAGATATGATCACCCAAGATGAATTCCCTTGATATTTTAACAACTTCTCCCCACTTCTTCTAAAAGAAACACACAGGGACAAGAAAGGAGGATTTGCCCAGATAAACTGCAGTCCAGATTTGGGGCTCAGCCGCCCACAGACTCAGTGAAATGCTGAATTTCTGTCAACTTTATTCCAGAGTTGTCAGAAAAGTTTGAAGTAGATGTCTGCCTTTATAACCATTATAACCATTATATAACCATTATATTTTTTGAATGTCATATCCTGATTTATCCTCTAAAGAACTGGCAAGCAAAGTACAGTAGCTGGCCCATATGACAAAGTGGGTGGTGATTTTCATGGCTACCTTTGACAACCCTGTTTACACACTCAAGGAGTTTGATGCTGGTAATGTTGACAAAGTTCAACCTGAGGCTATGTCTACACTATACCGGATAGCTCTTGCGCCGGCACGAAAACCATACCGGATAGGCCTTTCGTTCACACATGAAACGCTAAAGCGCCATTGAGCTCACGGAAATGGCGCTATATAAATTTTTCTATTATTATTATTATTAATTACGGAACGATTTTTGTTCCGGCGCCTCGTGAAAGTGCAATCGTCACATATCAGATAGATTCTTGTGCTACTTTCTGGGGCAGTGTGAACAGGCAATCGAACCGAACCATAGCGGAAGTCAACAACTAGGAGCAAGGATTGAAACCCACTGAAAAAGAAGTAAATATCCAGTTCTGGGTCGTTTCTGTTCACACCAGGCCGGAGTATTTTTCATGTCAACATGATAAGCTATCTGGTATAGTGTAGACATAACCTAAATATATCATCACAATATTTGCATGGGAAAGGGATATATAACATTGATGACATGAGGTGAAAGAAAAAGCTTGAGCAGACATAATTATTTATGTCCTAATTAGAAAGAAAAATTGGATAAACTGACTAATTTTAAAGTGCTGATGGCAAAATACCAGGTCTATGTCAAGGTGTAAACATAGTCAATTTTAGAATGTTCACAGAAATATTTTCACGTTTTCTGACCCAATATTGGTTGAGGTTGGTATGTTTTATATTGCTTCTGACTCTGTGACTCCCATAAAACTTGTTGGATTTCAACAAATGTTTGGCGATGTTAAAGTCATTTTCGTATATATGATTTAAGTCTCTCAACACAAGTCACAGATCTTGGCTAGATTGAACCACTCTAAACTTTATAAAACTTTTTCAAATCAAAATATGCAAATATGGTGACAATTTTCAAAGAACAAGAATCATTATGTCATTATAGTCATTCAAATAAATGTTAGAGCTGATTACTAGAAACACAAATTTAAGTCACAATTAAAAAAACATTGATAAAAATCCCTCTAAATTCATTGCAATTTTTGCCATATTGTTTCCTCAACCAATATGCCGTCAAAAACCGCGAGCAAATACACATGTATCTCAGAGATTTGTTTTAAATAGCTGCCACGGATCGAAAATTGTGTTCTAAATTAGATCAGTGTAAACTTCTTTTTCAGAACAATAGCTTCTTTGCAAAAGAAGGACTAGAACCCCGCAGAGCGGCAAAAATTAAAAGATCATATTTGCATTCCAAAGTGTCACGCTAAAAAAGTTGTTTGCAAAATCAAATTGTAAGAGACCTATCTCGCGAAAAAGAGTTTAAAATGATGCGATGTTTGCGACCTATCAGAAAAATTTACTACCTTAATAATAGTCAAAATCTATTTGTATAGGGTAAACAAAGGTTTATAAAGACAAATTTACAAAACTTCAATGCAAATTTAAATAACTGTTCTTATCTTTCAATGACCGCCATAGGCCGGAAAGAGAGAAATCTTTGACAACAACATTTGTTTGGTTTCCCAATGAGCCGGGCGTTTTGTTATCTTCAAGTTATGGCGTCTATTCTAATTGTTTTGACACCATTAATGAAATAATAGACGAACAAGTGGATGAATTACATGGAGGTCGGCCATGAAAATAATTTGATTTCCCCAACAGAGACACTCTACTTCAAACTTTTGTGATTAATATTTGGAATCTTGCACACTCACGCACTCAGATTCGACTCACCAATTCATTGTTTTCCATGATATTCTCTTTAGATAGCCTGTCGAAATCTCTAAATTAGAGCAAAAGAAAGAACATTCTTAATAACACAATTGGACAATGCCGCATTTCACCAGGCACTAGAGATTAAAAGGAAGAGCAAACAGCGTGAAATGCGTATATTAAGCTTGTCATAATCAGACAAACACATCTTTGACTTGAAAGCTTTTTGAACTTACATCAAATCCGGCCTGAAGCGGTGTATGATCGCACAGAAAGCCAAACCATCTCGCCATGAAGTTGTCATGTTTATCACGTTCACCTCGCTGTAGCTCTCCGTTTGCTGCCGACACCACAGCAGCAGAGCTCTGGTCCCGGAAAACGCCATATTTGCACCCTTGTGTTCTGTATTTACATCAAAGCAGTTGCCTTTTGTGAGCTCCCCGCAGACGTTTGTTTCAAAACGTAGCTCAGGCATGCGAAGATAGCATCAACTGAGGTGCTCTGTTCATCTGCTTTATTGCAAATATTATTTACCCTCGAAGCTACATGTAAATGAGCAATATGCCATAGAGACAATCAGTCAATGGCTCGACCAACATGCAAACAGATGTCACAGAAAACTCGAATCAAACGCGCCTTCCAGCGCATTTTGAGAACACTTGCAGCCCATCAGGTAGCCTTCGCTGATGCGGACCTAGTAGTTTCGACCTGCATGAAGCCAGATGGGCACGACAAGATGGAAAATTTCAGCCCTTTCAACGCTATCGCTTTCTTGCAAAGTCGTGGTTGGTAGTCTTCAAGTACGTTCCATGCATTCCGATGCATGCTGACAGATTTTGATAGGATCGAGGGCTCTAGCATATAGCAGTTCTTGTTTCCGGAAACACGCGCGCTGTTAAAAGGTTTGCAAACGGAAAGGTTCGAGTGAAAAATATTTTGGTAACAAACCTTATTTTGCGGGCCACTGTTAATCTTTGTTTTGAAATTTATTTCCTGGCAAGGAAAGCGAAAGCCATGTCAAACGTGATAGGAATTTGACTCCATCTTGGATCAACCTGCATTCAGTGCACGCAATGTTGGTCGGTTCCTAAGGAAATTTGGACATTTCCGGGGTTGGAGAGGTCTGAAAGAGGTAGGGATCGGAAAACGAGGAAATGCGAAATCACTTATTTCTGAGGTTTGAAAGAATGGTATATCACATATTAAAGCAATACAATCACAAAACAGAGATGAGCACCATAAACGTCGCATTCAGTTTGTCTTATATACACTTCACCTCAAGTGACATCTGGCTCCAGCATCTCTACACAGAGATCCGGCAAAACCGAACCAGTGCATTTTGTTTACGCGTTGTGTGGACCTCTGCATTTAAACGTTCCTATTTTTTATAAAAGCACGATCATACTAGCCCAACGTCCCCTGAAAGGTACGACGAACACTCCCGTCATTTTCATATCGGAGTCACCCCCCGGGGGGGGCATCTACCTTGTAAGGTCTTGTAAGCAGGAGACCAAGGTTCGATTCCTCGCCAGTGAAGCATTTTCACATAGTATGTTATATCGTGCCTTTATACGTTGATTTCCTTTGTTCTTTTGGTACACAGATCTTACGTGAAAAATATGGCTGATCCCGCGGTACTTTAGTAAGAATATTCTTGCAATCCGGCCTGAACAGACCTTTTTTCCGACAAGAAGTCAGCAGATGAGCTGAGGAATGCACATTCAACTGTTAGCTGAAAAATTTTTATCCTAGGTGCAATAGACGTGAAACACGAGTTAACAGTGATAAATGTTTATCAGCTAACCGTTTAAAAATGCGGCATTCCAGCAGCCCCATCAAGACTCTCTAAGAACGTTTTTTGGGGGGTGGGGGGGGGGGGTAATTTATTGTTAAAACAATGATAAGGAGCAATAATATAATATTGCCGATAACTTAATGTTGAATAAAAAGAAAAAATAAACAGCCTAAGCCCTACAAATTTTCTGATTATTACAGATGTGTGTGCTATAAAAACGTATATACATCACCCCCTCCCCCATGGGTTATAACTTAGTCACAAGGTCAGCATCCTCTACTGCGACAGATACAGTTGTGAGTCTGTTCGACTGCGCCTGCGGTTTCCTGGAGCGAAGGAAGTGAACAGCGGTGTTTATCTAGCAGGCGAGCCAACAATCGGATTACTCCAAACGTAAGCGCAATAAGCGGCGCTTGGATGAATAATAATAATAATAAAGATCTTTATTTATCATATAACAGCTACTAACCCACAGACAAACGTATGAGTTAACAAATCAATAACAGCAACAATATCGTACTAGTAATACTAAGCTAAAATGTAAGAGGCATCCATTTAGGGACGGACCATTAGATTTTTTAGGGGGGGGGGGGGTTGGGCAATTTTTTGGTGCAGGATATTTTTTTCTACGCTCGAGACTGTGCAGGATTTTTCTTTTTGCCATGATTTGCTTGCATGATATTTTTTTTGCGAGTCTATATGTTTTAATGCCTGACACATATACGTGTTAGGAATACTAGAAAGGCCATACTAGAGACAAGAATACTATAGCAAGTCAGATGTGATGTAACAGCAGCTTGATAGCATGAAGCCTGTCCGCGGTGTTGTAACTACCCCTACAATTTTCTTTACACCAGCCCCCTGTTGATGTCGCTTCCACAGCCCATCGTAGTACACCCAACCATCTTACAATTACAGGGGCGGCGCCGGAAATAAAATGTTGGTGGGGCGAATTTCCTGTGCCGAGCGCCGAAGGCGCGAGCTTCTAGGGGGGTCCGGGGGCATGCTCCCCCGGGAAATTTTTGAAATGAAACTCTCTGAAATGCTATTTCCAGCATTACTGAGACCGGAGAAACAGTTTCCAAGGCCAGCTTTGAGTTCAGTTTAATTCTCATGAAAAGTACATGTACACGAAACACCTTCTGAAACTTGGTGTAACTCCATTTTGGTTGTTTGTTCAAAGTAAATTCGACTGTCACTCGAATATTCTCTGTCAATTCTTTTCAGTATTGGAAGGCTTTGGAAACGAATTTTCCAGCGCCCCGCCCCGCCATCAGATCTGGCCAAAGGATGTTGCTACACTATTCATCTCCGCCCACCGCCATTTTGAGCTGTCGAAAGTTGGTGGGGCAAATGCCCCACCTGCCCCACCGGTAGCGCCGCCCCTGTAATTACAAGCTTGTTGTACAACGCATAAACAAAGTATTTCTCATCCATTGAGACATACATGTACCTACAATGCCACTGTACAACTATAAAA